>OW443317.2:20012500-21212500 GCA_937001585.2 Brachylomia viminalis
CGCCGACTTCATCTAGTTAAAAAAAAAAATATGATTGACGTGTAAAAGTGTTTGTAAAAACCTACTTACAGAAATAAAATCATGTATCATTTATCGTTATAGTTGCTTTATATGAATAATGTTGGTGTCTTGATAAATTTTACTGGTTGATGTTAGATATGGATAGTTGAATAGTATTTTTCTGAGTTTATTTTGGGTAACTTGGAGTTCTGTCAGTTTTGTTTTTGCAGCACTGCCCCAAATTTCGATCAAGTTAAGTAGATGCGACTTTACTAGGGAGTTGTAAATAGATTACCGCAATTTTGGTGGAATACAACGAACTATGTTACGCAGTGACCCGGAGAGTGCTGAGAGTTTACTCTTTATGTGTTCAATGTGAGCATTCCACGTTAGCGAGCTGTCCATTCTTAGATCGAGATATTTTTCACACGTTTTTTGCTGTAGCGGAACATCTTTAATTGTTAGAAGCTTATATGGAGAATTGATTTATTTTTACCTTTAAATTTATTTAACATGTTTTAGAGATATTAATTGTTAGGAGATTGAACTGAAACCATGCGAATAAAGTATTTAAATCTTCTTGAGCTTGTGAGACAATGTGATGGATGGAAGATCCAAAATAAAATAAACAAGTGTCGTCAGCAAATGTGTAAGGTAAGATGACCATAGTTTTATTTCGTTTATATTATTGATGTATATTAATAAGAGTCAGGGATCCCTGTGGAACGCCACATGTGATAGTTAATGCATCACTTTGATGATTACCAAGTTCGACCACTTGTGAACGATTTTTTAAGACTTAAAAAATCGTTCACAAGTGGTCGAACTCGAACATT
Organism: Brachylomia viminalis; assembly: GCA_937001585.2. Taxonomy (NCBI): domain Eukaryota; kingdom Metazoa; phylum Arthropoda; class Insecta; order Lepidoptera; family Noctuidae; genus Brachylomia; species Brachylomia viminalis. Next base: position 20,013,337 of record OW443317.2, read on the forward strand.
TTTAGAGGTTTTTCAGTGATATTAATTGATTCCATTTTTTTTAGGAGTAGATTGTGGCTAACTGTATCAAACGCCTTTTTTAGATCAATAAAAATGCCCAGGACTATATTTTTCTGTCTATGTTTTGTTTAATTTTAGTAATGGGATCAATAGTAGCTGTGGTAGTATTACTTTTTGGTCTAAATCCATATTGTTTCTTATTATTTGTACTTATTGTTTTTTACTTACTTATTGTTTTATACTTATTGTTACTTATTGTTTTTTATCAGACATAGAGGATTTGATGAGATTATAATTAAATACGACTTGAGGAACACTTTGAATATGTATAATTTATTTAATACAGTTACACAAGATGTACGCATTAGTAATATCCACAGAGTGGAGAGAGAGATGACGAGGTGTCATGAGTGACACAGTGGTGCCATATCTATATATACTGGAAGGCGCTAATTTTAAATACAACAGGATTCAATTATTAACACATGAAAGTAATCGTCTTTTAGGTTGGTGCTAATATGATCGATGATAGTCTTTTTTATGTCGGAGTTTCTCGTACAATGTTTTTTGCTTATTTTGTTTAGCAGTATGTGTCCAGCTTCCTTGACTATTGTTTTGTATTGTGTAGTCTCCTTGTTTTTCTTAGTTAATAGATCGACGTTGAAATCTCCGAAAACAATTGCTCTTGTCCTTTGTTGTAGCTGCGAATCATATTCTTGGAGAAATTCTTTGTAATTAGTGTTTCCAGGGTAATATATGACTCCTATTTCAGGCGCGTGCCGTTCGAGATTTATCCATAGGTAATTGCTTCCCCCTGAAAACTTGGACTCTGACAAGCTATGTCTCAGATCATTGTGTACATATGCTGAAACTCCTCCCCCTCTAGAGTCGGTTGTATAATTATAAAAGTGGGTGTAATTGTCTATTTGTAGTGCCAAAGCTTGGACCTCCGAGCGAATCCAGGTTTCTGTTACAAGAATTAAACTCAAACTCAAAGCATTTATTTCAAATAAACCAATTACAGGCACTTTTGAATTGTCAAGGGGTCGGTCAGTCAGAAAGATGAAGCTAGTTGCCCATTCCAAAGCGTAGTAGATACCTATGGAGAAGAACGGGCAAGAAACTCCATGGACACTCTTTTAAATCAAAATATTGTTACAAAAAAGTGGTTACATCATTCATGTTGTAATTATATATGTGAGAACGACGTAGAAAGACGTGCACGTTAAAAGCGTCCGTAATAAAAAGATAAAAATAATTATGGAATTAAAATAAGCCGTGGCAGCTAAGAAATGACCAGTGCCTACTGACAGCGCCCGTTCACGAACATGACGTATGGATCAGCACCATTCAGCTCAACCATTAATAAATGTGTGCTGTTTTCGGTAATGATCTTAAAACGCATTTTAGTTCTTCAAGTTTTCCTCTTTTACGAATACATCTAGCATTGAGGTAAAAGAATCTGAGGCGAGATTTGGTGGCATTAATATAGCGGTAGTCATTGAGTACTTTATACGTATTGCAATTCGTGTAGGCGAGCTTAGTGTCACTCATTAATCGGAGTTTTTTGGAGGGTTTTTAATTATCGTGGGTGTACCGTGGATATACTTAATTGTAAGCTCATTCTCGCCATCGTTTTGACGACGACTAATTCTTCTTTCAGGCTCTTTGGATATTGCTGCTGTGCAGGAGTTTGGTCGGAGAATATTTTAACATTTTCAGACAATTTATCTTTGTTGCGTAGAAAATATTTTGCGGAAATGGAAACATCGAAACAAACCTTAACTCGACGGTGTTTTCCAGGTACGTATTTTCCTGTTCTAAAGATCTTGATAGGCTTTGGTGGATTTTGGCACACTTGTGAAGTAATATTTAAAATATGTTTTTCGTCTCCTGACATCCTCTCTTCTGACGAGGTGGAAGTCTGCTCCGGCAGTCCAACCAAAGCAATGTTCTTTTCCCTGATGCAACGATCCATTGCCTCCTTAATTATTTGCTCATTCGAAGATAACTGGTTGTCTGATTTAAACAAAGAGTGTACATCTTTAGACATAGAGTGTACTTCTTACGTGTGTGTCTTTTACGTTCATATATCCAGCTATTCTGAAAAAAAAGAGCTGTCATTCGACCTGATGCTGAGACTAACTGTATATCCCTTTACCTAAGTTGGCACGTTGAGATGTTTACATAGTCGGTCGGCTGGTTATACACACACGTACCACAACATTAATTCATTTCATAAATTTTCAAACATTCATATGTAGTTTAATTTAAAAAGATAACTACAGCTAGCAACTGCTTTTCAAACGTCGTCGTAGGTACGTGATCTGAGCGTCTTATAAGTAACTTAGATCTTATGAGGCACACAATTTACAACGGATTTGGCTCCTAGATTATCTTTGTGATTGTATGTGTTACTAACAATAGTTTAATCTACTTACAGTCAGTAACAATAGACAATAAATTACAACTTACGTTTTTTTAAATCTTAATTATTGAGCAAAATATTTTATTTAAATGGGAACAGTAGCAAAAAGAATACTAACTCTTTTATTATATGAAAAGCTTAAAATGTTTTTCCTATCTCAATGAGTTAATCGAATCATTTAATGTCACTTCAGTAACTAGTCCAAGGAGATCATGACCTCTGAGTTTTTCGGCATTTCTTCTCAGGGATCTGTCAGCTAAGAAATGCCGGCGGGCGCCATCTAGTAATAAAATATTGACCAGCAAAATATTGACGTGTAAAAGTGTCTTAAATGATCTACTTAGAGAAATAAACAATTCAATTTTATTTCATTTTATTAGTGTAAATAGTTAGTTAGATAATAATTAACTATTGTATAATTATCTACTATGTTGGTTTGGAAATATGAAAATCTTATTAAAAAAAGAATGTGCTAAGTATTTTTGAGCATGCGAAAGTGACAGCGGCAACGAAATTTGTGGCTGTAAGAATCTTTGCACCATCACAACATAAATACTAGTTTAAACCCCAAGCCTCCAGAACTCTTCCCCACGTTTGAAAAGAGCATGACACGCATCCCTCGAGATGAAGATTAACGACGCAGCCTCACAAATACAAACTAAGTTGGAGTGTTACATCTTAATATGCGTGTTACTTTGGAAACTTGGCGAGGTTCAAGGCTCTTTTCTGAGAAAGGCATAGTTTAATTCTGGGAGAATTTTGGGTCAACATTTCCGACGGAATAGTTTTAACAAGGTTGAAGGTACCGGTGTACTGAATAACAGATTATTAAGACGATATTCTCTGAAGTTGTAGTTATAAGTAAATGTATATTTTGCAACATATGTTTTTATATGGGGGCGAGTCTTATTATACAAAGTGGGTACAAATCCGATATACTCCGATATACTTAACTAGCTAGAAAATAGACATTTGGTGTTAAAACAAAATGTCCTATATAATTGGGTTATTTTCAGGTCGATATAACCAGCAAGTTATAGGTACCTTAAAAGAACCCGCGGGGTAAAATTGTATCGTATTGTTGATCGTAACACACGATCAGTAGCGATGGCAGTTCAACAACATTCATTGCGTTATTTACGCTGCTGAGCAGACACATTTTTCGATAATATGAAGCAATAAATAAGAATAAAATAAAAAGGTTTATTGCAGAAACTGGTACAACTTTTATAGTCAATCTTACCTACATAGGGATCTCCTTTTAAGTATAAGATATACCTGTGCTAGGAGATCCCGCTCTTCAATGTCAAATTGTGAAATAGTAAAAGTGGTGTACAAAAGAAAATAGAAAATACACAAAAAAATACAAGTAAAATCTCAAACTAAACAAGAAGACTTGTACTATAACTAAAAAAATAAAAATTAAAGAGAAACTTAATAACTTAATAGGGTGTGTGGGTGTGTGTGTGCATGTGATTGTGTGCATGTGTGTATGGATAAGTAAATGGATTAGCAATATACTTGAAAGTGGTTCAGATTATGATTGATAGTGTGTTACGCAATTAGGGTGCTGATAATGTGGAATTTAAGCTTATGCTTGTTATTTTTTGTTCGGAATTTTCTGAAAAGATCCAAGTTTGATAGTGCAATCTATAAAGACTGCTAAATACGTTTTATGAAAAAGTAAAAAAAATAAAAATCATACCTATATCACAAATCCGAAAGTAACTCTGTCTGTCTGTCCGTAAGTTGTCTGCCTGTTATCTTTTCACTCCTCAACGGATTTCGATACAATTTGGCACACATATAAACATTGAACTGGGAGTTAGGAGACCTAAATATTTCGGCTACGACTGGGTGCTGCCCGCCGACCTCCCTAGCGGCATCAGCGTGGTTTGCTACGCTGACTAAACGCTGGTCCTTGCGCAGGAGAGGTCGCACCAGGCGGCGGCCGAACTAGCGACACGCGGAGTTGCGACAATCGTCGAGGGAATCCAGCGATTGGGAGTCGAGGTGGACCTGCACAAGTCCGAGTCTATGTGTTTTCATGGTCCTTGGAACGTGCCAGCGTCGGGTTCCCAAATAACGGTAGGAGGTGTTCACCTCGGCGTCGAGTCGACGATGAAGTACCTGGGACTCAAAGTCAAAGCATTTATTTCAAATAGGCACATAAAAGGCACTTTTGAACGTCAACATTTACATTTAAATAGAATTGATTCTAGTCGCCCCTTCCAAAAGGTAGTTTTGTATGGAGAAGAATGGGCAAGAAACTCCATCGATAGCCCTCGTAGCAACTCGATAGCACTCGTCCTCGATAGCCGGTAGAACTTCGTGGAGCATTTCCGACCTTTGACTCCCAGACTGGAAAGGGCCGGGGCTGCGTTGAAGCGACTCCTGCCCATTCTAGGGGGTCCAAATGCCTCCTGCCGGAGGCTCTAAGCGGGGTCGTGCCGTTAACGGCCCTTTACGGGACACCGATGTATGCACGTTCCTTGAGGCGGCAGCCAGCCCGCCAGTTGAACGCATTCCAAAGGATCATGGCCACCCGGATGGTCCAGGGATACCGTAGGGTCTCCGGTGAGGCGGCGAGTCTCCTTGTCGGAATGCCGGCATGGAATCTGGAAGCAAAAGTCCTCGCGCACATATTGCAGTGTCGCGAGGAGGCGAAACGCCGGGGCGTAACTCTCGCTGCCGCGAGAAATCACGGCACAGCGGACAGAGCTCCGGCGGGATGTCATGGCGACATGGTGAGTGCGACTGTCCCAACCCAGTGCTGGGCACGCCATAATTGTGGCGATCAGTCCCCTCTTTGAGAAATTATGAATAGTGCAGCATTGCTACCGCGAAGGGACTCGGATTCCATAGTTACTCGTATTTTTGTAGTGTCCATATTGATGAAAAAGACACAAATGTGGTAAAAAAACACTAATCAATAAACAAATGACTGAATTTGAAAAAAGGAATTCCATGTTTTTAAATTAAAATTCATTTGAATTTAGAATTTATTGCCAGCCATACATACATTACGTTTCAAATGGCCAGTATTGATAAACGGCAAGTTCATATTCTTCTTACTCTCTCTTCTTCTTCATAACTCCGAAATAAACGCGGGCGAAACTGCGATCAAAAGCTGGTAAATAAATAATAAAGTTTAGTCAACCGTAAAGGTTATGAATCCTGGTATTCTAAATAGCTCATTCAATTCCAGCAGTAGACGTAGACGTCTTTCTGCTGAAATGATCATGATGAAATAATGAAATAGTTCATTCTAAATCGTGACTGTATTTTAGATGCACAAAAACCAAAACCCGTAACCACAATCGGTTGACAATAAGGTATAATTTTATTTCTCAAAAAACTTAGTAATATTTTACTGAAAAGTTTGGCAATATTAATTTCTAATAAAATGGATGTAGCCACTGCAACCGAACTAGGCAATGCCTCTATTTCGATTTCCAGTATCCAATGCCAACAAAGCAAATATGTTTGGTAGTTTTACCAATTAATGTTGAAGGACTTACAGTTATCTAACTTAAGTGTTACATTACTTAAAATGATACTACCTATAATATAATAAGTAAAAGCTCTATACGTGAGTGAAGCTTTTATGAGTGTGTGAGGACTAGTATGTGATTTATGAGGATTTGGAGTGAAGTGAGTGTGTGTGTGTGTGTTGTGTATGAGGGTGTGTGAGGGTGATTGTATGTGGGTGTGGGGGCGAGCGTGTGTGATTGTGAGTGCATGAGCATTATTTTATCTAAGATTATTTTAACCAATTTATACCCAACATTCTAATTACTGTACAACATTTAGCAATAACTCCGTTTATTCACTTACTATTTGTTTACATTTTGATTTGGTAAGAGGGTAAATATTTGATTATTTATAAATTCTGCTATAAAGATACGGACCAAGAAATTCAATAAATCTTTCGCCAAATTTGGTTTTAGAAGGGATTCGTTCAATACATACTTTTTTATTTCGACGTTTTTGCGCGAGTGTATCATAAGGTAGTTTTGTATGTTGTTTCAAAAAGTTTTCTTACAGTGAAAACTCGACAGATGTTATTTAAAGAAATAGTAGGAAAAAGGATAGGCTTAAAAATGCACACCTTGAGAATTGCGCTCTGAGCGATTTAAATGGGCTTCATACTGGTTTTACAAGTACCCCCCCAAGATGAAATGCAATAATTTAATAGTGACTGATCTAGGGCATATTAAATTTGCTTTAAGAGATAAGGCTCAGCAACGTGCCGCAAATTTCTAAAGACATATATGAGTTTGCGCACCTGTGCACCAAGTAGCTTAATATGTTCTTTGAAATTGAGATGCCTGTCTATAGAAACACCTAAGTACATGATAATGTGAACACGTTCCAGTGATGAAGACGCGCAGTTGGCTTTCAGGGTACCCTCATGAGAGATAATTTTATGGCTGTTACTAAGACTTGAATATTTTTTGATGCAGAATGAAATATACTTTGTTTTTTCCACATTTAAAGTCAGAATGTTCGCCTGAAGCCAGCATCTAGTGATATTATAGCCCTGCTGAGTAGCATCAAATACCTCATCCCAAGAATTGGTGGCAAAAACTAAAGCAGTGTCATCTGCGAAGGAGATGATTTCGCCTTGGGTAAGTTTAAGACTTGTGAGCTCGTTGATATACACAAGAAATAAGGTGGGTCCTAAGGTGCTGCCTTGTGGTACGCCATGCATAACTGGAAGGTAGATACTTTTGTAATTACTCACATGGACACACTGACTTCGCCCAGACAAGTAACTCTTAAACAGTTCTGGTTGATTACCTCTGATTCCCATTTTTTCCCAACATACATACCTACCTACATACACCTATACAATTTTGTACATTTGTCAGGAAGACCTAATAGATAATCTTATAAGATTAGATTGCAGTTCCAATAGTATTACATACATAAGTGTCGAGTTGGTAACCTTCTTTTTTTAAAGTCGGTTAATTAATAAATGCTTAGTTTATACCACCAGACTTTTATTTCAATTGACAAAAACCACGAGAGTAAAAAACACCACCATATCAAAGGATCAAAACCATTTAATCGCCGTACTGGCCATCGACGACTCCGGACTCACGCACACACGCGTTCGATGCTCCCGCATGTGTGTGTGTGCGCGTCTAATACCTAATTCGGCCCGTTTTGATTTCGTATACGGCCTCTTAACCAACAAGAGGGAAACAGAAATCGTATCAAATGCCTTGGCGAGATCGAGAAATATTAAAAGACATTTTTTTCCTTGATCCAGGTTTGTGCTAACAAAGCTGGTGAGTTTGTTCACTGCTTGTTTTGTGGACTTACCTTGCCGAAAACCATACTGGTTTTTAGACAGCAGATGATTTTTTTCGAGATAGTTTACCAAGCGAGTGTTTATTATTTTTTCCAATATTTTCAATATCGCCGGTAGGATGGGTATTGGCCTATAATTATTGATTCGATTTCTGCCCCCACTCTTATATATAGGGCACACTTCAGACCTTTTCAGGGAATCAGGGAATAAGTCAGAATGTAGGCTATCATTGATAACTTTCGTAATAGGTGGAACCAGAATATTTTTACGTAATTTTAGAAATTTGCCAGTAATCTTACCGCAACCCGATGCACTCTGTTTTAGACCATTTATAATTTTTTCCACTTCTTGCTCATCAGTGTCTATCAAAACAAATGAATTACTCTGTTGGTTACACCCGTCTATATGATATTGAGAATGTGCATCAGATGGCCAATTCCCGTAATTAAAAACGTTCAAATTCAAGTCGCAATCTCATCTCAGCGACAGTCAAATGTCAAAAATGTAGGTAAGCGCCATAGAGCAACACGGACCGGAGGGGAGTAGCCATACGCAGGCGTTCCCCTCTGCCAAAGTACAAGTCCACGCGGTCCTATGCGTACAATAAAACTAGTTGCAGCCGCTCCATTCACTAGACTAAATCTAGTTGCGCGGCTGAATCGACGTCCCACAAAAATGCCGAATTGTTCAGTTTTTTGCTGCAAAAAGAGGTCTGCCACGTCAAATTTACAAAAAGATGGCGTTACCTTTCATATGTAAGGAATTTTTAATCAAATTATTACATTCTACTCCGTTTTAAACTTATAATTTACAATAATAACGGTCGTGTTGTTTCGGATTCGTCTACCAACACAGGCCGCTCGCTTTCATACAATATGCGGATCGGTCGTGCGACTGATCCGAGTGTTTTCGCTGTCACCGAGCGATAGTGTTGTTACCGGTTAGATATCGGTAAAAATGGCAAATGCAAAGGACTCTTTAAAGCTATATCTCTCATGCATATAATAATTTTTGAGATTATGCCTTCTGATTTAATTATTATAATTATGTATATTGTGAGCTTTATTTTGATATTGTTTAATATTAAAATTGCGTCAAATTAAATTTAATACAATACTTACGAGTATTAATACATTATATTAAAACTACTAAGTGTGAAGCTCGACCATATTGTTTTTATTTATTTATTCAGTTATCTTATAGATTCGAGTTTAAAGGATATATGGAAGAACTTTTGTAATAACAGACTTACCTGGATACCTACAAGAAACAGTGTCATTTGCTCAGATCATTTCAAGACCTCTGACTTTCAAGTGTTGGCGAACAATAGAAGGAGATTGGTCGAGGGCACCAAGCCAACTCTAATACCACACTGTACTTGTTCCGTAAGTTTTTTTTTATATCATAGAGAAGGCAAAAAACCTAGTCCACCCGATGTAATGCCTCGTGCCGCAAGTAAGTAAGTCCGCCTCTGTACATTTGTGTGCTTAAAGTGTTAAATAAATAAATAAAATGTTGGTTATGTAGTATGGTTAGTCATAGTTGGTAAATGAAGCTTATATTTTTCCACTACAAAAAATATTTTTATATTCATATTTTTTAGTTAAAAGCACAAGTGCTAAGTTAAAAGCTCAGCTTATAACTAAAGCATTTGAACTAATACATGAAACTGGAGTGGAAATAAAAGCATTAACATGTGACGGCGCAAGAGCAAATTTAGCGATGGCAACAGAACTGGGTTGCTGCTTAGTTGCAAATAAAATGCAAACTACCATATTAGATCCTACAACGGGGCAACAAGTTTAATTTTTTTTAGACCCGAGTCACATTAATTCGAAACACTTTTTGTGACTACAAATGTTTTTACGATGACAATGGAAATAAAATTCAATGGTCATTTGTGGAGGCATTACATAAAATCCAAGAGGAAGAACTATTTTTTATGGCAAATAAGTTGAGAGCAAATCACATTTATTACAAAACAAAAATAATGAATGTTCGCCTCGCAGCACAATTGTTCAGCGCAAGTGTTGCTGACGCACTTGTGTTTTGTGAAAAAGAATTAAATTTACTGGAGTTTTATGGATTGATTGACTGCAACTTCAAAGTTTATTTCACTGATAAACGACGGTCACGTCAAAATGGTTATAAGAGAGCAATAAACTCTGAAAACTATGAGAAAGCTTTTAGAAAAATGGACGGAGCTCAAAAGATTTTATTGAGCTTATCAACCTATGTAAAAAAACGCAATGGAGAGTCTACTAAAATTAAATTATTAGATTCTCCACGATACACAGGTTTTTTGGGAATTTTGATCTGCATTGAGAGTACAAAGTCTATCTTTCAAGATTTAATACAAAACCAACAAAATGGTCTGAAATATATGCCCCTCCACAGGATCAGTCAAGATCACATCGAGCGGTTTTTTTCGATTGTAAGAAGTCATGGTGGTTATTCCGATAATCCCCCAAGCTCCCAGATTAAAACAATTTATAAAAAAAATCTTATTAACACAGAACTAACATAAACTGGAAGCGGAACGAACTGCATTCCATTGGAAAAAATTACTATACTGAATTGCACATCTGCATTAGAAAAAATGTATGCTTCAACCGTACGACAATGCAATACGAATGACGCTACTGACGAAGTCAACTTTACCAATTTTACTGACGATTTGATTGATGAGATTGAAGCTCCAACTTTTTTATCTCCTTTTGCCGAGAAAGAAATGGAATACATAGCTGGATTTGTTATTTTCTCGACATCAAAAAAAAATTAAGTGCAATACGTGCATCAAAGGTTTGCTCGGGCCGATTGATGAAAAAAGCTTAATGCATCCAAAAAGCAGAAGAAAGTTGCTGTATGCTTCAAAAGAGGTCATTTTTTTATGCCAGATTTGTGAGAAAGAAATAAGACATCGTATAAGTGACGACAATAAACCTACACGATCTTGTACCACACACCAAATCGTGCCAAAAGCTTTAAAAAAGTTTATTGGCAAAGACTTGTTTCCCTCTATCAGTTACCATTCTAATGAAAATGATTTTACAAATCATAATTTGGAACTGGCCAGATTAATAATAGAAAAATATACTGATACAAGAATTTCTTTCTTAGTGGAAAAGGCAAACCCACAAAAATGTATTCGACATATTTATAAAAAAAAAACCATTTTAAAAACCAGTGATAGATAAAACTATCACTGGTTTTCAAAATGATATAAACATTTAAGTTAACTGTCCTATGATAATTGTTGGATGAATAAATAAAATCCTATCTTTATTATAATATCCACATTTGTATCACTTTTTAAACCTGATTTCCCTAACAGAGTTCTCGAATTTATCGATAATGCGTGCGTATCGACAGTTGTTACAGCCACGGCTGTTCGCAACTTGTCAATGTAGTTGTGTCACTTCATTACACTGTTATGACACCGAAAGCAGCTATGTGTGTGTGAAATTGTTAGTGTATTGTTATAATTGTTAAGTGTGGGTTTCGTAGTGACAGCCGATTGTTTTTGTGTGGGAGTCTGAGAAAGTGTGCGTGGCGCAGATTTCCCCCCCCAAAAAATGACAGACATTTCTGTATCGGGAACACACGCTATGGCTACTCCCCTCCGGTCCGCCGGTGGTCCGTGTTGCTCTATGGTAAGCGCTATACAATTTTTGACAGATTGACATTGAGATTAGAATGCGAACGTTCTTAAAAATACGGGAATTGCCCCTCTGATGTGTTTGTTTTTTGGTAAATTTTATGAGTCAGTGAGGCTCCAATATTAACGAAATAACTATTTATATCATTTAAGGATTGCCTTGGAGAATTAGATAATTTGTTAGGAGTTATTTGGTGCGTTGTATTGGTTTTGCTGTGTTTGAGATGTTTCGAATAGCTTTCCATAATTTTTACTGTCTGTTTGTGCATCTTTAATTAGGTTTTTTTATCGTACTCTCTCTTAATTTTTCGTAACAGAGCGTTACAAAAATTCCTGTAACGTCTGTAAGTAACTTGAATTAATTAAAATAAGATAAAATTAAATGATGATAAATAATATTTATTTCTGTAAATTGGTAAAAAAAAACGCTTTTAAACATCAGAAATAAATTACGTTTTAAAACTAGATGAGTTCGGTGTTTGCTAAATGATAAATGATTTTATTTATGTAAGTAGGTTTGCACAAACACTTTTAAAGTCAATCATATTTTAAAAACTATATGAGGTCGGCGTTTCCTATAAATAACTGCTCCGAGAAGAAAGGCAGAAACAAACTCAGAGGTTTCCTTCGTACAAATAAGTTGTTTTGACGTGTATACCCTGATCAGCCATTCCCTTGCTACATCAACATAATTAATTTGTTTAACAACACTAATGTATCCGTTGTTTCCGGCATGTTTTTCGCTTGATAAATAAATCAGAGGGCCTTTGTGACGTCGGTGATATATCGAGGGGTGCGCTTCTTGTGACGTGCAGGATATTGTCGATAATTGATTGTTTTTAGTCCACTGTTGGTAAACATAAGTAAAAGCGGATATGTGGGTCGTATGAGATTGATAATAGAGTTAAACTATGCATTATAGAGATATTAGTTCTAGTATTAATAATCCGCTCTTGTTAAAATATTTTTTTTAACACAACCTGTATCCACGATTCTTATTTTATTTATTTAACCATATATAAACAAAAAAGAAGAAAAGAACAGAAAAATAGGTACAAAGGTGATGCTTATTTCTAATGTAATCTCTTCCAGCATACCTGCGATAGGATAGTAGATTAAGAGATGTAGACAGCGTGTGTAAGAGTAAAAGAGAAAATTAAACACATAAAATCAACAATTTCGCGCAAAAACTAGTTCTGAGTTGAGCTGCACGGCTGGTGACAAATGCGTGCGCTGACTGGACAGGTCCTCTTAATCTGCGAGTTTCTTTCCTCAGAAGACCATTTCAGACACCAATCTACATGGTCCTCAAAGATTATGTCCGAATTTTATATACACATTGACATTGATGAATTTTATACATACAATGCCATGAGTATTTACTTTGTAAAGTATTATATTATTTTAATTATTGTGAATGTGAAGATTATGTGGTTCATTACTTTTTTTTTGTTTTCTTAGTTTCACGATCTGGCAGCTTGAGTAATTTATGCGGCCTACCCAAATGTTCTTTCTTTGGTATTGTTCGTCGAATCGTTGTGCTCCGTAAGTTCTGAGTTGAGCGGCAAGATTACTGACAAATGCGTGCTCTGACTGGACAGGTCCGCTCAATCTGTATGGTTTTTCCTCAAAAGACCGTTTCAGACACCAATCTACATGGTCTTCACATGATCTGACCAAGATTATGTCTAGGCTTTAAAAGAGACTGTGACCTCTGAGTTTGTTTCGGCCTTTCTTCTCAGAGTAGTCAGATACGAAACGCCGACCTCATCTAGTTTTTAAAATATGATTGACGTGTAAACGTGTTTGTACAAACCTACTTACAGAAATAATATCATTTATCATTCACTCAATAAAATAAAACATATAATATGAGAATATACATGCATACATACATACTTCTAAAATAAATAACATTAGAATATTAATATATACGCAACTATGACTAAGTGAAAAAGATAGTGTTTTTTTCACTCTTCTTTTAAAAACTGCAAGTTTGGCAGTCCCTAATGGCAGGCGGAAGTGAATTCCACAACCGCACCGCGTGTACGGTGAAGGAGTAGAAGTAAAAGTCGGTGGAGTGGGGAGAGGACTTAAGGAGGTTTCTATGATGCGACCTGCAAGACGCATCTGAAGGTCGGGCCTAGGAAAAACGACCCCGCAGATAGGATGGCGTTTTAGGATTGTGAAGGAGGTTGAATAGCAGACACAAAATCCGAGAGTTCCTGCGAAGTCGAATGGGGAGCCATTTGAGTATCTTGCGAAAGTTGAAAACGTGATCATACTTTTTAAGGTTAAAAACAAAACGAATACATATATTTTGCAAACGCTCAAGTTTATTTAAAAGCTTCTCGGTGGCATCCAAATAACAGGCATCGGCGCAATCTATAATGGGCTGAATGAGAGTTTGAGCAAGATAGATTTTGGTGTTCAAGGGCAAGAAGCTCTGGAGAGATTTCAACGAATGGAACGTGTAGTGCACTTTGCGACTGACTTGAGCAACATGGGCAGTCCACGATAAATAGGAATTCATGGTTACCCCCAGGTTTTTGACCATATGTGCGTATTCAATCTGAACACCATTCAGACAAAGTGGAGACAGCGACGCAACATCGAGCCTATTCCGCATATACCTGCCGCCGATAATCATGGCCTGGGATTTCTTAGGGTTGATTTGCAGTCCAAAAGACCGCATCCACTCGCTAATCAAATCCAGGTTGCTGTTTATGGCAGACACGGCGCCTTCTGCATATCCCCTCAAAAAATAAAAAAATTGGGCAGGCAGAATTTAATTTAGCAAAATGTGGTTATATTATCGGTAGGTACACCTCTGCCTTACTCTTAGAGGAAACAAGGCGTAATGTAATGTAATGTTTGTTCTTAAAATCCTTCTTAATGTGAAACATCTATACGCGCGTCAGCGTGGGAAGTTTGAGTGGCTGATGCGTGGTGATCGCGAAGCGTAACGTTACACAAGCGTTACAATTATGGATAGTGCCATCTATGCTTACGATTGCTAACTACTGGTTCGTAGAATGATGTTGATAAATCCCTACAGTGACGACGGATATCGTTGTCGAACAAAAACTCACAGATAATAGTTTCGATGTTTCACATCTGCCCGACATACCGCGACGGCTATATACAATGTGTAACCTAATTAACGCAAGACCTCATACACCCCAATTAGAGTATTGAGTCAAAACATTATACAATGACCAAAACATTTTTTTTTAAAAAGCTAACTATTGTTATTAAGAACATCGTGTTGTTTATGCATTTAAAATTAAGTCTTATTGCCTTGAAATAAGATTTGATTTTTTTTGGCACAATAGGCGGTCAGTATGGCAAAAGACATAAGTTTTGAAAAAAATACCTTTATTAATAGTTACTGAAATGGATTCAGTAGTCAATTATGAGCAAACTACTTTCAGGACTTGCGTTTTTTCTGTTACACGTTGTATATTTTTTTATTTTAATACGCTAACAGCGACTCAATCATAAGTCAACACCAAGTTTGCCCACACTTCCCATTGTTCTTAACACCTAATATTTCAACCAGTAATAAAGCTAGTTATTCACAGGCTTACACTCAATTTTTGAGGTGAAAGGTAAATAAATGAGCGAGCTTACTTGACAGAATGGAAACTCAGTAGGTAACCATTATTTAACGTCTGGGAACTTTAAGCTTTCGAAGGCTGAATGGGGAAATGTTGTGATATTTGATAGTATTTTTCTATGGGATAGGCAGAGATGAGTAGTATTTCACAAGGTAGGTATGTCATGAGTCTCGTGTCCTTAGTGGTGAACTTGTTGTTGTTTGTTATTGCTTCTTTATTTATATAAGATATGTTTGCAGTAGTCTTAAGTATACAGGGTGTAACAAAAAGGTCTGGTTAAATTAAACGGCATGGTACAGAGCATTAAACTGGACAACTTTCTTCTTGGGAACAATATCAAATACCATATAAAAAAACTTTAAATTCAAATTATTTATATGTAAAAAATACGTACAATATAATAAGATCTTATTCTAATGTCCGGATCGCTATGTTTAACCTAAAAGGTATACACATTTTGGATAGGTACATAAATTATTATTATTATTCAAATTAAATTATAAAATAATCATTAATATAATTGAGCATAAATAAATCGGACATTTTGATTTAATACCTATATTCGCGATTACAATGTTGGTCTCATGGAGAAAGTTGATCAGTCTTTTGGTCTGTACCACACGTTTGTAGTACACCCTGTAGATACTTGAACTATGCCCCACAAAACTATTTTCACGGTTTCTCTGGAGGAACAGACCATACAAAACACGAGTTAAGTTTATAACGTAGGTAGTACGGATACTTAAATTACATCGTTATTGTCAGTGAATTATGATTTATCTACCTCGAGTCATTCATATAGTAGGTACTGTAGGATAGGTACATCAATTAAACACTTAATTCGAATGAAATAATACTAATATTTATCATTTATTTACGGAATCGATTTACGTTTTCACATTTTCATGACATACGCTTTTCTAATCTAAGACCCAATGCTTATTTCTGCCTTCTAAATTTGTATTAGCGTTTATCTCATAAATTAATGCCTCTACCTTATTTATTTACAGATTACCAATGAGGTAGGTACATTATTACAAATATATATTACAATGATAAAACTTGTATAATAAATACGTTATCCTGTAATGTACACTCAATTACAGGTAACCACAGATTACAATTCCTTATAATTATTAGAAAATGTTGCATGCCACAAGCTAGTCCGGATTTTTATATACACATTGACATTAATGAATTTTATATATACTATGACAAGAGTATTTACTTTGTAAAGTATTAAGCTATTAAATGATAAATGATTTTATTTCTGTAAGTAGGTTTGAACAAACACTTTTACACGTCAATCATATTTTTTTTAAACTAGATGAGGTCGGCGTTTCCTATCTGACTACTCTGAGAAGAAAGGCCGAAACTAACTCAGAGGTCACAGTCTCTTTTAAAGTCCAGACAGAATCTTGGTCAGATCATGGTGAAGGCTATGTAGATCGGTGTCTGAAATGGTCTTTTGAGGAAAGAACCACGCAGATTGAGTGGACCTGTCCAGTCAGTGCAAGCAATTGTCAGCAATCGTGCAGCTCAACTCAGAACTTAAGGAGCTCAACGATTCGACGAACAATACCAAAGAAAGGACATTTGAGTAGGCCGCATCAGCTACTCAAACTGCCGGCGCCCGATCACGAACTAAACAGCAAAATGTGTGCACTGTAATTACATGCCTCTCCCCTCTCTCTTCTTCGATTACCAGTATTTTGGTTTCATATAGGTTATTATTCGCCTTTAACATCTCTTCAAATGTCGCAAAACCAGCACGGTGATCAATTCAAAACAACACACAAGAAAATACAATATTTCTCATATTTTATTTTCAAAGATCATCATCAGAATTTATTCTGAAACATGTATAGGTTGCTAGACGCCGATATAATTTTCTGCGTTCTCTTAGAAATTAATCCAATTCATAGAGGATTGCATCGAGTTACTTCAAAATTGTCTGATAGTTTGTATCCTTTTATAATTTTCGAGATTTTCTATCAAAAAAAATTCGGATGAGAAGAATCTGGCAACATGGTTGATACTTTTTGAATGGATGAAAATGAAATGTTTATTTCTGTACTTAGGCTTTTCCTAGCTGACTGATCCCTGAGAAGAAATGCCGAAACAAACTCTCTTAAACTCTTTTAAACTCCAAACATTGTATTATTAGTGTAGAAAGTAGTGCTCGGCGCTATGGTGACCTAACACACCTTTCTAGTATTAATAGGATATGGTATAAGTATGTGGTAAAAGTTAAAGTCTCAAATTATAAAGGAAATAGCTACTAGTTTATTGAATCTCTATAACACTTAGTTAAAAGAAATGGTACAAAATGGTAATGGTTTTGAGTACGTTTGTCTCTAATGAGATCCAAACGCGAACTGGCCCACATTTTGGTGAACTAGCGAATGTGCATATTTGCGTTCGATGCAATTATGCATTTTCGCTGAGTGTTCGATTAAAACTCGAACAATTAGGATTTCATGTATTTATAACAATGCAAATCAAGGTCTGGAAGGGTCTTTTGAAGAAAGAGCCATCGCAGCTTTAAGTTGACCTGTCCTAACAGACGGCATGCATGCATCAGTCATCGTGTAGCTCAACCCTACTTTAGGGAGCTCAACGACCCGTCACACAACACTACCAGATCTGCACGACATTTGCGTAGGCTGTATATAAAATACTCAAAACCGCCAGACAGCTATAAAGTCATGTATTCAATCTAGCCCGCATGGTACTCACATTCACAGTCAGTTTTCTCTTTAAATGTCATCAAAAGTCCGGCCCCCCATAAAAAAGACCCCGTATTAAATAAAACGGCAACGAAAAATTATCAGAAATATACCATGAGTTGTATCATTAATAACAACAAACTTTGATTTAAGTTATAAACTTTTATACAGCGTGTATCAGAAATGTGTGGTCATAATTAAGAGTGTGGTACAGAGCATCAAACTGAACAACTTTCTCCATGGGACCAACATCGTAAACACGAAAAAAACATCAGCTGTCCCATACAAAAGCTCAATACCTACTCAACCCAAATGTGTAATAGTAGGTAGTATCTCTAAATAAAGCAATTCGAACCAGGAAGCATTACCGACATTGCTATGTCGGTTATTTTGCAAAATGTCAGTGAAATTACAGACACATGAAACTATATGTGAATGTTCGGTAACGTCTTATCAAAACCTTTGACATAATAGCTGTCAATTGATTAAGTAAAAATAACCATTCATTACCTATAGTGACTAAAACAACCAAGGTAATAAGGTATAACGCTACAAAGTTCTTTAGGCTCGTGGCTTAAATCGAAACCAATGCCGCCATCTTGTTTTTTGAATAAATTCCAAGTAACAATTCACAAAACAATTGCACAAACGTCTACCAACAACGCCCCTGTCAACGTCATTAGAGCGCCAAAATATCTTTGTGGCAGTGTATCTACCTAACCTACCTGTTTGAAACTCCTTTGACGGCCTTCACCAAAATTTCTAATACAATATTGCCAGCAAAATTTCACCCACGTTACATCACAAACCTCCACAGTATGTACGTTAAGAAAATTTAATCCAACCTAGTTTATCAGATGCCTATGAAACTCCTTGCTTATGTATCGAGGCCGATCGGGCCAATTTGAGCTAAAATTGCATTCACCAAGCCGGGCTAGAAGCGTATGATCTTGATAAATGGGGGCTACTAACTAGGGAGGAGGTGGGTTCAGACTAGTGTAGTGCAGATTGGTGGGTAGTGGATTTTGAGTTTGAATTTAGAACGGATGTTTTTGAAAAGTAAAGGCCCGATCGCTACACACATTTTTAGCGGTAAACTAAATGTAGGTTTTTGGTTGTGTTATTTATGTAGGAAATCCTGGGCTTAGACTCGTGTAGTGTAGATTTTTGGATAGTGTGTTTTTGGGCTTTTTTTTTTTGCAATGTTTGAAATTAACGTTTATGGTGGCTTTAGGACACCAATAATGTAGATAAATAAGTACCTAATTTGGTCCGTTAAGGTATTTTTTTACTAACGATCCTATGAAGATCTTTTGGTCTTCGCAATCGATCTAAGATATTTCTGTCTACCTTAGATACATCGTTTTTGATATGAATATGATAGTGGCAAACAGTTTACAGACTGTTTCTATTTCTATGATTGTACTGAGACCTCCTAAGTTTCTTTATTTGATTGTAACCAATCAATTAAGTGATAAAATAAGTGATAGACATAATTTTAATATAAGAAATAAAGATAAAATTGATCAACCATTTTTCAGATTAGCTAAAGTACATACATCTTTTATGGGGTACTGTGTTAAATGCTACAACAAAATACCTTGTAATATATTGCAATTAAATGAAAGAAAATTTAAAACTCATATAAAAAGTTCACTGTGTAAACAAGCATATTACAAATTAGAGGATTATATCCAAGATAAGAATGCTTGGAAACATGCTGGTCCAGCTCCACAGGACAATCTAGGATCTTGACAAAATTAAAACTTGTTGCTACTTTAATTGTATGGTTTGTTATTTTTATGACATTGGTTTACATTCTGTGACTACTTTAACTCACACACTGACATATTAATTGGTTACATAATTTGGGAAATCGTATACTTTTACAATGTTTGTAAATATGTGAACACCATGTATCTATCATTTAATTAACTTATTTATCATTGCTACGTTTATTAAATTCTTTTTACCTATTTTAGTAGGGTAATTTTTATTATAGGTGCATCGTCTTCACATATAATTATAATTATCTATTTAATGTATACAAAGTATTGTAACACATTTTAAAAGAGTAACGATGGAGTTTCTTGCCCATTCTTCTCCATACGAAACTACCTTTTGGAAGGGGCGACTAGAATCAATTCTATTTAAATGTAAATGTTGACGTTCAAAAGTGCCTTTTATGTGCCTATTTGAAATAAATGCTTTGACTTTGACTTTGACTTTGAATTGTTAGTTACATATTTGTTACTACAAGCACTTTTAAATAAAATCAAAATTCTCGTGCAATTGATCCGCAAATATATCTCATTTTAAACTAGTATAGTCAGAACCCAGATTTACCCCAACTCATCCCATCTGGAGCCGCCTTATATCGTTACAAGGAAATGACACCCTGTATGTGTGAACACGAGCCTCTGAAGGCGATTGCTCAGTGTTGGTTGTCATGGCAACCATCGGCAAAAACGAGACGAATACGCGGCGTTGTAGTGTATCCAACGTGATAGATGAAAAGCGATATAAAGATATATTGGCACTCATTGTCTCTGCTTTCATATAAGAAATAAAGTGACCACCGTCTTATCATTACGAATCAATAAGAATGCAATACTATGCACATAAATAATAATACTGCGTGAAAGGGACTTCGACGTGCAAACACCAAAAGCGTAGAAAGTAAAAAAAAATCAACGCTGGTAATTCTAGAATTCATGGTAACAGTTTGTGCGTTGATGTCCCTTATGTTCTCCGTGTATATCGAGTTGGTGAAAGATGCCTCAAGCGCCATTATTACATGCTTGCGTAAAGTCAAAGATTTCCAACTTAATCCTTTTCAGATCATCAATCAAAACGATACTGCTAAATGAAAATTATTTCCATGTAAGACAATCAAGAAAAGCTGACGGTAAGGATAAATTGTTAATTAATTTTATCCGACTATTACTTATGTACTGTGTTAACTTGCTTCACGATCTAGGTTAAGGACCAGCCCCTAAAAGTAGTGAATTACTGGTAATTTAATAACAAGTAACTCTTAATGAACTTGAAATAAAAGACTGACCAGTTGGTGCACCAACAAAAAACTGTTCTCTTTAAAACTGCCTCAATCACACAATCTTATCGAAGTTAAAGCCTATAGAACTACTCGTATATTATCGCTTTTTTCTCCCCCATAGACATGGAAAACTTTCGATATGAGAGCTACTATAGTCACCATAGCAACACCCAATAAGAAGTAATCTCACTACATCGCATCGCCCTACTAAATGGATTTTATTTATAATACAATATTCGAGCACCCTTTTCAGAAGCAATAAACGGAGTAAAAGTCTCTTATAGCAATATACATTATCTACAAGGAAGTTTAGGACATAATATCGAGCTTTAGAAAGAGAGAGATAGGTAGGTATAGTATTTTTATCTCACTAAGTGACGCGCGCTTTACTTGTGTTTACCAAGTGTACAAACACGCTTTGAATGTGTGTGTAAGTGCAGGAGCTCTCGGTACCGACCGAGACAAACGCGAAGTCGGATGTGTGTGTTTGTGTTATGTGCTGACGCTATTTCGTCTTCTTTCAACGTCTGACGTCTACGTCTTAAATTTCGACTCCTTTAATTTAAATAGCCGCCTTCATGATGAACAATATAGCTTTACAAAAGGTTGTTTGACTACTTAAGGCGGTTGTTGCTCTGCAGAAGCACATATTAAACGAATGGGAGAACTCGCATCCTGCTATTGGAGTTTTCTATGATCTCTCCCAAGCCTTTGATTGCGTGCACAATGACACGCTTTTGCGTGAAATACGTCAACACAGTTTTTAAAACAAAGCTCTCAACGTAATAAAATAAGCACCAATGTGTAGATGTGGATGGTGTGAAATCTTCCGGGCTACCAGTTCAGTTAGGTGCACCTCAAGGCTCCATACTGTGTCCATTCTTATTCTTAGTGTATATCAATTATTTCTTTTATTTCGATTCTATTTA
This sequence comes from Brachylomia viminalis, assembly GCA_937001585.2. NCBI lineage: Eukaryota > Metazoa > Arthropoda > Insecta > Lepidoptera > Noctuidae > Brachylomia > Brachylomia viminalis. Next base: position 20,035,079 of record OW443317.2, read on the forward strand.
AAGAGTATCTGTGATGTTGCACTGTTGGCTGAAGATACCTCTGTTATCTATAAATTAGACAGGATTAGACAAAATTTTGACTACGTAAACATTGCACTATCGAAGTTTTTTTTTACTTTTCCCCAGACTAGGCATTTCTCCTGTATCGTGGGTGCGATTACAAACATTTAAACTCACATACACAAAGCCAAACCCGGAACAACTACTTGCAGGTCATACAATATTTGTTCCGCGCGGGGATCGAACCCGCGACACGTAACGCAGCAGTCAATCGCCTAACCACTGCGCCAACCGTGTCGTCAATCACAAATAACTTAGTTCTCAATGCCAAGAAAACGAAATATATAAAGTGCGCTTTACCGAATGTTAGAAATCTAGGACCGAACATCGTCTTAGATAAAGAGGTCATCGAAACACAAAACATTAAATTACATTATTTGCCATATATGTAGTTGAATTTATTGTTTTGTGTTTCGTAATGTTAATTATTACTGTATAGAATCCAGTTCTTCTAACTGAACAGACAGCTGTGCTGCTGGGAGTTTGTTGCGCCACTTGTTCTTCCGAGCTAAAGCATTAGGAAGTGGTGAAGGGCGTTGATGACGTTCAAAAAGTGCTGATGCTCAGCCTAATTTGAATAATTGACTTGATTTTGATTTTGAAATTCGCGCACACACTCACAGCGTGTTTGTACACTTGCTTACCACAAGTAAAGCGCGCGGCGCTTTGTGAGACTAAAATACTACTTATATGAGAGCGTAACACAATCCGAAGGATTTTTAAGGAAATTCATAATCGTTAGCAATGGATTAAATATTTTTAGAACAACATACACACGTTTTAACAAAAATTTTTTTTCATTTGCTCGACTACGTAGCTTATCGCAATGAATGTTGTTAAATTATCAAATTGAATGGCTTTAGGATTGTGAATCTGTTACAAAATTACCCCGCTGGACAGTAAGCAACAAAGTCTATCGGACAAGACATTTTTTTTTTGATATTGGAAAGTTATTTCATCTTTGCGTGTTTAGTGACCTATTTCTGTTATATAACATTCATATTTAATATTATTTTCTCTGACTAGGTTTTTCTTGTAAATTATATTATGTAGTTACGCAAGAAAAGTATGCGCATTTCATTACATTCATGCTTGAGCAGAGATCTAAAATACGGACCTACAAATTCTGAGATTGTCCTTATGTTGTTGTAACATACACTGCATTCCAAATTAGACCATAATCTCTCACAGCGATCACATCAATAATTTGCGTTTCGATTTACAGCTAAGAGCTGGCAACAATTCGGAACGCTGCGCTCGTGAACGCGCTCACCGTGCTCGCTAAACGTCAACCCCAAACCTTGCACAAAAAAGATCGATTGGATATTCGTCTGCAAATGGAAGTTCAATGCATATTTTTTTTACTCATTTATTCATTCGAGTTACAAAGACTCATAGAGAATATAAAATACACACATTTACGAGTATATCAAACAATACATTAACAATACAATACACAACAAAAACCACCGTGCCTGCAACCCTTACGGTCGACGAATGTAGGTGACGTGCAAGTCACTGCAGCGTCGTATTTATGGACAGTCGAGTCTGTCCGCTATCATCATCAGTACACTGTTAGGGCTGCCGCAAACCCTGTGCACTAGAGACGCGCTCCGCTTGCGCATCGTTGCATAGAAGCAGTCGACGATTGCTTCGGCAAACATGCCCGACGCACTAGTGTCACGGCAGCCCCATCAGCGCTCTGAAGGCGTTGGTATATTGGACGCGGAGGGCTTCGTATGCTTTTTGGCATTCTATTAATTTGGCACTCTTAATTGTTACCAAGGATGACAAATAAAATGTAATATTAATTACTACTTTATTTTTAAAATAAATTATTGTTTAAATAAATTAAAATAACACTAAAATATATATATATGTAAAATAAACTTAACATAAAATTACATAGATGCAACAATAATTAAACATAATGCGCATATGTTTAAAACTCATTTCAGTTATTCTGTTACGTCTTGGATTTTATAGCACAATTTCGAAAATGTTGCTTTAGTTTAAAGAAGATGTGACTCGAAACAAAAGAGCACAACTGTCATTTTGACAGCGCTCACGGTGATATTAATTTAGGGCATGGTCGGCGTTATCGCAAGATGGCGCATGTCATGACGTCATAAATGACGATTCACGGGACATCGTCATCGCGCTCACGCTATTTTGGAACGGGTGGTAGCCCGCTCAAATCGATTACAGCGCAACTCGGAACGCCGCCACAGACTTATGCTCCTACATTCAATATAATTAATGTGTGTTGTCTCTAAAAACATACACCTATTCACAGAATAGGAATGGACATATGCGACTCTCCCGTTCAAAATATATCCTAAAATGCCTACATGCAACTGTATTCCCCTTAATAACAAACGTGGAGTAAGGTTACAAGCAGTATTTAGCGTCAGATTGACTATACAAATTGTAAAGTAAATCTGAACCAAATTTAAAACTTTAAAAAATTTTAAGGTTTAAATGTGGCATAACAAATAAAAAAAAATAACAAAAAAAAAACATGAAATAAATGAATTGATAAAATAAATTATTCGTTTATTTATCGATAGTGTTCCGGCCCACATGATGTTAAGTGATCGCGGCTGCAATACCAGACACATCACAGATGCATTGAGCTATCCTAGAGACAGAGATGAAATGGTATTTGTTTCTATGAGTAGATCTTTCAACTCACTTTTACACGTCAATGTATTAGTCGACATAAAAAAAAACATACTTAAATGGCGCGCGTAATGTCTGGAGTGCCGGTTTTATTTTATTTCACCGACACCCATACCCTTCAGTCCAGAAGCTTTGCGGCAGGTATAGGTATGTTGGTAGTACTTCCCCAAAAGAGTTCCTTCACAAAAAGCTCCTTACTAGGCATTAAAATTACAACATTTTATTCTTAATTTAGATTTCAAACATGTAAACAAAATGTGTCTTTAAAACCCGTACAGTTCCGTTTGCACCCCTCATTTTATTATGAACTTGTCAATTAGTACTATTCTTATTGATATGGTGCATCGTTTTCACATAATAATTATATTTCATTAATGTATACAAAATATTGTAACACATATTAAAAGAGTAACGGTGGAGGTTCTCACCTATTCTTCTCCATACGAAACTACCTTTTGGAAGGGGCGACTATAATTAATTCTATTTTAATGTAAATGTTTTTGAAGTAAAACTTCTTTAGGCACGCTTGGCTTGGGGAGTAAGCTGGCGAATGCATGACGAGAGCGTTACGAAAAGTGTGATCGGGCGAGGCGAACGCATATGGATGGAGCTAAAGAAGTTTTACTTCAGTTGTGTGGTCTAAAGCACACTCGTTTGTATTTCCTGTGCGTGTCCCAAATAAAATATTTTTCTTTCTTTCTTTTTAAATGTTGACTTTCCTGTTATATTTGCCTATTTGAAATAAATGCTTTGACTTTGACTTTGAAAATCAATCATAATTAAATTATAATTAAGTTCATATTTTTTAAGAGGAATTACATGCGATTACAGGCGTGATGTTAAGTGTGTTAACATCAATTGGAAACAAGAATTTGATTAGACTTTACAGTAGAGTTTAGTTTACATTGGTGCCGATTCCCTTGTTCACAAACTAAACTAAATTTAGGTTGAGTGCATGTTTTTCTTTCTATTTCATTATGAAAAGGACAGAAGATAAATTTTAGTTTAGTCCTGTCAAATTAATCAGCGCCTGACACTACTCCATACAAGTTTAGACTTGATTAAAAAGTTGACTAAGTACTAAAGTTACATCAAATTACGTCAGGTGCTGACTAATTTGACAGGACTAAACTAATATTTATCTTCTGTCCTTTTCATAATGAAATAGAAAGAAAAAGATGCACTCAACTTAAATTTAGTTTAGTTTGTGAACAAGGGAATCGGCACCATTGGTTCTCTACTACAGTTTCCATAATCTATGCCACAATTAACATAAGCAATGACTTAGTAGTTGTAGTACCAAGACATTGTCAAACTCAAACTCAAAGCATTTATTTCAAATAAACCAATTACAGGCACTTTTGAATTGTCAAGGGGTCGGTCAGTCAGAAAGATGAAGCTAGTTGCCCATTCCAAAGCGTAGTAGGTACCTATGGAGAAGAACGGGCAAGAAACTCCATGGACACTCTTTTAAATCAAAATATTGTTACAAAAAAGTGGTTACATCATTCATGTTGTAATTATACATGTGAGAACGATGTAGAAACACGTGCACGTTAAAAGCGTCCGTAATAAAAAGATAAAAACAATTATGGAATTAAAATAAGCCGTGGCAGCTAAGAAATGACCAGTGCCTACTGACGGCGCCCGTTCACGAACATGACGTATGGATCAGCACCATTCAGCTCAACCATTTTGAAGGGAACTCAATGATCCAATACACACGCCACCACCAGCGACACATTTGAGTGAGCATGACATACTCTCAGCCGCCAGGGCACATTCAAGTCAATGAAAGACGAACCCAGTAAGCTTTATAGTGGGTACATAGTGCTCACACATGTGCTATGCAATTATACAATACTAAGAGATTGAATTTATACAATGCAAAGATAGGTTGTACAATCTTCATCAGCTCCAACATTATTTTCGAATGCTAATTAATTAATTTTCGCGCCCTTGTGGAGCAGGACCAGCCCTGAGCCAAGCATTTTTGTCAGCGATATAATCCCCCAACTTATAATATGCTTGGCTGTATAGTGTGCGTTTTATACAAGATTTAAATTTCGTTTCATTCAGTTGGAGTATGTGGGGAGGTATTTTATTGTAACATTTTAAACAGTACCCCATGAAGGATGAGTCTACTTTAGCCAGTCTGAAACCTGGTTGAACTAATTGGTCCCTATTTCTAGTCCTATAGTTGTGTCTTTCACCTCTTTTACTGAAAATATTTAAATTTTTCCTTACGTACATGATGTTTTCATAAATATATTGACAAGGTACCGTCATAATGTTAATGTCTTTAAACAGTTCCCTTAGAGAATCGCGCCTGCGGAGGCTGTATATTGCTCTGATAGCTCTTTTCTGCAGAATAAAAATAGACTGAATATTGGCAGCCCGTCCCCATAATAAAATACCGTAAGACATGATACTATGAAAATAGCTGAAATAGACTAGCCTCGCGGTATCTACATTAGTAAATTGTACGGATTATAGTCTCAGGAGGTAGGAGCCGTCTGTTTTGTTGCATTAGAGCAGAATGAACGCGGCAGTGGGACGAAGTTCTTGTGTTTATACATTTAAATTTAATTGTTACATCGTTAAGTGGGATAAAATATTAGTAAAAGATGTTGCTGTGAAGGCAAGTATTGCAGATTATTCAGGCACTTTTTTTACTTTGATTCTAAGGAAAACAACGCGTTACGCGATGAAAAAATCCTTGTAGGTTTCTGCTAAGCGGTGGTTGTCATTAAATAGTCAACAAGTTTTACAAAATTAAATAATTTGTTAGTCAGATCATTTATTTCAATCCCACCGTTTATATGCACAAGAGTTACAAGATAGCAAAAACAAATTATGTTTCCTATTTTTAGCTTCATAGACAGTAAACTCACAAACTAGATTGCTAAATATAACGCCTGACTTGGGCTATATTATGTACGGTCAAGGAGCCGCAACTTTCAAACAAACTCCTATCCCACATAGCGGTCGCAGGTCACCTTTTCGAACTGTAATTATCATTTAATATATTTTTATTTTTTAATTTACTTATTAAATAAATAAATGAATCATTTATTTTGGACTAAACACTTTTACACATTTTATAAACCCGCCAAACTGCGTGATAGTTTGGCAGGATTAGTGATCATCTTAAAACATTTGTTATCAACATTCTGATTAAACTTATGTAGGTAGGTAGATACTTTTAATGAACGGTAAGAATATTATCATTATAGCAGCGCGAGTCGTCACTGGCGTGTGTGCCGGTGACAGCTCGTGTCACCCATGCTTTTTCAGAAATACATTTTTTTTTTTTTTTTAATATACAGCCTTTCCACCTCACGCGCACCACTTGTGACGTAGGCACAAACACAACTCTTATGGTTTAAACAACAATGATTGATGCTTCAACATGAAGTTTATCAACAAGTGTACAACAACAAGATCAACTAATTATAAATTAATAGCTGTTGCCCGCGACTACCTCTGGAATCCAGGGATGAAAAGTAGTATATGTCCTTACTCCTTACACAGATAAAACAGGTCTATATGTGTGCCAAATTACATGAAAATCTGTTCAGTCGTTTCGGCGTGAAAGCGTTACAAACAAACAAACTTTCTTGCATATATAATATTAAGTTTGATTATTATAATATATGTAGGAGATGGGTTTGACCAGGGAAACACTTTTTCAGGATAACTTCGTTTATTTTGGCTCGTTAAACATAAAAAACATAAATTTTATCTTCGTTACGTCTTTACATCGTCAGTTCGTTATTTTCAATCCATTCCTTCCTACTCCCCTTTCATTCACACACTCTTGCTCTCATTCACTCATCTTACGTTCCATTCTACAACTGAATTTAATGTTTCATTTTACGGTTTACTTTACATATTTTAATTTCTTAGAAAATAGTCCCACATGTATTTGACCGAGCGTGGGTGCAAACCACTCTACCCATCCGTTTTTGTGGCCTCGGAATCCGCAAAATTACCAGTATTAGCTTACCGGCGTTCCTTCCCTCTGCCCACAACACCGAAAAGCTGACCAGGAAAATTTTAGCCCCCTCCCTGGTTGACTCTGAAGTGCCGTGCTTGACCGACGCGGTGAATGAAAATGGCTTGTCCGGATACAGATCGGCCCGTGAACCCATCTTCCCAGAGGCAGTGGGATGAGCCGCTCTGGAGGTTGGTACGGAATAATCTTATTAATACGTCCACCAATACTGCTGAGCGTGCCCGCTTGCTGGCTGTGGGTGAGTGGGAGTCGGGCCTCTGACTTCAGGCGCTACCGTCACCTAACATAGGCACTATGCTGGGTGACACCATCTTCCGGCTCACATATTTTAGGGACTTATGTGTTTGAGCCATTTGGGGTTGAATCACAACTAATACACCATGGGGTCCGAGTGCCCGCTTAGTTTTTCGAGACATCGCCAAGCGGTTGGTCGACTCTTCACGTGACCAGAGGGCTGGCCTATTTTTTGGCCAAAGAATCAGCATTGCAGCGCCGCAGCCTCCTTATAAGCCCATTCCCACCGGCTTCCCTTCAGAAGTTTGGAACACAACCACTCTCTCAATGGCACAATCAGTACTTTTAAAAGTAGAGAAAAATTACAAAACGCCTACACTGATGGACATTAAATCAACAAAATTTGCTCTTTTACAACATATTGCTATAAAGTAAACCGCAGGAGCGATCGGCTTATTCGCCGATAAAATCTCTTAGCAAAAGAACGTCATGACGTCACTTGAAGGTCACTACCCAGCCCGCCATATTAGAACTAAAGTAAGCCGACTCTGAGCGTCTTACTCGGATAATCGAGCGAGTTGTATATAGGAAATATGTGCGCGCGAGCGGGATGGGTCGTTATCCGTCGTTGAATTTCGTATCGAATCGGACGAATGTTTGATGACATTTTATGTTGACAGACAATTTAACGTAATTACATTACATTAAAACGACCATAGCTTGCATGCGTTGTTGATTGAATTTATATTTGAATTTAATAGTTAGCTATTTTAGAATTTATTGCTTGGTATAAAATAGTGATTTGTGTATTTTTTTTGTTGAAATGTGTTGATTTGTGTTGTTGTTGTGTGTAGTGAAAGCAGTTACATAGACGTACGTTGAAATTAGGTATTTGCGGTAAGTAGATAGTGTAATAAGTTGAAATTACTAATTTAGAGTAAGTAGATTTACAAAGTAGCAGGTCAGTAGGATGGCGGGTCTAATAGCTTTAGATTGCTGCTTGACAGATTATTTGCTTTGTGAGGAAACATGCTTTTCAAGGTTAAGTTTTCTGGCTTACCTCTCTCAATATTTCACCCTTCGCCACTGCAGCATTGCCATACAACGTGGCAATGCTGCCAGACTTTTGGGCACTTTTCGATGCCCTTTGATTTATTTTATATTTTTTTTATATACATATACATTTTAATACTTAGCTTTTTAAGTTATGTAAATATTAGTTCAGGTTGTTTATTTAGATATTACTTATTAATTTACTACAAATATGTATTAAGTTTGATTGTCGCATGTTACGACATTTCATTTAAACTAAACTTGAAATTTTGGACAACTGAAAAGATCCAACACAACAATAACAGGTTTGCACTTAAAACACTATTGTTGGTAACTTAAACTAAAGACGAATCAATGAGAAGACCACCCATCAACGAGAAATGGAAACTAGGGTATAAGTCTCCCAAATTGGCTTATTATGGCGGAGGAAGTGTCTGCCGCCACAGCATTCAGGATGCTATTGTGACTGCCTCTTATTCTGTTCAGGATTCAGGCCATTTTTTTTCGGATGATGGCATGAAATCTATCTTTATGGATTACCGCAAACATTTCTAAGGTCCTACAAAAAGAGGCAGTCACAACAACATCCAAAAATAAATTGTTGTATTTGACGCGTAGAACATCCAGCGACCTTTTCGAGGAGTTAACCTAAAGATTATCTGTGTATAAACTCTGACAATAAGCTATAAAAAGTGTAATCTTTACTCAGTCAGTACACCGAGCAAATCTTCGTGCCAACATTATTACCCTGACCGCCAGAGCCACCACAGAGTCACCATGGTCACCGAGGTCATCGGTAAGTAAATACCCAAGATATTTAAACTTAGTGACTCTACGTATTGGCGTAACGATTATTGCAAGTTTGACTGTACTTTTCCGGCACTTACCAGCGACCCCAAAGACCATGTGTTCACATTTTATGGCATCATAAACCAGTCCATGTGCAGCAGCGTAGGTCTCACAAACATTACGTTACTCCACGATCGCCCCCGGCGACGGGCCCAGCAGCACCATGTCATCTGCATACTCATGTTGTTGCAACTAACACCATTTACCCTGCATCCAACTCGCATGCTGCTGAGCTCGGCAATAAGGTCGTTAACATAAATTATAGATTGAAGAGCCGAGGAGACGACATACCACCCTGCCTCACGCCGCACTCCAAACCATGTGATTGCGGGAGCGTATTAGACCATTTAACACGATTTGTCTGGCTAAAATACCAAAACTGCAATACACTGAACAGTTCCTCCGATATTATTATTATTATTTATTTATTTCAGACATGTCCATAGATTATATAAAAAATTCAATCAAATAAAAACAAATTACATTAAAATAAACAGCAATAAATAAAATTACACATACACATTACATTACTTATCCAATGTCACAGTTAAATAAAATATATAAAGAACATTACACATTAAAAAATAAACTAAACGCATGTCAAATAATACGAGGAGACGCGCTAACATGAAGCTGCATCCACCTCTGTATCAGGGACAGGTCCCACCGCTCGGACAACACCCTCAGGAGACTGTTCGAGCTGCTTCGTAGGCGACTCAATAGTGAAGCGCTGCGTTTCCTTATGATCGCGAAAAAATCATCGGTCCGCGCCTCAGAAAACATAGTCGAAGCACTACAAAACCGCGGCAGCCCTAACAGTATCCTGAAGGCATTGTTGTACTGTACGCGCAGTGCGCTGTACGCCCGCTGCGTAAAGTTGGTCCACAGGCTGCACGTGTAAAACGACTGACAATATGCCTTAAATAAAGTCACCTTCACAGGTCTAGTACATCGCGCAAACCTGCGAGCCAACATTACACCGGACAGACAGCGCCCTGCGCTCCCTGTCAATGTCCAGATTGTCAGACAAGTCGTCAGAGACCCAGTGGCCCAAGTACTTGAAACGCTGCACCCTTTTTAAAGGAATGCCGCAAAGAGTGACAGGAGGTACGGATGAGTAACATTTGGTACCGGCTTTGAAAATTACAAATTCACTCTTTTTAGCGTTGTAAATGAGCCCATGGGCACAAATATGCTTAAGCCATATAGTATATGACTCACAAATCCGCAAAAGTTTGCGTAACGCATATACCCCTACTCCTCAATTTACACCAAAGCACGTCTTATGAAACGAGATCGAAAGCCTTGGGGAGATCAAGGAAGCAGGCAAGATAAGTTTGGAAAATACAAAAGAGCATGTCTCATAACAATATAATAAATCGTATAATTGATTTGTAATATAAAAAATAATAATTTCATGAATGCAAGAAAAGTTCTTATATATTTGTATCATAGTGTATTTTTTTTTATCTACGTAAACGAAGCTACTGATTTATGAAATACGGCATCAGTTCACCGAATTCTGGAACTAATAAAAAAGCCCGGTTTCGATATATATTTTTTTCGGGAGTTATCGTTGGTAAACATGGTTTAATTTAAGTGGTTTCTCGATGTACATCTACTCATATTATTGGGAACGTATATTATTTATACTTTCAAATAACTATATAAACTAACCAAACAAAAATATAAAATATAATAACCTAAACTAACTAAAACTATTAACAAATTAAAATATGGCGTCGAAAAATTCCTCTGCATCGCTGTCGACTGGTAAAGTACCCAAGAGACTGGCGGCATTGCCACGTTGTATGGCAATGCTAAGCCTCTGGCCAAGGTAAAGGCCAGCCCTTGGATCCCGGGAAGTGTCAACAAGCCGTTTGGAGATTTCGTTGAACAAACCGTGAGCACTCGGACCCCACGGCCCGAGGGTTTCAACCCCAAACGGCTCGAAAATATAATTGCCGATAAGGTTATTATACTTTCGCCGTTTGAGGTTTTCCGCAGCCGCAGCAGCAGCGCCTGCACAGCACGCCGAGTCAGCAAGATGGGATGGCGCAAGAGTATCGACACAAGTTGCGTCCCACACTAAAGGCCTACCCACCTTCCAAGGAAATAAAGACATGCCGTCCGGTCTCTTGCCATCGTCGCGTGCCAAGCCATTAGGTTCTAATACAGCTGGAACGCCGACGGTGACAAGAGCTCGTCGGATGATGTCATTTATGTTCGCGTGCCGAGCTAAGCGGCCCGCACTTCGGCTGCAAGACAGGCCATGGTGTCCAAGGCTGTTGACAACTTCGCCACAGTGACAGCGATGGGGAGAACAAGAAGGAGCTCCTAGTCGTAGGCAAGCAGCGAGGCGGAAAGTAGTGTCGTCTAACAAAGTGCCTATGTTCGACGACGGTAGTGCATGAAGCCAAAGACCCGACTCCCACTTACCCACAGCAAGCAGGCGCGCACGCTCCGCAGTAGTAGCAGACGTGTTAAGTAAATTGTTCTGTACTACTCTGCAAAGCGGCTCATCCCACTTTCTCTGGGAAGATGGATTATCAGGTTGATCTGAATTTGGACAAGCGAGTCTCCAGGCATGCATAGCCTCGGTGAAGCATGGCACATCAAAATTAATCAGTGTGGGGGTTAGGATTTTCCTGATTAATTTTTCAGTGCCGTAGACCGAGGATATGAAAGCCGGTAAACTAACACTAGAAATTTTGCGGACGCCGAGGCCTCCCATACGAATGGGAAGAGTAGCTTGTGTCCAAGCTCGGTCGTCCATGGCCACATTTAAAATCGAAGTTAATGTATGTCGAATAATTTGGTCCATTTTTTCTAAAAGGTGAGTGTGCTTCCATAAATGGGAAGCGCGAAGGAAATATGTTAATTTAGGGCCGAAACAGCAATAACGGATTAGGGTTAAGGCCGAATGCATGTTAATTTGGAACAATCTTTCCGAAACGTCTTTGAAATTTTGTATTTTTTCTTCAATAAAAACGGGAAAGGAATCCTCGAAGACAGGAGACCCAAGAAGACGAAGAGAGCTTTTTTCAATAATTTTGATTTCTGGAGCTATTGCGTTAAACTTGGGGAGTGTCAGATGTCTGTCAGTATTGTCCGCCATATAAAGTTCACATTTCGAGTGGTTGAGATCAAGACCAATGGAATGAAGTTCATTTTCTAAGAATTGTAGATCTTTTAAAACGGTTTCTACATCGCCTCCCAAAGTTCCATCGTCAAGATACCAAATGTTAAATTTGGAATTTAGCTGTCGAATAATTGGGTGAATGGCTAAACTAAAGATCACTGGTCCGAGGGGGTCACCTTGTTGACAGCCAACAGCAGATTCCAAAAGGTGGTCCCGATACATTAATTTAGAAGGATGTCTGTAGCATTGCCAAAGGAAACTATAGATTTGAGGTATTTCTTTTTTAGTTTCTGCCAGCAAGGTGTCCCTATAAACAGAATTGAAGGCATTCTTTATGTCAACCTTCAGAATGACCTCTCCTTTGCCAGAATTTAGGTAGGTCGACAAGGCGTGTACGGCAGCCTCACAGCCCCCTTTAGAGCCGTATCCTAGCTGCAGGGGCTGAAATTTTTTCGAAACAACCTCACCATAAAATTTACAGCAAATCTTGGCTGCCATACGACGGTAAGTAGTTCCCACAGCAATTGGACGAATGCCGCCATCCCTCTTACGCAGGGCGCATAGATTTGCCCCGTACAGAACGTCGATGACGGCTTCGTTCACCTTGCCGGAGAGCATAAGGTTAATCAGAGCCGTAAGCTCCTTCAAGAGCAATTCACCAGCAGCCCCGGCGTCTGAACAGATAAGGTCCTCATATTATTGTATAAGTGCAATATAGTTGTAATAGAGGTATTTGAAGATCACAAAATTGCTTGACCTTGACGAGAAAAAACCTAACCTCAACCTTTAACCTTGACCTTGTCGGGAGTAAAGCACTACCTCAACCGCTGCTCGTTATGAGGCGTGCAATTAAGCAGTTCAATTTTTAATTTACTTTTTAAGTGCTCGCTTGCTAATTACACCATTATCTGTTTTTAGCCAGTCGATATTATTAAAATGTGGTACATAATGGTTCTTTTGCCATAGTAATTTTTTACTGGTGCTCGTACGAATTTACGTTCTCGAACGCTTCTAGTATTGTAAGTGTTTTGCGCATGTACTTCGAATTGGTCGTTATAGAACTGATCTAGAACTACTAAGTACTTGACCTTCTCATGCATGGAAAGCACCTTTTATACAAAAAATATTTCCCTTATTTATCTTTACACTCAAGCTTTAGTTTTGGGATAACAAGGTATTTTATCAATCGAATTTCCAACGATTTTATACTGTTTAGGTAGGTTTTGAATGTACGGGCATAAGTATTTAAGCCATAGCTCAGTATAGACTTGTCGAGAGAAAAATAAATCACACGTAAGGTTTTCCTACTCAACGGTTCCTTCAGGATATACAACACTTTTTTTTTTGAGGTTGGGAACTCATCAAACAACTTCTCCCGCTCTGGGCGGAGCGGGAGGGCGTCTCAGACTCTTACTGTCTAAAACCCACCCGTGTTCCTTTAGTTGCCTGTGCCAGGGGCCACGGTAACCCTTTCGGACTTTCCCGCAACCCGGGCAGGAGGATATAGAACACTGATCTAAGCTTTGTTACACACTGTGTCAACCTGTGTCTTCCAGTTCATGTTACGGCCTACGCACAGACCTAGATACTTAATTTTACTGACATACTCCAGCTGTTGACAGACACAGTTGGCATTTCTCACGTGCATGCAATCGTACGTGTGGCCCATAATACCTATACCCCTACTATCGATATTTTTTGCCACCAGGTTGTGCGGCGAATGCACATACATCTCTTTTGTCTTACTAAGATTTAGTTTGCAACCGTTATCTTGCGCCCACCGGGTAACATTGTCGACCCGATTGCAACACAGCCCTGACCTCCTGTATTTTCTTAGATGAGTACATAAGGCACATGACGTCCGCATTTAAGCCCGACACTTCCCAACTACATTACTGACGCTATTGACATGCATGACATAGCCAAGCGGGACATACATGGAGCCATTCGGAACGCCAAGGTTTACAGTAGCTTCTTTACTAGCCACACCAAAAATGTAGGTCTGTAAGGTTCTGCCACTCAAGTAGTTCCGAAACCACCTGTTCGTGGGCCCATTGGTCCCACACTCGTCTATGACCTGCAACAACACCTCGTGGTCCAAGGTATCAAACGCCCTTTGATACCTGATGAACCTGGTCTAGACTACTATTCATGTCTTCCGAAACCTGTGAAAGAGCTGTTATTGGGCTATGACCGCGCCTAAAACCGTGTTGTGAATCTGCTAGTATACGATTCTGCTTTAAGAATTTAGGAACACCAACTACATAACAATATTATTTACAATACCTTGTACATTTCATTTTACATGAGATCTTCGTTCTGTGTTCATAACTCATGCATTCGAATTTATTCATCCCATTTAATTTATTGTGTAATATGCTGCATACAACAACATAATCCGCCAATAATCTGCCCACTGCTGGGACACAGGCCTCCTCTCTGTGAGGGAGTGGCCCATAATCCACCACGCAGGCCCAGAGCGGACTGGTGGACGTCACACACGTCGTCATTTTGCTTTTGTTTTAGGACATGCCGGCTTCCTCACGATGTTTTCCTTCCCCGTTTTGAGAGCAGTGAGCGCTGCATAATAGACACTAATTCGCGTAATAAATTAGATTAGAGATACATAAATGGAATACTTAATTAATAATTAAATTTAAAATGAATAAAGATAGGAACATTTGATTTAGTTTATTATATACATGTGATTATAGTTATTTGGATAGATACAATTTCTAGCAAATTCAATCAATGGCTAGATAACTAATGGATAGATAATCGAAAAATCTAAATGATTTTATTTCATTTCAAAAGATCGCTTGTCTTTGTTTATTAAAATAATTTTACAAATTGCGTGAATTTCATGATAAAGGGGCGTGCGGAGGGAGCATGGCAAAGCGAGTCAGAGCGGCTGGACAGAGAAGGACCGAACACTGAAGGTCGTTCGCTCTGGGAAGCGCCTTTACATATTTATTTCTTTAGGTATACCTAGCATCTGCCAATTCATTTTAAATAGAAGATAAGGTATAATCAGATTCATGTCGTTCATTATTATTATTTTTAAACCACGCCGCGAATATAATATTATATAATTTTATTAAATCTCCTTTGTCATTGAAAAAATCAAAACGAAATAGTAAATCAGTGATCCCAATTTGTTTCAATTTGATTGAATACGTAAATACCAATTTCTATTCATTCCACGTTTGAGCGATAAAAATATTTCAAAAAGTCTAGAATCAAAGTTCAATCAATCATTTGGAACAGAACTAATTGAAAACTTTTGGTAAGTTATTCACAAAAAATAACTTAAAGTAAGGTTAAGTTATTTTGTTTTTTTTTTACAAATACATCTAAGGGTGTGGTCAGATTAGCGTGATTCGGAAAGTTAAAAATAATGAGCTGAACAATTTTCGTTCTTTTCCCTTACTTACCCTTTAAGCTGAAACACACAAACTCATTCTCAAAGAACTTTACTATTACAGTATTTTTATCTCAGTAAGCGACGCGCGCTTTACTTGTGGTTACCAAGTATTAACAGCGTGTTTTTTCACTTGGTTACCACTTGTAAAGCGGGCGTCGCTTCGTGGGATAAAAATACTGTAATAGCAGGTAGGTAGATACAAACATTTAGATTACTAACACGGCATCAAAATCTCGGAGAGTCACTTAAAACTCGTATTCAGCGTGTGTCATAAAGATGTCACTTTTAAGTTTTGTATGGGATAGCTGATTTTTTTTTTGCGATTATGGTGTTGATCCCTTATAGAAAATTGGTCAGTTTGATGGTATGCACCACACCCTTAAGTATGACCAGGCATTTCTAATTCACGCTGTGTACCGACCCTTATGGTTGTTTGAACTTAAAAAACTTATTGAACAAATCTGTTATTTCTTAGGATTACTTTACATGCTTGCCCATACATATATAATTTATTTTCAATAATTTTTCAATGCTCTTTGTTCGCACACGATTCTAAGAATATTAGGTATGCTCGATGGTTGTGCTTTTACTTTTAGGTTTAAGACTTTTTGGTACTTAGTATGTACAGTCACGAAAATAAATACCTTCCATTTGCACAATATTCATAACCGATTTTCTCGTGAAATAACGATTTTAACTTTGAGAAAAGACCAATTTCATAATAGTATGGTTTCGAGACTACTATGTTCGTAACATTTCTATCAATACTTTAGAGGAAATCGCTTTTGAATCATGGAGTAAGTGTAGGGTATTTATGCTCGTGACTATACATAGGTATAAGTATGACTATAAGTATACATAAGTTTAAATAATGGCATAACTCGTCATTACGACAACCTTACTTAAGGTAGTAGCAGAGGTGTTTTATACTAATTGGAATACACCCAAGACCCGTGTAATGAAAGGAGAGCCTTCTGTCATTCGGCCTTAAAACCAAACACCAGACTGCTACTGAAAATCTTATAGAAAAACGGATAACAAATTATCCAACTCGCGATGTGAGTCCGGGGGGCTGATACTACAAACAAAATTGTTCAAAAATCGCAATGCAACCGCAGCTGAATCACGGCTTTTAAGCGTTTTCACATTCTACTAATGAACAACGATCCAACTGCGGTTACGTTTTAGTTGACGCCAACGATCGATGGAAACAATTTCAAAATCTATTCTGCTAGCAACATCAAACAAAGCGAAATGCGAGCGTGACATTTAGCCACATTCTACTATTATTGTGACACTTGTTAGAATCGAATCAAAGCTGAACTTCGGCGGTTCATTCGTCAAAATTCGCGGTTGCACATAAGTTGGTAAGTGCAACTTTTGTCGCATCGATCTAGGATTGCTTTCGTTTTCTTCCCTAAAAATATGATGGTATACATGGATTTCTTTGAACTTGCCCATAAGGTTGACGTTGGAAGGGTAAGAGGAAGAATTTTATCGTCAAGAGTATGCAATAATGCTTTTGACCTGCGCATCGTCAGTTCGGTAAGACGTACCGACTCTCCAAAGACCTCATATGAGCTTTGATTGCGGAAATCAGTCCTTACATGCACGTCTATCTTTGTACTAACGGTATTGATACGGGAACAAAGGTAAGAACATAGTTACTATCGTTTTAATATGCGCAAGTATGTGTTCCTACCTACCTATGTGATAAAATATTCACTAAAACTCTATTCTCGTTTTAGATCTTGGATACACTGGCTTTTTATGCAACTCGGTCATACCAAACACTGGTAGGGCAATGTCATGGCGTGTCACAACCCTCAGTTTCTCGAACAATAAAACAAGTGACAGAGGTACTTAATATGCCACATATTTCTAAGAAGTATGTCAAATTTCCAAGCTTCAGGGAAGGTCGTGACGTAAAGAAGATAAGTATTGCAATATTTCCATCTATTTATATGCAGATCTAGACTTAGATCCTAATTTATATAAATAATGTGTTATATTTCCCAGATTCACATTCACACAGATATAATACAGTTTGGCATTTCTCGAGTTCTGGGGTGTATTGATGGCACACTGTTGCTACACTTCACCCAACAATTCATGAATACCGGTACTTTAACTAAAAGGGATATTAGTCCTTGAATACTTTAATTGTGAGTTGTGTCCTCTTTATAACCGTTATGGAGATAGCAGTTTGAACTAGTTTATTATTAATATCTTAAACTTGTTTCTAATTTGTGACTCAGATGCCCGAATATTGTGTGTTGATCTAACCCTGGATCAACACGATAGTGCTGCATGGATTAATAATCCTCTAAAGTCAATCCTAGATGAAATGATTAACATTACTAGTGAAGATTTTTATTTATTAGGTAATTACTTCATCGCAATTAACTAAACAATATCTCTATAAATGGGTGATACCTATTACACTATCATATTTATATCCAGGATTAGTCATAGATAATTGTAGGACATGAATGATTTGTGAGCTTCTGTATATTGCTTTAATATTTCATATTATGATAGTGTAATATCCCCATGCCATAAAATATTTGCTTCTAAAAGAAACCTTTTTTCTCAGGAGGTTCGGGATTTTCTTTAAGACGAGCTCTATTGATATATGATGATAGCTTCTATTCTTAATGCTGCTCGAAACACTCCTGAGGCTTACTACACTAAGAAGCATATGAAATTCCTGTACACCGTTCTACAACATTTCTACCTAAGAATTCCAACTCTCCACTTTTATATTTGTACGGTGCCTCTCGTTGAATACTCACCATTAATCTACATTTTAATGTTTGTACTGTTTTTCATTTTGATCAAATTAAAATTTGCAATGACTTAATTAACAATAGGTATGAACATCGGATTGTATTAATAACGTCTAATAAGTAATTTTATAATGTAATTTTGACAAATATAGTCGCTCTTCTTACCATTTGTACGCCGCAATTCGCGGCTAAACATGATTGAACGTTTCTCTATTTAATAACCTGCGTGCAAAGTATGTCATGTATAAACAAATAAATAAACTTACTTACTTCTTACAATTTTTTTTTTTCAAAATATTGAATAAATTCCCGGATCTTCGCATTTTGAAAACTCTCTGACAAAATATATTGGCATCCTTCTGCAATACGATCATGGGACAATAGAGGCAGGCTGGAACATAGACCTACAATGCGTGTGTAAATATTATTTTTAATGCCAATATTTTTGGATTTCTTCCATATATTCTGGGTAAAATGAAAATAACACCTTTTTATTATAATATCTGGGAAAAATAGCTTTAAAGCATTTGTTGGTTCTGGTTCAAAATCAACGTGTATTTTTTGGGTTTCCAGTTGTTATTAGCGCGTGTTATAAGGTCAAATAGAGCACAATATGACTTCTCTGTTTATTTGATCATCAAAGCGTAAATCAACGGCAGTCTTCGTGTTAGTACTATTACTTCCATCATCAGCATGCAATACAACTAATTTATTGATAAAATGGCTTTGGGGCACTATAAAACGTACCATAAAAGAAATATTCTTCAATGACCTCCATCTTTTTTCGTGCTTCCTCAGAACAAAACACTATTATTCTCGTATGTTCAGTGTAATTTGCATAATCGGCTAATAATAAATGAAGAAATTTGGCGGGGACCTCAACCTCCCAAATATATTTATACAATGTTTTGCTTGACTGTAAACCTTCTTTTCTTTTCGTATTCATAATATGTTTCTTGCTCGAAAAAGTAACTCTATGAAATAACGTTTTCCATAATATAACATCTTAAAGTAACTTAATTGAGACCTTTAGGGTACAGCGGTTTTACGGCCTTTTAATAAATTCGAGTTAAAGGCTCATTGGAAGTAGTAGCTTCTTCTTTAGCCTTATCTATAGCTAACAATACTTCTGTTTTATCGTGATCCGGTATACAGCAACTATTATCACCGTTTTTTGTTCCGTGTTCCATTTTCTTAACTAAATACTTTGCCGTCGTAAAATAATATATAATATATAGTTGTCCAATCATTGGACAACACGATTGGACTAGTGGGATTAAAAAAATATATGTACTTTTGTTCTAATTTACAATAACTGTTTTTATTTATGGCACACCCTAACCGAACTATTGCCACCGTAGAGTATCGTTCATCCGAACTTCTGCCACTGAAAAGTTACACTAGTTCGGTCAACCGGACTAACAACTGATCTACTACCACTAGAGGTATTTTACACCACATACAGCCCCGTTTAAAAAAAAATATATGAAACTATATACAGGGCGTCCCACGGATATGCCACATGGAGGGAAAGTACCTTGAATATTGTAGATGGAACATTTTACTGAAAGAACACATTATTTGAATTTAAAAAACAATTTAAACTGCATTCATAGATATTTAAATAATTACATGGTTGAACGGGAAATCGAACCCGTTACATGAGAAATATAATCACCTGTAGCTTTATCATACCGATCGAAAGGCTTCATCATAAGGATTATTTTTTGCTTAATAACATAGTGTCAAAAATAAAAGGAAGACTATGAATTTTAACATTATTAATACGAAATTAATCAATTTATCAAATGCTCAAAATGAGTCCCTTCCTGTTGAATACAAAGTCGCACTCTTTTGATTATTTCGATTTGTTGCATACAACCAGGTACCTACTAATTACGTATCTCTTTATCATTTTATCATGCACTTACTAATAAGGAAAAGATGCGTACTTCTCAAGTGGGTACATTTATTAGTAATAGGTACTTAAGACAATGTCAGTTGTGTCCTTACGGCAATGTCAGCTTTGCATTTTTCTGAACTAAATTTCACATCAAATGTACTGGGCGACTTCAATGCGCATCCGAATGAAGTGTTTTTTAGTGAAATGATGAATTTCTGTAGGGAACAATGTTGGTCATGCGCGGACGTAGATCTTTTAAGTGGTCTGAACATATATACATACCTAAGTGAGGCTCATGGAACTGTCAGATGGTTAGACCATTGCCTGGTTACGTCAATGGCATTTCAAACAATTGAAAGTATTACAGTATTGTATGAAGTGTCATGGTCTGACCATTTCCCAATGGAAATTAGTTGTAATCTTAAGAGTTTGCCTAGAAAAACCGTTGTAAACAAAGACGTGGATAACAAAACAGTATGGGGAATAAGAGACGACGAACAAATTTGTAAATATAGGGATCTATGTAACGAGGCATTCCGAAATATAGATTTTCCAGTGGAATTGCGAGATTGCTGTTACCATATATGTGATAATGTAGATCATAGGAACATGTACGCGAACATTACGTCTATCTTGAGTGAGGCCTCTGAAAAAACTCGAAGTGTCAGTAAGACGAATAAGAGGAACTGTATTGTAGGATGGAACAAGTATGTAAGTGACGTTCATAGGAGGGCTCGGCTTAGTTTCAGTAACTGGGTTTTACTAGGGAAGCCGCGTGCAGGACCACATTACGTAGATATGTGTGAGACACGTAAAGTGTTCAAGAAAAAATTAAAATGGTGCCAGGATAATGCCGAGCAAATAAAAATGGACATACTGGCAGCAAAGCACAAGGCTAAAGTTTTTGGCAGTTTTTGGAAAAATACGGGGCTTCTGAACCCTGGGTCGAGCGTTCCTGTGAGCGTTGATAGTGTATTAGGTGATCAAAATATTGCAAATGTTTTTAGGGATCTGTTTACTGTAGAACCAATGCCCTGTGAGAGTGACAACTTATGTAAACCAGACGTCAGACCTGGTGATAAGTACACTCGGTTTATGCCAGTAGATGTGAGGAAGGTCATAATAAAGATGAAACGTGGAAAGTCACCAGGACATGACGGCATAAGTATCGAACATTTGAGATACGCAGGTGTACATCTGCCCAGAGTCTTGAGTCTACTGTTTAACTTTTGTGTAGGTCACTCTTTTATTCCGGAGGATATGTTAAAAACAGTAGTAGTTCCTATAGTAAAGAACAAGACCGGGGATCCATCTGACAAGTGTAACTACCGCCTGATATCATTGGCCACTGCCGTGGCGAAGGTCCTCGACGGCCTCGTGAACGGACAGCTGAGCAAACACCTTCAGATCCATGACTTACAGTTTGGCTTCAGACCCAACCTGTCAACGGATATGGCGATTACCGATAGAAACTGTAAGGTATTATACTGACAGGAATACACCGATATATGCGTGTTTTCTTGATCTGTCGAGTGCGTTCGACCTGGTCAGTTATGATATTCTGTGGCATAAGCTACTTGAGGAAACCACTGTGCCGAGGGAGACGGTATTCCTCCTGAAGTACTGGTAGTACAAGAGCTATCAGAGCAATATACAGCCTCCGCAGGCGCGATTCTCTAAGGGAACTGTTTAAAGACATTAACATCATGACGGTACCTTGTCAATATATTAATGAAAACATCATGTACGTAAGGAAAAATTTAAATCTTTTCAGTAAAAGAGGTGAAAAAAGACACAATTATAGGACTAGAAATAGGGACCAATTAGTTCAACCAGGTTTCAGACTGGCTAAAGTAGACTCATCCTTCATGGGGTACTGTTTAAAATGTTACAATAAAATACCTCCCCACATACTCCAACTGAATGAAACGAAATTTAAATCTTGTATAAAACGCACACTATACAGCCAAGCATATTATAAGTTGGGGGATTATATCGCTGACAAAAATGCTTGGCTCAGGGCTTGTCCTGCTCCACAAGGGCGCGTAAACTAATTAATTAGCATTCGAAAATAGTGTTGGAGCTGATGAAGATTGTACAACCTATCTTTGCATTGTATAAATTCAATCTCTTAGTATTGTATTATTGCATAGCACATGTGTGAGCAACTATGTACCCACTATAAAGCCTACTGGGTTCGTATTTCATTGACTTGAATGTGCCCTGGCGGCTGAGAGTATGTCATGCTCACTCAAATGTGTCGCTGGTGGTGGCGTGTGTATTGGATCATTGAGTTCCGTTCAAAATGGTTGAGCTGAATGGTGCTGATCCATGCGTCATGTTCGTGAACGGGCGCCGTCAGTAGGCACTGGTCATTTCTTAGCTGCCACGGCTTATTTTAATTCCATAATTGTTTTTATGTTTTTATTACGGACGCTTTTAACGTGCACGTCTTTCTACATCGTTCTCACATGTATAATTATAACATGAATGATGTAACCACTCTATTGTAACAATATTTTGATTTAAAAGAGTGTCCATGGAGTTTCTTGCCCGTTCTACTCCATAGGTACCTACTACGCTTTGGAATGGGCAACTAGCTTCATCTTTCTGACTGACCGACCCCTTGACAATTCAAAAGTGCCTGTAATTGGTTTATTTGAAATAAATGCTTTGAGTTTGAGTTTGGTACAGTAATCAAAAAAATGCGGTCAAATGGGTCGGCTCGCTTAGTCAGGAATATCCTCTGAAATGCGGTGTCAGGCAAGGTGGTTTGTCTTCTCCGAGTTTGTTTAACCTATTTGTTGAACAGCTCAGCAGAGTTATGGTCGGGTGTTCGATAGACGGAACCATGATAAATAATATTAGTTATGCGGACGACATGGTTCGGCTGAGCACGTCAGTGAGTGCGCTTAGAAGACTTCTGGGCATTTGTGAAGCGTATGCCACGTCGCATGGACTCAAGTATAATGCGAGTAAGAGTGTCCTCGTGGTATTTAAGGCGGGGAACAGAGCACCATCAAATGTGCCACCAATTAGGATCGGGGGGGCGTCACTAGTAAGGGTGACTGAAGCAAAATACTTGGGTCACATGCTGTTGGATCGCCTACAGGATGATGCAGACTTAGAGAGGGAAAGGAGGGCGTTGGCAGTCCGCTGCAACATGCTGGCCCGCAGATTCGCACTATGTACTACAGATGTAAAACTGTTACTTTTCAGAGCCTTCTGTCAGTCATTCTACACGTGCAGTCTGTGGATCAACTATACGCGGCGGGCTTTCAATGCCCCGCGTGTTCAGTACAATGACGCTCTGAGGGCAGTGTTGAGGAAAACCAAGTACTGCAGTGCCTCAGAAATGTTTGCGGCAGCTTTCTTCGATGATTTCTTCTCCATCATCCGGAAAAGAACCGCATCGATGATGAGCAGGGTCCGTGGTAGCACCAACACTGTCCTCAGAACGTTAGCGTGCAAAATAAACGGTCCGTTTACTGTTTGCTGGGCGAGTGTTCACTTGCTCAGAAATAGGAAATAGATAATGTACTCTGTAATGTATGTAGATAATGTAAATGGAATAGTATAATGTACTCGTACTATACCTACTAATTTTGATTCTGTACTAACAAATTACTAACACCCTGTTATTTGTATTTTTATGTGTTCTACTAACAACCTTACTAACGTTTCATTCGTTAAAAATGTATGGACGTATGTCTGAAATAAAGATATATTATATTATAAAGCAATTATTTCAACACGTTGCTACTTTACATTCCAATACATTCTAGTTTCTATAAATATGTAACTTGTTATTCCATTGATGACGCATGGTTAAGATTAGAAGCTAAAAAAGGTAGAAAATTTCAACACATGGAACACGACATGGATAGCTTTAGATGATAACATATTACTTAAGATAAGTCTTACCTGTAAAATGACTGAACCAAGACATTTCACACCTTTCTTCTTTTTGGACTCACAGCACACCCAAAATTGGTTACCATCTTTATATGTCTTGTGCTGATAATATTGTAGACCATCATAGATTAGTACGATTCAACCTTTTCTTTTTATAAAAATGGGCTGTTGGGAGATTGTATTCTCCAAAACTTGCTCCTGGGATAACATAACTCTAAAATAATTCCTTAAAACTTTTTGACAACGACAGAAACAAAAGACTCAAGCAAACGCGTTGAATTTATTTTTCATTAATTTTATGCACAGCAAGGTTTGTAAGTAGTTAAATAATATAAATTGAATATAAGAAAACAATAAATTTAATTAAACTAATTCTATTAATGTACGTGTAAATTCACTCCTTTTAAAAAAATGTTTAGATCTTTGAATCATAAAGGGAAAACAATTTTCTGCATCACTGTAGAACAACGTCATCAGTTGGAACACGGGAACCTAAGTCCCCACCCTAAGTCGTCGTGCTTCACCCAGGTGGAGAACCTAGGTGAAGTACGGGCCCGGCTTGCAATTTTGATATCTGAAGAATAACATAAATTCTTGTTCTTACTGGGCATCTCTTGTTGTCCTTTAGTTTATCCTGTCTTCTCAGTTTTTCATCCATAGGAATCTACATTTTGGAAGAGACTACAAGCTTCAATTTTCTGAGTAACATTCAAGCATTCAGCATGATTTTATTTAAATCAATGCTTTTATTTTGGGTTTAAGTAAAACATACTTAATTTATAACATTTAATTATTTATTAAAGACAAAGGATTTGGTATGGTTTTATTGAAAAAGTTGGTTTGAGTTTTAATTTATCTTTACATTACTTAAGTAATTTTTATTTCAATCAGTCTCATTATCACACTATTATGGTTCTTGTCCAGTGGGTGAATGGTCAACAATCAGTCATCAGTCTGAAATAAACAGAATATTTCCATTACTATAAAATCTTAAAGCAAAGATGGAAGTCACAGTCTATAAATATAAAAATGGAACCTGACGGTCTAATGCCAGCCTAAATTACACTGGTCTTCAAAGCTTAGTACCACACTTTAAAAATTGCATATCTGCAATTTTTCCTAAACGAAATAAGTCAGAGTTTTTAAATAAAAAATATTTTATAAAAATTTCATCAACTTTCTTTGAAGTTATAGTTTATTTTTATTATAGGTATATTAGCAACGTTTTCAACTTAAAATAGATACAAACCAAAATAGCCATTTTTAACTTACTGGCAAAAAACGTAAGCAACATTTTTTAAGTAAGTTTTACGCCTTATTTACATTGTAATAACTGGAATTGCCTCCTCGGGCTCTGATTACAGCTTGGAGCCGGTTTGGCATCCTGAAGACGAAGTTTCGGAGGCGATGTTTGGGAATATTCTCCAATTCTTCCATCAGGGCTCATTTTAAGGCTCTGGGGATAATAGGAAGTAGTCTCCAGCTTCTGACCAGCCTCCCAAGCTCATCCCAGGCGTGCTCAATCGAGTTGAGATCAGGACTTCTTGATGGCCAAGCCATCAAGTTGATACCAACCTCCTGAATGTACTCTTGTACGACCCGAGCGGTGTGTGGCCGGGCGTTATTCTCCGTTCGTATCGATCCATCACCCATATTTACTAAATATGGCCCTACATACTCATTAAGAATCTCTTGAGCATATCTTTCTCCAGTCACGATGCCACTTTTTATGGCCACTAGCTCTGTGCGACCTTCTGAAGAGATGCCAGCCCACATGTGTACAAAGTCTCCACCGTATTGGACTCTTTCGTAAAGCAGGCTTGAATGTATCGCTCACCAGGTCGACTGTACACTCTTCGTCTTCCATCGAAAGTGAATAGTGAATCGAAACTGATCAGTGAACCAAACTCTTGCCCGTTCATTTTCACTCCACTGTATGTGTTCACGGGTATAACGCAGTATTGCTACTCCATGCCCTCTCCTCTCGAGTTTTTCAAAGTTTTTGTCAGCCATTCCTTAAAAGAAGGTTATCAACTATTAAGTTTTAATACAAAAAAAATCATTATTTTTGTAATCCTTTTTATTTCGAAAATAATATATCTTTTGTATTTTAAAAGTGTGGTACTAAGTTTTGAAGGCCAGTGTATTTACAGTAATAATAAATACTTACCTACTATAGAATAATATTTTTGCCTGGTTGATGGCAATAGGCTCGCTCATGGCCATGCAACTTACACATAACTGGCGAAATGTAAGTGCACTATAGGTACACTTCTGCCTAACCCTTCTGTTCAGGTCACAAGAATCGACCTCTGCAGTTACGACCACTAGACTAATTAGAAAATCTTCCAGTCGAACCGGATGAAGCTGAATACCAGTATTTACATGGAGCGACTGCCTATCTGACCTCCACAACAAACAACGTGCTCTCTTTCACCGGCTTCATAAGGTTCATAACTCATTTGTTGGGCTTGGTATAAACGTTTATAACAAGCTTCTCTCTACTTTGTTAGATTTGTCTTTTAAT
The DNA here is from genome assembly GCA_937001585.2 of Brachylomia viminalis. Taxonomy (NCBI): domain Eukaryota; kingdom Metazoa; phylum Arthropoda; class Insecta; order Lepidoptera; family Noctuidae; genus Brachylomia; species Brachylomia viminalis. The sequence goes on from OW443317.2 coordinate 20,061,675, forward strand.
GCGTTTAAAGGTAAAGTAAAATCCAACCTTTGTTCAAAATCATACTATTCTATCAACGATTACTTAAACGATAAAAATAGTTGGTCGCTGTGATTAACTCAAGACAATGTTTCTATTCTTTCTCCAGAACTAGCTTACCTACTGACAAGTTACATGAGTTCATATAATTGTTTATTTTATTTGACTTTATTAGTCAGTTTAGTTTTTGCATGTTCATTTATTATTGACATAATCTACTCATATAATTTTTTTTTTTTTGAGTGGTGTCGCAATAATATGATGTCACTGCTTGCGGTAGCGTCAGGGGTCGGGTTGCCTTCTTCGCTCAAATTTGGCGAGGGGGGTAATGGCTGATCTTTGCGTTAAATTGAATGAATGGGTGAATGGCTGCTGCTTGTGGTGACAGATCATCTTGCTGATATGTTTTTGTTATTGTTATTAGTAATTAACTGTTTCTTTAATTTACTTCGAAGGTCCTAACTAGTTTATCATTTGTGAATTCAAGTTACAACTATATAAACATAATGCAGCATTGCATATGTAAGTGGGCACGCCCTTTATGCCTGGAGGTTTTTATTATGTATTAAGTTCTGTTTACGTTTTTATTTTTTATTATTTATTTCTACTTGAGTATATTTAGTTTTCAATGTTTTGTTGGTAGGTACCTATATTGGCGTGTGCTTGCTGACATATGGCAAATAATTTAATTTAATCTTTTTGTGTTTCGTAATGTTAATTACTTACGTACTTATATAATCCAGTTCTTCTAACTGAACGGACAGCTATGTTCCCACCAAAAGCACTAGGAAGTGGTGAAGGGCGGGCGTTTTGGGGGACTGTCTTATGTAATTTTGACGTTCAAAAAGTGCTGATTCTCAGCCTAGGTTGAATAAATGTTTTTGATTTAGATTTTTGACAACTCGGTTACTAAGGGGTAACGCGATACCCCTTAGGGCGATTTTCACCAATCTTTTATACCTAGAATAAGTCTTATCGTGAGAATAAATTTTGGATTTTTGACAGTTCTTCCATACTAGAACTGTCAGACGTCAATTTTATTCCACGGCTAAAATATGTCTGACTTTGGTGAAATCAGCCCTTAGTAAGATTGGTTGTCAGACTTTTGGGCTTCGGACTAACTGTAACTACTGTCAAAGATCTGCGAATGACAGCCAGGACAAACGGCTTAACTTGGTTTTGGAAGTACGGAGGGGTCTCGATATTATGTAAAGAATGGTCAGCCATCTACGAACCGGCCGCGGCAAGCGTAACTTAACCTTCGATTGACCACTGCGGCTGTTATTATTTAGCTACGAGCCTCTTTCAGTTAGTAATAAATTCAAAATAATTTGATGTCCAATTAATATCAAATATCTATTTGTGTTATATATTCACAAACCGTCTTATTACAAAACACGATCTAACTTTAGCCCCAACCTACACATTCGATTTAGTTTTTGTATTTGGAACTTTATGCCGACTTTAGTAAAGTTCTTAATACAAAATTGACAATCTAAGACCGGACTAAGTTGACAGTTTTGTAAAAGGAACTGTATTTCGATTTCAGTTATGTTCTTATTTCAAAAACAGGCTCGATGGTTTAAACCTTGTCAAAAGAAAAACCTTGTTTTGTAATAAGGCCGCTAATGTTTAATCGTATTTACGTCCCAAGTCGTAGATGTAAGAGAGGTCGGCGCTGGACCAAATGTACACTTAAAGCTGCCAGAATGCTTCTAGGGAAGGGAGTTGTAGATTTTATTTAAACTTAAAAATATGAGAGAAATCTGAATAAAATAGAAGTAAGTGGAACAAAATGTTCGAATTTTGTAACGACAAAAATACAAAGCGCAGTTACACTAAATGCATTCTTGTATCGTTATCTTATTTCTTACTCCCACGTTATCCTTTTGATTAACGACAATAAATACTTGGCATCATTAATTACGTAGGTCAGCTTGCAAATTCAATGAATTTAGTAAAATAAGAGAAGCTTAGGAGTATGTACCTATTAATAAATTGTTAGCATTTTTTATGTACGTCTTTGTACTCGTAACAGCATGAAATACACCTGTTCATTTAGGAAGTGAGACTTTTGAACTTTTCAGGAACCGCCTGGTTCTTAAAATACCTACTACTATCAAGAATTTATATTTTTATACCAATTCCAATCTCTTTTAATGATTTATTTAAAATTTATTTGAAAAAACCACATTCAAAAACACAAAAACATCGACACACAATCCCAACACTAGTACCCACCGAAGCGCGTAATCAGGTGACTGCGTCGCCTGTCGCGAATAACGAACGCAGCTCAATTGTTCCTCTTTTGCCCGCAAGTGGAGCCCCACTCCCAGCGACAAAGCACCTTTGATGCATCAGGGGTAACGAAGCTGTGGTGGAACGTAGGCTGCAGTAGAAATGGGGACGGTTTTCGTATTTTTGACACAAAACAGTTAAAATTAAGCTAAGTTGTGGCTCCGTTCACGGCCTCAAGCGATGTGACTTATAACGCTACTTACGTCAAGAGACACGCGCGCGTGTTTCCGTCCGTCGCTCCGCAAGTCGCGCATCGGTGACTCATGACATGCTTTAAACGGTTTCTTTCATTTGTTTTCTCCGCAGTCACTATCGCAAGACGCATATCGCTTGAGCGTGTAACTCGTGACCGCGAGGTATCGTGTTCAAGCCACACCTAGATGCATCACAGGGAAGTGAATTATGGTCAGTCCCGACTGTGATTGCGATTCGCCAGCATTTTGACCAAATACATTCTTTCGACTGCGCCATTCCGAATAACGCACGCAGCCCATTGTTCCTCTTTTGCCCACAAGTGGGGCCCCACTCCCGGCGACAAAGCACCTTTGATGCATCGGTGGTAACTAAGATGTGGTGGTACGTGGATTGCAGTAGGCGGAAATGGACCCAACTGTGCGGTTTTGGTATTTGGGACACCATCAGTTAAAAGCTGAGTTTTGTTTTTAAAGACTCGCAGATCAAATTAACCCCGCCGCCATGAGCTACGCGCTCAAGCGATACGTTTTTTGCGACAGCGACTGTGGAGAAAACAGTCGTTTAGAGCATGCCACAAGTCACCATGCCGCGACTTGCGGAGCGACGGACCGACGCCAGCGACACGCGCGCGTGTGTCCTCGACGCAAGTCGCGTTGCAAGTCGCATCGCTCTCGAGCCCGTGAACGGGGCCTAAGCAACATCTATCGCGTTCAAGCTACATATAGATTCATAACAGGAAAGCGGCTTATGGTCAACCCCGACCGTGATTGCGATACGAAAGGATTTTGAACAGTTACTCCCTTTGTACCTACATTTTTTTTTTACTACACCTTTCCGAACAATGAGCGCACCTCAATCGTTACTCTTTTGCCTACAAGTGGGGTCATTTTCCATACCCGCTACTACCACTGCCCCACCCTATTATCCCTTTTTCCAGTCCCCTTTTTCGGTCGCCTCGCTCCACCGCTCCCAGCACAGATGGTCGAGCTCTCCCCCTAAGTCAAACGTCCCGACTTCTTTTTAAATCTTTTGGGATTTCAAATATTCTAGTGCTCTATGATTTTTCTAAGTCTCCTCTTTGAGACGAAGTCGTGGTTGACTTTCGTAGAGTAAGTAATGGGTTGTTTCGTACTTTAAATGTTATGTTGTATTTTGATCCTACTTGGCGGCAGTAATGGGTTTGGAGGACACGGGTTCTTTTAAAGTGCATATATACAAGGTGTAACAGAATAAACGCAAGCCCTGAAAGTAGTTTGCTCATTATTGACTACTAGATCCATTTCAGTAACTATGTATTAATAAAAGTATTTTTGTCAAAAATTATGTATTTTGCAATACTGACCGCCGATTTATGTATTTTGCAATACTGACCGCCGATTGAGCCAAAGAAAGTTAAATCTTATTTCAAGGCAGAAAGACTCAATTTTTAAATACTTAAAGTAATGCTAGAGTCAACATGATTTTCTTAATAATAATTGTTAGCTATAAAAAAAATTGTTTTGGTCATTCTATAAAATTTTAACTCAATACTTTAATTGGGTGCATGAGGTCTTGCGTAAATTTTATGTTACACGTTGTATATGACTTTCCATAATGCATTTTATGTCGATTGATCGACTACTTTCGGAATCGACTGAAACCCTTCAAGGAGTTTGAATACGCTCATTATTTGGCCAAAAGCTGGTCTTGCAATATTTCACAAAAATCATGCGGAGTGCCAAGCGATTTTGAACCATTTGCTGCGATGCTACTATTAACTTTTACCTTGACATGCCCTTAGGTAGGTATGTCTAAGTCATTTATAAAAGACAAGTCTTATTCCAATTTACATCTCACCGATCAGTATTTTTTTTAGTATACCTACAGCCGACCACGTAATTATGTTACCACTTTTGACAAAAACTCAAACTCAGAACACTTGGTTCAATTAAACCATTTGCAGCCACTTTTGAATAGTAAAGGACTAGGTCATTTAGAAAGATGAAGGTGGTTTGCCTATACCAAAATGTAGTAGGCTAGGTAGGAAATCATAGGTACATAAATGATAATAATATAACAATTTCCAGTAAACGTAATTATTATAATAATATATTAATAATTATTATATTTACAGTAAACATAGGGACAGTTAGGCGTATTGGTAAATATTACAAGCCAGAAAAATATTGAGTATATTGTCAAAAGGTTCAAAGAAAAAACTTATTCAAAAATATTGCATAAAAATAAAATACTATCATGATTAAAAAAAGCTTATTATTTTCCGAGTGACTAATAACTTAAAAGTCGACTAAATGTTTGCAACAAATAAAATAACTTGCCAGCGATTAAATATTTTCGCGACTATTAAAATAAGTAAGGTTCAAAATTAAAGGTGTTATAAAAACTAAAAACTAGCAGCTGCGTTTAGGTAGCAAATAAACTATACCAGTCAAATAAAATATTAGGCGAGGAGCTATGAATAATGACTTCATAATACCCTATACACCTGCCACCCTCAACTATTGTTACCAGGAGAAACTGGATGCAATCTGGTCTTTAGGGCACCCCGACTCGGACAGGTTAGGTTAGAAGGGGATGGCGGGGTCGATAGACCCCGCCATCCCCTTCGTGGTTATTTTTTTATAAACCACCCAGAAGTAGGAGCCCCGCAAAGCGGGGCTCCGTCGACCAAGCCCTGCCATCGACCATGCATAGAATATTTTAATTAAGGTTTGGTTAGAACTGTGACAATTATGACAAACATGAACATCATACAAAATGAACGTTACGTAATGCGTAGGTCGCGAAAGAAAGTGTGCCAGCAGCGGCAGTTCGGCTAGATCGTGTATTAATTCGGATCCCGTTCGTGTATTAATACGAATACTACAACTAACCACATTCGTCTTTGAATTTTTCGTGCGAGGAGAGGAGCGTGATTCTGTTCGTGTATTAATCGATGCGTGTTACCATACAACAAAACACTATTGTATTGTATTGTATGGTGTGTTTATTAACAACTAGTGGTTGTTAATAAACACACCATACTATACAATTCAAATTACTTTAAATAGAATCTGATTTATATTATTTATGAATGCCCATTTTCTATTTTGTTTTCGCCATTAAGTTTCCGCTTAGATATTAATTCTGGTCCCAAAAGAAAAACTTGATGCTAGTTTAAATTAAAACGGAGCTTATTACTGATTATATTAATATGCTACCTATGACTTATTAGGATACTCCTTATTAGCTGCCAACCCATTATATATGGTACCCACTCTATTTTTTTTTAAACCTATATTCATTTTACTTAGTTGCCGCATTAAATACATGCCATTAAAAAAAACCGTATAACAGAACTCAAAAAAATATGTTTCGTCGCATAACTCTCAACATTTTTAGCGTAAACTACAAGAATCGTATTTTATGGAAGTAATGATAATACAGAGAATTCAATCAACTAGAGAACATACAACTACATAAAAAAGTAATAACATACAACACAAGAAGCAAAAACAAAGGAGAATGGGCAGATTTGCCCAAGTATTGTAGCACTTTGAGTAATATATCATTAGAAAGATATAATTTAGACAAACAATTTGTTGTATGACAGCGATGCTGAAATCTACATCAGTAAAAAGTTACAGGAGCTTAAAGTTCCTTTACATCACATTAAAGTGTTTAGGTCTATTTAACGTATTTGTCAGCAATTTTAAAAGAACTTGACATATCATACCGAGATACCAACGTAAAACTACCACGTGTAATAATAGTACAAATCAAAATGGCGTTACTATAATGCGCTCGCACCAAGTGCACGAGAGTGAGTCACACAACGTGTGAGGGAGCGAGAAAGGTGGCTACTGTTGATAAGGCTTGCTTTCTCTCTCGCTTATACTAACCGCTGGAGTGGATGAGGTGACCAAAGTCGCCGCATAAAAAGTAATCGGGAGTGCATGCTCTCACCTAAGTAACCCTTTAATTAATCGAAATCCGATAAACTTTATTCAATTTTTCATTTTTAAAAGATCTGTGGCACACTGTATCCGATTGCTTAGTCGATTTTGTGCTTAAAGGCCGCTTACTCAGATGTATGACAACACTACAAGCGTTCAACCAAAAAAATCAAATAATTAAAAAAATATGGCGTCTTGTCAGTGACGTACGGACTCGCGCGTGTTTTGTTTACATGATAAATAATTTGTGTTTTAAGTGGGTTTTCAAGTGTTTGAAGTGCTATGGCCTGTTTAAGTACGTGATAAATATTATAGTGAAGTGAATTACTGCAGGATTTCAAGGTCGGTGAGTGAAAAAATATTACGTAATTTCGGTTTTATTCCACAACCGGCGCTGACCGATTCATGTTTATTGTTATTACGTGTATGTGTTTTCAGATCCTTATTTTAGTACAGTGTGTTATTCTAATACGACTACTTTTATAACAAAGTTGAAGCATTAAATAAGCTTTCCACAGGTACCAATATTTTTATTCTACGTATCAGATTTATATTTATAAAACAACATTTTGTTTCCATTGTCTTGGCGGCCATTGTTATTTTTTTGCCGTCAGCAAATTTTTTCAACTTTGGGCGCTCGTAAATAGTACATATTGTACTAATGCTATGTGGTTTTATTAGTTTTGCGTTAAGTATATACACATAATGTATTTAAAACCTTAAACAATATAGGTCATCGCTCGTTTTTTCGAACTATAACCATTTATTTGAAAACAAAGTTATGATTTATGGTTGCGTCATACTAACGAACGATTTGATTACATGAATACTATCCTATTTCAAACGAAACTCCGCTATCTTAAAGCCCCGTTCCTTACCATAACAAAAAACACAAGTGTTAGCACCATTCAATGAAACCCAAGTCGTAAAAATGCTTTGTTTACATTATCGGGCGGCCGAGCGGCGCCGGCACGCCGGTGACGCATCTGGCATTCACCCCACTCGATTATTTTTCCCGCGCTCTGCTGCGCTCTGCGCCCTAGCGGCTAAGTGGGAGTGAGCGAGATAGTATGCAAACCTAAAACAAAAGCGATGACAAACAGACAAACTATTCATGCCCATGTCGCCATTCATTCGTGAATACTGTTCTGGTGCTAACGTGCGTTCAGAGTGATTTTATTCCTATACTTACTAACGACTCGGCTGTGTTTGGACATTTTTATGGTTTGATTTCTTTACTGACGACTCTTGCTGTGTTTGAACATTGTTTCTGTTATTTAACCTACGATTCGGTTATCCTAAATGCACTTTGATTACTGCAAGTGAATGGATTTTGGTGAAAATGGAAACACATAGAGAACAATGTGTGACTTGTGGCCGGAGTGTCCGACAAGACAGGTCGCGGCACATTTTAACTCGAGGCGAGCTTGAAGAAAGACCTCGATTTGCTGAATATGTTCTACAACATAATATCAACATACATCAGGTAATTCACTTCACAGGTACACACGGCTAGTCTTAACTAAAATGTACGAGTAATATGTTTTTCTCGACGTACATTATTCATTCACGACATACGTCGAGAAAAACATATTACTCGTACATTTTAGTTAAGACTAATATGACAGGTAGAGAGGCTTTACCGCACCTTTATTGTTCGTGCTTCTGGAAGTCGTACTATCGGAACTTGTGCTCACATTATGAGTATAGTTTGGTTCTTGGGATTTGCAAGACATCAGAATGATTTTCAAAGCCATTTATTTTTTGTTTTCTAGATAATATAATTGTAAATGATGACAATGTTTAATATGTTTCTATTGTATATGATAAAAGTAAGTCTTAATCTTATACTTAGTTACTTTTGGCTAATATATTGTTGTAACACATGTTTTTTACCCCCCCTTGAACTTCACTCACGTTACAATTTCAAATAAAATAGCATGCAGCAGTATAGGCTACATACATACTCCATAGTCCATAATATTATGATAATGAATATAAAATATCCTTAAAAATTAAAATATCAAACAATAACCTACTAAACAAGTAGGTTATTTTGCTGAAGACGCAATTTTTTAAATAATTAAAAAAAAAAATATTACATTGACGTCGCTGAGAGTAAAAAAAAATACATTTATGTGATGAGGGCAACTAGTACAACATATAACCATATAGCCTATATTGCTACAATGGTTGGGCAAACGTTCATACAATAATGCCCATTCTCCTTTCAACTAATGACTGCACGTGCACGGACTAATTACGGGAAAAAAACAATATTGGTTGAGGGGACGCAACTGTTTAATGATTTACCGGAAGATTTAAAGAGATGTGATAGTATAAATATATTTAAGGCTAAACTTAAGAAACATATGTGGGATATGTGGGCTCAGAGTGAAACAAGTGGTTACGATAACAAATCTAATTTATTTTATATGTTCAAAATCTAAGTACGTCTTCGTCGTTACGGTCTTTTACGCCATCTTCCTTCATGTCCCCCCTCTCACTCTTCATACATTCGTCCCTTTCGCTCACTCTTACATTCCGTTTCCCACATTCGGCCGTCCTGCTCTCTTACCCAACTCTTTCATGGTGAGCATATATTGGTAGTAGCTCTCACCTCGCCGTTTTTTACGCGCTGCCATCAGCTCGTGCATCTCCTTGGAATTTACAGCTTCAGGAAATTCCTTAACTAAAGCCGTTTTGAGGTCTTCATACGTCTTGAACACTTTTTCCGATTTGAGCCACAGCCCCGCCGTGCCGATGAGGGACCGCCGCGCAATTATCAGCTTTTGTTGCGGCGTCCAGTTGAATACTTCCGCATTATCCTCAATGTCTTGGGCCCATTTCGTGGAGGAATAAGCTTTGTCCTCGCCGTCGAATTGGGCGATACCGCCATCGAAATTGTAAAGCATGGCCGCCGCTGCCTGTGAGCTCGCGCCACCACTTTTGCTGCCGTCGTCCGGCATTCTCGTCCTCGTCTTGGTAGGCAGGCGATCCGCCGAGGTGTCGTAGAAGATGTCGCCTTCGTCTTCCGTCTTAACGTCGTTTTGTTCGAACACCGTACGTGCACCACACCACGTGCACACCGGCGTCCGGTCGTTTCCGTATTTATATTTAACCTTCTTTCTCGTGACTCTGGCCGCACAAATCCCGGACGAGCCCCCAAAATTTGTGGGATATGGTGGGCTCAGAGTGAAACAAGTGGTTACGATAACAAATCTAATTTATTTTATATGTTCAAAATCTAAGTACGTCTTCGTCGTTACGGTCTTTTACGCCATCTTCCTTCATGTCCCCCCTCTCACTCTTCATACATTCGTCCCTTTCGCTCACTCTTACATTCCGTTTCCCACATATATGTACCCTGTAACCAGGGACCGAAACCGGTATCATCAATAGGGGTATTTTTTCGGTTACAACATTTATATTTTTTACAGGTATTATTAAAGGTTACCTTAATTCTTAAATTGAATACAACCAGTATTAATACCGGTTACCGGAATTAAAATTACCTCTATTTAATACGTGCCGTCGGCATTAGTCAAAGGGCGCACATCGCCTGTGTGTGTGTCAAAGAGTTTCCTTGTATTTCAATTTTGTCAAACTATTCACGTTGATCTCAAAATTTGGAAGAAAATTAAACTTGTTACAGAAATTATAGGTATTTAATTTTGGATTTGAAACAACAATGATGAAACAACAAGGTGAATGATGAAGAATGATGAAACAACAAGGTATTTTTTAGGTAACCGGTATTAAAACGGTAACATAAATCAAGGTAACATATTTATCCTGCTTGGTTACCCAGATAGCGGTAACCTTAGTCGTAGAAGTAACCAAAATTCTTCGATACCTGTACCGTAATTTATAAAGGTTTTCGGTCCCTGCCTGTAACGTCACCAACACCCCAGAGGTAAATACGATATTATTATTTATCATTAGATATAAGCACTTTGTATCTCATTTTAAGTGAACTATGTAATTTAAGTTCTTATGAGAAATAAATGTCTTTAAACCTAGAGAAATACCTCCAAAATTATTCCACTGAGCCATGCATTTATTTTTTAATTTAATGAAAACTGTAAATTGTCATCCGATTCAGCTAACATCAAAAGCATCGATCGCTGTTTTGAAACTTATTTGTTGTCGCGTCTTTCTTTCTTTCTATTGTCAATTACCTAAACAATATCTTTTTACCGCGCCTGAAACTATCTAACTGTCACGTAGACACTATCGTTTTATAACGTGCAAGTGACATTTAACGTCACCTACTTTGTTTCAGAGTTTTTTAGTTACACATTTTATATTATGCTCCCAGACTAGAAACACAACAAAATAGCCAAGCAAAGTAATAAATACTGAAGATATAAAACAGCGGAGGATTTTTATTGGCCAGGCCATAACTTTGAACATGAGATCGCCACCGTTTGCGATAATTTATGGTTATTATTGTACACTTGAAGCAAACAGGCCTCAACCGGGTACTTGTAACAGAAAGCTGTAAGTTTTAAAATATGTCTTTTTTTTCAGCTTAGAAGAATATGTGGTGACAAAAATTGAAAAAAGTATGCTTAGATGGTTTGGTCATGTTGAGAGGATGAATGAAAGGCGATTATACAAAAGGTATTACAAGAGAAATGTGAGTGGGAACGCCGGGAGGTGACGCCCTAGAAGAATATACACGGTGACATTTGAATCACAGTTTTTCTAGAACTAAGGTTGTTCAGACCATGGTCTACAACCATTCTATAGCATCCAATAGAAAAAAAAACGTCATTGGTTTTCTAAAAAAACACAAAAAAGGCAATGTTAAAAATATCGGGATTATCGTTACGCCCTATAAAACAGACACTGCGGCTGCGACGCGCGGCGCTCGCGTCTTGAATGCCTTGAATGCCGTTGACTACCGTGATGAGTACTTTGATGTTACGGTTAATTTTTCAAACATTATTACACGTTTGAGCAACATAAGACTAATTTGAGAACTCCTAGATTAGATTGTTTTAATAACATATTTGATGCTGTAGAATGGTAGTAGACCATGGTCTAAACAACTTTTGTTCTAGCAAAACTGTGATTCAAATGTCACCGTGTATATAGACCTTATAGGTGATGTTCTTCAAAAAGATCTGAGGGGCAACTCCCGTAATTTTAAGAACGTCCACAGTCTGATCTCAGTCTCAATCTGTCAAAAATACAATCAATTTACACACATTTTTGACATTGATTGTTGCTGAGAAGAGATTGCGATTTGAAAATTTTTTAAGTACGAGAATATTGCCCCTCCGGTGCGTAATACTCGCAACTGGTGTGACCATAAACGAAGTAAAGAAAGTATGCACGAATCGTAGCAGGTGGCGTTCTATACTTTTGGCCTACCCTCATGGGAAGAAGGCTTGCGTTTATTGTATGTGTAGGTACTTGAGGTTTAGAACCGAATTACAGAAAAAAGAAATCGGTGCTAACTTAACATCGACTTTAAAACGAGACCTCTGAGTTTGTTTCGGCATTTCTTCTCGATGCCTGCCAGGGTTGCGGGAAAGTCCGAAAGGATTACCGTGGCCCCTAGCACAGGCAACTGAAGGAACGCGGGTGGGTTTTAGTCAGTAAGAGTCTGACACACCCTCCCGCTCCGCCCAGAGCGGGAGAAGTTATCCGATGATTTCCAAAGATTAAAAAAAAAGGGATCAGTCAGCTAGGAAATGATGGCACCATCTATTTTTAAATATTTACCAAAAAAACGTATGTGTAAAAGTGTCATAAAAGATCTTCTTACATAAAGAAATAAGTATATAATTTCATCATTAAGTACATTTTAAACTATCATCATCATCTGCCTGTCGTTTCCCAACCATGTTCAAGTCAGCTTCCAGTCTAACCGCATGCAGTTGAATACCAGTATTTTACATGGAGTGACTGCCTGTCCGACCTCCATGACCCAGTTACTTGGTACCGCGATACCCTTTCCATCGGCAAGCGTAGTGTGGAATGCGGAAGGCGGAGGACAGGGTGTTGTGGCGCAGCCTGGGAGAGGCCTATGTCCAGCAGTGGACTGCGATAGGCTCAGTTGATAGATTGACGATACTCTTCTATAAGACTTGTTGCCAGAAGGACTACCTGTTACGACTGTAGAATTTAAACTAACTATAAAAAAAGGAAAGAGCAGTTATTCGAGAATTTTTCCCTAGAACTTTCCTTTGACAAATATATTGTTTTCAACGAAGGATTTTATTCGTAAAAATGACAACCGAAAGGTTAGCGAAGCGAGAACTTCAAGAAACTGGTCCAAAAAAAGCTATTCTCTCGTTTGCCCATGTTTCCGACTTTCATACCGGATCTGCATTAGAATAGCATAATCAGCCAATAGTGTTGCCACTGCTGGGACACAGGCCTCCTCTCTGTGAGAGGGAGTGGGCTGTAATCCACCGCACGAGAACAGTGCGGGTTGGTAGATGTCACATATCTTCGAATTTTTAATTATAGGATAAGCCCCTTTTTCATCAAGATGTTTTCCTTCACCGTTTTGAAAGAACAAAAAAAAAACTAAATAAAGCGCCTGCCTAGGTTCGAACGTTACCACGGAGCCACCACTGCTTCGGGCTACCAGATATGTTATTATAAATCAAATAGTTCCTTTTGTTGTTTACAATGGGAACTATTATGATTGAAATTTCAATAAATTCAAGCTAGATTTATTTGCTAAGCTAATACGGATACAATTGGCACACAGGAAATCAGTTAAATTGTGTGCAGATTAATATTGGCAACCATTTAATTGTGTGGTGTACAACACAGAATAACACGGAGATAAAATAATAGATACGGCAATCACTCATTCCTACAGAGGTGAGACTGGCCAAAGATTGGAGCTCTGTGGCGGTCGATGTGGCGACGGTTGGGGGAGGCCGATTTCCAGCTGTGGGCGTCTTTCGGCTGAACTGTTGATGTCGACCATGATGCAAGTTGAAAGTATCAGGGTATCCCAACTACATACGAACACAACCGGAGCCCAAAATGCCTATAATACTGGTTTACTCGAACTGGCCGCAAAACCAAAGTTTTTTTTTTTGTTTTAAACGTTGCCCCATACTAGGAAGTTCTCCTGTATTGTGGGTGCGTTTACAAACACTTCAACTCACATACACAAACAGCCAGACCCGGAAAAACTACTTGCAGGTCATACAAATATTTGTTCCGTGCGGGGATCGAACCCGCGACACGTACAGCAGCAGTCAATAGCTTAACCACTGTGCCAACCGTGTCGTCATCTAATACCTACTTCATGTATTTTAAACCACTCTATATACACACACTTACAAACAGTTAGCGGAACCCACCATCCACAGATAACCATGTAATACGAGTATTTACAGAGAAATTCGCGGCTGAACGAGCGCCATATTTATTAGAGAACCACTTCCGGTTCCGACGGCGGCCATGATTTAAACACGCATTTCCGGTGTATCACTTGACTGTTTTCCGTTGGGTAGGAGTAATATTACATTAATTTATTTGTTCATCGGATTTGAGGATGGGAAAGGAAATGGGGAGGGTCTTGTTGTTGTGATGTACAACGATTTTATGGAAGACCATTTAAATTGAGATTTGATTTCGAATCTACTAACGACCCGCCGCTACTTCGTACGATTTTTCCAACTTGACAAAACATCGATATGGATATGAATATCGATGGCTATAAAAAAGAAAGAAAAAAAGAAGCAAAATAAAATGTTTATTCTGCACAAACAAAAGGCACATTACAAAAATATTTACAAAATACACACATACAAGGTATCCAAAAGCCTCGTATCTATGCAATAAAAGTTTGACAATTATGTCTAGTGCTTGATGTCAGGGCCTTAGAACAATACTGAGGTCAGGGCCAAGGACCAAAGACAATACACATTAATCTGTGTTATGATTGCGACACTGGCAAACGACAACAAACAAACCAAAAACAAAATGCCGATTACAGAGTTACTTTTGTGTCAAATAATAATAAGAATAATTTTAATAAGCCGTGCGTCGTATCTGTGCAAGCACAGGTCGTTGCTCAGCAAATATGATAAGATAAGATAAGAGTAGGGGAAAAGACCAAAAGAAACGGTGACTGGACTGTGTCTAAGATTATATGGCTAAAAAGGGAGTGACTACCAATATGACCACTATATAGAGAATTGTGGATGACAAAGACATCTTGCGCCGACCCCAAGTAAATTGCGATAAGGACAAGAGAATGATGATAATCATGAGATGGAGTGAAATTCCCTAAATATGTAGATCGATATTCGAGTGTCCAGTACTCAAAGCTCCACCTATACTCAATACTTACTTTATTGCATTCCAAAATTTATTAGGTCCTTACATTTATGATATTGGCGCTTTGTCAAACTGGCCATTTTGATCTCAAATATCTGGCGTTTGGTTAGGAATTACAAATCCAAATTTATTTCTAATTTAGGTATTTGTGTTTCCAATTTAGCGATTCATTTGTTTTCGCACCATTAGATTTTTCTTTGACATCGTTCTGTTCACAATATGGAAAACATAAAATATCGGGCTATTTACGAATACAAGTTCTATCGTGGCACCAGCGCTGCAGAAACAGCTCAAAGGATTAATTATATGTATGGGAAAGCTACCGTAAAAGAAAACACGGTACGTTTTTAGTTCCAACGTTTTCGTTCTGGAAATTTTTACCTACAGAACATGCCCCGTGGACAGCCAGAGACCCTAGTTGATAATGAAAAATTGAAATTGATCGTGGAAGCAGATCCATTGCAAACCACGTCAGAGTTAGCAGCAGCCTTCAGTGTGAGTGACAATTTTAATTCACTTGAAACAAATTGGAAAAGTGAAAAGTTAAAAAAATTGGTACCGCATGAATTGAGCAAACTGATTGAAGCAAACCAACAAACACGAGTCGAGTGCTGCGTTACATTACTCAACCGTCACAATAACGAGAGGATTTTGAATCGTAACGTTACTTGTGACAAAAATGGATCCTGTACGATAATCGGAAACGGTCATCACAATGGTTAAACCCAGGAGAACCGGACAAATCGTGCCCCAAGCAAAAGTAGACTCAGAAAAAGGTACTAGTAAGCGTCTGATGAACCAGTGCTGGTGTCATCCACTACAGCTTTCTAAGATCTCACCAGATGATTACGGCAGATCTGTATTGTTAACCATTGCAAACCATGATGGAAAAGCTAGCCGTTAAACAACCGAGACCGGTAAATTGCTCTAGCCCACTGCTGCTTCAGGACAACGCTAGACCACACACTGCACAACAGACGGTCGCTAAATTAGAGCAGCTGCGATTGGAACGTCTCTGACACCCACCGTACTCCCCGGACCTTGTTGAGGCAGGCAAAACCGCCTTGGGAGATCTCGTCCACTCACCCGGCCCGCAGAATGCGCACCGGGCGTCGGCGGAGGGCGGACAACTCCCTCTTCCAGCCCCCCTAAATGGGACACACCAGGACCCGAGGTGGCGGCGCGTAGTGTTCCACGCGCGCCCCTTTTAGACGTCACGGGGGGAGTCAAACACCTCACTCCTCCCCAGACCCGAAGTGGCCCGCAGCGGCGGGCAGGAAGGATCGTACGTTCCCGCGACCCCCGGCGTAGGTGTGAGATGGAACACCGGGGTGGTTTTTAGTCAGTAAGAGTCTGACAGACCCCGCCGTCCGCCCCAGGGCGGCGGACATCCATGAGGATTTTCCACCCCGGAAACAAAAAAAAAAAAAAAAAAGGCAAAACTGCCATCAAAGATTTTATTGGTTCTCGCTCCCACAATTTTTTCAGTAAAGGAATCAATGAACTACCGATATAATGGCGAAAGTGCATAGATACAAATGGTATATAGGCACTTTGTATTTTTTTGTAAATCATTAAAAAAAATCAATTTGCTTTTTTCATACAAAACGCCAATTTCGTATGTAAGGACCGGACCTAATATTTGTTGAGGTGGTAAGGTAGGATGATTTATCATTTAATTATTCGTTTACGCTGTAATAATAACATTTACTTATTAATAAAATAACACACTAGGGCCATGAGGTCCGAGTGCCCACTTGGTTTTTTGAGACATCGTCAAGCGGTTAGTCGACTCTTCACGTGACCAGATAGTTGGCCTATTTTTTGGCCAAAGCATCAGCATGGCCATACAACGTGGCAATGCTGCCAGCCTTTTGGGCACTTTTCCTGTTGATGAAATGTTCCAGTTGTTGCAGACGAATTTTTTGCAAATGCTATGATTCTTTTCTTTCCTTTTTTTTTATTTTTTTTTTTTATTAATAATATGTACATATTATTAATTTTAGTTTAAGTCTGTTAGCTTATATATTTCAGTATTGTAAAATCTTATTAATAACATTTATAATTTATTTGTGAAAAGATGCGAGTCTTTTTTCTTTTTTTATTGTCTTTCTTCAAATTCAAACTCAAAGCATTAATTTCAAATAAACCTATTTCAGGCACTTTTGAATTGTCAAGGGGTCGGTCAGTCAGAAAGATAAAGCTAGTTGGCCATTCCAAAGCGTAGTAGGTACCTATGGAGAAGAACGGGCAAGAAACTCCATGGACCGTTGCGTGTGCTAGCTGACATATGGCAAATAATTTTAATATTTTTGTGTTTCGTAATGTTAATTTATTTATTACTATATGTATAGAATCCAGTTCTTCTAACTGAACAGACAGCAGTGCTGCTGGGGAGTTTGTTCCGCCACTTCTTCTTCCCAGCTAAAGCACTAGGAAGTGGTGAAGGGTGGGCGTTTTGGGGGGACTGTCTTATGTGATTTTGACGTTCAAAAAGTGCTGATTCTCAGCCTAATTTGAATAAATGACTTTTGATTTTGATTTTGGACCCTCTTTTAAATCAAAATATTGTTACAAAAAACTGGTTACGTCTTTCATGTTGAAATAGCTTTCATATATCGTACTGCATCTTCCCTGCATAACAGTAACTAAGCTAAAAAACCAGGCTATAATAATATATAGTATAAGTTTTTAGATAAGAGATTTTGATTATATTTACTAATTTATTATATTTAATGTTCATAAATTATCTTGACATCATAGTCTTCTC
The DNA here is from genome assembly GCA_937001585.2 of Brachylomia viminalis. Taxonomy (NCBI): domain Eukaryota; kingdom Metazoa; phylum Arthropoda; class Insecta; order Lepidoptera; family Noctuidae; genus Brachylomia; species Brachylomia viminalis. The sequence goes on from OW443317.2 coordinate 20,079,213, forward strand.
TGCAACAGAATCTCATTATTACAGGAAATGATTAACGATATAAATGATGTAAGCATTAAGATCGGCCTAGAACTAAATGCTACCAAGACTAAAGTCATGACGAACCACCATAGTATACCAATACGGGTCAATGACAATACATTAGAATACGTTCAAAGGTATGTTTACTTAGGACAACAAATATCTTTTTCTAAGACAAGACACGAAGATGAGGTTTGACGTGTTAACATACCCTGGAATAAATTCTGGAGCAATAAAGAAACCCTAAAATCTAAACTCCCTATAAATCTCAAGAAAAAGGTAAGGGACTGATGCCTGTTACCCTGTCTAACCTATGGCTGCCAAACATGGATATACAATAATAATACTAAAAACAGAATTCAAGTATGCCAGAGAGCGATGGAAAGGAGCATACTAAACATACAAAGAAAACATAGAAAAAGAAACACAGAGAAGAAAAACAACAAAAGTAATAGATGCTTTGGAACATTCTCAAAAACAAAAATGGAAATGGGCGGGTCATATTGCACGGATGGACAAGGAAAAATGGACACAGAGAGTAACTACCTGGCAAGGACCAACAAACAAAAGGAAAAGAGGTAGATTGAAAGAAAAATGGGATGATTAAATAATAAGAGAAGCCGGTGAAAATTTGATCACAGAGGCAAAGGACAGACAAACGTGGAGCAAAATGGGGGAGGCCTCCACCCGTTGAGGGGTCCATATTGAAATAATATGTAAATGAAACTGTAAATTGTTTCGAAAATTAAATTTATTTAATATTTTAGAAATCTATAAAAAAATTATGTAATGATTTTATTAATTTAGAAGCTATTTGTTAAGCGATTGTAAATTTATAATCATGATAAATGATAAATGATTTTATTTCTGTAAGTAGGTTTGAACAAACACTTTTACACGTCAATCATATTTTTTTTAAACTAGATGGGGTCGGCATGATATGAATTGTATTTATTTTGTTATTTTATGCATGCACATTTAAGTAAATAGTAATCTTATGATATAGGTATTAGTTTTTTAAGTCATTCAATATGGAATTAAAGAGGCTTTAATAATAATAATAAGAATAGGAGACCAACGAAGAGCTATAATAAATAACAAATTACTGAATAGGAGACCAACGAAGAGCTATAATAAATAACAAATTACTACCACAAAAAACAATAGATGAGATACGAAACGAAGTAAAAGACGAGCTAGACCAACTACAGTCAAACCACTTTACGCTACAGACACAAAACTCTAGCGAGCTTAGACAACAAATACTTACACCTACACAATCTACAAAAATACAACCTACAACACTAGAGATACAAAGCACACAAAATAGAACACAGAACCGAATGAGATGGACCAGTGATTACAACGAAGCTATAATGCGGTCATATTATAGAGTTACAGCTTTGGGCACTAATGAAACTACATATCGAAAACCTATGTACGAAGATTTCATTAATCAATTCCCTTCACTTGCTCACCTAAGTGAACAACGAATAGCTGATCAAAGAAGAGCAATAATAAAAAATACATACTTAAGCGATGAGAAATTAAATTCATTAAAGTTAGAGGTATCAAAAGAACTCGGTATAGATAACACACGCAATTACAATAGTGAAACGATAGCCTTTAATACTAATATCAACAATACCAATAACGAGTTAACAAATAACATTGATACAAACTCTATAGACGAACCTACACTTAATATAGAAACACCGGACAACACTGAAATAACTAGTGCAGACATTCTTCCTAACCCACGAATTAATTTAGAAAGGGACCCAATAATAGACGATTATTTCCAACAAGCATTCCAATTTTATAAAGACACTAGCCCTACTAATAGAATTTATATTCCAAAACAAAAACCATCAAAAAATCTTGCAAGAATAATTAGCTACCTAAACAAAATCATTCTCCCTGAACATATTAACAACGACACAGACTTCCATACATTCCAGACCTTCATATATTGTGCGGCATGGACCGTTGCTAAGGTTAATGGAGCCAAGATAACACTCGAACCAAGAGAAATATCCCGAGGTACAAAAACAAAATATAAACCAAAATGGCAAAGACGACTAGAACAAAAACTAAACGATTTACGATCAAAAATAGGTAGAAAAACACAGTTCATTAACGGCAGCAGGAGTAGAAAATTAAAGAAGCATGTAAACAAGATCATAAAACTATATAGAATTCATACCGTACACGAAGAACCAAATACACAAGTAGCACACACTCTAGACACACTTAAACAAAAACTCTCAGTTGTAACAGGCCGGCTTCAAAGATATAACGCATGCACTTTAAGAAAACAACAAAATGCTCAATTCACCCAAAACGAAAAACTTTTCTATCGCAATATCAGGCAGGCAACAACAAATGCTCAGAATTACAACCCAAATGATGATGAGTTGAACACTCCTAATCCAGAGGCATTACAAAACTTCTGGGCAGGAATATGGGATCAAACTATTCATCATAACGCCCAAGCAGATTGGATAAAAGCAGAACTATCAAATAGCACAAACATTCAGGCAATGGCATTTGAGCACATAACCCCACAAATATTTCATAAAGTTCTAGCTCGCCTACATAATTGGAAAGCACCTGGATCAGACCACATTCATAGTTACTGGTACAAAAAATTCACAGTAGTTCATTGTTATTTATATAATTTTATAAACAGCTTCATCCAAGATCCCAAAATGATACCGTCGGGCACAACTTACATGATACCGAAAGATCGCAATGACCTCTCTAACCCAGCTAAATATAGACCTATTACATGCTTACAGACCTTGTATAAGATCATCACATCCTGCGTATCCGAAATGATATACGAACACATTGACGCCAATAACATCTTAGCCGAACAGCAAAAAGGATGCCGAAAATATAGTCAAGGCTGCAAAGAGCAATTAATCATAGATTCCGTTATCTTAAAAAGAGTTCAGAAATCCAAAACCGATTTATTCACCATGTATATTGATTACAAGAAAGCGTATGATTCTGTTCCCCATTCATGGCTTTTGCAAGTGTTAGAAATTTACAAAATAAACCCAATAAGTGTTAAATTTTTGAAGACAATGATGACAACTTGGTGTACAGTATTAAGACTCACCACCCCAACCGAAACAACAGATACTAGCCCAATTAAAATACAGAGAGGAATCTTCCAAGGAGATGCACTCAGCCCACTGTGGTTCTGCCTTGCTTTAAACCCCCTATCTAAAATATTAAACGCTAGCTCACTAGGTATTCCTTTAAATTCTACAGTTACCAACCGACCGACGGACCCACAGAATGGAGTTTTAAATAATTTACTGTATATGGATGATATTAAGTTGTACGCAGAAACCGAGAGTCAACTCTACGAGCTAGCTAACCTAGCAGAAACTTTCACAAATGACATTAAAATGGTGTTCGGCATAGATAAATGCAAAATAAATTCAGTTAGAGCAGGCCAGAACTACCAACACCAATACACGTTAGGTACAGGAGAACGAATAGAGCCACTGGATGAACTAGAGACTTATAAATACTTAGGTTATAATCAATCCCGTCAGATACACTACAAAGATACTAAACAAAATCTGAAACAACAATTTCAACACAGACTTAATACAATACTAAAAACACAGCTCTATTCACGAAACACCATAAAAGCAATCAACACCTTTGCTATACCTGTGCTCACCTATTCATTCGGGATAATAAACTGGACCAAAACAGACCTCAAAAAGTTACAACGGAAAATCAACACTACAATGACTAAATTTCGCAAACATCACCCAAGATCTTGTACACAAAGGTTAACGTTACCGAGAAAAGAAGGAGGCAGAGGACTTATAGATATCCTAAACTTACACAACAGACAGATCACAACTCTTAAGCAATACTTCTTTGCCAAAACTGAATCTTCCCCACTCCACAAACTAATAGCACACAACGACAAACACTTTACACCTCTTAATTTAAAAGACCCTACAGAACAAAAAAACGAGAAAATGATAGACGACCAAACCAAATGTCAAGAGTGGACACAGAAGTCTCTACACGGGAGACATCGCCAAGATTTATGCCAAATAAATGTCGACAAAGATGCGTCGAACGCGTGGTTAAATCGAGGTGAACTATTCCCGGAGACTGAAGGGTTCATGCTTGCAATTCAAGACCAAGTTATTGAGACCAAAAACTACAGAAAATATATTATAAAGAATTTAACAACCGATACCTGTAGAAAGTGTAGTACTTCTCCAGAGACAATCCAACATATAACTGGCGCCTGCAAATCAATAGCCCAGACAGACTACAAACATCGACACGATCAAGTAGCCAAAGTCATACACCAAAAACTAGCTCATAAATACAAACTTATAGATACAGTAGTACCTTATTATAAATATAACCCTGAAACGGTATTAGAGAACCCCACAACCAAACTGTACTTCGACCGAGCCATACTCACAGATCGCACAATTCACTTTAACAGACCCGACATCACATTAATTAATAAAATAAACAAAACTGGGTTTCTTATTGACATTGCCGTGCCAAATACGCATAACTTACAGACTACAATAGCTGAAAAATTATCCAAATACACCGAACTAAAAGACGAAATAACCCGACTTTGGCATCTTCAAAAAGTCACAATAGTCCCCATAGTGCTATCTACGACAGGAGCAATTCCTAAACAGCTTCATCAGTCCCTTAGTTCCCTCAACCTGCCATCTAACACCTACCACCTGCTGCAGAAGGCAGTGATTCCAAATACATGCAGGCTAGTTAGAAAATTTCTTCAGTGTGAGTCGGACAACTTGCACCAATACTCCCGCTCAAATATATTTTCGTCTACCATACAGGCTACTTATAATATTACTCCCACACTTAACCCCACTGCTGGACACTTGGCTTAGGCCCGTGCCATCAGTTCTATCCGGCTGTGCCGAGGAAAACAATTCCATAAACATAATAATAATAATATTATCTTGACATTTTTAAATAATTTGACTCGTAGTGACATTATAAATGTTTGATTAAGACAAATATCATGATCTGTTTTTATCTTTACTTTTAACACCTCTTACATGATGACAATTTGTGTTGTAGGTTCTACTATGTTTGAGCAAATAAATGATTATCTTATTTTATATTTATCTTATATTTTTTGTAAACATTTGCATCTCGTCCGGAAAGAAAAGAAATAAAACAACAAGCATTCGTATAAAAATAGCCCGGGGGAATAAAAACGACTTGTAGCGAGTTGGAGCCGGGGTAAACGCAATTTATTAAAGTTTATTTTGATGTTGAGCGATGTTGGACAGTTTGCATGTGGCTCGACTTGAAATGTTTTGTGGAGAAATACGAGTTTGTTGTGAATGTAATAGAAGATGGCCAGCGGTGTAGTTGCGCAACACACAATCAGTAGCGATGACTTTAATTTTAAAATAAATAAATAAATATGAGACAACATCCACACAAGGTCTTCAGCTCCCGAACTAGTTCGGAAGACTCTCTACCTAGGTAGAGCCTGTACTACGGTAACCAGATGACTGATATACATATACACACCCAGACACAGGTCAAACAGACATGTTCATGCGCACAAATGTATGACTTGTCCGGGGATCGAACCCGGGACCAGCGGCTCAGAAGGCAGGGTCGCTACCAACTGCACCAACCGGTCAGTCAAATTTTGACAGTTCAACAACATTCATTGCGTCATTATAATTATGAAAGTTAAGTCGACCAACCGACCGAGTCTTCACATTTTTATTTTTTTGTGATTCACACTTATATTATCACATCACAAATTTTATGCTATCTCCTTCTGTTTTACTTACCAGAGAAAGACAGCTACACTTTTGGCTTACCTCAGCCGGTTCCTTGCATTGCGACCGTAGTATAATCCTACACCAACTCTAAACATAGCAACATGACAAGACTGAGTAGTCCCATTTCTAACAAGACTTTATACATGAACACTGGTCAGCTTATACTTGCAAATGTTCTCTGCAAGTCACCAGAACTTGCAGCAAGTGGTAAAGTTTAGAAAGCAGCGGCCACCTTTATTAAAGTTGGACTATAAAAAACTAAGTTTGAGGATTCTATAGAGTAGACTAGAGTTAGTTTAACTCAACGTTAAAATACCAATATCTTTCTGAAAGTTTATTTTTAGTTTTCGGGATTAGTTCAAATATATTCTAGGAGTTTATATTGAAATATGTACAGTGCACGTACATGGGTTTTAAAATATTTTTATTCCAATAAGTTATCCAGTAGGCTCACGTATTTGCACTTTGGACGCGACCTACATTTGGCAGTGCATTGACACTGACTAATTGCATTATTCTATGCATTTTATGTATAGGTAGTGTTCAATTAGACGTGGTTTGAGTCGAGAAACTTGCATTTTTTTTTTAGATTCATCCCGTTGAGCATCCACTGTCATTTTATGCATTTAACTTTAATTTGACATTCTGCATTACATTGACATTTTACATTTGCATTGACAATACTTATGATAGGGGTGCACCCTACAAAATAGCGTCTGCCCGCGACATCGTCCGCTGAATGTCGGAAAATATACATTCTACTGCTATACATAGCCATCTGCCCAAGTTGTACCACATCACCCGGTTCTTCGCTTTCCACGTTCAGTTTGCCAGTTTAGATAATAATTATAACAATGTGTGGTATAATTATTATCTTAATTAACGTAATTAACTTATATTTATTTATCGTAAACATAATAATATGTTAGTCTAGCCAATTCGTTTATTTTATTTGCAAGGTGCAAATATTAACGCCACCATAATTTTATTATAATAAGATGATTCATTTATAAAGTACCTAGACATAATTCTACCTTTGTAAACAATCAAGTAATCAATACACAATCAACACATCAACGAACGAGAACGTTACCCAATGCAAAACTTTACTGTAGAATACATAATTTAAGTGTGTACGACTAAACGCCGACAGACTGAACACCGACAAGACTTTACTTCGACGGGATTCTTCGCCAACAGGACACTTCGCCGACAGGTCTGTGGTCTTGCGTTTGATTTAGTGGTGATTTTGTATATGCGAAAACACTTGTGTGAGCAACTTGGAAGTACCGCTCACCGGCCGCTGCCGCGGCACCGCTTGCTTCGCTCGCTAGGCTCGCGCGCGGTTGGTCACAGGTACATTTTCCGGACACGTGCTGAGCTGGACTCCCATTTGGTGCAACCTTAAGACGCACGCCGCAACTTTGAATATTCGCTATTTTGATTTGAACTATGTCATACTATACTCGTAGTGTTACTTAATTATTTCCTTGAATCGTTTTATTTTTTGTATGTTGGCACCTTGTTTTTGTATTCATGTAATTTGTTACATTTGTGTGTTGTGCTATGTCTTTTGTGTGCACTGAATAAATGGTTTATATATCTATCTATCTATGAGACACCATATATCATGCTGATTGCCATACTACTTAAACGGAAAAAAAATGTTTATATATTTTCCTATTTACAGCGGCAGCCTACAGTATGACAGGACGAATAGGCTTCCTAATCCTCCCGCCATTAATGCAGCTCTATTGACGAAGATTCATTAGCGCCACCATGAACCTCCTCATATTCCTCGGAAGGATCATCGCTCTGTCTCCTGACGTCCCTGCCCTCATAGCTGGGTATCGACATAGTCTGTCTAGTCAGCATAGTCAGGAGTCTGGGCATAATCGATCTCGTAATTGCTTTATCACCTTATGGTTGAATATCAATTGCACGTAGGGGTGCCAACTTTTTTATATCAAATACCTACGTACAGTATTTTCGAATGCATTGCCTGTAAAAATATATTAGCTATAGAAAACAAATAGTAGGTAACTAAAAAAAACATGTATATGCTACTTTGGGCCTTTATTATTAGTTATTTTTGAATATCGCATAACAGTCATAACCAATCGTCTCGCCATTTTGTATTCAGCACTGAAAATATGCGCTTAGTAAAAGCTGAATTTCCTTTTATAGAAAGAAGTTATGATACTATTTTAAAAATATAAGAAAATTCAGAACCACTCAGTAACACTTGTTGCCATTTTTCAGCAGTAGTAAGTATTCTGAAATAAATCATTTTATTTTATTTATTGTCAGAAAGACTTAAGTATATCTAGAATTTTATTAAACTGATTTATTTCTAAACACAAATTTCAAAATCAGATTACGGCTGCGTTTCATTTTACACTTATTTTAATAAAACCATGTTATTTACATCGAAAATATTGTAGTTGTAGGCCTAAATAGTTACGATACTTTAAAAAAATATATGGTAGGCGTAATATATATTTTTCAACATATTTGCTCAAAAAATGCATTTACGAAGCCTGTAGGTATACATTGTTCGAAAGTAAAAAATTACGCACCATACAACGGGAACGGGCTGTAAAATGACAACACGGTTGGCGCAGTGGTTAAGCGATTGACTGCTGCGCTGCGTGTCGCGGGTTCGATTCCCGCACGGAACACATATTTGTATGACCTACAAGTGGTTGTTCCGGGTCTGGCTGTTTGTAAATGTGAGTTTAAATATTTGTAAACGCACCCACGATAGAGGAGACACTCCTAGTGTGGAGAAACGTTTAAAAAAAATCACTAGGTTTCGTTGTCAAAACTGTCAATGCAATTACGATTACGACTCTTCAATGCTGGGTCGCACCAGACAAGATCATTGTCTTCAAGGTGCGAGCTAGTCAGCAAGTTTTCTTGCAGTTATTTTCTACTATCGTCTAACATAACATTTGGCAGGAACGAGGTTGAACAAAATAACAACAAATTAATTTGAAATATGTTTATTTATTTTATATGAACAAAGACTAGGTAGGTACACACGGCTACACATCAAGGTATAATTTCCAGTTTACACTGACCTCTCATTGTAAGGAAATCATATACAATGCGAGATCAGCTTATACTGGAAATTATAGCTTGATCTTTAGTCGTGCGTAGGTAATTTTATTAATAACAAAAGTACCTAACTTTGACAATAGATTAAGATTAATTAAATGGGCTTTCTGGACAAAGTAAAATTGAAACTAAGATCAACTTTCTATTAGAAATTGATCATTATTTTACAAACTAAATACTTAAAATAAAAACCTTATATTTCTTGCAAACTAATTAGTTTACACAATGAAATGTTTTAACTAAATGTTAGTAATTCTGTTCTAAACTGTATGTTATGGTGTTTTTTTTTTTAATATTTAATACCCTGTACCTAAACTTATAATACAATATTGATTCTGCAAGAACCCTTCTACAGGTGAACGCTGGCTCCAAAACCATTTATCCGTAACAAAAACAAAAGAAGGTCGTGGCCCGAACATAAAAAGAAAACAATATCCCTACAAAAACTTTATTTCTACACTCACATACTTGAAAGAGTTAAAACGTTCCAGGCTTATAAATGGCTACCTATTCGAGGAATAAACTAGAAAAATAGAAAAGTTTACAGTAGCCCACTAAATGAATAGGTTCATAAATTTCAGAAAGGCTATTTAACTTCCTGAGTTGTAAGCTCCACTGGCCATTAAAACTGGCAACTTACAAAATAAAACAATTGATATAAATGATGCGTGAGTCTAGTGGCGGCATAGAAAAGTAATCGTAGACGAAAAGCCATTGCTTTAATATAGAACCCAGGGATTATTTCTACAGACTAAATTACGGACTTTGTGATCTTGAGTATATCAGCTAGCCCAACTTTATAGATGTGATAGGTATCAACGCCTATCTAAGCACGATAAAATAAAATGTAAAGCGACCGCAGGACCAGCATTGCGATTCTGTAACCATCTCGCCGTGAAAACTTAGGTGAAGTGAGCGTGGAGTGAGCTGTCAGTGTAGTCCCACTGATGCTAGGGACTGACCAAGCATTACATTTACAATCATAATCGAGATTTTAATTATATTTTTAATTTTATTTCAATTGATCATTTTATATAATTTCAAAGCTAGTATTTATTATATTTAAAATGTTGATTATAATTGTAAATGTAATGCTTGGTCAATCCCTAGCATCAGTGGGATGACACTGGCAGCTCACTTCACCTAAGTGTTCACTGCACGGTAAGATTTTTACAGAATCGACCGGCTGGCCCGGGTCGACGGCGCGTTGTGTTCCAAGCGCGCCTCAAAGAGATGTCAGCAACAATGACGGGGTCCGCTAGGGCCGATTCCTGTCAGGGTTGCGAAAAATCCGAAAGGGATACCGTGACCCCTGGCACATGCAACTGAAGGAACACGGGTGGGTTTTAATCAGTAAGAGTCTGACACGCCCTCCCGCTCCGCCCAGAGCGGGAGAAGTTATTTGATGATTTCCCAACCACAAAAAAAGGACAAATCATAGTAAGTACCAAAGTAATGAAATCTAGGTATTACAATTTTAATCTCTTTGTAATACCTCAGATTCAGATAAACTTACGCCTACTTAAAAAAAACAGGTTGTATTAGTATTCGAAGTACCTTTACGTTTAGCACAAACTTTCACAAACCTCCGTGCCCATTAATATGGTCAAATTTTGAGACCAAACCTGCACCCTAATTGCGTACCATACTTTAAATCATAATTTGAATCATTTCGAAGGATATTGCCAATCCATTGCATCATAGTAGGTAAAAAAAAAATTGTCTGCTCAACAACGTAAATTACGCAATGGGTGTGTGTAGTTGAACCGTCAAAATAGAAGACATTGCTACCGTTAGTGTTTTACGTAATTATCTCGCTGAAATTGTAAAAAATAAACGCAGGGAGCCTACCGGGAGTCTAAGTCTCAGCGGAAGCAGTGACGCGACTCCAACGAATATTAATTAATTAACTGCTGTTGTTGTAACAGACTTTTTCCTCAGATTGATTCCTGGTTAATGTTTAGTTAATTATTAATTAGTTATTGATTTTATTGCCGCTTACATTCTTGTCTAATTTTAAATCATATCTATGTATCGAGTTGTATTTGTTTTACGAGTAAGTTGGCAACATTGATTGTACGCGCATATAAAATACCATGTAACCGTGTTTTGGGCCCCTTTTTGTTCGCCGTGAAACGCCGAATAAACACCAAGTATTGTCCCTCCGTGTTATTTCTACACTGCACCTACGCCCAGCCTCAGCAGAACCCACATAGAAGACACTACTGACACCCTCACAAACTCTCTTTCGCCATACTATACAGAAGCACAAAACGAAAATAATGAAAAAACAAATTTTAAGAGTCGGTCCGTTATTCCTAATACCGTGTTCAGTTAAAGTGTGTCCAAGTATTTTTTTTTGTAACAACAACAACATTAACAACATTATGGATACAAATCATCATCATCGTTACTACTCGCTTCACTTTTAATTTCATATGTTTGTCGAGACAAAGCCAACCTTCTCTTTCTATCATCCCGCCCGGAGTTCTTATCATCATCCCTACATCTCTTTAAAAACGGTTGCAAAACTGACAGTATGTGAATTTCGGCATCAATCCGCTCATCTATTGGTATCACGTTTAGCATTGGAACTAATGATAAAGCGAAATGTGTACTATCAAGATCATTTGCATTTGTAGTGTCTGGATTTGATGAGGATTCAGTAGTGTTACGACGTTTAGGTTCAGTAGTTGACTTTTTAATATTGTGGGTGTTAGATAACGTTTTGGTTTTTTCTTTGGACTTTCTTGGAGGTTTAGTTCTGCTTGTCAGCTGCTCAGCCTTAGATTTTAGTACTGGCATAGCATCTGGGATAGATATTTCTTCAAAATTGGTGTCTATTGTTACAGTGGTATCGTCAGCTTCATTATTTTCTGGAAGATCAATGTCGTGTGTGACTGTGGCATCTTCTTCTGCATTTTCACATTCAAGTTTTAGAAATGACAGATCCTTGTAGTATAAGTATTGACGCCTTTTGTAGGAGACTCCAAAGATCCATTTTGGTTCCTTCTGACGTTTGAGTTCCCTGGTGAAGCAAGCTCTAAGGTTTTTCCATCTTTTCAGTACTAGTTCCACTGAAAAAGAGAAAAAAAATGTGATATATCATCTAAAATAATTAACAATTTTCATCTCATTAAAAAAAGAGTTCTATAAGCTTAAACCTTCGAGCCAGATTTGTATTTTGGATCTTAATCCAACCGGGTTAAAGTTCTTAATACAAAATTGCCTCGGGTTTAAAGTCAGATTTTGTAATTAGTACTATAACAGTGCCAGAATAAAGTCCGAAATTCAATAATGGCTCGATTAATTATACTTTTGTCTAAAAACAAACTGTGTTTTGTGATAAGGCCGTTTATGTTTGCAGTACCGTATCACTGTTTTTGAGAATTCCTAATGACAAACCCAATAACATTACCCAATAACAGGTCGGACACCTGAGGATCGAACTCAGGACCCTACGCACGGCAGTAGTGCTCGCGGCCACTAAACGAACGAGCCAGTCAAAAATCAGTATCTGTGTTACTATACCGTTTCACCAGTGTGCGAAAGAGACAGAGGATTAACATTTAGAAACGTGCTGCCTCGCTAGAAAGAATGTGAGACTATTTGCAGATTCTAGAGGGTCTTCTGAACCCTCTACAACTTTTTTTTTTGATGGCGACGCGCATTTTTTTTATTAAGTATAAAAATAGAAAGTAGTGTTTTTTTTAGGTTAGAGACGTAAATATTTATGAACTGCCAAACTATTTGCCTAACTGCCCATTTCAACATTTTTACTGGCTATTATTTTTTACACTACTTTTAAGTAAAAGCAGTAAAATTACTGAAAGAGCAGTTACATGGGTAAAAAAAACGGAATGATGAATGAACGGTGAGTGTTCACCGACCGCTTACGCGGCATCGCTCGCTTCGCTCGTTCGACTCACGCGCTGTTGGTCAGTTAATAACCTTTTATTTTTGCTTCCGGGGTGGAAAATCCTCATGGATGTCCGCCGCCCTGGGGCGGACGGTGGGGTCTGTCAGACTCTAACTGACTAAAACCACCCCGGTGTTCCATCTCACACCTACGCCGGGGATCGTGGGAACGTACAATCCTTCCGCAACCCCGACTGGTGCCGGCCCGCCACTGCGGGCCTCTTTGGGTCTGGGGGGGAGGGAGGTGTTTGACTCCCCCCGCGACGTCTAAGAGGGGCGCGCGTGGAACACTACGCGTCGTCACCTCGGGTCCAGATATGTGGGTAGCGACGGAAGTCCCCGAGTCCGTCGCCCCGATCTCCCTCTCCCTTTCCGCAGCCTCCTCATGCGAGACGACTGTTTCGCAGAAGGAAACTACCGCGTCCCAGGACTCGTCGCTGCCGACCATCGACTCGACTACGGCCGGCAGCGAGGGTCAGTTCTAACCTTTTTTTTTTTTTGTTTCCGGGGTGGAAAATCCTCATGGATGTCCACCGCCCTGGGGCGGGCGGCGGGGTCTGTCAGACTCTTACTGACTAAAAACCACCCCGGTGTTCCATCTCACACCTACGCCGGGGGTCGCGGGAACATACGATCCTTCCGCAACCCCCGACTGGTGCCGGCCCGCCACTGCGGGCCTCTTCGGGTCTGGGGGGGGAGTGAGGTGTTTGACTCCCCCCGCGACACCTAAGAGGGGCGCGCGTGGAACACTACGCGCCGCCACCTCGGGTCCTGGTGTGTGGGGGGCGACGGACGTCCCCGAGTCCGTCGCCCCTGGACCCATTTAGGGGGGCTGGAAGAGGGCGTTGTCCGCCCTCCGCCGACGCCCGGTGCGCCTTCTGCGGGCCGGGTGAGAGGACGAGATCTCCCTCTCCCTTTCCGCAGCCTCCTTCTGCGAGACGACTGTCTCACAGAAGGAAACCACCGCGTCCCAGGACTCGTCGCTGCCGACCATCGACTCGACTACGGCCGGCAGCGACAAGTCACTGCCTACTTCTGAGATGAGGGCACGGCGCGGCTCCTCCCAAGCGGCACACTCTGCCGGCGTATGTCGCGCCGTGTCCTCCCGGCAGTCGACGCAGTGGTGACACCGGGCGTCCGGCTCCCTGTTTATGCGACACAGGTACTTCCCGAAGCAACCATGCCCCGAGAGCACCTGCGTCACCCGAAACGACAGAGAGCCGTGCCTCCTCCCGAGCCAGCGCTCGAGCACCGGCCGGACCGCCTCGATGGTGACGAGGCCGGCGGTAGGGCGTGAAAGCCTGTCCCGCCATTCCGCCACCAGGACCTCGTGAAGCTTAGACCGACGCAGCTCTATGTGTCGCTGCATCGGTCCCTCGCCCCGCGCCCTCGCTTCCTCGCGCCACCGATACAACGACGCGAGTACTTTCGCCTCGAGGTCCCAGGGCGGGGATCCGGCCAGTACGCAAGCCGCCTCGTAGGAGATCGTGCGATACCCCCTGATGACTCTGACGGACATCGCCCTCTGCGGAGGGTCAGTTCTAACCTAACCTAACCCATTACCTTATCAACAAATAAAATTTTGGGTTTTTGAAGAAAATATTTACGTACCAAACCAAAAAAAAACTTTTTTTTTAAACGTCTCCGGATTTTTTTTTTGTGGACGGTTCAGAAGACTGTAGAAACCCCAAATAGTCTTACATTCTTACTAGCGAGACGGCACGTTTCCAAACCCAACCCCAAATAATAATAGAATGATAATTTATCATCCATAATAAAATATTATAAATGCGAAAGTAACGCTCTGTCCAGAACCTTTTCATGCCTAAACCACTGAAACGATCACCATGAAATTTGACAGATAGGTGCCTAGGTAATTTTTTTTTGGGATATTGAGAAGGCCATAGGCTACCTACTTTTAATCCTGGATATGTGTATTTGAAAAGGATGAAATACAATATACACGCAGACGAAGTCCCAGGTTACAGATAGTACTAAATAAATTATCCGTGATCGTCATAATTATTTTTAAAAAATAGGAAGTCTCCGTCTATGTCTAAATAATTTGTTGACTTGACAGTCGACCTTATTTCTAGAGACATAAGGTTAAAAAGTAGGGCACAGCGCCGCTGCACAGTGGGCTGAAAATCGATCTTCATAGACTTAGGGATTAACTTAGTATTTTTTTATTTTTCTGCTGACATGGATTTGGGTATCGTATATTGATCAATTTAACGCTATTTCAGTTTTTCAATAAACGTGTTTCTTTACTATAATAATATAGCACTTGTGAGAAATATGTAATAAAGGATATTTCGACTTTCGTACGTAGGTTCCCCTAATTTCTTTTGGCACGATTATACCCCTTATTTTTTGCATTTTTCGACATATCACACAATGCGCGCACGCGTTGTATTTTGAGAGAAAAAAAAAGTGTTTTAGAATATAAAAAAGGTTTTTATCTGTTTATAATTGGCATTAGGTACTAAATTATATGAACATAAATAGAATAGCAATCAATTCAACATTACAACTAATAACAAGGTACATTGTCATTATCTAAAGATGTCCATGGGTATGTTTTAAAGTGATAGGTACAATAATGCGAACTGTAAGAACTGTCTTTTCACCTGTGACAAACAATAAATAAATGAATATGAACATGGTATTTTACTTCGGGGTAAATCTTTGCCGGGAGCATGTAAATACGCTAATATAAGTACTTCGATGTCCGTTTCATCCCTGGACGAATTGTCGTTCTCAAACTCAAAATCTGAGTTATCCGAGTCGATAGAGTAATCCAACAAAATATAAGTGCCAATGCGTTAAACTTTCATTTGCAGAAGAATAATCGGTCTTTTTTGTGCAAGGTTTGAGGTTGACGTTAAGCGACCACTGTGAGCGCGTTCACGAGCGTTCCGAATTGATGACAGTTCTAAACTGTCATAATCATGATAATCTAATACGGAACGCAAAATATCGATGTGATCGCTGTGAGCGCTCACGTTCTAATTCGGAATGCAGCCTAAGCCACAGCTCTTTGACATCTGTCACTTTCCTACAAATATTCTTGTAAACAAAACAACATAAAATAATAATAAACAAACCTTTGTCAGCCCTTTCTTCGTCATTATATTTTGTCCAAACGTCTGCAAACAATGATTTCGTAATTACTTCCCATTCAACTCTTTTATAGCTCACGTCACCGTATCTCACATGGTCCCTTGCATACAAACATGGTCTTGACTTCACTGCTTGTATTAATAACATTGAATCGAATATACCATCGGGACAATCTGACGACATTGCTTATTGTAACAACACTTAAGTAACACTACCTATGTATTACACTAGTTAACTAATTACTATTTAAAGAAATTGTAACCCGTGTTTGAGGTTTAGTAAACACGCAGTGACTAACTAAAGGTACCTACGCCAGAGCGTCCGATCGCTCACCGTGTACTTGCCGGCTCGCAAAATGGTGGCGTAAATCATGCCTTCTCGCTCGCGCATTCAATACAGGATAGTGAGCGAGTGAGAGGACATGATTGGCGTCGTGATTTTCAATTTATTCTGTGCGAGATGTGCATTTTTCCTTTGGCACCGTTATACCGATTGATGACAACAGTCGGCAGCCGAGGGAAACAAGTGCCGGCTGATATGTTTTGATAAGAAGTTTGTAAGTAATCTTAGTTTGAAATAATTAGTTCTGTTTATTGAGAAATGGTTTTTCGTTTTATTTAGTCGCTTTACTTATTATATTGGAAGCAGTTAGACAGAGCTTTGCGTAGGTAGGTACGGGTAGGTACCTAAGACTATAGACATTGAGGGTTCATGCATTCATATTATTTCATAGGGGAACCATTTCTTATTTTATTTAGTTTACCACTGTGGTTTAACCACATAATTATGTAGGAAATTAGCCAACATAAAAACCGTAAAAACCCCATTGCATTCCTCAATTTATTTTATATTTAAGTTTTAGACAGACATTTTCATCATTAGGTTGTTGTCATGGTAACGTATCCAATGGCGAATGGCAATTGTATTCTTGTTGTTACTGCACCGAGCTATTAACGCACAACAGAGGGGCAATTCCAATGATATATAAACTACGTCATTGGGCAATTCCCGTATTTTTAAAACCGTTCGCATTCTAATCTCAGTCTCAATCTGTCAAAATTACAATCAATTTACATACACTTTTGACAGGTTTTTGATTGCGACTTGAATTTGAACGTTTTTTAAGTACGAGAATTGGCCTACTCATATCCCAAATCTTGATTCCCTAGTTGATTAAAATGGCCAAAAATATTCAAACGCCTAAGACAAACCAGTTGGCAACAAGTTGCACTTCAAGCTAATATTGCATTTTTAATTTAAATTAATTAATTAATTATAATTATTTTTACTTAATAATATGTATCAATAGAGCTCCCTTAAAAATGGTTGAGCTGAATGGTAATGATCGAAGATCGAAGAGTAAATGAAATTCACTCTTTATTTAGGTATATTTCCGACAAATCTTGATAAATGGTCTACTCAATTAAGTAATTGTCAAACTGGATTTGAGTTGTGTCAAAATTGTTTTTAAGTTTAGAGTATCTTGTTGGCGGAATAGCTTTTAAGATTCACTTAACCGAAAATAAATATAAATAGTTAGTTTAGTTTAGTTCGGTGTACAAGAGAATCGGCACCATTATGTCTCGTTCAGTGTCCTTCAACCGATTAAATAGAATGAATGGCCGTTTTCCTATTTTCTAAGGTTTCTAAAATAACATTAACAAACCAATCTAGCACAGTCGTATAAATGTATGGCAGGCTCAAACATAAGCAGCTGTTTGCCAACCTATCGTACGTAGATACCTCTCTTGAACTCTCATGATCGATTTTAAACGAGGTTGAACTGTTTCAGGGTCGCATCTTAATGACAAGTCTATTTTTAGCAAGCTAACTGTCGTGGATTTCTATAAATGTTAAATGATTTCATTTCTGTAAGTAGGTTTGAACAAACACTTTTACACATCAATCGTATTTTTTTTAAACTAGATGAGGTCGGCATTTCCTATCTGACTACTCTGAGAAGAAAGGCCGAAACAAACTCAGAGGTCAGTCTGTTTTAAAGTCCAGACAAAATCTTGGTCAGATCGTGTAAAGACCATGTTGATTGGTGTATGAAACGGTATTTTGAGGAAATACCATACAGATTGAGCGGGCCTGTCCAGTCAGTGCACGCATTTGTCAATAATCGTGCAGCTCAACTCAGAACTTAAGGAGCACAACGATTTGACGAAAAATACCAAATAAAGGACATTTGGGTAGGCCGCATTAAATTACTCAAGCTGCCAGATCGTAATTAAAACTGAGAAAACAAAAAAAGTAATGAACCACAAAATATTCACATTCACAATACTTAATTAAAATAATAATATTATACCTACTTCACAAAGTAAGTATTCATGTCATTGTGTACCTATATAGAAATTATCAAATGTCAAAGAGTAGGTAAAAAAAAACAAACCAAATTCAGTATGCAGAAAATTGGAGCAAGTCAATCCCAAGCCTTTTTGTCCTCAATATAATCTTTAACGGTATAAAAGCTTTTCTGGCACAACTTACGTTTAATGAATGATTTGAATTTATTAAGGCTTAGATCATGAACGTGGCTTGGAAGTTTATTATAAAAGCGTATACATTGACATCTGAACTAGCCACCTATTTTCTTGAGCCTTGTTGTGGGTACGGTCAAATGGGGTTACTTTGATACTACGGGGTTACTTTGATAACAACTTTAGGCTTATGAAAAACTTAATTTTATAATATCTACAACACCAGTTAAAAAATAAACTATCAGTACTTGGCACTACTGATAGTTTCTTTGTATTATAGCGTTGTAGTTATTATAAAATTAAGTTTTTCATAAGCCTAAAGTTGTTATCAAAGTAACCCCGTAGTATCAAAGTAACCCCATTTGACGGTACAACGAAGTTGTGTTTGTTCCTGGTATTTATATTATCCATAATACATATAAATACTAGGAACAAACACAACTGTATCATATAACAATATCACTGTATTTCTTAAACAATTTTATATTTTTATGAGCTTATAAAAGATTTTCAAAAGTATACTGTGAAGGCACAGTCATTACATTAATCTCCTTAAATTTCTCTCTGAGATTGTGTCTCGGGCGCTCACACGTTATCGCCATCCCTTCCTTTGCCTATCAAAAGTAATGTCATCATCCTCGTTCGTTCTACAATCAGTCGCCCGGTGGTCTTTGGGCGTCTTTGGGCGTCTTCGGGTGGGGCTCATCGACGTTGAATCTATGTAATTTTATTTGCAAATCGGTGCGATCAAATTTACGTGATTTTTAAAAATGTATACAGAAATAGTTAAAAGTTTAGCAAGTCAAAGTAGTTATAGGTACATACAATTAGTGTTGAATACGTATCTAAACTCTGTGAGTGTGTATTGTGACTGTGAACAATAATCATTATTTTTCTATTATTATTTCGTGACGACATTTAAATTATATATGTCGCCGCGAGAGCGTCTACCTGTTAAAATTATTACATGATCTTATTCGTAACTAACTAATTATTATTCAAAGTTTTGATAATCCCGCTAATTACGCACTCGGATCAGTGCCATCTATTGGCTTGTATTTGAATTAGAAACACCCATTATTGTAAGATTCATTATTAATCGATTCAGATGTTCTTGTTAAAACTTTAGCTATAATTAAAAGGGAACATTTATTTAATGATCTGGTTTTTAGAAATATTAGCAATTCCACATTTGACAGAATAATGTGTTTATGATAGAGCGCCCCAATGATGTAGAAAATGGCGGCGATTACGTTTTAAATGATAAATGATTTTATTTCTGTAAGTAGGTTTTTACAAACACGTTTACACGTGAATCATATTTTTTTTTTAACTAGATGAGGTCGGCGTTTTCTTGAGAAGACCGGCCGAAACAAACTCAGAGGTCACAGTCTCTTTTAAAGTCCAGACAGAATCTTGGTCAGATCATGTGAAGGCTATGTAGAGCGGTGTCTGAAATGGTCTTTTGAAGAAAGAACCACACAGATTGAGTGGACCTGTCCAGTCAGTGCAAGCAATTGTCAGCAATCGTGCAGCTCAACTCAGAACATATGGAGCTCAACGATTCGACGACCAATACCAAAGAAAGGACATTTGAGTAGGCCGCACATGTTACTCAAACTGCCAGATCATGATTAAAACTGGAACAATGGTCAATACCTCAATTTTATAACTGAATACGAGAACTAAATCAGTTTCAATAATACTTAATTTGTAAAACTAACAAGATTATTTTACACACACATTCATTTATAAAAACCTGTTGTTTGATTATATTTCTTGAACTACCGGAAATGTTGTTAGGTAGCAATAATTGAGTTGTGAAAAGTAATTAAACTTTCATCTTAAAACGCCTTTGCATTTGTGAATATTAGCATTGTTTATTTATACAATAATTAACTGATGCGCATTTTAGCATTGTTAGTAGATTCCATATTTCTTGGCTTAGGTTACTTACCGACAAACACTTAAAATATTCACAATATTTTATGGGTAGTAAGTAATTAGTCTGTAAGCCTTCTTAAAAGTAATAAAATAAAATAAAAACAAACGAAGTCGTCAAATCAGGTAGGTACATAAACATTATATACCTACATCGAAATCAAATTTTTTATAGCGTCAAAACTTAATCAAATTATAGCTGATTCTTTCTTCACACATTAATTTAAGCATATTAAGCCATGTGTGCGCTCCAAATGCTATGAACAAATCTTAAAGTATTTACCTACTATCATGTACGAGTAAATCAACTAACAACATATGAAGAACGTGACAACTAACACGCTGATGGTCGAGTCTTCAACGCTAATTTAATTTTTGCCTCCCTGTTCCCACTAATATTGCCTACAATGACGTATATATATATAGTGTTTCAAAATATTAATGAAAATCTATAGAACATATATTTTTTTAAATTCCCCCCTGTAATTTCGTCAAATCAAGTAAACACCCAATTTTCTGGGTGTTTATGGGTGCTTACGGGTGTTTACCAGAGCACCGGGTTTAAACCCGGTGGATTGCCCAAATGCCCATCTATATCTATGAACTATTGTCGAACAAAGACGAAGAAAGACAACAAAAGAAAGTCCATAATGGTTTACTGTTCGCCGCAGAATGCAGATGTTTGAGTATAAAGTGACGTTAACTAGTGGGTTTGGCAGCGGTTAATGAAATCGTTAATTTTTAACGGACGTTAAGGCCACAATTTTGTGAAACAACTTTTTTTTCGGCGTTAAGTGGACGTGAAACAACCTGCCCTAAGTGTTTACGATACAGCGCCCCAATGACGTAGAAAATGGCGGCGATTACGTTTTAATGGTCAATACCTCAATTTTATAATTGAATACGAGAATTGAATCAGTTTTAATAAAAATTTACAAACTATAAACTATCAAGATTATTTTACACACACGTTCATTTATAAAAACCTGTGTTTTTATTATATTCCTCGAACTACCGGAAATGTTGATATGTAGTGATATTTAAGTTGTAATAATGTGATGACGTTACTAAATTAACTTCCATCCTAAAACGCCTTTGCATTTGTCAATATTAGCATTGTTTAGTTACAAAAGATTGAACTGATAAGCATTTTAGCATTGTTAGTAGGTTTCATTAATCTTACTAAGTAACCCACATTCTTGTTTTAATACCCCTTATTATACAACAGTTGCATAAATAACTAATATTTCACTCACCGTTTTCAATAACACTAAACATCCTTCTTAAATGCTATGAAGGCTGCTTCACAAATTATTGTTATCAAATTCCATTCGCTACTTACCCTCAATGATCCTTAACCCCAAAATAATTGAAATAAATAAAAAGAAAGTTAAAAACTAAATCCCAACTACGACAAAAATCCCAACAAAAAATGTATAAACAATACACAGTAACAAAATATTATCAGTTTAAGTTTTGGTATAACCGGAGTAACGTAACGTTATTACAAAAATATACCTATGTCATGTAATTAGGGCATATATCATACAGATTTTTACTGCTATACGAAATAGATCTTGAAGAAAATATCAATAACTACAATTTTTATGTTATTTCATAAAAAAAAAACTCAAAGCATTAATTTCAAATAAATCAATTACAGGCATTAATGAATTTTCAAGGGGTCGGTCAGTCAGAAACATGAAGCTAGTTGCCTATTCCAAAGCGTAGTAGGTACCTATGGAGAAGAACGGGCAAGAAACTCCATGGACACTCTTTTAAATCACAATATTGTTACAAAAAAGTGGTTGCATCATTCATGTTCTAATTATACACGTGAGAACGATGTAGAAAGACGTGCACGTTAAAAGCGTCCGTAATAAAAAGATAAAAACAATTATGGAATTAAAATAAGCCGTGGCAGCTAAGAAATGACCAGTGCCTACTGACGGCGCCCGTTCACGAACATGACGTACCTATGGATCAGCACCATTCAGCTCAACCATTTTGAAGGGAACTCAATGATCCAATACACACGCCACCACCAGCGACACATTTGAGTGAGCATGACATACTCTCAGCCGCCAGGGCACATTCAAGTCAATGAAAGACGAACCCAGTAAGCTTTATAGTGGGTACATAGTGCTCACACACATGTGTGAGCACTATGTACCCACTATAACACCACACACACACACCCCCACACACACACACCCCACACGCAACACCCACATGCCACACCCACCCACACACCACCCACATGCTATATAGTTCAACTGGAATTAAGCACCGAAAAGTCGGTCTTGAAAGAGAAAACTGAACGGTAGTGTGTCCTTTTTTAGTAAAGTTAAAAGTATTACGTTATTGAAAGAATTTATGTGTTTTTTTTTATGGTGCAGTTGGTAGCGACCCTGCCTTCTGAGCCGCTGGTGCCTGGTTCGATCCCCGGACAAGTCAAACATTTGTGTGCATGAACATGTCTGTTTGACCTGTGTCTGGGTGTGTATATGTATATACTTACGTATGTACTCAGTCATCAGGTTACCGTAGTACAGGCTCTACCTAGTTCGGGACCTGAAGACCTTGTGTGGATGTTGTCTCATAAAAAAATAAAAAATAAATAGATAAGAAAAAAATGTATTTTGATTTATTGTCATTTAGGTACCAAATCAGGGTATGGTGTTCGGTGAAACGGTGTTGGAGTTTATGAAACTGATACTCGTTTAGACCACTATCCATGTTATATAAATATAAAAGATTAATTACCTAACTATTTTTTATTTCACCTGTATATTACTTTACGTTCGTAACTTAAATATTTTGTATTATTTGCCTACTCTATAGCTGCCTAGTGCAAAAATTGCATAGAACGAGATAAATTAACGTTACTTAGCACGCACATTTTTATTAGAGATGTTTCCGTCTTTATCTTGCACTTTTAGATTGACAGCTGTGCGACAGTGACAAGAATAATGCTAAGCAAAAGCCCATGCTAAGTAAGGAACCTTTTTAAAATCCGGTGAGTGATTTCGTTAGTCCCACTTTTGGCCACTGTTTCAGATAAGCGGCGACGTGGCAGCCGACCGCGGAAGACAGGACCGCCACTCCACGTGTGCGGGGAAATAAGGACTTGGGTGTACTAATAGGTGCACTTCTACCTAACCCTTCGAGCAATACAGGCGTGATGTTTATCAACAATAATTATGCATCTATTTCTTAGTCACGCTCCGTGACCATGCTTGATGGAAGTGAATTAGAATTCTTGCCACCGCACTATAAGGGGGATGGAAGCTATTTTTAATCTAAATGCTAAAACCATCCTGCCTTTGAATTGCTAAGGGTAGCGTCGAGTAGTGGGGGGTGACGTGGTTGTAAATAGGGGGGATTTTAAAGAGTAACAGCCGTTGCAGATTTGAAATTGTGTCGGCGAGTTTGGTCCGGTCGGAGGTTCGTACCTTATTAAATGTGGCCGCGAAAGTTACGACCGGTGGATGTATTTTCCCATAGCTTGTGTAGCCTTTTTTTTTTTTTTTTGTGGGTGGGAAATCATCAAATAACTTCTCCCGCTCTGGGCAGAGCAGGAGGGCGTGTCAGACTCTTACTGACTAAAACCCACCCGTGTTCCTTCAGTTGCCTGTGCCAGGGGCCACGGTAACCCTCTTGGACTTTTCCGCAACCCTAGCAGGCATCGGTCCTAGCAAACCCCGTCATTGGTGCTGACATCTCTTTGAGGCGCGCGTGGAACACAACGCGCCATCGACCCGGGCCTGGTCCTTATCGAACGGCGAGCTGCCCATTACTCGCCGTTCGCAAGCCCGCGCCTACGGTGGCCGGGAATCGGCCTGCGATTCCCGACGCCCAGGGCGTCTCCTGCGGCGGCTAGGGGCGTGAGGGCGCAAATTTTGCCTCTTCCTCACGCGTTCCGCCTCCTCCTACGCGAACATTACTGCTTCGCAGAAGGAGGTGACGGCTTCCCAAGCCCTCTCGCTCCGCACCATGGCCTGGACCAAGGCCGGACGCGAGAGATCGCCACCGCCAATCGCCTCCACGAGGACACGGCTGTGCTCCGCCCAAGCCGGGCAGACCTCCAAGCTTGTGTAGCCTCAAGTAAAGATTTAAGCTGGAAGAAATCCCAGTGAGGATTTCTCAACGGGATTACCATTAATAAAGGCATTCAAATTACTGCGTCGAAGTCCAATGCGATATTGGTCTAAAAAAGATAATTGACTGTCAAAGGTCAAGAAAATCAGTTTTTAAATATTTATATAAGTAAGTAAGTATTTGTTTTACGACCATTTATGTTTATCAAAAGTTTATTTTCCTTATTTAATTGTACTTAGTAATTTCCTACACAAGAGTCACGTAGAATGATAAATTTTAGAGATATAAGACAAACTACTTTAATAAAAGTGTTAACACACACAGTAATTACGACATCACATTTAAAACAACAGGTTTTAAATTCACACTAAGGAACCCTAAAATAGACAAGCTTTCCAGTGCTTTAGTGCACAATAGGAGCCTTTAAAGAGCTAAATGGATCTCTTCAGGCTCAGATGTGGGAACCAAACAAGTTTTTTTTTTCCGACTGCTCGCGTTTGAGGTCAACGAAGAAATAGTATGAGTTTGTATGCGTAGTTCGGTATAGTATGGGAAATTGGAGTATTTGGAGTTCAAAGAAAAGCCTGGCGTTTATTTTCACTACCCGTCTACGGTGAAGCAAATCGAGGGATTATGATTTTGACCGGTATGTTCATCTGTTCCCTCATAACTTCTAAACTGCTAATCATAATTTGACAAATGAGGTATCGTTGGAAGCGTCTTGATCGTCCGCTATGTGTGATTATGATGATATATGTGATGTCACATAAAACAATACATTCTAACAGTAGTAAGTGATCATAACTTAAAATTCTGTATTGTGCTTACGTCCGCAGTCATCTCGAATATGGTAGTCAAATTTGGAATCCGAATTATGCAGTGCATTCAAACAGATTGGAACGAATACAAAGGAAGTTCACGAGTTAGTTAGGTTACAAATTTAAAATCCCTTATCTGAGTTACAATGAACGATGCTCTCGATTCCACTTACTTCCACTTGTAACTCGGAGAAATATATCTGACATACGGTTTCTAGTGAAAATAGCACAATCAAGGGTTGAATGTCCTGAACTTCTTTCTAAGCTGTCTTTGAATGTACCACCTAGACATTCTCGTTTGAGAAATCTTCTCCATGCTCTGTGCGCTCGCACAATTTATTGTAGTAATTCTTATATCGATACCTTTGGGTAGAAAGGTCGTATAAACCATTTTGGCCAAATTGAGTTATGTATATACAATTTTTCTCAGATTTTTTTTCTCTATCGATCTGTATATACGAAATGCAGAAATTCGCACAAAAATGGTTAATACGACCCAGAAATTTTCGGTCATTGCCACTTAAAAAAGGTAAATTTTCAATGTAAAAGCCGAATGTTTTGTTTTGTCGTAGCCGAATGTAGTTTTGTTATGATGTAATGACCATAATTTATATTAACTCAGGGCGTAAAAATAGTCGTTCATTGTAAATGGTATAAACGCCCTAACGTGTTAAATGCATTACCTAAACATAGTTTAAATTCGACGTCGTAAATCCAAAGGCAGTTCGCGACGTTGGTGTATAAGCCATGTTCATTGCAAGAAGCACTTTACGACCAACACACAAGGCTCGCATTTGGCGCGCAGCGACAAGCAGAAGAGCGAGCGGGATAGACAGATAACGGCGCATTAATTTGTTTACTTGGATGCGAGTTCGCGCACTGAGCCTTTCGTCACAAGTTGCGTTTACAAGTTTTATTGTTATTACAACAAATGAATAATGTAGTGACTAAATAATTCTGTAAAATGGAGGGAGACACTAAAAAAGGAACCCTGGATGCTTTACTTCGACGGTTAAAACCTGTGAAAACGTGAGTACCTACCTACACACTTAATTTAACACTGTTACCTTACTTGGTAACAAATATTGTAGATGAATTCGTGTTATCAATAGGTAAATAATGAATTATGACTTAGTTTATATTTAAAATGTAAACTTACAGTACTTACCTAATTAATAATTTACCTTTGCTATTGATACCTATTATTTATAATGAACTAAGATATACGACCTAGTAATGATTTAAAAAGGCCTTGATCGTTTGCAGTTTGTTTACACTTCCTTGCGTTTAAAATATTTTCTTTCATTCCTTCAATTTGACATGTAACGTTTGCTTCAAGCTATGATAGGTACTTTATAATAGACTAGCAAGTACGAAGTAACAAAAATTATAAACAATCTTCGTCATCTTGCAGGAAATGGTTTTTACGACCTTCTTCGCTTAAAATATTTTCTTTTATTCCCTCAAACGACATGCTACTAATATTAGACCTGCATTTACAACTCACGTTTTTTTAAGGGATGGCTTAAAAACCCTTTAATCGCAAAATAAAATCGTGGCCCGAGCACATTGCCCGCCCGAGCGTATTGTTATAGAAATAAGGTTCAATATTGTATGGCATAACATTTTGGTTCTGCGGTGATGATAACGAAAATAATTTTAAAATGTAGCCAGATAGATAGTGTTTTAATTTTACTTAAGCTTAATTTAAAATAATACAATAAACATTTTTAAGGACGACACGAAAAATTTTTTTGCAAAATTATTTAAACCTTTAACCGTAACTTTTATCTAAGCTATTTTCCTATACCTGTTGTCTGTGACTTTATTTCTTATTTTCAGTTCAACCCAACAAGTAGAGCCCGCAGTTAATGTGCCACACAATATATCACAACATTCACAACAGAGTATTTTATCGGATAGTGACGTTATAGAAGACAGTGACTCTGAACCACGGAGCAGAAACAACTGCTCCGTGCTCTGAACGGCCTGCAAAACGTGCCAAGAAACCACAAATAATAATTATGGATTCAACCACCTTATCTACGAGCAATGTGAATGAAAACAATGCCCCAGTGGATGTCGATAGTGACCTTAATGCCGTTATACCTTCGATGTACGTTGTCAGCGACACAGAACCAAATACACTATCTCCAGTAATTGTATCTGACCATAATGTTGCGACACCTTTGACATACTATGTTAATGTGGCAGACCCAGATTTGTCTGCTCCAGCTTATCTAGATACTCACCTGGATACTTCTTTGTACAATGTTGATGCTGCAAGTTCAGGCTTATCTCCTACAGTTGACATTAATACTGACCTAAGTTCAATGAACAAAACTGATCCCGTTTTACCCGCTCTTGATGCACACAACGTCCTTAACGTTGCATGTACTTCAGGTTACAATGCAGCTGCAGACCCTGTTTCACCTTCTGCAGATAATAATATACAAACTAACCTGTATACTGATACTTCTTCAATAAAGAACGCTAACGCTGCAAGTCCATGTTTGTCTGCTAAAAAGGCTAAAAAGCGTCCAGTACGTGCCATGCATAAAAATATTTTAGATTTCTTGTCTGATGACGATACTGGTGACTATTCTGCAGGGAGTTCAGACGACTGGGCCCAAGAAAATACAAATGAATCAAGCGATGAAGGCACTTCTAAGACTAAAAAAAAAATTGAGAAATTTAAAAAGCAAGAAACAGATTAAATTGCTTATGTTGTACCATTATTGAAATAATAGTAAATGTTGATTAGAAGGTACTTATAATAAATAATAAATGTTGATTTCGTATTTCAGGTAGTTTTATTTTATTTGAATCGACCATTATTGGGTATTAGAATAATAATAATTGAGTTCTTACTAATTCTGAGAGTAACAGGATTGTTTATTAGTCAGAATTCAATATTGATGACTTTAAATGACTATAAATGGTTTTTAATACAAAAAAAAACTACATATATGGGTTTTTACGACAGTAAATGTGACCATAAGCTTACCAAAAATGGATATACGACCTATAGTTTTTTTAAAGTACATTTTCATGGGGTGTATTAACCAAGAATTGATTTTTTCTTAGACCTAAATCCAAGCTAACTTTAAAACTAAAGAAGAGGTTTGATGATTTAACCTTTTTCATTTGCAAATTGTAAGAACCTTTCTCATAGATCATTTTTTTATAACTTCAAAAACAAAAAAAAATATTAATTTTTATGTAAAAAAAAAATAGTTTTTCTGCTCTCCTGAAAAGTCGGGTTTTGGTTTATACGACCTTTCTACCCAAAGGTATCGATATGATTCGCTCAGTCAAAGCATTTAGCAAAATTGTGCAGAACAAACTCCCCGCAATCGATTTGTTTGTAAGCTGCTTGGCGTCCATCAGTACAATTTTATCTAAAAACTGTATTGTGTCTGATGCATCCTAAATAGCGGTTGTGCTTGCATTTCTGCCTATGCAGGTACTTAATATAATAGTTTAATACAATACTTAGTTAGTTTTTTTATGCTTAATGTTAGAATACCTAATCACTTTCAAAAGTTGTACAACAATACTCTATAAATATTGCTATCTGTGGAGGCTTGTAAATGGCTTGTCGTGAATTACTTCATTATTACTTTTGTATTGTTAGCTGTAAGTCACCCAAACACAATAAAATAAAATAAATTAAAAAAGCTTTTGGGCAAAGTTGCATTTATGACCACGGCTATCCTCTGAACATCACTAAAAATATGCATTTATGACCACGGCTATCCTCTGAACATCACTAAAAATATGTATTAGATAAATAAAAAATTATTATGTATTATTTGTTTATATACACCATTAATGTTAAATAATTTGTACAAAGTAATTTCAGATGAGAATATTTTCTGGTTTCATTTTTTTTAGACCGTGATTTTTATTAATACTAGCTCCGGCCCGCGACATCTCTCGCGGTGTAGATAGTCAACTATACTATAAAATATACCCAATGGCACTCGGCAACAATGTAACTCTCTGCCAGTGAACGAATTTTCTAAATCGGATCGGTACTTCCAGAGATTACCTATTAAACCTTTTACAACTCAACTCAAATCAAAGCATTTATTTAAAATAAACCAATTGGAGACACTTTTGAATTGTCAGGTGGTCAGTCAATCAGAAAGATGAAGCTAGTTGCCCATTCCAAAGCGTAGTAGGTACCTATGGAGAAGAACGTTACATCATTCATGTTGAAATTATAAATGTAAGAACGATGTAGAAAGACGTGCACGTTAAAAGCGTCCGTAATAAAAGAGAGAAAAACAAGAAAAAACTATCAAAATCATTTATTTGCTTAAATAAGGTAGTTACAGAGAGATCTTATAGATAAGGTATATGAATCTCTTATTTTGCCATTAATGTCGGCGTGCAAATTTTACATAATTATTTAATATAAAAGCATTATATATTATTATATTAATTAAGAAATAAAAGAAATTATTAAGAATTATTATAAGTTTCAATCAGGCATGCTGTTAGTAAATATTGTATTAAATCGAGTCATATTTGGTAACAATTAATTATTTATAATAGTACCTGTTACTACAATGCAGGACTTATACCTTATAATCTAGGAACTCAAGTACACTATAAAAGCATTTATCAATCAATATTTTTGTCAAGATACTCTTAAATTTAAAAAATGGGAGTGACGTAATTGTATTTGGAATTTTATTGTACAATTTAATGCACATAATAAAACTGTTGTTCGATGTGACTGTGAGATTGGTCTTGGGTTTATATAACTTGTTGGCATTATGAGATCGAGGGGCATAGTAGCTTGTCGCTTTCTGAAAGAGACTCCTATGCTTGAAAACGAATATACACGATTCCAAGATATAAATGCACGGTAAAGTAAGAATCTTATATTTTCTAAAGAATGGGCGACAAGAATCTATTTGTTTCAACCCAAATATAGCCCTTAAACATTTTTTTTGCATTACAAATGCTTGATCAATTTCCACACAGCGGCCCCAAAGAATGATACCATATCGCAAAATGGAGGATATATAGCCGTGATATGCGGTAATTGCAGCGTTTCTAGATATCTCGCAGCTAATACGCCTGAGAGGATAGACAAATCTATTCATTTTACCACAAACATCATTGACATGGCTTTTCCAAGAACAAAGCTTATCTAAGGACATTCCAAGAAATTTAACTGTATGAGTTTCTGTCAGGGCGTCCCCTTTGTATATTATATTTAGGTTCAACGGTTTTGCTCGGTAAGTATGAAACTGCATAAATTTTGTTTTGCTAATGTTGACCTTTAAATTGTTAGCTTCTAGCCATTCTATGTACGTTTGGAGAGCCGTGTTTATTTCCTGTTCATAGGTCCTTTTATCGGTGCCTTTTAATATAATAGTGATATCGTCCGCGAAAAGGACACATTTATGACTCAAGATATTTACCAAATCATTAATGTATAGCAAGAATAGGGGCGGACCTAAAATACTGCCTTGCGGCACGCCGTAACTATTTAATAAAAGCGAAGACTGAAATAACTCTCGTGTTTTGGATTGATCACTATAACTTGATACTTCTACTGCCTGTACTCGATTAGTTAGATAAGACTTCAGCCAGTCGTATGCTTTTCCTCTTACTCCATATCTGGAAACTTTTTCTAATAACCGTTCATGACTGACATGATCGAACGCCTTACTCATGTCCATAAAAAGTACTGAAACAGGAATTTTATTATCAATAGACTCCGTAATTGATTTTATTAATTGGAAGGCCGCTAAGGATGTACTTCTATTCCTGCGAAAACCATTTTGTTCATCCTTTAAAATGTGGTGTTTTTCAATGAAGTTTAATAATTTATTACAAAATACTTTCTCAAAAATTTTTGAAAATATAGGTATTAATGCAACGGGCCTGTAATTGTCCATTTGTGTTTTATCTCCCTTTTTATACAATGGTTTGACTACTGATCTTTTTAATATCTCAGGAAATATTCCCTGCTCTAGTGAGAGATTAATAATATATAAAAGAGGTTCCAGAATCGTAGTTACTGATAACTTTATAATGTCAGTGCGAATTTCGTCATAACCACTTGCTTTCGAATCATTTAAAGACATTACAGTTTTTTTTTAAGTCGTCGCTCTCCAATGGGTAAAGAAATATAGAATTGCCGATTGATTCAATAGTTTCCATATGACTTAGGCTAGAATGGTGTGCACTGTCTGGGCTATTTCTTGTAACCGAGTTGATAAAAAAATTATTAAAATTATTTGCAATATCGTCCGGACTCACATAATCGTTGTTGCTAATTGTAATCTTTGAGATACATGTGTTCTTTAAATCTGTGTCAGTATGTCTTTTTATCAGATTCCACGCTGCTTTACACTTATTCTATTCAGAAAATAAAACAAGCCGTGGCAGCTAAGATATGACCAGTGCCTACTAACGGCGCCCGTTCACGAACATGACGTATGGATCAGCACCTTTGAAGGGAACTCAATGATCCAACACACACGCCACCACCAGTGAGACATTTGAGTGAGCATGACATACTCTCAGCCGCCAGGGCACATTGAAGTCAATGAAAGACGAACCCAATAAATGGTAGCTTTATAGTAGGTACACTTGTTTCTGCTCCGTGGTACACAGTGCTCACACATGTGCTATGCAATTAGGTATACAATATTAAGAGATTGAATATAAATACAGTGTAAAAATAGTTTTTACAATCTTCAGCAGCTCCAACACTATTTTCGAATGCTAAACAATTAGTTTATAAATGCGCCTTTGTGGAGCAGGACCAGCGTTGAGCCAAGTATTTTGGTCAGCGATGTAATGGCTTGGCTTGGCTGCATAATGTGCGTTTTATCCTAGACTTAAGTTTCGTTTCATTCAATTGAAGTATAAATAAATAAATAAAAATTTGTATAAAAATTTGTTAGTAGGTATGTTAGGAGGAATTTTATTGTAACATTTTAAGCAGTACCCCATGAAGGATGAGTCTTTTTTAGCCAGTCTGAAACCTAGTTGAACTAATTGGTTCCTATTTCTAGTCCTATAGTTGTGTCTTTAGCCTCTTTTACTGAAAAGATTTAATTTTTCCTTACGTACATGATAGATATATTCTTGTCAAGATATATTGGCAAGGTACCGTCATGACGTCAATATCTTTAAACAGTTCCCTTAGCTAAGAGAATCGCGCCTGTGGAGTCCATATATCTCGCCTGCGGAGTGCTCTGATAGCTCTTTTCTGCAGAATAAAAATAGACTCGATATTTGCAGCCCCTCCTCATAGTAAAATACCGTAAGACATGATACTATGAAAGTAACTGAAATAGAAACCTCATGGTATCTTCATTGTAAATTGAAGGTTATTTCTTACAGCATATGCTGCTTAAATTAGCCGTCCTGCAAGAGATGTTAAATGAGGACGCCATTGCAGCCTTGAGTCGAGCGTGATCCCTAGTAAAACAGTTTTATCGACGAATTCTAGTTTCTCTTTATTCAATATAATATATTTTTTTTTCTCTTTTTTCTCGTATGTCACAATTACTACCTATTAACATTCGGTAAAGCAAATCTTATGCGTTTCGTTTTTTTTACCATGTAATACTATATCAATAGCAGTGAACCAACTTTTTAGGACTGTAGGGCGTTATTTACGTCATCAAGATTTAATGCACATCTATTAATAAAATTAAAAAAAATAAGTATCGTTAGCAAATAACACTATTTGTGGCTGTTTTTTTTTTCATAAATGGGGTAGATCATTAATGTATACTCAAAAGAGGAAAAAAACTAATATTGAGCCTTGTGGAACTCCCATTGTTACTGTTAAACCAAGTGAATTGACGCTATTTATTTAGACTTTTTTTGTCTATCATTTAAATAAGATGTTACTAAACTGAGCGCAAGTTTACCTAGTCCGTAATGCTCAAGGTTTAAGCATAAGGCTTCTTGATTAACACAGTCAAATGCCTTGGAGAGATTACAAAAGATTCTTATTTTTATAGTGCAAAAGTGTATGCTCAGACACAGGTGCACTCTCTCTTCCCTCACTTTTAAAGTCCGATAGGACGGCAATCCGAGATGACCGGAGAGAGATCAGGCGCAGGACCAACGGCTTAACATGCTTGCCGATGCATGGGGGTATAACACCGCCAACTCCGAGCTGTTACTGAGAAATTCCTAATAGAAAACCCGATAACACTTTGCCTGACCTGGTAATCGAACATATGACCCCGCGCTCAGCAGTTGCGCTTGCGACCACGAGACCAACACGGCACTTTTAATAAAGAGTCACCGGCGTCAGTCATACAACGTCCTTTGTTGAAACCACAGGGATTGGATCACAGGAATTCAAATGTATATGTGTACAAAATATCATATTAATCGGTCTAGTAGATTCGGAGCAAAGTGGCTGTGACAGACGAACAGACAGACGAGTGATGCTATGAATATTCCATTTTTTTCATTCGAACGTACGGAACCCTGAAAACAGATAAATTATCATCTAAAATGACTTTTAGACAAAGGGCGTTCTTCTCCTACGGAGAAAGAACAAGCTTTCTCACGAAGTTTTCCTTTACTCTAGGTAAATACACTGGCCTTCAAAACTTAGTACCACACTTTTAAAATTGCAAGAACTTCTATAGTACACAAGATAGATTTTCGAAAATAAAAAGGATAAGATTTTTTTTTATTTGAAATAATAACTTTATATTCGATAACCGTTTTTTTGGGAATTGCTGAAAAATAATTTCAAAACAAAAACACTCTTTTTTACTCGTTTCTGTTTTTGTTTTCACATTTTTTTTTTGGCTGATGAATTTTTATTCAAAAGCCAAGGTGTCTACAGCTCGGGCGAGGCGGCAAGCCTCCTTGCCGGACTGCCGCCGTGGGATCTGGAGGCGATAGTCCTCGCGCGCCTGTATGAGTGGCGCGCGGAGGCACTACGCCGGGGGGAAACCCTGCTTCCGCGGCAAATCGCGGCGGAGCGGACGGACCTCCAGCGCGATCTCATGGCGGCATGGAAAGAGCGACTGTCGCAACCCAGCGCAGGGCACGCCACGATAGCGGCGGTAAGACCCCTCTTTGAGGAGTGGCTAGAGAGGCGTCACGGCGTCCTCACCTACCGCCTGACGCAGGTCCTCACCGGACACGGAAGTTTCGGGAGGTTCCTGCACATCATCAGGCGGGAGGAAACGCCCGGGTGTCACCACTGCGATGATCGCCCCGAGGACACGGTGGAGCATACGGTGGGGGCCTGCCCTGCATGGGCGGAGCACCGCCGTGTCCTCGTAGAGGCGATCGGCAGCGGCGGCGATCTCTCACGCCCGGCCTTGGTTCAAGCCATGGTCCGGGGCGAGGGGGAGTGGGAGGCAGTCGCCTCCTTCTGCGAAGCAGTCATGCTAGCGAAGGAGGTGGCGGGACGGGAGAGGGAGAGAGTCTCCCGTCCAAGCCGCCGCGGTGGACGCTCCGGGCGTCGGGAGCCGCGTGACGACTCCCGGCCACCGTAGGCGCGGGCCTGCGGGCGGTGAGTAATGGGTAGCTCACCGTCCGATCAGGACCAGGCCCGTGCTGGACGGCGCGTACGTGTTCCACGCGCGCCTCAAAGAGATGTCAGCATCATAGAGGGGGTCCACTAGGGCCCAAGCCTGCCGGGAAAGCGGGATCATCCAAAAGGGGTACCGCTGACCCGGAACATAAAGGGCCAAGGAAGGAACACGGGTGGGTTTTAGTCAGTAAGAGTCTGACACTCCCTTCCGCTCCACCCAGAGCGGGAGGAGTCATTTGATGATTTCCCAACCTCAAAAAAAAAAAAAAAAAAAAAGGTGTCTACAGCACGTAAACTTTGCTTATCATGGCTCTTTCATGTGAAAAATGAGCAAGAATCATGACTTTTCTGGAACTAGTTATCAGTATCACTTCATTTGAAAGTACAAATGGGTGTTCCACAAGGATCGATATTAGGTCCCTTCCTCTTTTTAGTATATATTAATGATCTACCCCATTTATTTAAAAACCAACCACAAATGGTATTATTTGCTGACGATACTTCTTTAATCTTTAAGATAAATAGACGTGCATCAAATCTTGACGACGTAAATAATGCCCTACTGCAGGTACATAATTGGTTCACTGCTAATAATTTAGTATTAAATGGAAAAAAAAACGAAATGCATAAGATTTGCTTTACCGAATGTTAAAAGTAGTGATTGTGACATAGTATTGAATAACGAGAAACTAGAATTTGTCGATGTAACTGTTTTCCTGGGAATAACGCTAGACTCAAGGCTGCAATGGGGTCCTCATTTAACATCTCTTGCAGGACGGCTAAGTTCAGCAGCCTATGCTGTAAGAAAAATCCGTCAATTTACTAATGTAGATACCGCGAGGCTAGTCTATTTCAGCTATTTTCATAGTATCATGTCTTACGGTATTTTATTATGGGGACGGGCTGCCGATATTGAGTCTATTTTTATTCTGCAGAAAAGAGCTATCAGAGCAATATACAGCCTCCGCAGGCGCGATTCTCTAAGGGAACTGTTTAAAGACATTAACATCATGACGGTACCTTGTCAATATATTTATGAAAACATCATGTACGTAAGGAAAAATTTAAATCTTTTCAGTAAAAGAGGTGAAAGACACAATTATAGGACTAGAAATAGGGACCAATTAGTTCAACCAGGTTTCAGACTGGCTAAAGTAGACTCATCCTTCATGGGGTACTGTTTAAAATGTTACAATAAAATACCTCCCCACATACTCCAACTGAATGAAACGAAATTTAAATCTTGTATAAAACGCACACTATACAGCCAAGCATATTATAAGTTGGGGGATTATATCGCTGACAAAAATGCTTGGCTCAGGGCTGGTCCTGCTCCACAAGGGCGCGTAAACTAATTAATTAGCATTCGAAAATAGTGTTGGAGCTGATGAAGATTGTACAACCTATCTTTGCATTGTATAAATTCAATCTCTTAGTATTGTATAATTGCATAGCACATGTGTGAGCACTATGTACCCACTATAAAGCTTACTGGGTTCGTCTTTCATTGACTTGAATGTGCCCTGGCGGCTGAGAGTATGTCATGCTCACTCAAATGTGTCGCTGGTGGTGGCGTGTGTATTGGATCATTGAGTTCCCTTCAAAATGGTTGAGCTGAATGGTGCTGATCCATACGTCATGTTCGTGAACGGGCGCCGTCAGTAGGCACTGGTCATTTCTTAGCTGCCACGGCTTATTTTAATTCCATAATTGTTTTTATATTTTTATTACGGACGCTTTTAACATGCACGTCTTTCTACATCATTCACAACATGAATGATGTAACCACTCTATTGTAACAATATTTTGATTTAAAAGAGTGTCCATGGAGTTTCTTGTCCGTTCTTCTCCATAGGTACCTACTACGCTTTGGAATGGGCAACTAGCTTCATCTTTCTGACTGACCGACCCCTTGACAATTCAAAAGTGCCTGTAATTGGTTTATTTGAAATAAATGCTTTGAGTTTGAGTTTGATATATTTCTTTTATTGTTACGCCCTTCACTAAGCGGCTCCATAAGGCTTGTAAGTGCAAAGACAAGGACAAAGACAAAGACATTTATTCGTAGGATACGGTACTTACAAAGTTGTTACATAAATGGTATAGTTCTCGACATATCCACCGCTAGACGCAGCATACGAATATTTACATGTAATAATTGATACTAAAATTAATATTTAGTACTTATCATAGTTTAAGTTAATTTTTATACACACACACTTATACCTAACACTAATGACACATTATACTCTAACGAAACTTACATTCTAATAAAAGCAAAACAAAACCAAAAAAATGTGCAGACTGTACCTATAATATAAATTATAATAATATAAAACACAACATTAACATTTAGAATCATAAAAATATAAAAAAGTGTATAACATATTAATAATTTCGTAGGTACCTATTTATCATCAAAAAATTCTTTTATTGAGTAAAAACTCTTATGTAGTAGCCACGATCTCAACTTATTTTTATAAAAATGCAGGGGTGTCTCTCTGATTGGTTTTGGAATATGGTTATATATATTTTAATTGACATTAAGTAACTGTTTTTATAATGAAGAGTACTGTTGCAAAATTGGTTTTTTAACGTAGTGGGGTCCCTTTTTGTAAATCGATTGTTTTCTGTTACTGTTGAGAAGAAGTGTAAATTTTTTTTAACGAAAATTCCTGTTTCTAAAATGTACATACATGCTAGAGTTAGAATCTTTAGGTTTTTAAAAACTGGTCTGCAGCTCTCATATGGAGGTATCCCAACAATTGCTCTCAGACATTTTTTTTGTGCTATGAAGGCTCTTGGGACATGTGTCGAGTTACCCCATAGGAGTAAGCCGTATCTCAGTACAGACGCTACATAGCCATGGTAGGCGTTGAGTGCAGCTTCTTCATTTGCTGTTTTGCGTAGCTGTTTTAGCGCGTATACGAAGCTGTTTATCCTTTTACATAGGTTGTCAATATGGACTCCGCAATTACAATTTTGATCTAACGTTAAGCCTAAAAATTTGATGCTATTTTCTCTATTTATTGTTTCATTATTGTGTACTAAATTAATTTTTGGAGGGCTTTGTTTGTAGTTTGCAAATTGAATGAATTTTGTTTTAGACAGATTTACTTTAAGGTTGTTTTCATTTAGCCAGTTTATTATATCGGTAATGGTTTGCTCTACTTCCTGTTGGTGTAGTGTTTTGTCAATCTCGGGTATTATTACTGAAACATCATCGGCAAATAGCACGCATTGCTACGAGATAGACATAGGGAAATGCTTTTTAGCCCGACGACTCGGTTGATAACGCGCTTACTATAGCTGTTTGCGGTAGTGCGCAATGTAACTCACGCAAAACGTTCTGCTTATGGGTGCATGCAACAGTACAGGGGTCGTGGGCTTAAAGTTGTGTTATAACTTTTTTTCGTAAAAAAAACTCTATAAAAGTTGAAATTTTGACCTTCAATATCTCCGTAACCAAAAGGTTCTCAGGTAATGGTCCAGTACAAAAAAAAATACAAGAACGGGGAGTACAAGTGAAACTCGGCCCTCGTTAATTGTCTCTTTACACCTGTATACGATATCTGGAAAAAGACAAATGTGTTCGAACTCACAATCCTGTGCTTATAAACCAAGACCTTAAACCTTCAGGACATCTCAGAATAATTGTCAACCCTATCCAAACATGCTAGGTATCTTATTTCATTTCCATTTGCTCTATAACTATTAGATGTAATTCACACAACACTACGCTAATTGCTCCACGATAGCCTCGAAGCATTAGTTTGACCCACATCTAGTAATCTAGTATTTATTGTTAGGCAAGCTGTGGCATACTTGAATGTTAATGAGAATTTGATTAACTGGGTTGGGACGCCGAACATATTAGTTTGAAGTTACTCAGTGACCACGAACATCAAACAATACATATAGGGATATAAGCACTGTTATCTGTTCGCAATCTACAAGATATTGTATAGTACTTAGTTATAAATCAGAGGGGCTCTTGGGTTAGTAAAATGACGCGCGGGTCGATCGACCAGGGCTAGCGTTGGTTGGTCCGTGAATGGGGTAACAATATATTGCACAATCAAGACCCCGGGGGCCTTGAAAAGCACGTTGAGTCTTTGGTCCTTTACGGCACCCAGTCCCAGTCGTTACGGTTAGTCAGAAGCCAAAAAGTCTTACTTAGGTGTTACCCAGTTACTGGTTTTGGAGATCAGATAGGCAGTCATTCCGTGTAAAATACTGGTATCCATACCTTAACATATGTAGTTGGGAAAAAGTTAAGCAGATTATGACGATGATGTAGGTATAGTAACGGTAACAGTTTTCTGTTCGCCATCGAAAAATATTGTTAAGACGTTGTGAATCAAATTACTTATTAATATCACTGATTGCCAACTTGACTCGGTGGAACACAGAGCTAAGAGGCTCATTGGCGACGTAAAACTGGTAGATGCCAAGCTTTACAGTTTGACTCATCGCCGCAAGGTCGCCTGCTTGTCGGTCTTCTACAGATTGTACTTCGGTGAGCGTGCCCAAGTACTCCACGACCTCATACCATCGGCCCCCTTCTTCCATCGGTCATCTAGACGCACTGCAACTTATCATCCTTACCTAGTTGCTATTCCACCAATTCGCACTAAGCGTTTCCAAATGTCTTTTGTAATGCGCACAGCAAAAGAGTGGAACTCCCTACCTGCGTCTGTGTTTCCGAACGCTTACAACCCTAATCTCTTCAAAGTGAGAGTGAACAGGGTTCTTCTGGGTAAGCTCACTCCATCGTCGACTCTGTCTCTGTCACCACTGACCTAGATAAGAGTCAAGAGCAAACCCATATTTGAAAAAGAAAAGAAAAATTGCCAACTGCTGAATATTT
Organism: Brachylomia viminalis; assembly: GCA_937001585.2. Classification (NCBI taxonomy): domain Eukaryota; kingdom Metazoa; phylum Arthropoda; class Insecta; order Lepidoptera; family Noctuidae; genus Brachylomia; species Brachylomia viminalis. The sequence continues at coordinate 20,119,004 of OW443317.2, forward strand.
TTTTGAAGTAAAGCTCAAACTTGTAATCTTGCCGATCTATTCTGTAAAAATCTCACCGTCAAAACTTAGGTGAAGTGAACTGTCAATGGTGTCAATGCGCTAGCATCATGTGGAATGAAAGCTCACTTCATGGCCACTTAAGTTTTCACGGTGACATTCTTAAAGAATAAATCGGCTGGTCCGAACCTAAAATCTCAAAATCCATAGTTTATTTCTCATTTACAAAACAATTATAGTGTCTACTTAATCCTGAAACCGAAAATAAAGAAATCCTTAAATGTAGAAAACAGTAAGCCAACTCAAGTTTAAAGCATTTTTTTCAAGTCATCCAGTTACTGACACTTTTGAAGTACCTATCAAGAGGACGGTCAGGCAGAAAGATGAAGTTATTAGCCCATTCCAAAGCGTAGTAGGTTCCCGTGAAGAAGAACGGGCAAGGAACTGCAACGGGAAACATTACCACATCCATTTTATTCTCTTATCTACTTTCATTTTCATTTCAAAACTTGTGCTTCTTTGAAACTCAAAGCGCAATAAGCTATTTTCTGGGTCAACAGTTACGTGTCATAGCAATAGGAAGTTATTTTTTTTATCCAATAATAGTGAGTGAGTAATAAAAGAGTATTTCATCAACTTAAACTAAATTGTACCTATGTTAATAGTTTGCATAAAACTAATTTTTTATTAATGGCCCAATACTGGACAAAGGCCTCTATACTCTCTTTCCACCTCTTGTCTGTCCAGAGCCGCCAAGGACCAGTCTTTGTTAAAGGAGTCCAGTTCATCACGCGGTCTCCGTCTGGGCATGCCGCAATGTCGTTTGGATTAAGAGGGACCCACTGAGTTGTAATCGTAAATTTGGCCTATAGATTGTCCGACATGAGGTAGATGTGTAAACCCAATTCAATTTAAGCGTGGCAGCTTCCCGTGTGACATAAATGTTCTCTAATTTATCATGAAGTTTTTAGGGAATTAACATTGTTGGAAAACAGGAAAAAGTTATTAAAAATCGAGCCAAATTAAAAATAATCCGGTTTATTTGAATCACTAGTTAAGAACCGACCAATTTTCCATCTGATGCAAAATGGTTAACGCCAACTAAAGATACTCTCAAAAGAAAATTACTGTAAAGGAAGTAATTCCCTTCCAGCGACTAACCCTTTAAACCGAGGACTCAAACCGACTGACTGGCGGCAGAAAACCGGTGGCACGTACACAGACCTCCTCTCACTAGAGGGTGATAGGCCGGTTTCTTTGAAGGATAAAATCAGAAAGGAAATTATCTCGAAAAGAACCGGAGCTACCGACATACCTTGCAGAGTAAGCAAGCTGAAGTGGCAGTAGGCTGGCCATTTTTGTCGAAGAACCGATGACCTGTGGAGCAGACGAGTCCTGGACGAGCGGCCACGTATCGGTAAGCGTAATGAGAGACGGCCCCCAGCTAGATGGACCGACAACCTTAAAAAGGAGGTTGGACTGATTGGATGTGGAAGGCGGAAGACAAGGGTGTTGTGACGCAGTCTGGGAGAGGCCTATGGCCAGCAATGGACTGCTATAGACAGAGTTAATTGACGCCAATGATAAAAAACCAGCATAAGCTGGCCTCGCAGTTTATTGATACTCGCTACTACGCATAAAGCAACTCAAGGTCAACGTGTTACCGCTGACTTGCCGCCTGCTGTACCTCTGGTTCTCAGAAAATGCCCATCACCAAAAGCCGTATAACAACTAAACCAAAATCCGTAATTAACCTTTATAACGTCATCTTTTTCTTTAGCTACCTATAAAACCTGCCACATAAGCCTGTACATGTTCAGGATCTAAGAAATGTACCAATGTTCCCCCTGGGGACTTTGCCAATCTTTCTTAGACCTCGTTAAGTTTCTCCGGTGTTCCCCCAACGGTATACATATTGATTCTTATGTTATTTTAGCTTTCACGTTAGATTTCTTTGTTAGTTGATTTATTTTTGTAGCTTCTTGTTAATAGAGTACGGTGTTTTTGTGGTTTAATAATGATGGTTTTTCTTTAATCTTTAGTAATGTGAGATTTGAGACTCGAAAACTACCAATTCCTGAGCAGTTAGGCTTCTTTTTGTCGTTCTTGAAAACTGTTTCTTCTGTCCAAAGATTTAAAATTGAATAAGGAATAATTCCATTTTCAAATATGTAAACATCGCCCGGGGCACTAAGGAAACCACACTGAAATTGTATCTTCACTTTCACATGTAATAGCGACAAAGCCGTTTGGGTGAGAGCAAAACGACTTTGTCGTTAATAAATGTGAAAGTGAAATATCTTGGAGTTCATTAATTCTAGTGCTAATCATAGTTTCTCTTAACGACCATTACTTGAAAGCATTTAGTAGTTAATCTTCGGTTTATAAAACCACAGAAATAGTAGTAATCTGTAGGTACCATATTTTTGATAATTAAATTACATCTCCTGTTTAATATGAGTCACAGCTACGTAATGACTGGTTGACCTTTATTGGTGGTAATAAAATATAAACCAAACATTTTAATGTAATATTTATCAACACAGATTATTGAGCTTTAAACAATTTAACAAAATCTCATAGCAACAGATTTTCTATCACACGCAATCCCACCAAAGATGTTTGTAGCTCAAAGCTTAAAAATTCAGAATCCATCAGAAGACTAATTACTTCGGCGTGCTCTCGTAAATCAGAATGTTTTTTATCAGTTTCGTCTTGATAAGGAGATAACTAGTAGTTGTAAGGTAAGTAATCAACATACAACCTACATATTTTTTTATAAAAAGAAGATTTGAATGTTCGGTGATAATGTTATTTTTAATGTGACGGAAGAGGTAAATAAGACCACGTAAATTGTCGACATAAAAAGTATATTTCATAAAAAAAACAAATAAGTTAAATGAGTAAACGGGGTAGATACGTATGGCTATGGTCACACAAACCTTAATTTCGTTTGGGTGTAGCGCAGTACTCTTCTGGCTTAGCCTGGTAGGCCAAGCTGTAGACGCCAGAAAAGGTGATGGTCGGCGGGTGGAATCGCCAAATATTTCCGGATTGGCCGGAGATGGTAGCCGGAACGTTGGAATGTTAGGCCGGTACGTGATTCAGAACTTCGGACCCTGGAAATAATGTCCAGCGTCATAAGATGGCCTATGGCTATGTGTTCGCCACTGATTGTAACACCAAAACAAGCAAAGCGAAATGTACCAGTGACCTACTGAAGGTGCTGTATCCCAATCAGTACGGGGGTTTCAATATGGAGTGAGAAGCACGCAATGACTTGCACATTTTGAGAGAATGGAACACATGAAGAAAATATCAAAATGCACAGAGCTAACGGCAAATAAATGTTTAAACAGATAAAAGGTAATTAGCTAATAGGCACATTACCTAAATAGGTAGGTATACAAAATATAAAAGCAACATTGTTCAACACTTACCCAATATGGGGTTTAAACTGAGTTTAATTAAGACAAATGACTATACACGTAGTCAATTTACGAATAAAGTGAACCGGTACAAACGGAGACTACCGTAGCTGTCGGGGAAGTCTAACGCACATGTCGCGCCGCTGTGAATGAGCGACGCGAGCGTGGGCCAGCATGTGACGACGGTGTGGTGAGCCAGCGCGCACGGATTGACAGCCGGGCTTGCCAGGACAGTGACATAGGAGAAGGAACAGGGGATCACTAACCAAACAAGTTCCCTCCCGACTCCCCGACGAGGAAAAAAAATACTCGTCGTCAGACTGGTGTTACAACCTGGTGTGACGACGCGTATTTATTTTCCTCGTCGTCACACCGCTTGTTTTGCTACACCTTTTGTATCACAACATTTGTGTTGTGCTTGTAATAGATAAATCCCCCATCTACCTATCCTATCTAACGCATATTGGTCGACTCAAATACTGTTTTACTTACTTAATTTTGATTAAACTAAAATTAATCGCACTAACGAACGATTAAACGCCGCTGGTCCCGGGTTCGATCCCCGGACAAGTCAAACATTTGTGTGCATGAACATATCTGTTTGACCTGTGTCTGGGTGTGTATATGTATATAAGTATGTATATCAGTCATCATCAGGTTACCGTAGTACAGGCTCTACCTAGTTCGGGACCTGAAGACCTTGTGTGGATGTTGTCTCATATTATTATTAATCTAATGATTTTTTTTAAGATATTGGATATTTCAACTATGTGTGAAATACCTAATGGACCACTCGCCTACTGACAGTTTATTAATACTGTGTATTCTACTAGTTTTTGGCACTCGCCGGCCGCTGCCGCGACAAAGAAAAATTTGGAATGTTCGGTGATTGTTATGTTTTAATTCGATTAACTTTTAATTTTTTTACCTGACTTCGGAATAGCGCTGTATTTAAAAACCAGATGAGGTCGGCGTTTCCTATCTGACTACTCTGAGAAGAAAGTCTCAGTCTCTTTTAAAGTCCAGACATAATCTTGGTCAGATCATGTGAAGACCATGTAGATTGGTGTCTGAAACGGTATTTTGAGGAAAAACCATACAGGTTGAGCGGGCCTGTCCAGTCAGTGCACGCATTTGTTAGTAATCGTGCAGCTCAACTCAGAACTTAAGGAGCACAACGATTCGACGAACAATACCAATTTGTTTTATTTTATTAAGTGAATTCTATTTGATTTTATGTATTTTATTTTCTCTTGTACTCTTAAACGCTGTCTACATCTCTAAATCTACTATCCTATCGCAGGTATGCTGGAAGATATTTCATTCGAAATAAGCATCACCGTTGTACCTACCTATTTTTCTGTTCTTTTCTTCTTGTCTGTTTATACATAAATGTGTACATCAATGGTTAAATAAATAAAAAATAAGGCTTTCTTAAAACGTACAAGTACAATAATAATAATATGCTAGAAGGCTTACCTTGCGTGATATAATTTTTCGGTTACAGGTCATCTTTTGCACATTAAAACCATATTCCCCAAAGATTGACATAACTTCATCTGCTATCAATTCCTTGGGAGATGTCGTCAGCGCAGTTTAGCGGGTCGTTAAGTAACCAATGGCGCGTTCAGAGGGACCCACTAGACCGAAACTACCTACGGAATCCGTTTGATTGCACTAATTGTTTTCGTGAAGCTCTCCTGAATTCCTACGTCGGGATTTAGAGCTGAAGTTTTGTGTAAAGCCTTTAGTTTTATGTGTTTTTGGGTAATTATATACCTTTGTAGGTCTATCAAAATATTTTCTGGAAATTGCCCTTTTCTCTTAACACAAGGAATGAGGATTGATGGCCAGTCTAGCGCTATTTCAGTCTATGTAATCCAGGATTCCTGATGATGTTTTTTACAAGTACTGTTGGCGGTAGACGGTTTGTTGATTGCGTTAAGATAAATACACAAGAAGGTCTCATCAAATTTTATTGTTATAGGTATTTTGATTAGATTTTTTGTACAAATTAATAGAAATAAAATTATTTCTTAAGTTTTCAAAAAATAATTAAGTATAAATTTTCTCAATACTTATTAATAAAAAGATTATTGATAAAATAAGAGAAATAAAAATAGTTAATATTTGTTAAAATAAACTCCTCGAGTGGCCTAACTCCTAGTACAAGAGCCAGGGCTACACTGATTGGGCACGCCACAATTGCGGCAATAAGTCCCGTCTTTGAAGAGTGGCTAGAAAGGCGTCACGGCGTCCTCACCTTCCGCCTGACGCAGGTCCTCACCAGACACGGTTGTTTCGGGAGGTTCCTGTTCCGGATAAGGCGGGAGGAAACGCCCGGGTGTCATCATAATGTGGATCGCCCGGAGGACACGGTGGAGCATACGGTGGAGGTCTGCCCGGCTTGGGCGGAGCACCGCCGTGTCCTCGTGGAGGCGATTGGCGGTGGCGATCTCTCGCGTCCGGCTCTGGTCCAGGCCATGGTACGGAGCGAGAGGGCTTGGGAAGCCATCACCTCCTTCTGCGAAGCAGTAATGCTCGCGAAGGAGGAGGCGGAACGCGTGAGGGAGAGGCAAAATTCGCACCCTCACGCCCCTAGCCGCCGCAGGAGACGCCCTGGGCGTCGGGAATCACAGACTGATTCCCGGCCACCGTAGGCATGGGCTTGCGAACGGCGAGCAATGGGCAGCTCGCCGTTCGATAAGGACCAGGCCCGGGTCGAACGGCGCGTTGTGTTCCACGCGTGCCTCAAAGAGATGTCAGCACCAATGACGGGGTCCGCTAGAGCCGATGCCTGCTAGGGTTGCGAGAAAGTCCTAGAGGGATACCGTGGCCCTTGGCACAGGCAACTGAAGGAACACGGGTGGGTTTCAGTGGGGTGAGTCAGTAAGAGTCTGACACGCCCTCCTGCTCTGCCCAGAGCGGGAGAAGTTATTTGATGACTTCCCACCCTCAAAAAAAAAAATGGCTACACTGATGTGTGCCTTGAAGTTAAAATAAATAAATACATAATAGTATATTATATTAAGTTAGTAAGTAGATAACCCTGCTCCCATCTCGTTGACTGTATAATATTTTTTACCGAGACATTCCCAAATATAATAGTGCCAATAGGATAGCAAAAGAAACAGACTGGAGAATACTGCTACCTAAATCTTTTTGACATACGTAATGGCCTAGAGGTCTGGCCTATTTGCTTTCGGAATCCGGAAGGGGAAATAGTTAAAATCATAGAGCATTAACATACATCACCACGTTTGCTAAGCAATTTCCTACAAGCAGACAGATGAACACTTTTGCCTAATTAAATTACAGACAAACATCCATACAATTAACAACATGTTATTTCAAACTACACAAAATGAATTGAACGCATTTTGTACCTATAACAACACTTCCCTTTTTTATTTCAAACTGCTGCAAACACAAACGTCATTTAGGTAAGTGAGGGAACGAGTGAACATAGGTAGTAAGCCAGTGTGTGTACTCGTGTATTATTTGTGTACTCGTGCACCTACTTGTGTAGTTGTGTACTTCTGTGGAAAACGGGGTAGAATAATTTGGTACAAAGTTGGCTTTTAATGGTAGTAGAATGGGAATGGTGCTAGCAACATTTGAATTCTAATTTTGAATGTGAATGGAAAATAAATTGAAGTAACGAGGAATGTTCATGTTGTTATGTGAATTAATTTAAAGTGCGTGCAAGTATAAACTTTAATAACATGTGAAAACAGCATAATTTTAATCCATTCATAACAGGTGTGTCCTCGGCCAGAAAGTGCCTGAGCCTTAGCTTTATAAATTAAGATTTTGTTTATTCAGGTTTTTATTTTTGTATTGATTATGAATTGAATTTAGTTTAAGTTTGAATGCATTAATGTTTTTTTCTATTTTTTTTTTTTTTTGGTAGCTGTCTTGTGTTGTGTGGTTCACACTCTTTATTTCCAATCTGTTTTTAGAAGTGATGACTTTTAATTGGCTGCCAGTCTCACATACTATTTTTTATTCTGTTTATTTTAGCTAAAAGTCTTCCATAGTTAATAAATAAATAAATAATTATTAATTATTTTATTTAAAAAAAAAAAAAAGGCCTCTTTCTGTTAGAAAAAGGTCTTTACAGATAAATCCTACTATCTTATAATAGTCGTATGTCTTGAAAAAAATTCACTTACAAAGTGAAAATAAATATCTTTTTGCACGAGAGCGACCGACTGTGAGACAATTAACACCTTATTAATAAAAACCAGAAAACAAACATCGTGAGAATATTCATTTACACGCGCCTTTTATAATAATTGTTACTTTTTCCTCCTAAAAATCAATTGTAGGATGCAACAACTGGTCACCATCAGTCAAGCCTCATTAACGAGACCAGAAAGTCATTGAAAGAAAGAAAGAAAGAAAATGCGTTTATTTGCGGTAAACATGACGCAAAAAATAACACAAACACAGAAAATATGGAAAGGTTGGGGGAAACATGCGTCACATCCACGCAAAACGGCTATCGCTCAGCATTATGCCGCGACCCTATGCAAGACAGAGCCCCAGCGCTGGTTTTCAGCGACAGCCGGCGCTGACGTAGTGACGTCGTCTGGTGAGGCAAACAATAGTTAGGTAGGACGCTGTACCAGTACAGCGTAGGTACTTATGAACGTTGCACGTAAATAAAAATAATATAATTAAATTTAAATGTTATAGAATATACTAAACAGAAATGTAAAAGGAAATAGACATACATGCTACGAGAATATCATCCTCAATAAACGTTTTACGCTTTAGGGCAACATTTCAAAGCGTCTTAATTGACGTACACCCAACATACATACACCAAAGAGCAATAGAGGCATTGGCAGCCTACACAGATGGCAATTGCTTTCAAAGCATTACTTATTTTTACAAAGACTTTCAACGGGCCTGACATGAGCTCTTCGGTAGCATATGTCAGTCACACCATCAAACTGAACAATTTTGTCCATGGGACCAACATCGTAGGTAATCGCGAAAAGTTATTAACTGTCCCATACAAAACTTCAATACCTACCGACCGAAATATATGGGACGACTGATTATTTTAAATCTGACCACACATTTCTGATACATTCTCTAGTCATATCTCTATAGAAAAGGGAGGATCCTCCGGCCAGACGGGTGTCGTGTCTGGTGGGCAACTGCCCAACGATTGACGTCGGGAAGTTGTATCTATGCTACACGTAGTTGCGCGGTAAATGATAAATGATTTTATTTCTGTAAGTACCTAGGTTTGTACAAACACTTTTACACGTCATCCATATTTTAAAAACTAGATGAGGTCGGCGTTTCCTATCTAACTACTATGAGAAGAAAAGCCGAAACAAACTCTGAGGTGACAGTCTTTTTTAAAGTCCAGACATAATCTTGGTCAAATCATGTGAAGACCATGTAGATTAGTGTCTGAAACGGTCTTTTGAGGAAAAACCATACAGATTGGGCGGACCTGTCCAGTCAGTGCACGCATTTGTCAGTAATCGTGCAGCGTAAACTCTGCTTGCGCGATGCAGGATTTGCTTGCCGTCAGTATGACGCGCAGCTCGCATGTGGCGATGTAGATACCGCTACAGTATCAATCAATCAATCACAAGTCATTTATTCAAACTAGGCTGAGAATCAGCACTTTTTAAACGTCAAAATTACATAAGACAGTCCCCCAAAACGCCCACCCTTCACCACTTTCTAGTCACCACTTCCTAGTGCTTTAGCTGGGAAGAAGAAGTGGCGTAACAAACTCTCCAGCAGCACTGCTGTCTGTTTAGTTAGAAGAACTGGATTCTATACAGTAGTAAGTAATTACCATTAGGAATTACCAGAAACACAAAACTTTAAATAAAATTATTTGCCATATTCAACATAATATGTTGAATATGGCAAATAATTTTATTTAAAGTTAAAAAGTTAAAAGTTAGTTTAAAAATAGTAATATGTGGCAAATGGCATATGTGTGAATGTATATATTATATATATTCACACATATGCCATTTGCCACATATTACTATTTATGTATGATAGTAGTACCGACTTCCCGTGTAGAATTCTTGCACAAATGCTCTACAACCTACGTTTAGTCTTCATCATCATCAGCCTACAGCTGCCTACAGCTGGACATACGCCTCTCTTATTGCGCGCCATTTAACTCGATTCTCGGCAACTCTCATCCAGCTGCGGCCAGCCAACCTGCGAAGATTGTCGCTCCACCTAGCCCGAGGGCGTCCTACCTTACGTTTGTGAATTCGCGGTCTCCGCTCAAGAACACGTCTAACCCAATGGTAATCGATTCTATAAAAAAATCTCGTGTCACTGTGTTCGTACACGATAATCTACGAAACCCCCCTACCAAATTCAATGAAATGTTAGATTGTGTATGGTTGGTTCCAGATTGAAAGATAGGATAGTTTTAGACCTGATAGGTGGCGCTCCGATCGAAGCAGGGGCAGGTTGCTAGTATTTGTATATCTTGAAACTCATAACTAGCCAACTGAAGATTAATGAACCGACAAAGACAAACATGGGTGCTCCTAGACAAGTTCTAGATTTCTAGAACTAAGTTTGATTAGTAGATGCTGAAGTTTTAATTGGTCCAAGTGCTAGTGCATCTATATTAAACAGTGGTAAGTGTATTCAAGTAAAGTTTAAACTTCATTTAAACTAAGTTTAAGTAAATCACACCGGTTTCAAAGTTTAAATTGTAACTTTTATTTTTTAATTCAATCAATATTTAGAGATTTAGTTTTTGATTGAATTTTATGAAAGGTCAAAAACCTATGAATTTACTAGAATGCTAGCGTTTAATTAAAAATAATCGCTTGGAAACTAAGAAAAATCGTAAGATACACTTAGATAGTTACATTTGCATGATAGTTACATTAAGGCAGAATGTACATGGATCCTATTATATGTATATGTATAATTTAACAGCTTATTTTTGTGTGCCTACAATCTAAGCGAATAAAGAATCATGTATATTCATCGGCGAAGAGATAACACTTCAGAACAAGCAAATAACTATTAAACTCCTTTATTAAAAAAAAATATTATAACTATTAAGTTATACCATTTGCATATTAATGCAAATGGTATAATTTAAAGTACTTTGGATTTTGACAGACAAAAAAGTATGTGAGCCCCAAACGGTACAAATGCCTGAAAGGTAATACTCATACAATTTGTCGCAATTAGGTACATCTCAGCAACAAAAAATATTAAAAAAATAACAAAAATGTTGTTTAATTAGAGGTTTTCGATTCAGACTGAGGTAGGAAGCGAACGTTCTTAAAAATACGGGAATTGCCCCTCTATTCTATAGCCAAGCATTATTATTTCATACTAATTCACATATCGCTTAAGAGCACCCTTTCAATATCATGTTGTTATCCCAAATAACGTTATGTACCGCCGTCGATGGGTTAACGACGCGGTTGTAATTATTATTACAACACAACAATCATGGTTAGTATTGACAATATTGGTTTAGTAAAATTTGGGCAACCGAAGGACACGTGAAAGTGTTTATCGCTATCTCTTACCCATGAATTGAACAAGAAAGAGACAAAAATGACGTAGAGCTACAACATTCATTTATTACTACACTCTCAAAATTTTAATTTCGACTATTATTTAACTCTAGCCAGTCTATTCTGTAAACATTTCACCGAGAACTGAGCTTCAATATTGTCAATAATATCAGTATGTCGATTCTGTAACCATCTCACCGTGAAAACTTAGGTGAAGTGAACGTGGAGTGAGCTGTCAGTGTCACCCCACTGATGCTAGGGATTGACCAAGCATTAAAACAATCATAACCGAGATTTTAATAATATTTTTTATGCAAATTCTATTGATCATTTTATATTATTTCAAAGCTAGTATTTAAGTGTCTGGTAAACATTACTATTTACGGGTTTTTAAAATAAAACAGCAAAACAGAAATTCAGTCAGAAACTCAATTAAGTTCTATTATTTCTTTTTCCTAAACTAGCTACTAAAGAAAATGCGCATGGATGTTTAATATGACTATTGTTGTCGTTTTCGTGGTGTTCGAGGTAGCTAAGGCCGAAAGTGAGGTCAAAATGAAAATCATTAAAAAGAAATAAAATTGAGTTTAGACATAAATACTAGCTTTAAAATAATATAAAATGATCAACGGAATTAACATTAAAGACGAGCCTATTGCCATCAAGCGGGCACAAATCCAGACTCTGGACTGATACTGAGAAACATAGATAGATTTATGTATAGTGAGTGCCCTCAACCTCCGAGGGAACACGACATAAGCATTCTCCTCCTCCTCTCTCCTAAATTTTTGCGTGCCTGACAGGGTCCATATTGTATCTTTAATTTGTTATTACCATCTCTGTAACATGTGGAATGCAATAAAAATTGAGTATTGAGCACCAAAATAGGCTTTCATTAGTTTCTTATAGAAAAATCAAAAATCGAATACATCATCTATAGGGTGAAATTGAATTGATGGGCATTCTTTTAAAGGGTCATTGTGCTTCAATGTAATTTTAAAGATTGTTTAGAGATTTTTTAAGACTGTTACTATAGTAAGTTTTTTTAATTATACATTTTATAAAGTTATATAGTTCCTTTTCTCATGTAAGAGTTTAATTTTTTTTTTTAAAAACGTTGCCCCACACTTGGAATGTCTCCTGTATCGTGGGTGTGTTTACAAACATTTAAACTCACATACACAAACAGCCAGACCCGGAACAACTACTTGCAGGTCATACAAATATTTGTTCCGTGCGGGGATCGAACCCGCGACACGTAACGCAGCAGTCAATCGCTTAACCACTGCGCCAACCGTGCCGTCAATTTTGCTTTCTTCTTATGTTAATAGTTTAATTGTTATTTTTATGATTTTGGTTTTTATTTCAATATTTGACGTAGTCCACGAACAGCACCCGTCCGAATAGCACCGACGCGAATAGCACCGAGCCTAGTCCACGAACAGCACCTATCAATATTTTTGGCAGGTGCTATTCGTGGATACAAATCTATTTTATTATTTGTGTCCACGAACAGCACCTACGGCTCGGCAGCCTAGTGCTGGGATGCATTTGTTTAACAGGACATTATTAAATGAAACATATCGATAAAAATCACTAGAACGTTTATTAAGAAATATGTCTAGGCGACATTTAAATATAAGAAAAAACAATAAAAAACCTTATGATAATAATTATTAATCTTACAAAATAATAAATCTGTAACACTTTCTTAATTTTTAATGTATCACAATCAGTCTTTTCAGATCACCTCACCTTTATTGCAAAATTAGACTTAGTTTAATCTTACTAAATAATATCACTTTCTTATTTTATAATATATCACAATCAGTCTCCACATATCACATTTATTGAAAAATCAGCAAATACAAATATTTCGGTCTAGGCGACATTTAAATATAAGAAAAAACAATAAAAAGTCTTATGATAATAATTACTAATCTTACAAAATTATAAATCTGTAACACTTTCTTAATTTTTAATGTATCACAATCAGTCTATTCACATCAAAGGTGATGAGAGTAGCGATACTGTGTAACGTGCAAAGACACGTGACACAGTATCGCTACTCTACAATTCTTATAGGGTGCAGCTTGTCGTACCCTTGCGCATTGCGAGCAAGCAATTTTCGACCGATTCCACCCATCGGACGCCATACATTGGACCTTTGGCTGATAGTGCGTTAAGACTGTTTATCGTGTAGCCGTGATTTCTTGTCACTGTTCTAGCGACGCGACAATGCGCCGGAGCACACGAAAGTATGACGAATTTAACCGAACGCTTCCGGAGCTTGTTTACGTAAAATTGCAAATAATATTATTAGTTCGGATAGCTCGGCAGGGCACAAAGGGACGTCACAAGAATAGTTTATAATAGTTTGTATCTGTATGTTCCGTGCTAACAAAAGGTGTAGTAGATTTATTAGTGAGTATCTATAAAACACAATAATGGAGCCTGTTGCCGGTAGAAGTGATAAAAATAGTAACATTAGCTACATTTCCAGTAGAAAAGGAGCGCCATTACTAATACATAGTGATAGACAGTACAGAAAATTCAAAACATATAAAAATAATGCTAATGTGTTATGGCGGTGCATAAAAATATCGTGTAGAGGGTTCCTGACGCTTGATGGCAATGAAGATGTAATAAAAATTACAGAACACACCTGTGAACCCATGAGCAGTGCCCAGACAGAAATAAAGAAAAGTATGGATGAACTTCGACAAGAAGCTGCAGCCACCGATGGTCCTATTCCTACGTTATACAAGAGCAAAATAAATAAACTACTCGATGAAGGTCTCAACTTAGTAGCCGATTGCCCAAATTATAAAAACATTAAGTCTAGTCTTTATAACATAAGAAATAGGGCTTGTGGAGTTAGCCGACTAAATGCAAAAACCGCGGGCGAGGTACAAGTAAGTAATCTTCTAGCCGCCATCCTATTAATATTATTATATTATATTATTATTCTTTTATTTTTTTATTCACAATATAAAAAATTGCAATTTGAAATATATAAATTTAATCAGTAGGTAGTAGTTCACATAGACTATGAAGTAAAAAAATTAAAACAACTATTTTTTTATTTTGCTAAAACTGTACGTTGAAAGTTAGTGTTTTAATTTTTTTCTAGATCCGTGATTTTGTTACACACAATGATATATCTACCTAATTTGTCTATTTATGAACACCTTTTCTAGGTACTTTCCCCATATTATTAAATATTTTTTTTAAATATTATTTGTTTTTTATAATTATATTTATTAAAAATGTAATTTTATGATATTGCTTATGGATTATAGGAGTATAATAGTAATAATGTTTGGACATCTATATACAGCACCATTTAATCCTAAACTAAGCTAATCTATTTATTTTAAGGTACCCAAACAATATTTGGACTTCTTGTTAGCTGATTACTACGATGGGAAAAATCGAATTCTACTATTCGCCACGTCAAGAAGCAAAGAAGAACTTGCCAAAACACGTCATCTGTATTGTGATGGAACTTTTAAATCTGCGCCGAAACCTTTTCTGCAGATTTATAGTATCCATGGTGATATCGATGGTGTCGTTAAGCCGTTAGCATATGCTATGCTTCTAAATAAAAAAATGTCTACATATAAAACATTATTTCAATTATTAAAATCTTCGATACCAGCAATGACTGTAGATTTTTTCACGAGTGACTTTGAAGAAGCCGCAGTGAGAGGAATACTGTCTGTATTTCCCAACGTAGCAGTAAAGGGATGTTACTTTCACTTTAAGAAGGCGTTAAAAAAAAAACAGAAGGAGCTAGGTCTTAACGACAATAGTATATATAGAAAGCACGTTGCTCTATGTACAGTGCTCCCTTATTTGCCACCGAATGATTTAGATGACGCTTGGCTTTACATTATGAGTGAGAGTCCTCAAGATAGTAATATAACAAAATTTAACGACTACATGATCACACAATGGATTGACCACAAATTTTGGTCAAACAAATGGTGTTGTTATGGCCAGACTCACAAAACGAACAATTATACTGAGACTCATTATTCGGTCATTAACAAATCAATTAATAAAAATAATAAGAACTTACTTAATGTTTTAAGAGTCTTACAGGAAAACTGTAAGAATTTCACTGACATACGAAAAAAATTTGCTACTTCTAATTCACAAAAAAATGCCGCAAAAAGAAACCAACTAATAGACAATATTATAAAAGAATATAAAAGTGGATTTATTTCTCTTGGCCACTGCATGGAAAAGCTGCGATTTTAAGGCTTTCTATTTTTAAATTTAAATTAGAATAATGTAACACCTGCGCAATCGACGGATAGTGAAGGACAATATACAAAATGTTCACGGAGCGCTGTTATTAGTACATCAATAAGGATCTAAGGCTGATTTTGCTGATTTTTCAATAAATGTGATATGTGGAGACTGATTGTGATACATTAAAAATTAAGAAAGTGTTACAGATTTATAATTTTGTAAGATTAGTAATTATTATCATAAGACTTTTTATTGTTTTTTCTTATATTTAAATGTCGCCTAGACCGAAATATTTGTATTTGCTGATTTTTCAATAAATGTGATATGTGGAGACTGATTGTGATACATTAAAAATTAAGAAAGTGTTACAGATTTATAATTTTGTAAGATTAGTAATTATTATCATAAGACTTTTTATTGTTTTTTCTTATATTTAAATGTCGCCTAGACCGAAATATTTGTATTTGCTGATTTTTCAATAAATGTGATATGTGGAGACTGATTGTGATACATTAAAAATTAAGAAAGTGTTACAGATTTATAATTTTGTAAGATTAGTAATTATTATCATAAGACTTTTTATTGTTTTTTCTTATATTTAAATGTCGCCTAGACCGAAATATTTGTATTTGCTGATTTTTCAATAAATGTGATATGTGGAGACTGATTGTGATACATTAAAAATTAAGAAAGTGTTACAGATTTATAATTTTGTAAGATTAGTAATTATTATCATAAGACTTTTTATTGTTTTTTCTTATATTTAAATGTCGCCTAGACCGAAATATTTGTATTTGCTGATTTTTCAATAAATGTGATATGTGGAGACTGATTGTGATACATTAAAAATTAAGAAAGTGTTACAGATTTATAATTTTGTAAGATTAGTAATTATTATCATAAGACTTTTTATTGTTTTTTCTTATATTTAAATGTCGCCTAGACCGAAATATTTGTATTTGCTGATTTTTCAATAAATGTGATATGTGGAGACTGATTGTGATATATTATAAAATAAGAAAGTGATATTATTTAGTAAGATTAAACTAAGTCTAATTTTGCAATAAAGGTGAGGTGATCTGAAAAGACTGATTGTGATACATTAAAAATTAAGAAAGTGTTACAGATTTATTATTTTGTAAGATTAATAATTATTATCATAAGGCTTTTTATTGTTTTTTCTTATATTTAAATGTCGCCTAGACATATTTCTTAATAAACGTTCTAGTGATTTTTATCGATATGTTTCATTTAATAATGTCCTGTTAAACAAATGCATCCCAGCACTAGGCTGCCGAGCCGTAGGTGCTGTTCGTGGACACAAATAATAAAATAGATTTGTATCCACGAATAGCACCTGCCAAAAATATTGATAGGTGCTGTTCGTGGACTAGGCTCGGTGCTATTCGCGCCGGTGCTATTCGGACGGGTGCTGTTCGTGGACTACGTCCAATATTTGTACGTCTTCACGACAAAACATAAGTAGCGCATAATATATTATAATAACCTAAGATCTTTATGTAAATACCTATGTTTCACAAATAAACACTCTGATTCTGATTCTGACCAAATTATTTTTTCGCGATTTCAGATTTGGTCCCATAGTAAAAGTTGTTCATAATGATGAGTACAATGACCCTTCAAAAGAATGCCCATGAATACAACTTCACCTGTATACAAATAAATAAAATTGAAGTGTCTGTTTGTAATGTCAAAATACTAGCTTTTTACTAAATGCATATGAAAGTATATACGGTACTTATAATAAAAACACGTTTATTTTTATTTTTTGTATGTCTGTCTGTTCTGGCAAATCTCCGAAACGTCTGTACCGATTTCGAGGGGACTTACACTGGCAGATAGCTGATGTTATGAGGAGTAACTTTGGCTATTTTAGAAAAATAAATAGGGTTCTGCGCAAAAAAAAACCCATGAAATCGAATAGTTTTCCGACATGCACACGAACGAAGTCGCGGGTGCAGCTAGTCCCCTAATAATACTCTAAGAAAATTCATTCGTATGTTCGTACAATGAGAAATTCCATCTGCCATGCGTAGAAGACAGTAGTATATTAAATTCCTATGTAACGTCGTGTCGCCTGCGTCTGGGTTCTGTATATAAAATGGGTCACGGAGGATTTGATTGCTTTCCATTTGAACCCTAATGCGATTATTTTCTGTTTCCCAGTTTAATTTGTCTGGCATTACTTATAGAAGGCAACGTTTCTCACTCTGTCTGTATGTTAGTGTGCTTAAACCTCGAGAATAGCTCATCTGATTTGTGGGATTTAGCTGGTTCATACATTGTTGGTGATTCTCTGGCCATAGAAATGGCCAGAGAATTTATGACGGTACGGTAACCTTATTGTGTTCATTACGAAAGATCTATGTTATATTCTGTCATATAGATCTCATCCTCATTTTTACTCAGTAATTTTTTTCGCAACTTCTCATTGGCAATATTATTGGGCAGTGGATATTCAGAGCTACAACCGTATAGATATTATACGAGAAAAGACGGTTATTATTCAATAAAGTTTTCTTCCGTAATATTCCGTTTTTTTATACCGTTCTTTTACCTATATTCTATTTTGTAACATTATATTCTGTCCTGTCTGTCTGACCAACCCACCAGTGTTAAAAACTATATTTTTAACAAAAAAAAGCGACTTCCTAAAAAAACACTACAAAGGGACCAATTACTTTAATTTCGGCATTCTCTGTTTTTGGT
Source organism: Brachylomia viminalis (assembly GCA_937001585.2). NCBI lineage: Eukaryota > Metazoa > Arthropoda > Insecta > Lepidoptera > Noctuidae > Brachylomia > Brachylomia viminalis. The sequence goes on from OW443317.2 coordinate 20,136,966, forward strand.
TTTGTATTTTCGTTTTTAATCACCTACTTTAAAATTATTTTTCACTTGGTAGTGTTTTTTTTTTTCGGAAGTCGGCTAGGTACTTATTTTTTTTTTCACTTTTCTTTGTGGTACTTATCCCACTGCCATAAAAATTCGGTTATCGTCACTTTCTAAGTAAATAACGATGACAAGAAGTTATTATAACATCATCATCTTACACTAAGTGGGAAAAATACGTATTATTGAAACTGACTCAAAAGAACTTGACCAAATTTATATGGGACTACTCTAAATGTATACCATTTCAAAAAAAAAAAAATTTAATCGGTTAACAAGTGACGGAGTTCAGAAGTATGCGGTAAAAAACATTTTTTTTTAAATACCACTAAATTGAGAATTGTCCTTTATATTTATGCATCTTTTCGACAAAACAAAAAGTTACGGAAATATTTCTGTTCCTTTTTAATGATAAATGATAGATGATTTTATTTCTGTAAGTAGGTTTGTACAAAAACTTTTACACGTCAATCATATTTTAAAGGCTAGATGAGGCCGGCGTTTCCTATCGGACTACTCTGAGAAGAAAGGCCGAAACAATCTCAGAGGTCAGTCCAGGCATAACTTTGGTCAGATCATGTGAAGACCATGTAGATTAGTGTCTGAAATGGTATTTTGAGAAAAACCACACAGATTAAGTGGACTTGTCCAGTCAGTGCACGCATGTGTCAGTAATCGTGCAGCTCAACTCAGAACTTAAGGAGCTCAACTATTCGACGAACAATACCGAAAGGACATTTAGGTAGACCGCATAAATTACTCAAACTGCCAGATCATGATTAAAACTAACTGAAAAAAAAGAACAAAAAGCAATGACCCATATAGTCGTCACATTCACAATAATTAAAATAATATAATACTTTACAAAGTAAATACTCATGTCATTGTATATAGAAAATTCATCAATGTCAATGTGTATATAAAAGTTCAGACATAATGTTTGAGGACCATGTAGATTGATGTCTGAAATGGTCTTCTGTGGAAATAACCAGTAACCACACAGATTAAGCGGAGGTCCGCTTAATCAGACACAGGACAGGACACAGGACACAGGGCACGGGACACAGGGTTTACTGGACAGTCAGAGCACGCAATTGTCGTAACCGTGCAGCTCAACGATTCGACGAACAATACCAATGAAAGGACATTTGGGTAGACCGCATAAGCTACTTAAACTGCAAGACCATGATTAAAACTGAAACAATGACCCACGTAGTCCTCATATTCACAATAATTAAAATAATTATATAAAAAAGTAAGTAGTAGTAGTTTAGTAAGTATTCATGTCATTGTGTGTATAAAAATTATCACATGTCAAAGTGTATGTAAAAATAAAAAATCCAACCAAATTCACTATGCCTAAATTGGAGCAACTCAATCGCAAGCCTTTTTGTCTTCAGTATAATCTTTAACAGTATAAAAGGCTTTCTGGCACAATTTTGCCATTTAAACAACAAACTCAACATATTATATCATTTAAAAATTATCATCCATTCCGCCTGTTATTCGACAATTCTGATGATAAATTCGTATAATATTATAATCTGCTGTTATTATAATATTATAATCGTTGAAACATTTAATAAATAAAGACAAATACCTAAGTTCTTGCGTTATGTTATCATTGGGGTATTTTATTTATTTATTTAATACTCTAAGCACAGAAATGTGCAGAAGCGGACTTAATGCCATGATAATAATGGCAAAGGTATGTTTTATCATTGTTCTATAAAATATCTGTGAGAAATGCCTATACAAATTGCAGTTGCAGGGAAATAATATCTAGGGAATAATAATCAGCATAATCAGCCTATTATATTTCCACTTTTACACTGACGAGTGATATAAAAAAGCCACTAATATATCATAAACGTAAATAATAAAATCGTAGCGAAGTCAAAATGGTCCATTTTTTTTTGCGAGGTAGGGATTGATTTTTATGCCGAATATTTTTTTTTAAATATTTGTCTGAATGCTATGTTCCAGCATCACGCAAAAACTACCGGATTTTGTTCAAACTGTACATAGATATTCCATATAAGTCTGGTCAGTCTTTAGGCTATAAATTATCACACTATTGGCATTGGGGGATGAGGAACATTGCTTTATGTTCGTATTACTCTACAGTTTACCGCAAATTGTGAAAAGACGAGCCAAAAGGTCAGAATATTGCAGATTTACGCAGTCAATCACGACACAATATACAGGGTGGATTTTTGAGATGGGGCAATTAGGGAAAGGTACCTTAACCGTTGTAGCTACAAGAAACCGGTCTTAGAAGACTGTCCTTAACTATTTGAAATATTTTGATCTGCATTCACAGATTTTGAAAAAAAGAAATACAGTCAGCAAGAAAATGGGCCATATTCACAAATAATATTTCATGCCAATCGATATATTTTCTTATAAGGATCAAAAAACTCTATGAGACCATTGACGTTTGAGTACTAGAAAAGTAAGAAATCGCAATAAACTTCCCATACATTTCTTAGAAAATGAGTCTGAGATAAGAGAGAACACAATATACCAATGTATGACAACAGTCGAATTATTCCTTTACATCAATAGGTTTGAATGGGGAACGAATATAGCAGATAGTTACAGATTCAACCCTTTAAATGATTACCATACCGCTATACCTTTAAGGAGTTATGCAGTCAATCAAGACATAATATAAGAACAGCTATTTTAGTCTACTTTCAACAAAGCAAATAGCTTAAAAGTTCAACGAATGCTTTGCAAACCTATGTACATATATATGATCGATTCCCAACAATTTATATTTTTGTTTCATAATCAGAAATTTCGCCTCAGAATTTTATTCTTTGTTTTATCGTTTTTTTTTTGGTTTCATTCTCAATTTATACTAATATTAAGTCAGACAACCGCAACTTTTTTCACAAAATTACGAAGTAGACACAGAGGAATAACATCAGTCCGTGTATAGGTCAGACAATCGGCGCGAACACCTGAAGGCCAATTCCCGTAATTAAAAACGTTCAAAATGTAGTCGCAATCTCATCTCAGCGACAATCAATGTCAAAAACTTGTCAAATATGTAGGGAAATTAGAGGTATTTTTGACAGATTGACACTGAGATTAGACTGCGAACGTTCTTAAAATTACGAGAATTGGGGTACTGTTGTAAACAAAGATATCAGTTACTTAGACGTTTTAACGTCGGTTTTTTAAACTTGCGTTATTTTAGTGCATCAACAATATTATGTCACGTCGGCGACACAAATAATAGTTAATTATGGAAATATATTACGTGAGTACTTTTATTTAATAAATCAAATCAACTATGTAAAATACAAAAGAATAGTAATATCTGTTTTAATATTTAAAATTCCCGGAAATCCCGCGTAGAAGCGGATAGGGCAGTTGACTCATTTCGTTTACTTTTTTGTACGAAGTAGATACTTACCGTAACCTGTCTAACATAACACATTTTTGTATTTTGAATGACGGTCCAGCAGTATTTCGTTTAATGTTTGCGGAGAACACTATTCTGCGCCATGCGGCTTCACCCCATTCCTTTCATCCATGACGGGAGACGTCGAGTGTACAGACGGCCAGGAGAACGTTTTACACAAGCATGTTTCGAAGAAGAAGTTCCATACGGGGGAGGTTCTGTTCTCGTGTAGGCCGGTATTTTATCAGATGATCGCACGGCGCTACTGTCGATCTGACCGCTGTGAGATACGTAAACGAGATTCTTGCAACTTTATGATGCCGTTCAAGTTTTGGATCATTTGCTGCTCGATAAGGCTTTAGATTGACTTCTGCAAGACGTCTACTGACTGGGTCACTCACTGATTGGGACCCTTCGGGTATGCAAAATGTTTTTGCTGGATCGCAACTCCCGTCTGATGTCCATTTCTTAACATCGTTGACACAATATCGATTTTCTCGGGCCTTGTTGCACCTTGGCTTGCCATTGCTTGGTCTTCTTAGGTTAAGTCCAGTCTCCCCAGACCTCTTAAGCACTTGTTGGACAGTAGAATGTCTCACACCCATTGTTCTGGCCGTTTGTCTCTGGGATCTTTTCAATTGTACCATAGTGCTGATCCTGGTAAATTTCTCGGCTGTGAGAGGCATGATGATATCTTTATTTACAAGCCAAGGTCTGGTATAAGTCAAGGTAAGCACTTTTAGTTAAAGAGTCGATACGCAAATGTAAAAACAATAATTAAGTCAACGTGAAACTAAAAGTAAAATTAAATTCAATTGTAATTAAAAATTATGAAACGTGATAATTTTTATTTAACTTCTTTCTATCCATGACTTCCACCAGGCCAGCATATAAGGTTTTAATAATAATAATTCATTTATTTCAATCACAAGTAATCATATTTAGCAATTAGGTACATTCAATAAACATACTAGAAAAATAAGACAAAACACAATTACATTAGAATTTACAGATTAAATTTGTACATGTCAACAAATTAAAAATAATCATAATGTCACATTTAAAATTAAAAAGTAATAAATAACTAATACAAACATGCAATAAAACACTGTTTTAAGATTTTTTTACTTCAGATGATTCAGGAAACTACATAACTTCTGTGATTTTTTTTAGGCACTCTCGTCCGTATGTCTTTCCAAATGGTTTTGTCAGGAAATTAGAACAACCAGAGGAATAATAATTCTATTGAAAACACATCAATTAAAAATACATTTGATCGGAAGACATTTTAACTATGCAGATCGATGTGACTTCCTCCACATATCCGGAGGATGCGGGAACGTCGTTCTCCGGGATCAGCAAGGGAAATCGACAGGGTATAGGACGTCCCCGATTATGTCTGGGAAGATGCCTAATGGTTTGCAAGATTTTAGATTGAATGCAGAGAAATTATTTCCTGGGTTGAGCCGTTATGGCGAATTCAGAAAGTAGGATTCTTTATGAGGCCTATTTATCCGAAACAATTTTGTTGCCCGAAGAATGCAATTATTGAAAAAACTGCAGCAATATTAAAAGTTGTACCATCCAAACATTGTTAGAACGCTGCAACTTCTGTTATTTCTTCAACATATTAAATTCAAAAGGCAATTAAATTGCTCGGTGTTAGTCCTAAGCCGTTAGACCTTATTTAAACTTCTTCTTCATCTCTTATCGATGTCTTATCCATACTTTATCAATTCACTACATATCATTAAACAAAGCCCCCTGCCGCGTCTGTCTGTCTGTCTGAACGCGATAAACTCAAAAACTACCTAACGGATTTTCAATGGACGGAGTGATTCATGAGGAAGGTTTAAGTGTATATTTCATTAAAGGTTTTGTGTAAATTGGCTGAATGATGACGACCATTGTTGAACATGTCGGAAAAAATCATGCCACAGTGAACTTTACTGGTGTGCGCTGCGTAAACCAATAAAGTTGTATGAAAATTTAAACAATAGTGGTACGTTCCCGTGAGATATTTTCCGACATGTACGCGGGTGAGGACGCGGGCAAAATGTTTTTTTTTTTATCTGTTAGCATATTCTGTCTCACTGCTGGGCAAAGGCCGCCCCCAAATCCTTCCAGGAACTCTTTTCTCGCGCCACCTCGAATCAGCCCTCACGGTATGCGTCCAGGTTATCTCGCCATCTCTCTCTGGGCCGGCCTCGGTGGTGCCGTCCATCTTCAAGCACCCCTTGTGTGGAAACTTTTGCCCAGCAGTCATGGGTCATGACTGCTGGACAAGTCATGACTGCCCAACCTCATTTGAGCCTGGCAGCCTTCTTTCCTACATCCAGTATGTCCGTTTTGTAACGCAGTGTGGTGTTCAAAATTCTGTATTGTCTTTTTACACCCAGAATGCTGCGTTCCATGGCTCTTTGGCAAACTCCAGGGCGGAACTTTTGCGACTCGGTGAGCGACCAGGTCTAAGCACCATTGGTTCGGACGGGTAGGATACACATGTCGATGAGTTTGCGCTTTAGATTCCCTTCTTTAGCATTTTCATGGGCCAGTAAATTTTCCAGGTGTATTCAATTCAGCAATCGATTCCCCTTTCCTGCCTGTTTTTGAAAGAAACTTACTGGTCGAGATCGATATAAATTATTTCCTGCCCATCTACCTAGATAGAGCCTACGCTTAGAGCTGTCGGTCAATAGTTGGGTTTTAGACTGATTCATCGTAAGTCCCACCCAGTCCGTGAAGCTAGCCGTGCTCAGTTCTTGGAGCAGGGTCTGGAGTTCTGGAGCTCTGGGGGCAAAAAGGACTATATCGGGAAATTTGAGGTGTTTCAGCCTCTTTTTGATGACGTCTATGCCCTTGGTCTTTCATGAGACCGCCAGTGGCTTAAGTATCTCCTCAAGTCTGCTCGTGAACAAAGCAATTTAGAAGAGCGCGGGTCATCTTATTTAATGCCTTTTTGAATTTGGAATGAAGGTCCAGAAGTATTTAGTTAATGTTTTCGAAACTATTCATTGTTGCAAATGGTTTTTAAGGGGTAGTGTGTTTCAAATTCTTTGTGTTCTAGGGATGTGAATATTTCTGAATGTTTAATTCTATCAAAGGCCTCCGTACTTACTCTACGAAAGCCAGATATAACAGTTTATTTTATTCTGTGTATTTTTATAGGGTCTGGTTTAGTGTTTGACAGTGATCCTGTTGTTGAAAAGCTTTATCTGGCTTATTCTGGTGGCTGACGTCTATCCAGTTTCCCGTCTATACGATTGTGTATCGCTTTATTAAAAGTCTTACAAATATGAGGTGCCTTACTTATTGTAGTCTAGTCGTGATGGCTCAGTGGTTAAAGCCTCGCCTCTCATGCACTAGGTTGTGGGTTCAAATCCTGGCAAGTACCAACGTGATATTTCAATTCATATGTACCTACTTTCTGAGTTCATCTTGGACATTACTGACATTGGTGAAGGGAAAACCATCGTGAGGAAACCTGGTCTTCAGCAAGCGTGGTGACAAATGCTCGTGCCTTCTCTGTTTGAGAAGAGCCCTTTGGCCTGCAGTAGGACAATAATAGGCTGGTAATTATTAGGTTTAGATTTATTGCCGGTATCGCTTTTATCGCCTTTTTTGTACAGAATGACTATGTTTGAATAGCACCTTGACTTAGTTATATTTAATTATGTTAAATAGGCGGTAAGGTGGGTCAACAATGTTTTAGAGCGAATTTCTTATGCTTAGGTATTGATTCCATCTTCTGCAGGACTTCTGTTGTAGCGCATAGTTGTAAGTGCTCTATGCACTTTATAACCGTATAACTTTATTCCCTTAATAAACCTCAATAATCTTTGCTGACGGGGGTGGTGAGTGAATATAAGGATTTATAGAATTTGGTCGATATTTCCATGATTTTATCTCTGCTATGATGTTTTATTCCATCGTTGTCTTAGAAGCTATTGTTCCAAGCTTTCCCTTCGTCGCTACATGTTTCAAAACCCTTACAAATGTGTGTTTATCTAGAAATGTGTCGCTGGTGGTGGCGTGTGTATTGGATCATTGAGTTCCCTTCAAAATGGTTGAGCTGAATGGTGCTGATCCATACGTCATGTTCATGAACGGGCGCCGTCAGTAGGCACTGGTAATTTCTTAGCTGCCATGGCTTATTTTAATTCCATAATTGTTTTTATCTTTTTATTACGGACGCTTTTAACGTGCACGTCTTTCTACATCGTTCTCACATGTATAATTACAACATGAATGATGTAACCACTTTATTGTAACAATATTTTGATTTAAAAGAGTCCATGGAGTTTCTTGCCCGTTCTTCTCCATAGGTACCTACTACGCTTTGGAATGGGCAACTATCTTCATCTTTCTGACTGACCGACCCCTTGACAATTCAAAAGTGCCTGCAATTGGTTTATTTGAAATAAATGCTTTGAGTTTGAGTTTGAACTGTTTTCACTAAGTCTGTATCTATGTCTGTAATCTTTTCACGCCTACACCACTCTACCGATCCTTATAAAAGTTTTGTCAGATAGTTACCTTGGGACCTGGTAAAGTTCATAGGCTACTTTTTATTCTGGATTGCAGACGAAGTCGTAAGCAACAGCTAGTATGTTATACACTGATAGTAGGGCAATCAAACAGGCGGCCCTTAGGATTGTGAGTAGTCACCACTTTCTACTGACATTTACAATTCCAAAATCCACCATAAGCATAATCAGCCTATATAATATTCCCACTGCTGAGACACAGGCCTCTTCTCAATGAGAGGGAGTGGGCCGTAATCTACCACGCGGGCCCAGTGTGGGTTGGTAGATGTCACATGTCTTCGAATTTTGGTTCTAGGACATGCAGGTTTCCTCACGATGTTTTCCTTCGCCGTTTTGAGAGCAGTGGTGATGCAATAATTTACACAAAATAAAGCGCCTGTCTGGATTCGAACCTACGACCTACAACTCGTAAGTCGCAGCCGTTACCACTGGGCCACCACTGCCCCAAATCCACCAAACCAAAATACCAAAAGTCATTTATTCAAACTAGGCTGAGAATCAGCACTTTTTGAACGTCATAATTACATACTCGTAAGAAAGTCCCCAAAACGTCCGTCCTCCACCATTTCCTAGTGATTTAGCTGGGAAGAAGAGCTGACGTAACAAACTCTTCAGCAGGATACCAGAGACATCTCTAGTACCACACCATGCCTCAGAGAAAGCTGAAACTCAAGTGCCTGTCATTAGGTACACCGGCACCCATGGGCAAAGCAGGGCAAAGGATCTCAGCAACGGTATGGTGGACGTATTCGTAAATAACCCGATATTTTAAGTTTTCCATATTGTGAACAGAACGATGTCAAAGAAAAATCAAATGGCGCGAAAACAAATGAATCGCTAAATTGGAAACACAAATACACAAGCCTAAATTTTAAATAAATTTGAATTAGGAATTCTTAACCAAACGCCAGATATTTGAGATCAAAGTGGCCCGTTTGACCAAACGCCAATTTCATATGGAAGGACATAATACAACAAGCTTCTACCCGCGACTTCGCGCGATCGCGTGAAATTTCTGGTTCCCCCGCCCCGTCTCGTTGCATCGCATCGCCTGCCCCACCCTATGACTTCGCTTTCGCTTAGCGTTCTTTCTAACTTTTTTTCTTTTTGCTTGGCTCCTAAGCGTCGTAGCTTGATGTTAAATAGCCTATATACTTCCTTAAGAATTAGGCTATCAAATGCATTTTTTTAAATCTTATTGGTAGTTCTAGAGATCCTCTACATACAAACTTACAAGCTGTGCTTACAGCATTGCATTGCTTTGTGTGCAGCAGCATTTTCAGTATTTGTATTATTTTTTGCGTCATGTTTGCCGCAAATATGCGCATTTTCTTTCTTTCTTTCAAGCAATTATTTTTTTCTTTAAATATTTTTTTTTTCAAAACGTTTCCCCATACTAATAATTTCTCATGTATCGTGGGTGCGTTTACAAACATTTTAACTCACATACACAAACAGCCAGACCCGGAACAACTATCTGCAGGTCATACAAATATTGGTTCCGTGCGGGAATCGAACCCGCGACACGCAGCGCAGCAGTCAATTCCGCTTGCGATTCTCGACGCCCAGGGCGTCTCCTGCGGCGGCTAAGGGCGTGAGGGCGCGAATTTTGCCTCTCCCTCACGCGTTCCGCCTCCTCCTTCGCGAGCATTACTGCTTCGCAGAAGGAGGTGACACCACTTACCTGTACCATGGAATACCTTGGCTGTTGAAACTGAACCGGCTCGCTCGCCGACCATCTGAACCTGCTTATTAAATTGTTAAAATGTATACATGTGGGTTTTTTTCATACACTCTAAAACAATGACTCTAAAACAATATTTTATGTGAGAAACATTATAAAAACGTTACATTCCGGGCAACGACTCACGCGTCTTTGATAATCTGATGTTTCATTTTATGTTAAAGCAATGAAATGCTCTTCGTTCCCTGGTCCCGGCAACCGTCACTACGCGACCTTCAACCCTATGATGGAGTTCATGCACCCTGGCAATGATGAACACGTGCACCACGAGTTTGACAGGTGAGGACTTACTTATTAAAGCCTGATTTACACTAGTGCCGATTCTCTTGTACAACGAACTAAACTATCACTAAAATTCCTTACTTTTGGCTATGAGAATCTTAAAGCTTATCTGCAAAAAAAAATCTATTTAAAAATAATTTTGACACAACTAAAATCGAATTTGTCAATCGCGACACCACGTGGTACTTGTTTGCCCTACCCGTATTTTTTTTAGAGCCGGAGGTGAGCAGTTGGGCAGCCTCGACGTGTTTTATATGGAATTTTTCAGTTTTTCTACTTATAGAAATTTGAAAAATTATTTCATACATGTTGAGTTTTAGGGGTTTATTGAGTTTCATAAAGGGGGTCGAAATTTTCATTATTTTTAGTCTAGTTTAGAGGCATTTGTGACAAGAGAATCGGCACCACTGTGCGATTTAATGTCCAGTGACATGCAATAAGTTGATTCACCAACAAAAGTTGCACCGTCTAAGATGCAAGTCAATTGTTGCTACAATTTTATTGTATGCCTGATTCAAGACACTTGTATTGGGCAATGGGGCTTTAAGGGCTCATTTTTCCAATACAAAAACTGTCAGACGTCAATTTAATTCCACAGATAAAATATATCTAACTTTAGCCATCACCAAAATGTTTATTAATTTTATTCATAATTTATTAGTTTATGTCATTTTATCGTTAAAGTCAGAAGTATTAAGTGGTCAACTTTAAAGAACTATAACTTTTTTTGGTGTACTTTTAATAGAAAACTAATCATACTACCTAATTCTATAATTATTTTACTTTTTTATAATTGAAAGTTCATCTTTGTCGATTCTGGCCGAGTCTTGTAGGTAACCTTGGCATTCTCCTTTATGATTTTTATTGAGTAGATGAACACAATAAATCAAAGCCAACTATGCCTAATTAAAATCACTGTTTTGTACAAACAAATAGTACAAAGTAGTATGACAAAGCGCTAGCCAATCGGTAGCTATAATTAAGGAGTTAAAATAAATATCGTGTCAGAGGCACACTGAAATTAATTACGATATGAATATTAATAGCTGTGGGGTGTGGTCCATGGTGGGAGCGACGAGCGATGCCGATACTCGACGCCGTCACGTCACTTCGTATGCAGTAGTCTTTACTTTTAGATATGTATTAGTTTATAGTTATTGTTATATGCTTATATATGTATTGTGTTTTATGGGCCCTAGTTGCCTGAAATAAAGGATTATTATTGTTATGGCTTGACATTTCTCGAGACCCCGGGGTCCCGGACCTTTGGAAGGCGTACGAGGGGCCGAAGCCAACTTGCGAAGGCCCCTTAGACAATTTTAAGTTTTGAGGCACTAACCGACGATTATCCCTGTATGCACTATGCAAGTGTACCCAAGGACAACCCCCGGTTGGTGCAGGACTATTGCAAAATATAGGAACAAAACATATTGGGCTGTGGGTTTGGGTGGCTATAGTGGATTGATTACCTAGGACTATGAAAGGACTATGTCCCCTGCCTGATCAATGTAGTGTAATACACGGATAAAATGGGGTGCATGTTGAAGAGCCTCCACGTGGCGCACCCTGGGCAACGCCGGGCTCAAGTGCCCACCAGGCTTTTGGGGGGTACTTGGAGCCGGCGGCGAATCTTCAACACACGGGGAAGGGTCACGGTTCCAATCATCGATCATCCTTGATGGTTGGTGAAGGGAACCGGGCTATATACGAATACGGCCACTCCCCCTCTGCTTACAGAGGAAGGTGAGTGGTCGTGGACGGGGGGAGGAGCGGTTTGACCGCCTTGGAGGGAGCGGGCTCGGTGTGCACTAACCCTGCCGCCGGGCTGGCACGAAGAAGTCTCTTCCTGCCACCGCTTTAATCTCGTAGCCCCGAAGACTGTCCAGGTCATGTCTCTGACTTTTGACGGGGGTCGAGGGTCTTGGCTTAACCGCCCGGACCGCGAGGAAGATCAACCTCTATAAAAAAATCCCCAAACCTCTAAGCGGCGGCGCACCGTGAGGGAGGTTGTAAGCTTGGCTGATGGGTAGCTTGATTCAGTCGCTAGTGCGAACCACGTTAATTTGAGTCAATACAAAAAGTTCTTACTCGTGGGATCAAATATGAAAAAAAACAATACAAACCAACAAACCGAAGAGGGGAGGAGTGGTGCGGGGTCGGAGTCCGACACCGCGCCAAGTGGCGCGAGAACGGGAGGCTCATTGAGCAACCGCCGCGCGAAGGAGTTGGCCGCTGAGAAGAAGAATATCAGGTTCTTCAGTAAGCGGCCAAGATCAGTGGACGGCCAGGGGTCGTCCTCTGACGGCGAGAGAGCCTCGGCTCGAAAAATCCCCACCGGTAGGCGGGGAGGTGGGGTCCAAGAGCGAGGCAGGGGGAGGGGGCTCACAGCCCGGGAGGCAGCGGAGCTAGCGGAGGAGCCCGCAAAGGAGGGGGTGACTGGTCGTGCAGTCACTTCGGGGCCCTCAAGCGACGAGGCGAGCCTGTCGAGTGGCCCCGACAACAACGACAATGAGGCCTATACAACCAGCCTCAAGGAGGTAGTGGAGGCTGAGGTACGGAAGGTGACCTTGAAAAAAATCAAGTCATCAAAAAGCAGGGCCGTGGTCGCGGCAACGGCCTCCATCATGGCGGCGGTGGAGGCGGCCAGAATCGACGGACCTTCGGGCGGCGAAGTGGCCGAACTGCGGGCGGAGGTCTCTCGCCTGACGGCCGCCATGAAACTTCTCCGGGAGGAGAATGGGAGGCTCAGGGAGGACCTGGCTGGCCTGAAGGCCACCGGCAGCGGGCAGGTGCAGGCGGAACAGGAGCCAAGCCAGCCCGTTCGGCCAAGCCAGCCCATTCCGGAGGAGAACCAGGTCCTCAATCTGGTTCGGCAGGAGCTGGCGGCCTTCCAGGCGCGGTTCTCCGTCCTGGAGGGCATAGTCCTACGCCCACCACTAGCGGGCAGGGCGGCACCGGGGCCGAGGGTGGCCTCGTATGCGGCCGCTGCGGGAGCCGCCACCCCTAAGCCCGGGCCGTCTGGCCGGGCCCAGCCGCCGGCCAAACCGGCGTCGGCAGGCGGAGCCCAGGCATCGGTAGGCGGAGCCCAGGCAAAACCAGCGTCGGCCGGTGGAGCCCCGGCGCCGGCAACGCAGACGCCGGCCAGCAAAACACCAGCTGGGGCTAGGAAAAGGAAGGGCAGGACGGCACGGGAGGCGCAGGCCCCAGAGCCTACTTCCCAGCCTCAGGAATCTCCCACGACTGACGCCGGGTGGCAGGTGGTCGGGGAGAAAAAGGCGGCCAAGGTGGCCAGAAAAAAGGAGCAAAGGCGGCGCCGCAAGGAACGAGCCGTCGTGGCAAGGCTCCGCGCCCCAAAGACCGCGGCTGTAGTGATCACGCTACAGCCGGACGCGGTTAAGAGGGGCGTGACGTACCGTGACGTGCTCACCAAGGCGAGGGAGACGGCCAATAAAGTCAAGCCAGAGATGATAAACAAGACTTCTCCCGGGAGGTAGGGTCCGTGGGGTCGCTACTGCACAACAGCTCGCCACATGCTGCCCTGCGGTTGGATTATTATTATTATTAGGTATTCTAGCACTTTATTTTTTACTTACAATAGATCTCCTCTCCTCGCGGAACAAACTATAAAGCATTAAGCATTATCAGTCTATAATGTTCCCACTGTCGGGCGACAAGCCTCCAGTCTGTGGGAGGCAGTGGGCCATAATTCATAATGGGAAATATCTTATTAAACCATTTAAAGTTATTGTGTGGTAACATAGTTATATGTAGGTAAAACAGCACCAGCAACAGCAGGCAACAATAAGCACCCTTAACCAATTAATTGATGATTGAATTAAGAAAAAATAAAAACAAAAAAGATCTATAATCACGAGTACAAAACAGAAATAGTCGACAGCTGCACGTCATCGCGTCATGACTGTGACAAGAAGGCTTCCACTCAGCATGATGCTGTGCTATGGGGGATCCACAGCACAGCGCTGATTTTCAGTGGTTACCCGAAAAGGACGTACGGAAACCAAATCAGGTTCAATGTTTCAGTGTTCAGGGTTTTGGCACGATTGGCGCAGTGGTTAAGCAATTGACTGCTGCGTTACGTGTCGCGGGTTCGATCCCCGCACGGAACAAATATTTGTATGACCTGCAAGTAGTTGTTCCGGGTCTGGCTGTTTGTGTATGTGAGTTTTAAATGTTTGTAAACGCACCCACGATACAGGAGAAATTCCTAGTGTGGGGCAACGTTTAAAAAAAAAATTAAAAAAAAAAGATTGGTACTTTAACAAAATAAAATAAACAGTAAGCACTTAGAATAATACAAAGCAACTACTAATTATTTGAATAAATATTATTAAATAACATAAAAATTGATTAATCTGCAGGTATTATCGTGCGTGCATAAATAATGTACCAACCCAAAACATTTTATTACACAAGAATATTATTTTCCTGTGTTTTGTGATTTGTCTCGCTCCCACACTCACCTCCGCCGTTATAATGATTAAAAGGCAACTTAAAAAATGATATTCACATTATTTCACTTTTACAGTTAGCTTGTGACGCCTCATAACCAACGCTTCTATGCAGTCCAAAACATGTCTTGATTTTTTTCTAATCGTAAGTAGAAAAGTATGCGTAAGTGAGAGAGTATGCTGTCAAAGTTTCACTATACAACGTAAATGTTTAACCGCTTCAGCTTATCACTCAAATCACTTACCGTTCCCGAATATTGATGTAATACATAACAAGGTGAGCGGTTGTCGCGTCAAAACGCGTGTTTTGTGGCCCCACGGTGCCGAAAGCAGCTTAATCGCGGTTATAAAAGGTGTTCGTAAAACAGCAGCTGATCGATTACTTTAGTTTTTTAGCTGCTTTTTTTGTATACATGGTGTTCAGATATTTAATTGAAAATATTATTACAGGTAACCGTTAGACTACCTCGTTGGTCTAGTGGTAAACTTGACTGCTAATCGTGGAGCCCTAGGTTCGATTATCAGATGGGGCAGTGGTAGTGGGATGTTTCCATACTTATAGGATTCTCGGTAGAAGCCGGGAGTCAGTATGTATTTGAATGTTTAGAATGTTATTCGATCAGCTGATTGTGTTCGCAGATTGTGCCGTGTCACTGATGTTATTGCATTGCAGGAGACTTGGCTTTTACCCCATGATGTGCCTTATCTCGGTAGCATTGATGATGGTTTTGCGTATGCGGGCAAGCCCGCCATTAACACATCTTCCGGAGTCCTCATGGGAAGACCGTATGGTGGAGTCGCGCTTCTATGGAGGAAATCAGCGTTTGCAACGGTATCAGTGGTGCAGTGTAATAGTGATCGACTGTTATATATTAGGATTGAGCACGCGGGACGTTCCCTGTTGATATTCTCAGTGTATATGCCGACTAACTCGGCTGATTATCTAATTGAATTTACGGAGTGTCTAAGTGAAATTAATGCTATAATTGAGAACAGTAATGTCGAATCCGTGTTTAAACGAAACATCCCAGCGCTGAGTTGCTGGATGCGTTTTCTCCTCTACCCATCGTCATTTCTCCTGACCAAGGTTTATTTTGTTTATATGTATGTTTATTTTTGTATGTATGTATCTATATATTAAATCTTATTCTTGTATTTTATAGTAATTTCCGAGCTATCTATCCCGTATGTTGCACCTGCCATGGTATATCTCTGCACCACCCTAAGGTTGACTGGTAGAAAATGCCTCAGGCATTAAGTCCGCCTTTGTACAGTATTTTTTTTTACTTGTGCATAAAGTTTTAATAATAAAAGTATATTGGGTGATCATAATGCACATCCAGGTGAGCGCTTTTCAAATGAACTATTAACTGTAGGTATGTGGGGAGCAATCATAATCAATTGATATGGAGCTACTTCTGAAGGACACGTTTACGTTTGAGAGTACCACTAACGGGGCATTGCGCTAGCTCGATCACTGTGTGGGGAGTAGTGCGACACGACATTAAATTTTAGACGTGTCAGTTTTGTATGGAGTATCATATTCCTTTAATAATTGAGTGTAATATTGATTTAATAATACCTAAATTAGTAAACCCAATCTATAATTGTAATAAGATAATATGGGGTGAAAGAGATATCTATGAAATTAATGAATAGGTATTCCAATTTTTGTAATTCTAATTCGGTATTGCGCGCATAAAATGTGTTCTAATGCTAATCACGTGCAATGAGGAATATTCATAGGTATGTAAAATCACTTGAAACTTCGTTATAGTAAAGCTTTTATATATACAAATACACTAGTTTTTGTTTTTATTTAAAAATACCAAGTAGTTTGGAAACAATTATTCCGCGTTCTTGAGGAGTAGGTATAGCATTCCATGGCTTATTGATGTGTATTCTGCATCTGTTTACTTCAGAAATGTCAAAACAGAATTTACATTTGCCCTCATTTGCAAAAGTTATAGCGCATTCCAATAGGGTGATTACTTTTGCCCCACCTTGTACATCTACAACAAACAATAATAAAGATGAAACAAGAGCAACGAAACTATAAGTAATGATGATGTTTAAGGACAGAGGAAGTGTTTTTTAACCAGAATTTTAAAAATGGACAAAGATTGAGCATGCCTTATCGATACGGGCAAGGCATTCCATAACCGTACTGCTTGAACTGTAAAAGACATCATAAAAACTGGTAGAATGCATCGGCATCTCTATCCTTAAGTTTTCCGATGGCCTCAGATATATACCGCTTGGCGGCGCATCACCCCAAATGGGGTGATGAAATTTTTACCCGTTGGCGGCTCATCGCCCCATATGGGGTGATAGTACTGTGTCGTCATATTATTGCTTATTTCTTCTAACCTCTGTGTTTTGGAACGGTTCTCTCTGTTTTATTTGAACGAACGAGAATATCCGCCGTAAAAAAAGCATCACTGGCCGACAAAAATGTGTCTGTGGTGAAAAAATAAATTGTCAAAGTCAGTCCGTGAATTTGCGACGTCACACATAACATCTGTTCAAGAAAAACATCGTATTTTTGCTAACGGGTGCGTATTTTTGAGTAAAGTACTGATTTATTGGTTAATTATAATATAGGTAATGTGTGTGCAACGGGGTTTTACCCAGAGGTAAGTATATTTCAATTTCTGTGTGATTTTCGGTGCCGTGTAAGTCGCAACGGACTTTTGTCGGAATGTTTTCGTAGTGTTTTTGATAATTTTGACCAATTCTGTGTAAAAAGTAAAACAACTATCGCATTGAATAGTTACTCGATAATAGTTTTCAAGCAAAACATATACGCAATCGACAAAATTATGATAAGATTAATAGTTTTTGTACAACGGTTCGGCGGAAATCATAAATCAATGAACTGTCAAGATGGCCGCCACCGTAAAGCTAGGATCATACCGGAGAAATTTCGTACGGTCATCGGTCAATTTTTTTTGTTGTTTTTTATTGATTTCTTATTTTGAACTATGTTTGTTTGTTTGTTTTGAAGATGTTGTTGGAATGTTTTTTGAAGAGTTTTTTTTGCTCTTTCTTTATTTTTTGTTTACTTTGCTTTCAGTTTAGAAATGGATGCTAACGCTAACGGTAAGCGTGGTGGTGGAGGTCGTGGGCGTCCACGCGGCACGCGTGGGACTGCTGGGAGTGGTTTAGGGCGCGCACGCGGGAGCCGACGCTCCCTGGAGTTCAGCGAAATGTTTGTGCTTTTTTCTGTTTTTTATTTATTTATTATATTTGGTTACCTATTTTAGATCCTTACCAAAATGTTATCTTTTACAGGGAGTCGGAATTATTATTGCAACAGGCAATCGAGGAGGGAGAAGATGAGCCGATGCAGTAAGTAAACGCCGCTGACAGTAGCCGACCACTTCGGGAGTTTTTGTAAACGCGCTATGTGGTGCCGCCATTTTGTTTTTTATTTTATTGAATTGACCCAGTGACATTCTGGCTGCTAAGACAAATCTAACGACATATAATTTATCAAAATCGGTCCATCTGTGTAGACGGTACCAACGAATATTACTTACATACATTGGAAAAACATTACCCTCTTTTTTTGCAGTCGGGTAATAAAAATTCTTGCATTCATCCTCCCATTGAAACCGGGATTGGGACCTGTGACTCCTCATTATTATTTGTATCACACATGTTTTATTACTTACATACATTGGAAAAACATTACCCTCTTTTTTGCAGTCGGGTAATAAAAATTCTTGCATTCATCCTCCCATTGAAACCGGGATTGGGACCTGTGACTCCTCATTATTATTTGTATCACACATGTTTTATTACTTACATACATTGGAAAAACATTACCCTCTTTTTTTGCAGTCGGGTAATAAAAATTCTTGCATTCATCCTCCCATTGAAACCGGGATTGGGACCTGTGACTCCTCATTATTATTTGTATCACACATGTTTTTGCAAACAATAGCTTTTAACCTGTGATGTATATCCAATGTAACCCGGGCTTTATGGGTGTCACGTGACACTGTGATTTGTCAATATTCCCGATTTGTGACATTTCTTTACTTGTATTTTTTTTCGATGGCTATTGAATAACATGTGTGATACCTCCTTGGAAAGGGCATTTCTTGTAGAATATAGTTAGATTTATTGTATTTTCTTTACTCAAACTTCACTGAACAAAAAAGACAAGAAATGTTAAGTACGCTTTTTCGTAAGTGGGAATTCCTTCAATCTATCCCATGTATTTCTGTATTGAATAGACCTATGCACTTAATATTTACGCATAAGTTCCTCTATGAATGTAGCTTTCAGATAGTAACTATATTTTTAAGTTTCGTGAAACTGTATAGTCGTAATAATTTATTTAATTTTGTTGAAAATTTTTTCACCGTCGGCAAATGTTTTGTGCCAGTTTTATGCCTGTAAATAAATATTTTTTTACTATGAGGTGTGTTTGTATTTTTTTTCGTATGAAGATAGAACCCTTCCACCAATAAAAGCCATAAAATATATATGGTATCGCTTTACTTTTTGAAATAATAATGTTTAAAGTTCACATAATGTTATTTTTCAACCATAGTCAATATTTACCAATTATTCTAATAAATTTGAGACGAAATGTCAACAAACACTTAACACCACCCGAAAGGGCCATTCATAAGCTCTAACAAAAACATAACTTGAGATTACGCCCGTCGCCAACGAGTAAACAAAAAAATGTTTTGTTCAGTGCGGCCATGTGGCGCGTAGCGATGCGTCATTGTGTGAGCCGCCGGTCGTTGGGGAATTTCCGATGTTCTAGCGCTGCCGCGTGTCATGAAGCAACTAAAAACGTTATTTAATATACGAGGGGGTTGTAGGGTTGAACAGAATACTGCAGAGCTGAAATAAACTAAAAGAATTCCAACATACTGACGACTGGTGGGTGTACTATCCATTAGTATCCCATACGTCTCTGTCTGTCCCTTCGGTGGATGCAAGCGTAACGTTATATGTATGTAAGGATATCAATAGGCTTGCCCCCTTTCATGTGAGACTAAGGTAAGTACAACATAACTGACGAAATGGGGCCTTATTTCTGCCTACCCCTTCAAAGCAAATAACCGTGATATTATATTTAAGCTGACTCCAACAAAAAACAACAAAACAGCTTATTTAATCTTTAATCTGCTGTTTCCAGTGGTTTACAAGCTCGGTTTAACTTTGAATCAGTAGTAATTTCACGCGCGACGGATTCTGATGGTAACCGTCACGTCAAAAAGTTGTTGCAATCTGTGTATTTTAAACGTTTAATTTACGTTGGGAGTTTAAATCTGTCTGTCAGTGTCGAAAGCTTGTGTATCTTCAGTTGTGTGGGTATGTACTGAAGCAAAGTAAAATTGGACAGTTATTTCTGATCTTACGTTTGAAAACTGGCCAAGTGCGATTTGGACTCGCACACGGAAGGTACCGTTATATTTGTACTTATTCTATGAAAAAAAAATACTGGCTAAGTATTACGCCCTGTGACAGATGGACGGACATAGGCGTAAGAATAGGGTCCCATTTCACCCTTCATGTACAAACCCCTAAAGTCTCCACCTCAGCTCAGCATAAAAATCTGTCTGTGTGTCTGTAAGTCAGTCAATAAGGTTAATTAAGGCTGATTGATCAGGTTCTACCGTACCGAACTACATTTAAAGCGCCATTCTTAAAAGCTAAAATAGAAAAATATATATTATAAACTTTTTTTTTTGTTCCTTAAAGCTGCATAAACAAATATGTAGATCTCCTGCACAAGCATCAAAAATAACATAATTAACACAGATCTGTTTTTCAAAAAAAAAAAACAAAAGAGGGAATCATAAACATTACAATATCCTCATTTCGTTCACATTTTCATGACTTTTTTATTTTCCATTTTCCTGTATCTCACGTGAAAAGGAAATCCAGCCAAGTACGTGTCGGGCCACGCATAGTGAAGGGTTCCGTGGTAAGGATGATTTATGTCATGCACTGTATTCATTTCACCGACCACAAAAATAAATTTGTATTTCATAATATTGCTTAAAAAATCTTTGAAAAACAAAGTCATTGCTGCGGTTTCAACCTAAAACATCTCATGTCTCACAAACTTAAATAAAATAGGCACTTAGAAACCCTATTACATGGGACATTACTGACGAAAACAGGTGATCCGCCAGAGAACCAAGGTAACCAACATAGACCAAAGACTAAGCAAGCTAAATTGGCAATGGACTGGTCACATCTCTCGCAGAATCGGCAATCGTTGGGAAAAACGAGTTCTATAGTGGAGACCGCGTTTAGGCAAACGTAGTGTGAGACACTCACAGGAGGAGGAGGAGTGGATTATATTATTTTATTTATTATATTATATTAATATTAGCCAGCTGGAGTGACGACTTGCGAAAGGCGGCTGGCAGAGACTGGATGAGGAGAGCCGAAGATCGGGCTCAGTGGCGTTCACTAGGAGAGCCCTACGTCCAGCAGTGGACGTATATAGGTTGATGATGAAGATGAACTGACGAAATGTGGGTGTACTCTAAGTTCACCTCTGCCTAACAAATCGGGAAGTTTAGGCGTGATGTTATGTTAAACATTATCATATTTTTAATTATGGGAACCAACGACACCCCAAGCGCTCATGTGCATTGATTTTTTTTTCATCCTTCGGTTAATATGTGTCCGGACTTTGGGGTCTATTGTCTATCGTAATATGTTGGCACACAGGTTCGCTCGATGTACTGCTCCTGTTAAAATAACTATGTTTAAGGCATTCTACACGAGCGGCCTGTGGGCAAACTTTACACAAAAAGCCTACAATGCCCTGCGCGTCCAGTATAGCAATGTGTTCAGGGCTCTGTTTCGGCTCTCTCGGTATTGCAGTGCATCCGGCATGTTTACTGACGCCAGCGTAGATGACTTCTACGCAATTATGCGTAAAAAAGTTGCGTCGGTGGTGCGACGAGTACGGGGGAGCCTGAATATGATTGGCGAGAGAACCGATACTGTTCAGCTCAGTAGGTTCACTGAACTCCATCGGTCTTATTACAAAACAAGGTTTTTCTTTTGACATGGTTTAAACCATCGAGCCTGTTTTTGAAATAAGAACCTAACTGAAATCGAAATACAGTTCCTTTTACAAAACTGTCAACTTAGTCCGGTCTTAGATTGTCAATTTTGTATCAAGAACTTTACTAAAGTCGGCATAAAGTTCCAAATACAAAAACTAAATCGAATGTGTAGGTTGGGGTTAAAGTTAGATCGTGTTTTGTAATAAGACGGCATGTGTTGCGAGACCGATGAGCCTACTGTGCAGGGGTAGACGGTGTGTCTAGTTTCTTCTCTCTTTGAAATTACTAACATTAGTTATAAGCAAAATTCTTGTTACTAACCCTTGCCTATGGACTTTTCTGTCTGAATTAAATGATTTTTATTTTTTATTGAGAGAGCGAACAAAGACTCTAAAGCCAGCAAAACCGTAGGTGCGCAGAAGATAATTACGGGATTGGTGGCTTAGTGGGAGCAGTAAGGAAATGATCCCGTGGCGGGTTTAAGTTGGTTCCAAGCAATAATAAAGAGGCGCGCAGTCGAATTTTGGCGTGGAAGGCCACGGCAAATTTTTCTTTCGTAGTTTCTTTGCGCCATTATTTACCGGTGCACAAATAACACCTTCTTTCTAGTCGATATAATGCTAATAGGCCAGACAGAAGGACAAGACGAAATTATAACGGTTGTTGCCATTTGGCTACGGAACCCTAAAAATAATGTAATAAAGAAACTCAAACAGTCTATTTCATGCTCGAATCGGTGCAGATTTAATTGGAAATCGCAATAATTTTTTTATCATGTTTTAATTGGAAACAATTAAAACTGCATTTACATTTGGAACGGGAATACATTATTTTTCTGCATTTTGTTGGATATTTTGCATTGGTTTATTGTTTGGCATGAGAATTGTAATACAGCTGTTAGGTGGTGTGACAATTTCGCTGGGTGGCTGGTAGCAGCTGGATGAGAGTTGCTGAGAATTGAGTCAAAATCTTTCGTTCATTCAGATTCAGACACATTATTGATAAATGATTTTTAACCGACTTCAAAAAACGAGGTTCTCTATTCGACTGTATTTTTTTCTCAGAACTTTCGACTGGGTGAACCGATTTTAATGATTCTTTATTTGAAAGCTGTTGCTTCCTGTGTGGTCCCATTTGAATTTTATCGAAATCGGCCAAGAGGTTTAAAAAAATCAACAATAAATTATTTTTAAATTTAAAAAAAACCGCCTTCAAACGGACGTGGACGTGTAAGACGATCGTTTTCGAATTGTTGTGGTGTAGGTACCATAACTAAAAAGTGAAAACTAAAAAACTTTTTAACAAAAAATAACCTAAGTAATTCAAAAAAAAACACTACAGACTGAAAAATTACTTTAATTTCGAAAGTCGGTGTAAAAAACTAAAATACAGATCCAAACACACCGACTTCCGAAATTAAAGTTATTATTAACTTTGTGGGGTTTTTTTTTGGAAGTCATGTTTTATATTTGTTAAAAGGTTTATATATGTATGTAGGTTTGTACAAACACTTTTACACGTCAATCTTATCTTAAAAAAAAAAACTAGATGAGTTTGGCGTTTCTTATCTGACTACTCTGAGAAGAAAGGCCGAAACAAACTCAGAGGTCACAGTCTCTTTTAAAGTCCAGACATAATCTTGGTCAGATCATGTGAAGACCATGTAGATTGGTGTCTGAAACGGTATTTTGAGGAAAAACCATACAGATTGAGTGGACCTGTCCAGTCAGTGCACGCATTTGTCAGTAATCGTGCAGAAACTCAGAACTTATGGAGCACAACGATTTGACGAACAATACCAAAGAAAGGACATTTGGGAGGTCACAGTCTCTTTTAATGTGTGCCTATTTAATTACATTATTGACGTAAATGAACATGTAATGCAAACAAAATATAAACAGTAACAACTCATTTCAAAACGTTTTAATAAAGGTAATAAATTTAATTACTTAAACGGCTGCATCTTCGGTGCAGTACTCGCAAGAGCTACTTGGGAGCCTGAGGTCCTGGGTTCGTTGTCGAGGACGAGCAAAGTGTTATTGGGTTTTCCCATCAGGAATTGCTCAGTAGTGGCCCGGAGTCAGGATTTGTGCGTGATTAATGGCAATAGGCTCGCCCCCTATTACATGGGACTTGAACATAGCTGGCAAAATATGGATGTACTATAGGTACATCAGGAAGAGGGGGCGAAAGGAACCAGACGCGTACCGCAAGGGTTGGATCGAGGCGGCTTTTGGATAGGATGCATGGAAGGATTCGGGGGAGGCCTTTGCTCCGCAGTGTAGGCTTAATAAAAAAAATTGATACCTTTGGGTTTGGCCTTTGGGTACACAGGTCTGATGTTATGTCAAATTAGATAATAATTATGAAGTATGAAAATAAAATTATAACACAATTATTTTCACAAGGAACTCCTTTTCCAAAGGCTGTATAACAGAACTGCCTTTAAAATGTAGCGGTATCTACATCGCCACATGCGAACCACGCATCACACTGACGTCACGCAAAATCCTGCATCGCGCAAGCAGAGTTTACCGCGCAACTAGCATATATACAACGACCCGACATCAATCGTCGGGCAGTTGCCCACCAGACACGACACCGGTCTGGTTGGAGGATCCTCCCTTTTCTATGGAGGTATGAGTTAACTTTACACCCTGTTCCTCGTACCTCTATAAAAAGATGAATCATCAGATAGTTCTAGCAAAACGATAAATTGCTATGCACATTGAACTAACTGCATTTTTATGACTATGAAGCGTTCGACGACATTTCTTTTTTTTTCTTGTGTGTACACCGATTTCTCCGTGATTGATGGGGCCGACTTACATGATTGTTTTTCCATTTAGTAGAAGACGCCCGGTATTCCCATATCAATTTTATTAACGTTGCTTGAGCAGTTTCTCAGTTAGCTTCAATAATAGGTTTTCAATCCAGTCGTCTATATTGATAATTTTGCTATATTCACATAATAACAAGTATTACAAAAAAATTGTGTGGGATACTACTCAAAAATGAAGAATAAAAACGTTTTCTACAGAAGACAACTTACTGAAAAATAAGGGACTACAAACTGGACAATTATTATAGTTTCGAAATTCGGTGGCACTTTGGCAATATACAAAAAACTAACAACTTCAGACTAATAACTCAGCGGTCACTACATCATGTATTTTTTGTCACTGTGTCTCTTTTAGTTTTCCGACGCTGACGTCGCGTCTTTGTAAACAGTTGTACCTTTCGCGTAAACATTCCAATCACTATTTTCCGGAAACAATGCCGTCAAAACCGGTTTAATTTGGTTTCAAGTGGATCCAGGGGCAGTCAACCTACCTTGCTATCTATCTATATTTTAGCTACAGAGTATTGAGCATCTTTTTGAGTATTTAGGCACGAGCCCTTCGAATCGTGGCTAAATAATAACCGCCGCAAATGTCGATCGATAGTTAACCTACGCTTGCCAAGGTCGGTCCGTAGATGGGTGACCATCGAATACATATTGAGACCTCATGCGTCGAAAAGCACGTTAAGCCGTTGGTCCCGGCCATTGATTTACATCTCTGGGCCCAGCCACCAGTCCCGGCTGTCATTTGTAGATCTTTGACAGTCGTCACAGGTAGTTAGAACTCCGAAAGTCTGACAATCAGTCTTACCAAGGGGTATCGTATTATACAACAGCTAGGATGCAACTAGCTGGTGGAGGTCAGATAGGCAGTCAATTTATGTAAAATACTGGTATTTAGCTGATTTCAGCTGTACCCGGTTAGACCGGAAACAGACCCTAAAATAGTTGGGAAAAATGTATGACCGCTTGTCTATGACCAGCCGACCTGTTCTGTAACAATCTCACCGTAAAAACTTAGGTGAAAGTGAGCTTGAAGTGATTTGTCAATCCCTAGCAGCAGATGTGTCGCTGGTGGTGGCGTGTGTATTGGATCATTGAGTTCCCTTCAAAATGGTTGAGCTGAATGGTGCTGATCCATACGTCATGTTCGTGAACGGGCGCCGTCAGTAGGCACTGGTCATTTCTTAGCTGCCACGGCTTATTTTAATTCCTGAATTGTTTTTATCTTTTTATTATGGACGCTTTTAATGTGCACGTCTTTCTACATCGTTTTCAGATGTATAATTTCAACATGAATGATGTAACCACTTTTTTGTACCAATATTTTGATTTAAAAGAGTGTCCATGGAGTTTTTTGCCCGTTCTTCTCCATAGGTACATCATATCGTACTACGCTTTGGAATGGGCAACTAGCTTCATCTTTCTGACTGACCCATTGACAATTCAAAAGTGCCTGTAATTGATTTATTTGAAATAAATGCTTTGAGTTTGATGGGATGACAGCTCGCTTCACCTTGGTCAGATTTTTAGCGAAAAGACTGGCTGATGTATGAACTAGGAAAATAAAGTCAAGAAAATTTTTTGAAAGTTTTTTGTTTTATTTTTTATTTAGTTTCAGGAAACTAAGCACACGAACTATAAAAAAAGAAATGTTATATCACATTGTTATCAGTTCAGAAAAAAGAACTATTTCACCAGATTATGCATTATTATTCTAATTATTTCAATTACCCATTAATGATTGTTACCTATTGTTTCTTTATGATTATATCTGATTTTATAACTTTTTCGCATTAATGTAATTATTTTTCTACTTAATTAGTGTGTTAAAGGCAGCCATTAAAAGTATGAGAAACATGCGTTGTTTGTAAGGAAATATTTATATCGTAACGCATTTTAACACTGTCGACCCTCACCAACGGGACGTTAACCGCGAGTAACGAGATTTTTCGAACCGAACGTCGCGTCGCCGCGTCGGTCCCGGGTTGTGTGGTGGACACGCGGCCATACTAAATAAATAAAAAAACTCACGCCTACTAACTTCCCTTGGGGGTAGCCAGAAATTACAGAAAACCACCTGCATACTCCTTTTGTTTCGTTTACGTTAATAAATCTGGGGGCCTACTCTCTAAGTCCGTCAACAAAGAAAAGGGCCCGTCCGAAAGTAGTTCGATACTTCGGAATTAACCCTACACCCGATTAATTAACTTTTTTGGACGAGCAGTAACACATCGGGAGTATGGACAACTGTCAAATGGTGTTGTTATTCATTTATAGTTCCGGGCTCAAAGTCAAAGTCAAAGCATTTAGGTATTTCAAATAGGCACATAAAAGGCACTTTTGAACGTCAACATTTACATTTAAATAGAATTGATTCTAGTCGCCCCTTCCAAAAGGTAGTTTCGTATGGAGAAGAATGGGCAAGAAACTCCATCGTTACTCTTTTAAAATGTGTTACAATACTTTGTATACATTAATTATATGTGAAGCTGTGTGCTCGAAGTAATGTTATGTCCGTAGATGATAACACCCGTTACTTCGGCCGAAACTATGAATTTCATGCTGAGAGCGTATTAGGTCCCCTGGTCATACACGCACGGCGACGGTACAAAGCACCTTTTTTTTTGTAGGTGGGAAATCATCAAATAACTTCTCCTGCTCTGGGCGGAGCGGGAGGGCGTGTCAGACTCTTACTGACTAAAACCCACCCGTGTTCCTTCCATTGCCTGTGCCAGGGGCCACGGCAACCCTTTCAGACTTTCCCGCAACCCTGGCAAGCATCGGCCCTAGCGGACCCCGTCATTGGTGCTGACATCTCTTTGAGGCGCGCGTGGAACACAATGCGCCGTAGACCCGGGCCTGGTCCTTAACGGATGGCGAGCTGTCTACTACTCGCCGTCCGCAAGCCCGTGCCTACGGTAGCCGGGAATTGGCTTGTGAAACCCGACGCCCTGGGCATCTCCTGCGGCGGCTAGGGGCGTGAGGGCGCGAATGATGCCTCTCCCTCACGCGTTCCGCCTCCTCCTTCGCGAGCATTACTGCTTCGCAGAAGGAGGTGACGGCTTCCCAAGCCCTCGCGCTCCGTACCATGGCCTGGACCAGGGACAGACGCGAGAGATCGCCACCGCCAATTGCCTCCACGACGACACGGCGGTGGTCCGCCCAAGCAGGGCAGACCTCAACCGTATGCTCCACCGTATCCTCCGGGCGATCCACACAATGGTGACACCCGGGCGTTTCCTCCCGCCTTATCCGGAACAGGAACCTCCCGAAAAAACCGTGCCCGGTTATATCGATTTTCCAATACAAACTTTAACGTTTGACGACTTGACACAACATAGAAAACATATCCAGTAATGGCGATTGTCGACAGAAGTGAAAACTTAGCAAAAGCATAAGCATAATCAGCCTATATTGTTCCCACTGCTGGGACATAGGTCTCTTCTCAGAGAGAGGGAGTGTGCCATAATCCACTACGTGGGCCCAGTGCGTGTTGGTAGATGAATATAATAGGATTCTCTTTATTACGTACACCAAAATATTACAGATATAAATGTAAATCTTTTACCGACAACCTTTGGATGGATTAAAGGGAGGAGGAAAGACTATTGTCTTTCCTTCTCCCTTTGATCCATCCATCCATTAAATGATATATTATATACCATTTACATATATATATATGTAAATGGTGTAAATGGTATACAGTAAATACATAAAACATATAAACTTATCTACGGATTCTTATCTTGTGGTTCTAAGACATGCCGGTTTCCTCACGATGTTTTCCTTCACCGTTTTACGAGCAGTGGTGATGAAATAATTTACACAAAGTAAAGCGCCTGAATAGGTTCGGAGCTACAAACTAACTCGTAAGTCGCGGCCGTTACCATTGGGCCAGCAGCTCACCTAATGACATCACAGCGCGCCCTATCAGAATACCAGCGCTGCGGTATTTATTTTTTAAATATTGCAGCACTATGCTGAGATAGGAGCCTTTTTAGTCTCGCAAAGGCCTTTTATTTCATTTTCTTGTTATTGATATTTTTAATGTTAATTTTGTTATTTTTAAATGCTCTTTTATGTTTTATTATTTTTACTGTTTGTATTGCCTGTGCGTGTCCCAAATAAATTATATTTCTTTCTTTCTTAATTAACATTAGTCTGGTTTTCACATCTAGCAACAACAATCGTAACACGTCACACCCAAAGCTACATGCATACTCATACAGTTAACTTAGCATGTCGGTGACGCGAACCCATAAGATTTTCTCATACCAAAAATCGCCGAACGCGCCTAAAGTAGTATAAACTTAAAAAAAAAACAAATATGGTATGCGATCCCATAATAAGTTGAAAAATCCTTGACTTATATTGAATTAGAATTGGAATTTTATTTATTTGTAAGAATGTAGTTTTACATATTCTACCACAACATTATGGTGTACAAATTTTCAATGTCATTCTAAACTATTTAAGTACAACACAATAAATTTAAAGATTTGCGATTTACAATATAAGTCCGATATGAATCAATATTAATATAATTAGGTAATCGTTAGTCAAAATTAAGTACATGTCATTTTATATTTTTACTTAATGAGTTGTAAACAGATGCTTACATTCCGTGACTCATCTTGAGCGACTCAACTTCTGCTGCTTTACGCTCGTCTGTTCTGATAAGGCGGCGTAACAGGGTAACCGGGCGTTGGGGCGCACTGCTCTTGGTAATATAAATAAACAAGTACTATGAATAGCTTCCATAGAAGTATATTAATTAATTCTGTCGTCCTCTGTGTTTATTAAAGTGACAATCGTGATGAGATCAGGGTGCCTGAACTTTTATAGCAATATGTGTTATTTGTTGATTATATTTTGTTTTGGTAAGTAAAGTTTTTATTGTTTAAAATAGGAAATTAGTTTAACGATTTTTATCTTAATGCATTTTGACATTAAATCAAAATTATTTTAAAAAATGTTGAAAAAATCTTCCGGCGACTCTTATTCGACTCAAAATATATATTTTTTCTTGCCTATTTTTCTTGATTGTTTATCTGGCTTAGTTTTACAGTTAACAATACATGAAATAATAATAGAGTAATACGTGAGCTCTTTTGCAAGCTTTCACATTTAGTAAATGGTAGGTTACAAAAGGTTTGTTGCTTTGCTATCATACCTGCATCGAATACTTTATTCCAGTTAACCCCTTCTACAATGATTTTCTAGATATTTGTACTAAGAGTGTGTAAAAAATTATAACTAGTGCTACGAGCATAATTCGAACCCACGAAAATTCGGACTTGCTCAGCGCATTAACCGTTGGGCTATTGCCGCCTAAATTCATAATCGCCTTTTCCCAACTTTGTTGAGGTCAGCTTCCAGTCTAACCGGATGCAGCTGAATACCAGTATTTTACATGGAGTGACTGCCTATCTGACCTACACAACCCAGTTACTGGGTAATACGATACTCCTTTGTAAGAATGGTTGTCAGACTATCGGGCTTCTGACGACCTGTAATGACTGTCAAAGATCAACGATTTAGCGTAGTTTCCGGGGAGGGAAATGTTTAATATGGACCCATCCACGGACCGACCTAGGCAAGCATTGCTTAACCTTGAAAATCGATCCGTGCGGATCTTATTATTTAGCCATGCATTTTAATAAAACCTTGTTTGAAAAAATACTATTTTTGTTGCAGCCACAGTTGTCTCAAGCCATGTGTCCCATAGACAACACCACACAGCTATAGATGCATTTGTACAAAGATTAAAACTTGAAAATTGGGAGAATAAAGAAGCACCGTGTTTGGAGAAAACCTTAACACTATTGGAGAATGTTAAAAACTTCACGCTATGGGCTACTTGGGGTAAGTGAAATTGTGTGCAATCAGCAATATTAATTAACCAATTTTTCAAGAAAAGTACAATCCCATAATCAAAACCAAAGCAATTAGGTTAAAAAACTAGGAAAAATAATAAATTTGATTAAATAGGTACCTAGTCATATTGTAATAATTATATACTCAAGAATAAATTTTCAAAAAATTTGGATAATTAAGCCTACATAGCATAATCAGCCTATCATGTTCCCACTGCTGGGACACAGGCTTCCTCTCTATGAGAGGGAGTGGGCCTCAATCCACCGTGCGGGCCCAGTGCGGGTTGGTGGATATCACATGTCTTCGAATTTTTGGTTCTAGGACATGCCGGTTTCCTCACGATGTTTTCTTTTACCGTTTTGAGAGCAGTGGTGATGAAATTATTTACACAAAGTAAAGCGCCTACCTGGGTTCGAACCCACGACCCAACTCGTAAGTCCGGGCCTTTACCAGTGGCCCAATTGTGCCCAAGTGCAAAAGTGCTCCCAATTGAGTAGATATAACCAATTTTAAAAGATCAATCAAACATCGCTCCTTCTCCTTCCTCCCTCGCGTGGTGAATTATGTATGACCCACTCTTTGACTGCCCCCTTGGTCTCGTGACCCCGTTGATCAGATCTCACAAGTGCGACTGCTGAATGTGTGGTACGTCCCGGGTTTGGTCCTCAGCTCAGATTATATAAACACAACACACACTTTTTTATTTTATTTTTATTGTGCCTAACCTTGATGGATGACATTTAACATTTTTTTTGTAATTCAACTGTAGATAATCTTAGTTGACATTTGCCATTATTTTAATATTGTGACATTTTAAGTTGACATTTGCCATTAATTTATTTTATTATTGTGACATTTTTTACTCTCATCCCAACGATTTGACATTAATTTATATTTTGTATTATTTTGTTCTCTTAAATTGTTATTTAAAATTATATTAACTTTAAATTTGTGTAAATTAAATAATTATATGTTTTTGCATGCCCATGTGACGGTAGAGCATGGAGAACTCTTTAAATTAAACATCTATGTATTGAATACCCATGTTTGCAAACCAATAAATGATTTGATTTGATTTGACAATGATCTGAGGTCCTCAGAATATCAGGCAAAGTGTTGTTTGATTTTTTCGTTAATATCTTCACAGTAGAAGTCCTGGGCCTGGAGTGGAGCCGGGTTAATGACTATGGACTCGCCACCTTCCGTCCACTTAGGAATTAACATAACTGACAACCTTTGCTTACCTCTTCATTCGGGTTTTTTTTTTTAGGAAACGTTGCTCCACACTATGAATTTCTCCTGTATCGTGGCTGCGTTTACAAACATTTAAACTCACATACACAAACAGCCAGACCTGGAACAACTACTTGCAGTTCATACAAATATTTGTTCCGTGCGGGAATCGAACCCGCGACACGCAGCGCAGCAGTGCCGTCAAAACTAACTACTCAGATAGTAATTATATTTTGTATCATTAGTGCGTCTTAATTATAGATCAAGGGCCTCGACTTTGACCACAGCGTTGATAGAGAAAACTATAATTATAACCGAGGTACATAATTGTTTAACCTAGGATAACATCTATTAACAGACATGGTAAGTTTAGGTCATTTTTATCTGCATAAGTAAATAAATATTACATTAACTAAGTACCCATTATTAGTCTCTAAATAAATTGAAAACAAATATTTTTTTTGGTTATGCGTATCTACGACGTACAAGGATTGATTG
Source organism: Brachylomia viminalis (assembly GCA_937001585.2). NCBI lineage: Eukaryota > Metazoa > Arthropoda > Insecta > Lepidoptera > Noctuidae > Brachylomia > Brachylomia viminalis. Next base: position 20,168,973 of record OW443317.2, read on the forward strand.
ACGTAAGAATTATCTGTGTTTTCTACTAAAATTTTAAAAGTACAAAACAGATGCTTTTAAAATAACCTTGATATGAATCGTAAAAATTAACATTGGTGCCATCCCATCTTCCTAGCACGGCGGGCTGTGCGGGGGCGGCTGCTGCAGGTGCAGAAAACCTCAAACGGCGCAAATACTCTAATATTTTTGGATGTTATGTGTTTGAGCCGTTTGGGGTTGAAACTTGGCCAGGACCATGGGGTCCAAGTGCCCACTTAGTTTTTCGAGACATCGCCAAGCGGTTGGTCGACTCTTAACGTGACCAGAGGGCTGGCCTATTTTTTGGCCAAAGAATCAGCATTGCCATACAACGTGGCAATATTGCCACCCTTTTGGGCACTTTTCCTGTCAACAGCGATACGGACGAATTTTTTGATGCCCTTTGTTTTTTTTTTTATATATACTTGTACATATTATTATTTTAAGACTGTTAGCTTTTCAAATTATGTAAATATTCGTGATAAACCTAATTAAAATAATAACCTTTGGTTAGTTTTAGTCCAAACAGGACCAAAATATTCTTTAGCCACATTTGGACACCACAATGACATTGAGTTAGCAGCCTGGATCCTTTGTATTACGTCGTCCTATAAATCCTTCTAACATAACGCCTGTTTACGCCAAAGGGATAGGCAGTACGTGTTCCTATTGTACAGCCACATTTCGCAGGTCTTCTTTATCTTCTTCACATAGTATAAAACAAAGTCGCCCTGTTTGTAATTATGCTTAGATCTATTAAACGACGCAACAGATTTTAATGCGGTTTTCATCAATAGACAGAGTATAAATTAAGACCAAGGTTTTCAATTTTCATGCACATTCTAGTAGAGAAAAGCCGAGAATTTCAAAGATTTGTAATGTGATGTCATAAAAACATATTTTTGCGCGCTTGCCTTGTAAACGCCTGCTAAACCATACGAGATATATCAAAATAATGTACTACGGAATTGTGTATTTTAAAAAGATCATCCGCAATGGTATTATGTCTATCTCCTAAAGATAACCCACAGTAACCATTTTTTTCTTTTACATATTATTACATAAAATAATAAGTTATTTAAAAAGCTATTTTAGACAATACGGCACGGTTGGCGCAGTGGTAAAGCGATTGACTGCTGCGCTGCCTGTCGCGGGTTCGATTCTCGCACGGAGCATTTATTTCTATGACCTAAAAGTAGTTGTTCTGGGTCTGGCTGTTTGTGTTTGTGAGTTTAAATGTTTGTAAACGCACCCACCCAAAAAAAAGAAAATTAATAAAATAATACAGTATTATCCCTAATCTAATTAAACACGTTAGATACGTTGTGCATTTAATATAGATTCAAATTGCTCTTTACAGCATAACATTAAAATGAATATCTTAGAAGATATCAGACTCATGTATAAATACCATGTAATAAGGAGTGATAGTGGTAGTGTAATAGGGAGTGAGCCTATTGCCATCAACCGGGCCTAAATCCTGACGCCTGATAGGAAAAGACAGAAATTCCTTATAGAAAAACCCAATATAACACTTTGCCCAACATCGCAATCGAACCCAGGACCTCATGCTCAGCACTCGAGCAATAAAATGAAATGTAATTAAATTACACTAAATTAAATTAAATTAAATTAAATATTTATTTATTCATGGCAACTAAGCCCAATCGTTAGTAACATTGTTCTTAAAAACTATTGTTAGTAAACAAACACAAAAACAAAATTGCAAGTTTAGACGAAACCTGGAAGTTTAGCTGTGGGGTCTTCTGACCAGCACCTCCACAGCGTGCGACAACGAAGGTGCGTCGTACTTTTCTGCCAACATAATTAGGATGCCATTAGAACTAGACCGCGCTCTTGTCAGGATGGAATTGATTTTTTTGTGCATTATGGCGTAAAAATCATCGCTATGCGCAAATGCGATCATACCGGACTGCATTAGCGCGGTAGTCCCAACAATATCCTGAAGCAGTTATTATATTCAATACGCAGGGCGTCTAGCGATCTCTTAGTACGCCTTACCCACAGGCCGCTCGTGTAGAATGATTGGCAACACGCTTTAGACAGCGTAATCTTTACGCCAATACTACAACGAGCAAACCTGTGTATCAGCATGTTGGACCTAACCCTCCTACTCCTACTGATTAGTAATCTCCTTATTTTTAATTTTATTGCAGTTTGGAATGCTAACACTATCCCTACGGGAAATCTCTACGGTGCCCGGGCAAACTTTGGCAATTTCGACCAATGCATGAAACCACCATGGCTGGAAACCCATCCTCAATTTAGAACCAAGTACTGCATAGCACAACTGGTGCTGTCAGATAATCCAAAGAAGAAAGCGGATTATGATCCTTATGGGTCTACTGAAGAATATCTTAATGTGAGTGAAAACTTGATACCACTTTAGATTTCGTTTACCTTAAACTTCAACTGGGGTCGTTATACTTTAGAGAAAGTTCCTCATCCTCCTTAGACAAGGGAGGATCCTCTGATCAGACGAGTGGTGTACCTGGTGGGCTACAGCCTGACAGATGTTGTCGGGTTGTTATATAAATGTAAATGCTAATCTCTTAGCTGCTACGCCTTGTTTTTTTTTTTTTTCGTTAAGTTGGGTTTGCTCTTGGCTCTAGTCTAGGTCAGTGGTGACAGAGACAGAGTCGTCGGTGGAGTGAGCTTACCCAGAAGAAGCCTATTCACTCTCACTTTGAAGAGATTAGGTTTGTATGCATTCGGAAACACAGACGCAGGTAGAGAGTTCCACTCTATTCCTGTGCGCATTACAAAAGACATTTGGAAACGTTCATTGTGAATTGGTGGTACTGTATTATTTTTCTGTACTCTGGATGCTTAACGGGCTATGGGGATAAACGGGCTTAGAGTGTACGTCATTTTAACATCGTTCTCGCATATAATTATAAATTCAACATTATAGATGTAACTAATCTTTGTGTAACCGTGCAGCTTCTTGCCTGTTCTTTTCCATAAGTACCTACTACGCTTTGGAATGGGCAACTAGCTTCATATTTCTGACTGACCGACTCCTTGACAGTTCAAAAGTATCTGTAAATGGTTTAATTTAAATAAATACTTTGAGTTTTTTATAGCGCGGATAACTCTAAATAAATAAATAATAATGTTTAGTCATCAAAAAGTAAGATTACACACATTGCGTGATGTGCGACTTGCGTGACGTCAGGTGCGATGCGTAGTTCACATGTGGCGTTGGGGACTGACAACAGCTAAAGCGCGGTCACTGTCGGACTGCACAGAAAAGAAAGACAAGCGCGATGACACAAAGCTGGTATATTATTGCAAAATATGAAGCAATTCTCTATTTACAAAAAATCTACTGACTGGATTAAAACATTAAAACACTATCACGTTAATATATTGCTTGAAGAACAATCTGAAAAAAATACAGAAAGATTGCTTGTATATTAGTATGGTTTTTAATCGTTAAAATAAATTTTTAGAGGTATCTTCGTGACTTTTTTCTATAGTACCAAATTATATTTATTATGTTATCAACACACTATCTAACTAGCATACATCCTGAAGAATATCATATATTTTTCTGTTTTTATTTTACTGCAGGGGATCATATACTTTTAGGCATTATAAAACTCGCGTTCAGGTCTAATTAAACTTCTCCTATGTGATTACCCTGAAACCGCATCCAAAAACGGCCTTTTTTGCTTCTTACACATGCCATGCAAATGATTATAAACCGACGCCTAAGTGTCCTTTTGTTTTTGTATTTATTGTAATAGTTAGTTGGTTAGTCATTTAATTTAGGACCAAGTGTAAAATACTTCGTTGTGGTAAATATTGTAAAGTATTGTGTATTCATCCCAACTCTGTCGGGCTCGGAAGAAAGAATATTATATAAAAAATATAAATTAACAGAGATAATGTTAAAAAATACGGCGAAAGCTGCTGGCACAATGGCTGAGTAATTGGTTTCTACGCTGCAGTTGCAGGTTGAAATCTCAAACTAACAAATGTGTGTCTATGGTATAAACTATACATAATATATTTTGTTTCTTCAACTCCATATGGGTGTTTATTCAGAATTAAAGTTGAAAATGTACATAAATAACAACTTATGGCTAGTAAATAAATAAAAATAACAATAAAATATCCTAACTGACGTAAGTAGGACAGACCATGCGGTGCAAGATGGGAGGTGAGCCATGGTCTGTGTAGAGACGGATACACACTCCGCAGGTCTGAGCCATCCATGAGCCCTCACTTTTGGAGGTTGTCCTTGCCTACGCTGCTTGCTGGGCACGAAGTCTATTTAAGGTTTGCCAAGTAGTCCATGGTAACTTGTGCCCAGATGGGAGGCTCTCTGATGATGAGGTTTATGCAGGTCTTGCACAAAGATCACGTTTTTGTGTGGAGGGGTTACCATCGGCTGGACACACCCAAGATTGTTTTTTGTTCTTCTATTAATTATCACATTTTTGCGTTCGACACGCTCTTCTATAAAATCATTATTTTGTAGATAATCATACCTATATTCTTTGCGGCCGTCGATATTAGACTAGTAGAAGTAGGTACCATTAACATTAATAGTTCTTCGTGAACCGTTCGCTCTCTTGCCTTTGTTAACCTTTAATAATAGCAATTATAAATAAATTCTCGCTCCCACATAATTACTTTTGTTTATTCTATTTCTATAGAATAGAAACGTAAAGGTTGGGTCATAAACTAATTGATTAACGTTTCCGTCACGTAACACTAATGAATGATCAGTCTTTGGGTACCTATTAAAAAAGGAAGACAAAGTTTGTCATTATAAGACGGGGAAAAATCTTAAAATATTTAATTTATCTTTAGTAAAATAGTTTGATAACAAAAAAAATCGACCAAGTGCGAGTCGGAGTCGACCATGAAGGGTTTCGTACCACAGTACAATATTTAACGCTATATCATATAAGCCCAAACTCGAGTGGTTTACACACCAACCACCACTGACTAATTCCACTATCCACCTCCTGGCTCCAGCATCAGACCCGCTTTGCTTAAGCCCAATGTATTGTACTCGCCAAAGCAAATCATATGAGCCCAAACTCGAGGGGTTGACTAGTAGCCACTGAAGAGGTCCACTATCCACCTCCTGGCTCCATCGTCGGAACAGCTCCAAAATACCAAATTATAATTTTGTCATCAGAACTACATATACGTAGGTACAAAGTTTCATTTCGATACGACAATTAGAAGTATGTAAAAATTTACTTATTTTACATTATTTGTTAGTTACAAGTGAAGTTAACATATAAAAAAATAAAAGCGTGTTAAAAACACTTTACTTGTATTACTTTAATTTAATGTTATTATTTGTAGTTATAGCGGCAATAGAAAAAATTAAAAAAAATGAATTTAATGAAAATGAATTCGCTGTGAAAATTTCAACTGTCTACCTATTACGGTTTATGAGATACGGCCCGCTGACAGACAGGTGGGCGGACGGACAGCGAAGGCTTATTAGCACGCTTTGAGTACGGAACCCTAAAAATACTAGGCTCTGTTACTCAGAATGAAAAATCACAAACCATGTAGATAAGAATACAAAGTACTTATAAGTAGATATAGTACAACCAGACATTCCCACTGCTGGGACTGCAGGCCACCTTTCTGAGAGCGAGAGTGGGCCATAAAGATGTTTCCTTTCACCGTTTTTAGAACAATGACATCAAAAACTCTTGCATTTAAGGGCTGATTTTTCAATAGTCAGATAACTTTTACCTGAAGAATAAATATGACGGTTCGACATATAATATTTTCTATACAAAAGCTGTCAAACCGCCATATTTATTCCTCAGATAAAAGTTATCTGACTATTGAAAAATCAGTCCTAAAATATACATACATCATCATCTTCCTACCCTTGTCCCAAGTTAGGTACTAGCCCCGTGGTCGATGCAATACGTTTTCTTCCTCATCACTATCATTCACTTAATTTTCCTCTAAATCATTCGTCACAGGGTCCATCCATAAAAAAATATACAGGGTCAAATTAAATTGGCTAGCGAAACTCCGCGGAAATGATGGGTACCGGTATGAAAACACGATAAATTTATTTAATAAAATATATAATAAAATATATTTAATAAATTATATATTTAATAAAAAGGATTGATGTTTTTTTTTAGGGGTCGGCGACCGTTTGTAATTTGTAAAAAATGTTTTATCGAGTTTAGATATTGATACCCATCACGTCTGCGGAGTTTCGCTAGCTAATTTAATTTGACCCTGTATATTTTTTCATGGATGGAGAGGATCCTTGACTGTTTTAGTCAAAAAAAAAAAACAAACAAACCACTGTACTCTTGCATTTACAATTTTTTTCTCTTTTTAGTCACCAACGACATCAGGTCTGCCCGTCAACGACCTAATCTGGGGGATGTGTGTCCCCGCAACCTGCCACCCATCTTCCATCGTCAAGATCACCAGGTCCATGTATGACCTGACCACCTTCGGGACCCAGGCTCCTAACATCACGGTGGACCATTGTCAGGTCGCTGGAGACAAGCCGCAGCATGGACCTGGGTTTTATTTGTTTATGTGAGTACCTTAAATTTTAATACATTACTATCAATCAATCAGCATATCGTAGTCCACTATCCCAAGCTACGCCACAACACGGACAACGTGAAACGTGGAAGCCGGACTGTCGTCCGGCTTCCACGTCCAGTCTGTCCCAGCCACCTTTTCAAGGTCGTCTGGCAATCTAGCTGGGGGCGTCCCACACTATGCTCGCCGATACGCGGTCTCCACTACAGGACTCGTTCGCTTCACCAGCCATCGTCGGTCCATCGACAAACATGGCCAGCCCACCGCCACTTCACTTGCTTACTCTAAAAACTATACAGCTATATTATTATTTTTTTTTTTATTTATTTATTTATTTAACCATTTATGTACACACTTATATAAACAGACAAGAAGAAAATAACAGAAAAATAGGTACAAAGGTGATGCTTATTTCTAATGAAATCTCTTCCAGCATACCTGCGATAGGATAGTAGATTTAGAGATGTAGACAGCGTGTGTAAGAGTAAAAGAGAAAATAAAATACATACAATCAAAAACAATTCACTTAACAAAATAAAACAAATAATATGAGAATATACATACAAACATACATACATACTTCTAAAATAAATAACACTAGAATATTAATATATACGCAACTATGACGAAGTGGAAAGATAGTGTTCTTTCACTCTTCTTTTAAAAACTGCAACAGTTTGGCAGTCCCTAATGTCAGGCGGAAGTGAATTCCACAACCGCACCGCGTGCACAGTGAAGGAGTAGGAGTAAAAGTCGGTGGAGTGGGGAGGGGACTTAAGGAGGTTTCTAAGATGCGACCTGCAAGGCGCATCTGAAGGTCGGGCGTAGGAAAAACGCTCCCGCAGATAGGATGGCGTTTTAGGGTTGTGAAGGAGGTTGAATAGCAGACACAATATCCGAGAGTTCCTGCGAAGTCGAATGGGGAGCCACTTGAGTATCTTGCGAAAGTTGGAAACGTGATACATTAAAGCCTATTTCGGCTATAGCAACAGCATCATTTTCTGGTGCTTGATTTAGACGTCATGGTAGCTGAAGTTCTGTTTCCGCGACGTTTATAAAGATTGTAGCAGTAGTCACATATTCGTCTATGAGGACCAGTTTCTTAAGCACCAGGTTTCTGATCTAAATCTGACTAATCTAGGTCAAATATATTTCCTTAGATTACCCTTATATGCCCGCACTGCATCATACGCTGCTTTTCTGTCAGTCTGTGGTGTCCATATTAACAAAAAAGAAAACGTGTGCGGTCGCGGGACCCCCGTCAGGAACTAAGTTCCATGGAAAGGTAAGGAGCCCACATGGACGGGCTACTCTATGCATCCAAAGGACGTATTTAAAATATCGCTTTTAGTGATAAGACTGCCCATTGTCGTATGATGATGATGATGACGCACGTATGATTTAAAAGAAAAGTAAATAACAAATACTGACCGGTTGGTGCAGTTGGTAGCGACCCTGCCTTCTGAGCCGCTGGTCCCGGGTTCGATCCCCGTACAAGTCAAACATTTGTGTGGCTGAATATGTCTGTTTGACCTGTGTCTGGGTGTGTATATGTATATACGTACGTATATCAGTCATCAGGTTACCGTAGTACAGGCTCTACCTAGTTCGGGACCTGAAGAACTTGTGTGGATGTTATCTCAAAAAGTTTAAACGATATCTTTCTCGTAACGAGATTATACAACTGGCTGCGCACAATACTCATCTGTTTGAATCTCAATACTCGCATGAGACATACTCGTTTATAATAGAAAGAGACTGAGAGAGAGAAAAAGTAGCGTGGAGGGAGCATAACTCAATAAAATCGTAAATATTTAGTTTATTATAATATACAACGAGTTGTTTTGCATCCTCGTCAAATTTCAGGAGGCTGTTATGAAAGACATAAATAATCAAATAAAATTACGATCCTGCCCAATAATTAATACATACTTGTTTTTTTAGGTATTTAAGTTTGACAGTATTTCAGAATACTCCACTTTCAAAGAACAAAATCGCCCCGTTGCGTATGCGGTAGGCAGTGTCGTACGACTATGTCGCTGTGTGCATGCGTTACAGTTACAGCGCAGTTACAGGGCGGTATCACACGAGCCCTACACATGCCGATTTCCGAAAAATACAAAAAATTAAAAAAAAAACCTACTTATTTTATTATTGATTCGTGTCGAGAATCATTGGCATAGTTACCTCCTCGAATTGGACGAGGATGCAAAACAACACCTTGTATAATGTTAATAATGTAAATCGTGCAATAACTTAACTTAAAACCAAATATTTTAATACTTATATAAAATATAAATACCATAAAAGCAAATGATATTATTATAATTTAATATTCAATCTTTTCCTTAACAAAAAGCCCCTTCATCCTCTCTCCTATTAAACATTAACTTTGCTGTGCCCGACGGGGTCCATAATTGATTCGATGGTTTAACATACCAACTATAATTCTAGTTAACATATTTTGGAATGCAATAAAGTATTGAGTATAACGCTTTTTCCTTACGTGACAATTTCTACCACTCAACTCAAGTGTACAAGGAACTTCGTTCTAGAAATATTCTTGAGTTCTGAAAGTCATATTGGCAGATACTTGCTATGTCCTGGAAAACCTGTCAACTTACTTACTATAGTATAGTTAAAATCTCGCTGCAGACTCGGTCGTAAATCATTCGAGTGTTTCGCTCTCTTTCCCACTCACGGGCCTTATGGGCAGGCCACGCCCACACGTAGTCCTGGGTATTACTGCAGTCGATGAGTGATATCGATAGTTTTATATATTTATAAATGGGTGATAGAAATAAATACACATTTTTTTTTTATTATATTACCAAATTTACTACGAAGCATATTAAATATATAAACAAAAGAACGTATATATAAAACTAAAAAACTAAAAATAGAAAATTAAAATTCTTCGTCTGAGTCATCATCGATAATGGCCTTGAGCGCGCGCAACTAGCGCACATCCCTACTCCGATTATGATTTATGACCAAGTCTGCAGCGAGATTTTAACTATACTATAACTTATTTTCAAAATGCTCCATTATAGCTGAAAGTCAAGTTCATAGGTATACCATTGTCCTTTACTCCGATATTATGACTCTATCAACACTTATTTACAATAATTACAAAGATTTATTACAATTACAGTAATTATATTCAGACGTCTATAGTTTTAATATATAATAGACTACCTATAGTAAGCGCGTTATCAACTAATTCGTCGGGCCTTAAATCATTTCCCTATATCTATCTCGCTTGCATCTACGGGCCTTATGGAGCCGCTTAGTGAGGGCGTAACAATAAAATAAATATATCGATAAGTAACGTTTATTATCGTATCTTGTTCGTACAGTGACTCATCGACACCACGTGAGCAGGTTGCCGTTTACCGATAACGGTCCCGGCGCGTTGCACATTACTATCTCTTTTGACATTTATGGCCTCACGACTCAGTTGATAACGCGCTGACTATAGTGTGAGGTAACGTATTTGTGCAATAGACAATAGCATTCTAGCCGTAGAGTTAAATGATGAACAAGACAATGGTCCTAAACATATTCTGTTCCAAAAGTATATCATGAAGGTGTAAACCAACCATGTTCAGGTTAAATTCTTACGCAATTAGTCACTAAAGAGAATTAGGTACACGTTCATCTGTATTCTTTTAATTTTATTTGTTTTGCAAGGCACACCAACGACATATTTACAAGGATATAACAATAGGTAATCACGAGTAAATACATCACTTATAGGCATGCACAACATTCTTAGTAATAAGTGAACAACTTTTCTATTCAATTTTTAAATCATTACATTATATTACAAACACAAATAAAAAAAATACATATTAAAATTACCAAAAAAGAGAATCATATAAAATTAGATTAGATAAATGCTAATCAATTCGTCACATTGCATTAGAGCAATACAACCATACAAAATCACAATAAAATATTCACACATAAGGTTAAAAAAAAAAACGAAATATGGAATAAAATAAAGGGAAGTATATAAATGAACTGATAAAATTTAAAAGATACAAAACAATGAAAAAAACATAAATATCATAAGTATAACTAAACTAAATTCAAATTAAATTATTATTAAGGAGGATTCAACTTTATATCTTACCACTTTAACCAACATTGTTTAAATTGTAATTGAAAATTCATCGGCGAACATTAAGGTTATAAAATTTACCTCAATTAATGTGAGATAAAAACGTGATAAAATTAAAATTTGGGACTTAAGTATTCAAGTAATCAAATCAAAACACTAATTTGTTAGTGGCACTACAAATTGGCTACAGTTGGCATTGGTTTCTAACCAACATATTTGTTTACGTTTTTATCAGATAATTTTGGCATAGACCATAGGTACTGCCCCGTTGGTCTAGTTTTCGCAAGCGTAACTGCTGAGGTCCTGGGTTCCATTTCCATGTCGGGAAATTACCTGTTAGGTGTTTCGATCAGGAATTTTGTCATGGCAGCCCGGAGTCGAGATTTTTACTCGATTAATGTCGGTATTAGAAGAAAGAAAGAAAATGCGTTTATTTGCGGTAAACATGACGCAAAAAATAACACAAACACAAAAATTAAGGAAAGGTTGGGGGAAACATGCGTCACATCGACGCAAAACGCCTATCGCTCAGCATTATGCTGCGACCCTATGCAAGACAGAGCCACAGCGCTGGTTTTCAGCGACAGCCGGCTTAGTTACGTGAGATTTGAAAATTACTGGCGAAATGAGGGTGTACTCTCCACCCTGTTTCTCTAGTATTTCTATCTCACGAAGCGACGCACGCAGGAGCTCTCAGCGCACCGTCACCGTCCGTCTGAGACCGGTCAAATTTGGAAGTGTGTGTGTATGTGAGTGTGGGCGTGTACTTTGCTGACGCTAGCCTTGGTTACCAGAAGCAAAGCTCGCATCTTGAGATAAAAATACTGTACCCTGTACCAATAGAATACTGTAAGACATCAAGCAATGAAAGGAAAAATACTTAAAATTATCAGTCAATTACAATCTCGCGCAAACTGAGGGTCCAAGGGTTGGTCCAATAGACTGTAATGGTCTGTTTAATGGTTCTAGAAGACGATAAGGCAACAAACTATCACATATATTATGTACTTATCGCTTGCGTTACGGTTAAATAAACAGTCGGGTGGTGTACCTACTGCTAAAAAATATTTTTGTGAGTGCATGTTTTGGCGCCATCGATATGGGCGAGAGAATCGCGCGACAGTCTCACCGTGCGATCAAATTGCCGCGTGGAGATTGCTCCATACAGTCTACATATAGAATTTGATGTCTGTGGAGATGGGGCCCTATGACATGAGTATTTACTTTGTAAAGTATTATATTATTTAAATTATTGTGAATGTAAAGATTATGTGGTTTATTACTTTTTTTATTTTATTTCTTAGTTAGTTTCACGATCTGGCAGCTTGAGTAATTTATGCGGCCTACCCAAATGTCCTTTTTTTGGTATTGATCGTCGAATCGTTGTGCTCCTTAAGTTCTCAGTTGAGCGGCAAGATTACTGACAAATGCGTGCACTGACTGGACAGGTCCGCTCAATCTGTATGGTTTTTCCTCAAAAGACCGTTTCAGACACCAATCTACATGGTCTTCACATGATCTGACCAAGATTATGTCTGGACTTTAAAAGAGACTGTGACCTCTGAGTTTGTTTCGGCCTTTCTTCTCAGAGTAGTCATATAGGAAACGCCGACCGTTATTGTTCTGAGCGCCGACCTCATCTAGTTTTTAAAATATGATTGACGTGTAAAAGTGTTTGTAACAAACCTACTTACAGAAATAAAATCATTTATCATGTATGTTATGTGTAAGGAAAGAGGCGTGCAAAGACTATGAAATCTCACAGACTTTAACTGTTGTCCTAGGGCGAATTCAACCAAACTTTTATCAACATAATATTCCATTTATTTGTCAGAATATTGTAACACAGATGATACATAGTTTTTAAAGTTCATAATATTCTGACGTTTCCGGCGTACAAATACATTTTTAGGATTTTGGTTAGTTTCTTAGACATAATATTAAATTAAATGAATCAGGATAACATTAAAATTGCAATTGCAACTGCAATTCTATACCTAGTTTATATCTTACCCTTTTTCCATACAAAACTGACAGACCGACTTTGGTCAAACCAGCCTATAGTTGACTATGGGCTGATCTATCAATAGTTTGTAGTATTTTAACTGAAGAATAAATATTGCGGTTTCTTTACGGTACGATAAGCCGCGCCGAAGAAAAATTGTGTCCGTCAACAAGCTTCCATAGTGATCCAACACTGACAACCGTGACTATACACGGCAAATAAACCGTAGTTTTTCACGACAAGAAAAACGTATGTGTACCAAGGGCCTTAGGCCAGGGCACGTTTTTTGTACGGGCGGCGGCGGCGGCCGGCGGGCGTAGCGTAAATAAACCGTGCCGTGTACAAAGGGCCTAACAGCTTTTATATTGAAAATATCTACTGTCATATCATTATTAATTATTCTTCAGATAAATTAGCACTCACTAAAAATTACTACGATGCAGATAATGTTGCTGCAACACGGCTCTTGGCTTTTAGGGAGTTTGCGGGTGATATGGATTGTGAAATCAAATGATTTGGTTTGTTATTTTCAGAGCCTTGATAGTATCGCTGATAGTTATGGCTGCAGCTTCAACTTACTATCGGCTCCATGTAGCCAATGATGAACAACCACCAGACAGTTTAGGTAAGATACATGGCAGTTTATCATTACGTTATTACGTTATTTAGGTTTTATTACGTTTTTGAATCTTCATAACTTGCTGACTGGCAAATGTTTTCGCCACATAATAAGCTATTTCTAATAATTTATCTCTTTATGTTATACTAGGTCCGCCCCGCGCTTTTACTCGCTTAAGTCTCGGTATCGTGGGAATATCAGGATAAAAGTATTCTATGTCTTAATCCAGGTCATGGTCTACTTGTGTGCCAAATTTTATCCAAATCCTTTCAGCTGTTTTATCGTGAAAGCGTAATAAACAAACATACAAAAAATCGATTATTTTCTAAAGATAAAATATTCGATTGTTTGTATGTTTGTACTAATATTAACTAATATTATAAAGATAATATTAGTTTTGAAGTCAGATAAAAAACTTATGATGATGATGGGAAGCGGAAAATTAAAACAAACGGAGAGATAGGTGATACATGTAAATTAAAAAAAAAACTTTTTTTCCAGAAACAATAATAACAAAATCATTCTGCATCATAAAGAACCGTGAAGACCTGGTGAAGGATAACAAGGAAGAGATCAGAGTGATGAACGGCATGAGGTTCCTCACAGCTGCATTTGTCATATCTATACATGAAATGTTCTATATGACATTGTCTGGAGTTATCAATTCCAGGGATTATGATAAGGTACGTCTCTGCCGGCCTGCCTGATAAGGTGGACCGATGAAGTTGTGATTGCTGCACGATGCACAGAACCGGTTGAAGTGGTGGTGCTTAGGAGGCCTATGTCCAGCAGTGGCCGTCTTTCAGCTGAAATGATGAGGTCCCTGCAAGTTTTTGGTAGTAATTATTACTTAGGTCTAATAATGTTCGGGGAATTTACTCAGTTCCTCCAGGAGTCAGTAGGGCTCCGAATTACCATTTTTTCCTGGCAAAGCGTTAAAAGATCAAGATACAATAAGAAAGGTTTACTTCTACGATGTAACAGGCTCCTTGAGGCAAGGAGAGGTCTATTAACTAGAGAAGGTTTCAGTTATGAAAATGCTACAAAATGTGGATTTGTAGACAAAATCAAAAGTAATTTATTAAAACTATGCTGAGAATCAGCAGTTTTTGAACGTCAAAATTACATAGGACGGTCCTCCAAAATGCCTGCCCTTCACCACTTCCTACTGCTTTAGCTGGGAAGAAGAAGTGGTGCAAGAAACTCCCCAGCAGCACAGCTGTCTGTTCAGTTAGAAGAACTGTATTCTATACAGTAGGAAGTAATTAACATTACGAAACACAAAACATTACATTAAATTATTTGCCACTAAGTCAGCTGGCACACGCCAATATACCTACAAAAACATCGAAAAATATACACCAAGCAGAAATAAATAATAAAAACGTACCTAAACAGAACTGAATACCTAAATAAAAGCCTCCAGACATAAAGGACGTGCCCGCTTACATTTGCATTGCTGCATTATGTTTACATAGCTGTGACATACAGTCACAAATGATAAACTAGGACCTTCGAAGTAAAATAAAGAAACAATTACTAATAACAATAACAAACGCTGATAATAATGTACCTATGTAAGTTAATTAATGACTTGAGTTTTCGAGACAACACGTAGCACTATTCTTAAGATTTTTATCTAGGGAGGCAAACTGTCTCTCCTTAATACAGGTTGCTCAGCTACCTAGCTAGGAGTACAGTAGTTCACCCCGTACAAAAATTTGTTAGTTTAAGTACTACGCTTACTTAGTTATTTAACTCTAATATGTACGAACTACAAATACCCTATATGCAATAAATAAATAACAAAACCATAGTCAGCAAGATGACCTGTCACCACAAACAGCAGCCGTTCACGAGCATAACGCAAAGATCAGCTAAAAACATTGAAATTATACTCAAGCAGACTAAGCACAAATCTGCCATGTGCGTGACTAGCTATGGCAAATAATTAAGTCAAAGTCAAAACGTTTATTGCGAACTTAAGGTCGCTGCACACAGCGGGCGCGGCGCGGCGGGACGGGACGGCGACGCGACACTGAGCAGTTGTAATGTACTAGATATTACGGACGACGCCACACAGAGCCGTCCCGCTCGGCGCGACGGTAACCGTCGCGCCACGCCGCCGCCGCGCCGAGCGGGAATACAAGATTATACGTACATTTAGTAGAAATGTATACAAAATATAGGTGTTTTGGACGTGATCGCGCCCGCAGTGTGACCGATGCCGCCGCGCCAGCGCCGCGTCGCCGCCCCGCCACGCCGCGCCCCGCCACGCCGCGCCCGCTGTGTGCAGAGACCTTTAGTGTACAATGTTGGTCTTATGTTATGTTAGCTCTTATGACTTAGCAGCCTTTTACAAGCATTTCAATTATCATTTGCCTGCCCATAGCATCCTAAATTAGCATGCATTAAACATTATTACTTATTACTTAATTATTTTCTTCTATAACAATACGATTAAATTGAGAAATTATAGTTATGTCTAAATTTAATGTCAATAATAATGAATTAAATACAATTATTCAGCAGTATGACGGCACGGATGGCGCAGTGGTTAAGCGATTGACTGCTGTGCTGCGTGTCGCGGGTTCGATTTCCGCACGGAAAAAATATTTGTATGACCTACAAGTAGTTGTTCCGGGTCTGGCTGTTTGTGTATGTGTGTTAAAATTTTTGTAAACGCACCCACAATACAGGAGAAATTCCTAGTGCAAAATTTCATTAAAAAAAAAATGTTAATGTCGTCTTTTTCAGGTAGTACAAATTTTATTTATAATGTTATATGAAGTTAAATAGGATAGACTAAATCTTATTGTCTATATAGGACAGATCGCCACTTTTGTAAATGATATTCTTTTATTGAGTAGAAACATTTTTGGAATATTGTTGCCGATTTTTCAGTTTTAAACGTGTTGGGCAACTCATTATATATTTTTATTGCCATACAGGGTGTCCCGTAAATAATGGTTCAAACGTGATGGGTAGGTAGCTTACCTCATTTCAAACAACTAATTTGAACAGTTAAAAAAAATCGGTAAGGTAACCAAGATATTTTTTTTTTCGAATTTTACCATTTTCTCTAACAGCATTCAGTGTTTTTAATGCTGTCGCTGCAACTAATAACATTTTTAGGTATGATTTTTGTCAAAAACTTCTGAATAGCTTATTGTTAATATTTTATTTTTCAAATATAATTTTATTTGCCTTAGAAAAAAAATGTTCAATTGATTTTTTTTTTCAATTTTTTTTTTCAAAAAACTTTTTTTTCAAAATTAGTTGTTGGAAATGAGGTAAGCTACCTACCCGTTACGTTTGATCCATTATTTACGGGACACCCTGTATATTAAGGACTATCACTTATCATTTTAATTCTTGAGGATGGAGCGCATAACCTCTTTTTATGGCGAGTGCAGACGGCAGAGTTAGAATCTGATATTTTATAAAGTAAGGTTTACAGCTCTCCGTATTATCTGTTTGGGCTAGAATTCTTATACACTTCTTTTGCATTATGAATAGTTCATCTACGTTAACACTATAAAGCCATAGCTGTTTGTGTGTTAGTGCTTTGTTTAATTTGAAAAAGAGCGTTAGAGAATCTGGAGAGTTTAGTTTTATGTGTTTGTGTTTAATTTAATGTTTGTGTTTCGTAACGTTAATTACTTTGCATACTATTGTATAGAATCAAGTTCTTCTAACTGAACAGAAAGCAGTGCTGCTGGGGAGTTTGTTGCGCTGATTCTCCTTCCCAGCTAAAGCACTAGGAAGTGGTGAAGGCTGGGTGCTTTGGGAGACTGTCTTGTGTAATCTTTACTTATAATTGTTATTTCTTCCCTATTGTGGAAAACAGGCGTCATTCTATCTGCTTGTTTGCAATTTCGTTGCTAAACTTAAATTAATTATCGTTTTTCAGTCTATTGAAGGACTAACAGGTATGTTTCTCCACTTCGATGTGATCGTGGACACATTCTTCGCGATGTCTGGTCTTCTCCACATTAAGGGTCTTCTGGGCAACGCTAATAGACAGCAGAATCTGTTCAGCGTTCTATGGAAACGATATGTGAGGTAAGTGCTTCCTTTGCTTAATTTTTTTCTTCGTGTCGGTCCAACATAAATGTTATTATTTTTGAATTATTTATACAATGTGGAGACGAAAACAGGATAATAAATAATTAGACTTCGTATATGTAGTGACATTTCTAGTCTGCATACGAAAATTCAACAAAATATATCCAATAGTTTAGTCACTATACCCTTTTTTTTATTGTGGGAAATCATCAAATAACTTCTCCCGGTCTGGGCGGAGCGGGAGGGCGTGTCATACTCTTACTGACTGAAACCCACCCGTGTTCCTTCAGTCGCCTGTGCCAGGAGCC
The DNA here is from genome assembly GCA_937001585.2 of Brachylomia viminalis. NCBI lineage: Eukaryota > Metazoa > Arthropoda > Insecta > Lepidoptera > Noctuidae > Brachylomia > Brachylomia viminalis. The sequence goes on from OW443317.2 coordinate 20,186,699, forward strand.
ACGGTAACCCTTTCGGACTTTCCCGCAACCCTGGCTAGTCACTATACCTAGTATAAGATTAGCAATACACATAGTAGGCCCAGTTGGTATTCCCAGTGTCTTCAATTCATGTCGTCTCGGCATTGTATATTGTGCTGTAATAAACTTGAAGACCATTCAAAATAAAAGATAATCAGTATTTTCCTACTGCACGGCCTTTTCTCAAACAAAGAACAAACAAGCATTGATAACTGCGCTTGCTCGTTTGATCATTTCTCTGTGTTCTTTAAGCAAAAACCTATTGCAGTGGCTATACTCAACGTTAGCCCCGTCATCACTTTACTGGCTAGTTAATAGTCCTCCAAACCGAATTTTGGCTATGGCGGATCTTAGTGGAGACTAGCAATCGACGCGTGTTATAGTTCACAAGTGTGTACGTAGACACAATTAGACTCTCTCTTCCCTCACTCTTCACAGTCCGGTGGGATGGCAATCCGACACGACTGGAGAGAGACCAGGCGCAGAACCAACCACCACCAACCAATCACCAAACCACCGCCAACTTCCAAACTCTGGGCTGTTACTGAGGAATTCCTAATAGAAAAACCCAATAACACTTTGGCCGAAATGGTAATCTAACCCATGACCTCATGCTCAGCAGTCGCGCTTGTGACCACGAGACCGACGTGGTAGGTACCACGGCGTCGTCAAGATCTTTTCTAATGAAGTACGTGCCGATACCACAGAAAAAAGACTTAAATGTTGAATTTATACGTTTCATTTCAGACTAATGGGACCCTTCGCGTTTATAATTTTCTACCTGACATCGGTATCAAAGTACATTGGTTCTGGTCCGATATGGATCTTCGGCAACGAGCTAGAATCGGAAGTGTGCCTCAAGACTTGGAGACTGAGCTTGCTAATGCTAAACACTGATCCGAAATATATTGTGAGTACAACAGAAAATAATCAAGATGTATAACTGGAATATTCTTCGTGCTTTTTCTTCAAAGAGACACGGAGTATTTTTTTACTCGAGTTCTCTAAGAGATCATGCCCCTAATCTAAATATTGTGAACTAACAGAATACATTTAATATGACACTAAACAACATACATACAACGTAACATAACACATACAAACATATTTGGTTTGATTTGATTTGACATGAACATAGGCTAAAATATAGCGAATATTATAATGACAAATTCATAACCCACCGCCATCACCAGCCTAACCTTTTCCCACCTGTGTTGGGCTCGGTTTCCAGTCTAACTGGATGCAGCTGGATACCAGTATTTTACAAGAAGCGACTGGCTAAGTGACCTCCACAACCCAGTTACTGAGTAACACAGACAGGTTGCTGGTTGATTCATATCATAACCGACCGTTGTGTTTCAGTGCCACGGAGTCACCTGGTACGTGCCGTGTGACTATCAGCTCGCTATCCTTGGAACCGTCCTCTTCTACTTCTATCAGAAAGATCGCAGAGTTGGATTTGCTGCCTTTGGAACAGCTGCAGTTCTCTCCCTCATCATACCTGGAGTTCTGACGTATTGGTACCAGTTGCCGGCTGTTCATTTTCTGGACTTAGGGTAAGATTTATGGTAATGATAATTGCGAAGATGAACTTGTATTCAGACATTCAGATTGATCAACTTGTGGTTATTCTTTAATTCAAACTATCTTTCTTTAATTCAAATTTGAATTTTGTTTTTGCACAGACAAAAGTATTTGTTCGTTTGTGCAAAAAACACAGTCACAGTAGCTTAATGTATTCTGTTCAACTTGTGGTTACTCTTAAGCAATATTTTTATGTAAGTAGGTTTCAAGATTCAATAAAATGTCTTATTGGGAAATAAAACTATTTTGCCAGCCACTCTTAATGATCTGAACAATTAGAATAATTAGACTCCCAGTTTTTTCTATGATAACTATATAAATATACTACATCAAAACATTGCAGGATTGCTAAATAAATCTGACGTACTTTCCGTATGCTTAGAATAACTCGTGGTGAAGAATATTAACATTGACGTAATTGGCATAACCGAGCATTTCATGATGGCTGGTTATGAACAGTATCTGTCAATCTCTAACTACGATCTAGCAACATGTTTCAGTAGAAGAGACATTAAAAGAGGTGGAGCATGTATCTTGATAAAAAAAGGACACCACTGGAAGTAAATTCCTAAAGTTAGGAACTTAGCAATAAGTAATACATTTGAATGCTGTGCTATTAAGCTAATCCATACTGACACCATTGTAATCTGCATTTATAGAGTCCCAAATGCAAATAATTTAACAACTTTTTTTGAGCGACTGTATAAATTATGATAGTTTATAACAAAGAAAAATAAACAAAATATTATAATATGCGGTGACTTGAACATTGATACTTTGAAACTTAATAATACAACACTAGATCTAGAATGTCTTTCAATTTTAAATTATTAATTAATCAGCCAAACAGACTAAAATTAAGCGTACACCAGAGACAACAATGGGTATCGCGGGGAATTAACATGCAACATGCAGTAAAAATTAAAGAACACTTCTGTGGCTTCTGTGACAAAACAAACAAGAATTCAAAAAATATACATCAATATAATAAAATAAAAAAAATCAACACAACGTGATCAGAACAGATATAAAAACAAATCATTAATCGAACAAAGATAAATATGCCTAACAAAGCTCAATTGGAAATATTAAAATCTGAAAGAAGTAACACCCGTGCAAGATAGCGGAAGTCTTTAACAACTTTTTTGTCGACAAGATAAAACCAATCAGTAATAGAGGCGAACAGGTTACATCAAATCTCTCAAAACCAAGTAATTCGATGTTTTTGACACGAAGTAATGAAAATGACATCAAAACCATATAAATTTAAAAATACCGGTACTTTAAGTAATTGTGGAATTTTACCAAAGTAATTAAGTACGTTTCTGATTACATTAGTGCATCACATACGGTACATGTCCAACTAACCTGAAAACAATTGTTGTTAAACCATTATTGAAAAAAAAATAACAAAGAATGCATGGACTCATATAGGCCTATCCGCTTGCCCCAATAATATTCAAGGTATTTTAAAAATACATATAAGCACATATTTATAAATAAGTACCTGGATAAACAAAACGTTTTGACACAGGACAAAAAGGCTTTCGGAAAAGTAAAACTTTCAATATGACCATCTACGACTTTTTAAATAATGTTTATACGAATGTTGACAACAGAATACTTGTGTGCTCAATATATTGTGACATGACTCAGGCCTTTGACTATGTAGACCATCATATTTTGTTAATTAAACTAGACGCCTACGGCATTAGAGGTAATGTCTTGAATTTAATAGGATCTTATTTAAAGAACAGGAAACACTACGTTAAAGTATCTGAAATAGAATTCAAATCTAAATGTCAACGAATCTACAAGTCTGTTCTTCGAACAATTACATATGGCGTACCCCAGGCCAGTGTTTTAGGGCCTCCTCTATTTATAATCTATATATAAATGATATGCCGAAAGTTACAAGTCACCCAATCTCACTATTTGCTGATGACAGTACTGTGACCATTAATAGCACAAACGCTCAAAACTATAACGGGGAAATTACTAAGACAATAACCTCCGTAGTACAGTGGTTAGATAATAATAATCTAAAAATAAATATTGAAAAGACGAAATTAACGATGTTTCGCCAACGTTCAAAGTCAAATATGAGTGTATACAAGCCAACGCATAACACAAGTAAACACAAAACGGAATTTTTAATAGACAATAATTTAATGTTGACATGCTAATAACATACATGTATTGTTGACCTTGACATACATTTCGAATAAACACATTAGTGTTGCTTATTGACATCTGTATTATTATTTGTTCTGTGTAACATGTAAATTATGTGATGGTCCAAAAAAAACGCTAAATTTCCACTAAATGAATTTAATAAAGTAAATACAATTAATTCTTAATATTAGGTGAGTAGGTACTAAGAGGTTGTCCTAACGACTGATGTATGTGACGAAAGGCCCCGCGCCGAATCTGCTGGTTAGTTTTATTGGATGCATCAAATTGGGTTGCGCAATCCATTCACAGTAACCGAATGTATGGTGGTGACGTATCTCGGAGGCACTCACAGATATAACATGTACTGTACTGACACTAAATTTGTTTTTTTTTCTCGTTTTGCTATTTATTATTAATTTATTTGTATGATGCAATGTGTGATTATTGTATTTTTATACAATACGGCTTGTTTTTATATTTTATTTCTTATTTGATTACTGAGACTTGGCTGGCTTGATAATACACACAAACATTTGTATGCCCTCTTGCATAACATAGCGCACTTTTATTATCATTCATGAAATACCATTATTTTTGTATACCTATGTTAAACAAATGAATAAATTACTTATGACCTAAAACATGGGGATCGAAAGTCAATAACGGCGCAAAAAAATGGCCAGATTTAGACATATTCTTAAAGCCATTTTTATGTTGAAGTCAGGTAGGTTTTATGTTAGTTACCGCTAAAATATAATCAAAAAGCAATGACATCGATCACCACAAGTTCCAATTCAAGTATTAACTCTTGTTCTATATTGAAGGGGTAGGCAGAGATGTATTACATATTCCCATAGTAGATAAGTCGTCCAGGTAAACGGGGCATTTTTTTTTTGCTCCTCTATAGACTATCAATCAGTATATTATTTCAGCCAAATTGGCCGAACAGATTTTTCACAGTGAATATTGTTTTGTATAATATTATTTTAATTGTTTCGAATGTGAGGTGAGGACTAATGTAGGTCGTTGCGGAAAAGTCCAAGAGGGTTACCGTGGCCCCTGGCACAGGCAACTGAAGGAACACGGGTGGGTTTAAGTCAGTAAGAGTCTGACGCGCCCTCCTGCTCTGCCCAGAGCGGGAGAAGTTATTTGATGATTTCCCACCCACAAAAAAAAATAAAAGAACTAATGCAGGTCACTGCTTTTTTCTTTTTTTTTCTATAATCTAGTTTTACTGATGGTCTGGAAGTTTAAGTAATTTATGCGGCCTACCCAAATGTCCTTTCTTTGGTATTTTTCATCGAATCGTTGAGCTCCTTAACTTCTGAGTTGAGCTGCATGATTACTGACAAATGCGTGCACTGACTGGACAGGTCCACTCAGAAGACAATTTATTTTATTTATTTATTTCCTCAAAAGACCATTTCAGACGAAACTGTAACGATTTACCAACAGTCGTTTGGTCCATGAACCGTTGGTCAACATTATCTTTGAACCATTAACTTTTCATCCAAAGGACTTTTCACCCACGAACGTTTCGCCAACATAACTATCACCAACAATAGAAGGGTATCTGGCGCTTGGCGGCCGCTGCCGCGGCACGCTCGCTTCGCTCGCTCGCCTTCGCGCGCTAATGGTCACTGTTTTAACCTAAACCTAACCCAAATGATTCACCAACAATAGAGGATCTGACGCTTTGCGGCCGCTGCCGCGGCACGTTAAGCATTCACTGACTTAAGAGTTATGTTGGCGAAACGTTCGTGGGTGAAAAGTCCTTTGGATGAAAAGTTAATGGTTCAAAGATAATGTTGACCAACGGTTCATGGACCAAACGACTGTTGGTAAATCGTTTCAGAGCCCCTCTGGATTTGTTTCGGCCTTTCGTCTCAGAGTAGGCAGATAGGTAACGCCGACCTCATCTAGTTTTTAAAATATGATTAGACTTGTAAAAGTGTTTGTACAAACCTACTTACAGAAATAAAATCATTTATCATTTACCACCTACTGGGCCCAAACAGTATAATATAGAAGTACCGTCGAAACAAAAAAAGAATAAAAAGTTACAAAACTGTTTTTATTCATGATCCCACAAAACCTCCTTTTCCAGCAAGTTACTCCATGAGATCCGCGACTACTGGGAGATCAGCTACACCTACACGCCGAGCTACAGTCGCGCCGGCGCATACCTCGTCGGTGTCGCTATGGGCTACCTCATGACTTTGTACAAACCTTCTGATCATAGGAAGACTGTATCTATAGTAAGTTTATAAGCCTCCTTTATAAAAGTATTGTCTGAGTTGGATGCAACGAAATAGTCGTTAAACCCGGAGTCAGTCACAGTGACCGCCGTTTTTTAACCGACTTCAAAGAAAGGAGCAGGTTACAATGCATTCAACGACTTTTTTTCCATGTAATTTCACACGTACTGACTACTTGAACTTTATTAATACATTGAACATCGAGTTTTAGAAGAGAAGAAAATAATGACAAACTTTTTCTTAAACTGGAAGTATCATTATTATTACCGACTGCCATTGCCGGCCACATACTGTTTGTGGATGAGCGAGAACTTGATGCTAATAAATCATAAAATGATTTTTTCAGTCGACAGGATATGACTTTGATTCTCTCAAGACTAGCAATTGTATTGGTTATTTTAGTAGGAAACGTTCAAAACACACACGTCACGTACACGTACACGTTCAGTCGTGCACACAATTTTAAGTAGACTTGCTTTAAAAAACAGTTTATCATATGCACCACGGCTAGCTGTTCTTACTGTCAGCTAAAGGGGAAGAATATATGCAGCATTTTTTTAAAGCTACAAAATATTTATAATCCTTTTATTTTTAATTTCAGACTTGGTCTGTCGTCGGTACAGCACTATCTCTAGCTACAATGCAGTACATCTTGTCATTAGGGACGTACTTTATGTACCGGGAGTACAACCCTATCGAAGCTGCCGTGATCACATCGACCAATAGAATCGCGTGGGCTGTGGCTATCTGCGTCATTATTGGGCTGTGTGAATATGGAACTGTGCGTAAGTATCCTATTTTTTAGTTTCATATGCTGCTTCATAAAGAAAACACTAGGAAGCGACGAAGGACACTTTTCGACGTTCAAAGTATACAATTTTATTTTGGAACCAGTCCAAGTCGCTCTTGTCTGCGTGAACTTCGTAGGTTTCACTTAATAACCCAACACCATGTTTCAAATTAATCGGACCGCGGATTAAGATTCTTCCATACAAACTTTAATAATTAAACAAAAAAAAAACAGAATAAGTACGTTTTTTTTTGGAATTTTGGCTTATTTAGACAATGCTATGAGTGAATCTCAGTATAGAATATGCTACGTGTGAATCCCTTCAAAAGTGATTGACGGATTGCTGTCTGCCAATGAGGGCTTTTTGAAATGATGTTCACTAGGTGGCAGCACTGAGATGTCAGGTCTGGGCACCTGTCAAAAGTGTCAAAGCGCCTATATTTTCTTTAGTATGAACTGAATGAATGAAACGAATGATGAAAGTCATCCTATATTTTTATATTCATTGTCGAAATGGAAGACCTCTTCTCAAAGTAGCACCAATTGGTGGCGTAAGTTTTCATGAAAACCCTCACTACACCTACACAACCTACCAATAGTGGTACACTATTCGTATTTTTATCACTACATTGGGATTGGCTTCGAGTATAACTACGATGTGACTGAATAAAAGTACTAGTATCCAATTTCTGTTGATTTATAAGGTTATTCTTTAAATATTGGTTTATTTTATTTAAATTTAGTTTGTATTTTTTTTATATTTTCATTTTGTAACCATACTGTCTTGCCTTTAATTTGCTTTTAATTTTATTTTGTTTTCCTTTTTATGATTTTCGTGTATTGTATTGAGATTTATTTGAAAGTGTCCATGTGTCCTTGTCAAACTGGTTGTACCTACCTAGATGTTAAGTGAATGATGTGGTCGCCTATAATTGGAAGCGCACAATGTATTTGTCCCTCTTCATGTTAACATGCACATAAATAAATATCAATATACAAGGTGTTGTTTTGCATCCTCGTCAAATTCGAGGAGGTAACTATGCTAATGATTCTCGACACGAATCAATAATAAAATAAGTAGGTATTTATTTTTAAATTTTGTAATTTTCGGAAATCGGCATGTGTAGAGTCCGTGTGATACCGCCCTGTAACTGCGCTGTAACTGTAACGCATGCACACAGCGACATAGTCGTACGACACTGCCTACCGTATACGCAACGGGGCGATTCTGTTCTTTGAAAGTAGAGTATTCTGAAATACTGTCAAACTTAAATATCTAAAAAAACAAGTATGTATTAATTATTGAGCAGGGGCGTAATTTTATTTGATTATTTATGTCTTTCATAACAGCCTCCTGAAATTTGACGAGGATGCAAAACAACAAGTTGTATAAAGAAAGTAAGAAAAGAAAGAAAATAAATTTATTTGACCCAGGTTTATAATATTACACATAGCACATAATATTACACAAAAACAGACAAACAGAAAGTACTTAAAATAGTATTGTGTCCCTCACGGCTGCGGCAAATAGGCCCAGTTCAGCATAAATGCCAACAACTAGTGCCTCGCGCTGGTTTTCAACTGGACCTTATGTTACGAGGACGTCTTACGGATGTAAATCAGTTTTATAGTGAAATATTGAAATAAAAATAAATAGATATATGTGTAACAAATAATAATAAAAACGATTAGATATTTGTTAAAAATAATTATAAATAATCATAGAGTGGTTTAAAAAAAAAAAAAAAAAAAAACAATGGACTGTCGTCGTTAAGGTAATAGATAACAATATCATAATTCATATCAATTCGTCAAACATTTAAACTCGTCCGGTCTTATTACAAAACAAGGTTTTTCTTTAGACATGGTTTAAACCATCGAGCCTGTTTTTGAAATAAGAACCTAACAGAAATCGAAATACAGTTCCTTTTACAAAACTGACAACTTAGTCCGATCTTAAGATGTCAATTTTGTATTAATAACTTTACCAAAGTCGGCATATAGTTCGAAATACAAAAACTGGCTCGTAGGTTTAGGCTCGGGCTAAAGTTAGATCGTGTTTTGTAATAAGACGAGCCATGTCTAGCTTCCGTTGCGCATCCATGATGTACTGCAGTAGGCGTCTTCTAATTGTGTCGATCGTGTTATATCTGCGAAGCGTTGTCATTTCAACTTTGACAATAGGTCAAAGTCCCTTGTTTAATATTTTTAATTTAATCATAATGGGATTTTATTATTTTTTTAGCGGTAGTCACCGACATCCTCAGCTTCTCCTACTTCACGCCTCTAAGCCGCCTCTCATACGGCATCTACATGATCCATCCTCTCCTCATACAACGGAACAAGTTTTCCCTGCGCTCGCCATTGAAGTTGGATATGTTTTCCATTGTGAGTATAAGTGTCTTGTACTGTACTTGAGTTAGTTTTTTTATTTTAGGAATGTGTGTACTTACCTCGTAAATAAGCTGTGACTTTTCTCTGCCTATTACAACTCCATCGACAATGACCCGACGAAAAGTTAAAGCGCATGATTAGGTTTCACAGCTCTCTTCACCTTTTAAACTAATAATGCTGAAACAGGTCCATATCATAAGTCCGCGTTCGTACGGACGTAAAAATAATGCTACGGGAGTTTTAGCGCACTGCGCTAACGCTGAGAGGTGAGTTAAAATAGTATATTTATATTATATAGTAGTGTATAGTTGCCAGTGTCTGCAGCCCAGGCGTACAAAGGGATTTTGCTATAGTCACCGCTAGTGCACCGGGCGCTCCAAGTAAGAAGCCTATGCCAGAAAAGGCACCGCATAGGCCTGATGATGAGGGTTTCTGGACGTTGCAATGGAGGAAGCGCCGATCGCGAGCGAACAAGAACCGCTGCGGCCAAGCTCCTACGGAGCCCGAAGTCAGCTTGCGCGCCGCTAAGCCAAACATATCTCCCGCCTACACTATTACACTAAGACGGAAGACATCGTGGAGTACGTGCGCCAGAAGACGAGGTACAAGGTGGCAGTTACTGGAGTCGCACCGCAATGTCAACTTCAAGGCGTTCGTGATGCGCGTACCGAATTGTTATCTGCCCGTCGTCGTCACGAAAGAAGGCTTTTGGCCGCAGGACGTGGTGTTCTGTCGCTTCCGCGGACAAGTACCACAGGATAGCACAAGAACAAGCTAGTGAAGTGCTACTAAGATACTTTTAAGCTATTATTAACGCAAGTTTTAAATAAGTACTTTATATATGTTAGTTTGTAAGGTATATATCTATGGGCCATTGTAGTCTGAAATACATGTTTTATTATTATTAGTATTATACAGTGCGCGATAAAATCCCGACGCGATAATTTTACGGCCGTGCGAACGTGGTCTTAGTATAGCCGACCTCGTAATTGCCTAAAGACTGTTGACAACAATTCCCAGTAAATTGAAACTTCATACGGTTGAAATTAGCGAACTGTCTCATAGACAAATAGACCTTGTCGTTTTATGGTGATTTATAGTGACCACTTATGTTTGGGACAATCTGCTTCCCTATGATTTTTTACAGCGTTCTTACACTTCTCTTTCTTCCAGGCCCTGGACACTATTGGGACGTTGACCACGGCGACTGGACTTAGTTTTGCGATGTGGCTGTTTGTTGAAGCTCCGTTGATCAACATAAGCAACCACTTCCTGTTTAAAAAGTAAGTACCTTTTACGTTCTTTCTCTTGATCCTGAACGTTCCTAGTACAATAATTTTTATATCATTAGGTGGCAGTAACCTGGCTAGTAGTACCTGGATGAGAAAAGACGAAAATCGAGTTTAATGGCGTCAAATCAAACATGCTTTTTGATGAGGTGGTGACAGAACTGTTAAAAGGATCAGTATAGTGATGGATCATCGTCTCCCAAATTTTAGGCGGTAATTTCTGTCTGTTGCAACTGCAATGACTCGTTAGTCTCGTCCATAAAAAAAACGTAATACGGTGGCTTACTGTGTTGTCCTTAGAAAATGGTCATACAGCTAAAGATTGGCTGCTGCAAGCGAAGTTGAACCTTATCGGTTACTGGATCCGCGTAATTTTTATTAAAATAGATCTTTTCTATTCTTTTTTGTATAACCGCTAAAGGGGCGCGCTTACATTTTCTCGCCCGTGACCTTACAAAGGCAAACATTTTTAAATACTGTTGGACTGCTAACGGCCGCGTTTATGTAAAAAAAGACGATAACTCGCCGAAAATAATTATCAAAAATGAATTACAAGTCAACAAACTTATGCAGCAAATATGACTAAATTCTGTTAGTTTTTGTTCTCCATGCTTAACAGACTTACTCTACTATTTTATGTTTTTGCATTATTTTCTTTGTATCTATCATAACTTAATATTAATTAGAAATAGGATTAGAAATTTTGTTAAACAAGCGCGCACTCACATCCTTATAACATACACAAACAAACTACTCTTACATGTCAAACTAACAACCATTTTACATATCTCGCACTCTCACAGTTATACTACACACACTTCCACACACACTGATATTAGTCCAGTTACTATGCCTTACTGTATTTACAAAACCCCTAAATATGGGTGACACACTGACAGTTTTATCCGAACTAGATAAAACAGAAATAGCCCAAGCCTCAATCTGTTCATTTAGTGATTTTACCAAAGCAATAAGAGTTAAAAGCACGGATTTTACGATCATCTCACAAAATATCAGAAGTATTTATTCCAATTTTAATGACTTACAATTAAACATAATAAACCTAAATTTTAACGTTGACCTCATAATTTTAAGTGAATGCAGACTGAATCAAAACAAAAATATTCCACAATTGACAAATTATTCGGCACACCACACCACCCAACACGTAAACAAAGCCGACGGAGTCGTCGCTTTTGTAAATAACAGACACAAAATAAAAATAAAAGAAATCAAATTAATTCACGCTTCTTGCCTACAGGTTAACGTTATACCCGACCTCATAATTCTAGGTATATATCGGTCACCATCAAGAACTAATACGGATGATTTCATTAATTCATTAAACCTCCACCTAACGACCATAGCGTCATGTAAACATATAATAATCACGGGAGACATTAATATAAACTTAATCTATAAGCAAGACGAACAATCTTACGAACGATCAAACAGGCTTAATTATTTAAACATGTTAGCTATGCATAGCCTACTTCCCGGGCATTCACTTCCCACTAGAGGCAAAAGCTGCTTGGACCACTTCATACTCAAATTGACACCTGGTAATAAATCCGCAAGTATATCAGTTATTAATACTACTATCACCGATCATTCAATGACTTTCTTAAAATTATCCAATTTGAAAAACACAGATACGGTTACCAAAACAAGAACGACTATAAACTTAGAAAATGCACTAGATCTCTTAAAAACCAAGAACACCCAAGAATTACTAAACCAAACTAACCCTGAAATATTAACAAACAGCCTAATAACTCTACTGCAAAATTGTCTTATAGCCAACACCCTCGTCACAAGAATCCCCTTGAAAAATAGACTGATTAAACCCTGGATGACTATCGGTTTACTACGATGTATACATAACAGAAATAATATGCAAAAAAAGCAAAATTTGGACCCACACAATGACATTCTAAAAATCACCTACAAAAGATATCGTAACTTCTGTAACGGTATAATTAAAAAACAAAAACGGAAATACGACCGAGACCAGCTACAAAAGGCCGAAAAAAACCCTAAAAAGCTATGGCACACCATCAACAAAATTACTTTGCGAAAACCAGCAAAAGCGCAAAACTCGGAGTTACTAAATTCAACCCCTATTCCAGGTGATTCGGTAAATGGTGTAAACCAATACTTTTGCACTATAGGTCAACTTCTTGCTGACGACATCTTAAACAACCCCAAGAGGGTATCAATAAGCGACCCTAAAATTTTAACTCCCGTAAACCCGCCGGTCTCATCTTTTATGTTATTAGACACAGACCCTGATGAAGTGAGAACCGTAATTAGGAGTCTGAAATCTGATAGCGCTACCGGCTGGGACAAAATTCCTATCAGCTTTTTAAAAATTTCCCAGACCATCGTTGCCCCTATTGTTTCCCATCTTGCAAACCTCTGTTTTGACCAGGGTACTTTCCCTACTGCACTAAAACAAGCTGTAATTACACCAGTGCACAAGGGTGGGGACAAGGCTGACCCCTCGAACTACCGGCCAATCTCTGTCCTTCCATCCCTGTCTAAAATCATCGAGAGATTATTAAACCAACGTTTAATTCGTTACCTACCTAAATAAGAATAAAATTCTCTCATCCTCGCAGTTTGGTTTTAGGCAGGGAATGAGCACCGAGGATGCAGTCCTGGCGCTTGCCTCCACTGTCACCACCAAGGTAGACGGTGGTGGCAGGTGCTTGGCTGTTTTCCTCGACCTCAAAAAAGCCTTCGACACAGTCTCCGTCCCCACGCTTCTACACAGACTGGAAGCCATTGGTGTCAGAGGGACCCCCCTCAAACTATTCAAAAATTATCTGAGTGAGCGCAGGTATGTGGTGAAGATAGGGGAAGCTATTAGTTCTGAGATATCTGTCACATACGGGGTCGGGCAGGGTAGTGTGCTCGGGCCAACGCTGTTCCTCATTTACATTAACAACCTCTGCAGTATGAAGATCGACGGTGCTCAATTTTTCTCATACGCTGACGATACTGCTATTGTCTTCTCAGGTAAAACCTGGGACAGCGTCGGCCGAACCGCTGAGCATGCGTTGACTTTAATTGCTGCTTGGCTAGACCATCATCTTCTAACGTTGAACATTTCAAAGACAAAGGACAATGCCAACATGTTAGAACAACCGTGGCCTGCAGTGAACACTGATAAATAGTTTATGCAATTATAGTTTAAGTTGTTATGAACACCTTCTAGTACTTATCAGTTAAGAAAATAAGTCGCCATTTGGAAATAAAACAGTTTTAATTTTTTTTATAACATTTATTTTTTCATTAGCACAGACATATTATATACATTTACAATAACTTTTGAATGGAAAGTACATCATGTTTTACTCATTTTAACCTTTTGAATAATAGTCACCTAAGTTTAAACAGCTATGGGTTCCATTTTATACAATAAAAATCGGTACAGTTATATAATAATGGATAGCTCAAAAGATTTTGGAGTTATTGTATATTTTTTATTTATTTATTAATGAATGCTAATCATTTGTCCCAAACACCACCACCGCTCAATATAAAAATCAATCTCAATATAAAAAGCTAACATATATACAGGGTTATTGGGAAAACACCAATAACCTCTTAAGAGGTCATTGTACTCATCATTATGAACAACTTTTTCTATGAGAACAAACCTGATATCGCGAAAAAAAATCTGCTGTTCCCTACATTTATGTTCGTATAACTCGTCAAAATGTAGGGAACAGCTGATTTTTTTTCGCGATTTCAGGTTTGTTCCATAGTAAAAGTTGTTCATAATGATGAGTACAATGACCTCTTAAGAGGTTGTTGGTTTTTTTCCAATAACCCTGTATAGATATATTTCAGCTAATGAAAGTATGCTGATGTTAGTACTTAATAAATATCAGATGACAATGGCCAAACGGCGAAGGCGTCAAAAATATATTTATTCTGTACTATCATCAGCATCATATACCAATAAGACACTGTCTAAAAACTGTGCTGGAGGAACTATATTGGTTTGATGCTGTGCCCACCCAAGATACCAGACAACAGACATGACGTGGGCACAGCATCCTACAGTCCTTCGGCCCACAATACAATTACAGCAGTACTGGTAAATGGCTGCTCTTCTAGTGGCATTATTTCTTATTCAAATATAGACAAAGTATGTCTTTCGGCTAATATGCCTGCTTTGGATTCGGGCCCTTAATAAAGAGCAATCATTTTGAAACAATGAACCTTCCAAAATACTAGTTCTCCTATCATTAGAAACCTCAATACGATAACATCCATTTGATCTAATGTGCTCTCCATAGTAAGATCTGGCTTGTTTTAATTGATATGTCCCACATGCAAACATAATCAAATCACTTTCAGTTAACTGTGGGAATTCTCTTACATTCTCGGTTATTACTTCAATACTTGAAAAATTAACTCTTACTCTATTTAAATTCATTTCTTCAATAAAGTCTGCCAGATCATTATTTCTGTGCCGATTTTCACGCACTATCTGTAATATTTGTACTGCGTCATCCCTGTCCCTATACCGAAGGTGAAACCTATTAATTAAAGAAGCAGCCACAGAAAAATCTACCATTAAATGTCGTGAAGCTCTATTGAAAAAAGTTTGACGAAATAATTTAAAAGATTTTTTAAAAATTCCATTAGTTGTTTCAACTACCCATCGGCACATCGTTACTATTCTAGATTTATTGGCATTAATGGTAGATAGCTGTGTTTCACCCGGTTGTAGGGACTGGGGTACATGTACACTATAATTACATCTCTCTAATAATGAAATGGAATCCCTAAAGCCCCTATCCAGTATAAACACATCTCCACTTTGAAAAAATTGCCTATATGGACCATTTTCATCAGAAAATTCATTTCGTATAATATCGGCATCTGATGTTGTTGCTGGATAGGGGCCTAGCACATCTATAATGTACCCATCGTGAGCAAACAAGTAAAAATGTTTTTACCAAGTTGCGATATTTGTGTAGAGAATAGGTGTTTTTCTGGTATAAATAATTATAAATGTAAGTCCCATCGGCAATAACAATTGGATGACGTTCCTCTGTTCCAAATAGACCATTTGGTATTAACAAGTTTCTCTGAGAGATGTCTGTCCTACTCAAATGATTTAACCCCAGGTTTCGGGGCACAAAAACTTGGTGTAATATCTCTCGGGCCATGTTCATTAAACGTTCTAAAGTACTTCGTGGTACACTTAACAAAGAAGAAATACGTTCGTCGCTCTCTCCAGTTCTTAATTTGATTAGATATGCCGCTAGGGCAAACCTTCCTTTATACTTGTTTGACAGGCTGGGGACTTCAGCAAGTACTTGGTTAAATTGAGCTTTTGTTATCCCAAGATAATAGTGCACTATATGTTCTGGAATTTCGTCTATATTTTGAAAATCTAAATGTGCATACATATTCCGCTGCAGCAGAGAAGCAAACTCTTCGACATGGGCTGAACTAAAAGTTTGTATTGGGTTTTGTGTCTCCTAATAGGTCCCATGAGTTGCTTATTAAATGATAATTGCAAATTCTGCATTGTGCGGGTACATAATATTTATAATCACAGAAAAGTCTTACTCGTAGTGATTCCGGAACGGTAAGGCGAGGGCGATCAGTACCTGTACATCCAGGGAAAAAGCAGCAGCGCTGAGTATCAGGTGCTCTGACATAATTTGGTAAAAATACTGTGGATTCTATCCCTTGTGTAGACTCATTTGTTTCAGTACTGTCGAGGTCTACTGTCTCTTCATCTAAATCCACTGACTGGGTACTAGAACTAATAGAACGGGAGCGTGTAGTTGCTCTATCACTTCTCTGCCAGCAAGGGTGGCAGATGCGAGACGAGCTCAGCAACTGAAACAAAGTAATAAAAGTAATATAATATCTTCTGTCTTTTAAGTACAGCTTCCAGCCAGCTTAAAATGTGTAATAATGTTTGTCCAGGGAGGGAATGAAGCTATACATCTTAGTCTAGTAAGTAAAAGCACTACAGACTAGACCAATGAATTATTGAATAATATTATAAATCTAAATATTTCACACCATAAACTGAAATATAAGAATTATTAATTATTTAGAACTTTACCTGACGTGGATCAATTTGTCTAGAAATATTTTCTCTTATATGATTTTCTCGAGGAGAATCCTGAGACAATAGGTGACTTCTTTGTCTACGGAGTGAGCGACCACAGCCAACACAAATGTGGCGAGCAGCGGAAGGTGAGATGCTTTCTGCTGGATGTCTTATTTCATTCCATGCTGCAGTCCAACATGAATGACAAACAAAATCATTGCTTGAGATATGCACCTGAAAATGCAATTGATTATTATTTAATATTAATTACACAGTAAATGATGAGGAAGAATGAAAAAAGCAGCATAAAATAGTACATAATTATGCTGTATGATTTTGTTAGTTTCGCATGTTGTTAACATTTATGTTAGGAAGATATTTTTTATGCATGAAAGGGTGTTTCATGATAGTCCCATAGCAAATAAATAAAAGTACTTATTTAAAAATATTTTTACTATGAAAATGTAATTACTAAAAGCTTGCTTGCTTATGTACTGGCTATTGTTATCATAGTTTTCTAAAGGTATTGTTTGTAATGTAGGTGAGTAATATAAGGCTTAGGTACCTGTTGTGGAAGAACCCATTGCTGTACAATTGATCATACTTCCACTATTTCCAATTGATGAGATCGCAAGCGCCTCATATCCACTCTACAATTCGCACAGCGAACGTTACTTGCGCCGGTTAATCCCTGCAACGACGTGCTCGGGACAGCAGAGCTGCTCAGGTTCAGATTCGCGCCGGAGTAATCATTTATAAAAGCGGGGCGAGAGTCCAAAAGATGATAGATGAAGATGATAGTCCAATAGATGCGGGGCCAGAAGTTTCCACATTCACATCAGGGTTGTCATTCAAAGAGGAGCCAGGGTCCAAGTTCGCGCGAGGGTCATCATTCGGGTGAGGTAGATCGGAGTCCATTGTCGTAAAAAAAGGTCACAAAAGAGCACAAACCACGGCAAAAGAAAACTACGATAGCGATACACAAACCACGATAGCGAGCGCGCTAATGAGTAGTTAAACTGTCAAAGAATAATGTTGCCATATTTTAAAATATAATCGATTAGTTGCATTGATTGTGCGTCTTGATCAATTCAATTTTTATCTAACTACGAAGCCTGTAGAATTCAGTGATTTTACCTTTTTATGTTTATGTTTGTGTGGACTATGATTTCTGATCTGAGGTGTTTATGAACATAATTGTTTTTCTTATATTTAAGAATCGAAATAAATTGAACATATAATGGCAACCCTAAACTTCGTCTGACAGTGAAACTCGCATTGATATAATAGTTAAATTACTTATTAATTTGCTAAAATCACGGCGTCATAGTTAGAGATAGAACTTAAACGGAAATTTCCTATTTTAAATACTTATATTTTTTGATTATCGTTCTAAACGTGTTTGACGTGGGCCATATCTAGGCAATATCCTTTCATTTGCTTTACCATGTCCGATCGTACCCAGCCGCCACAGGATTTCCGGATCAAAATCCATAACTGCCTCAACCCTTCTTGCCCTGATTGCTCTTGTCTAACAATAAATAAAGTAACTCACACCAAATACTTGGGAGTAATGTTGGACCAAAGACTATCATGGCACCTCCACGTAGAGCTTATAATGAATAGAGTTCGGAAATTGATCTGGACATTTAAAACACTACGGCACGTTGCGACAAAAAAACTGATTGACCAAATTTACGTCTCTCTGGGTCAATCTATCCTAATGTATTGTCTGCCAGTCTGGGGTGGAGCGACCAAGACCAAATTTCTAGAACTTGAAAGAGCACAAAGGGCCCTTCTTAAAGTCATGTTCTTCAAGCCACTCAGATGCCCCACAGAAAGTCTCTATTTAAACTCTAACCTTCTATCAGTCAGGAAATTATACATCCTTCAGATAGCCCTGAAAAAGCACAAGTCACTTTCCTTCGTCCCTTCCAAGACAGTGGCTAGGAGGAAAAACAGAGTAGCTCCACCTACACCTGTTAACACCAAATTTGCTGCTAGACAATATAATAGACAGTCGACCCACATTTATAACTTTCTAAACAAAGAATTAGGCATTTACCCAATGAGTTACCGTGACTGTCGAAAGACCCTCACACAGTGGTTAGCAACCAAAAGCTACGCAGAAGTCGAGTCAATATTACAAACTGCTACGTGACTGATCACTAGGGACTTCTACAGTCAGTGGAAGATACTGGTTACAGTGTCTTCCGACCCCAAGACATAGTCGTAGGGCTGACCCCAAAACAGACAAAGCACAAATGACTCACACACATCCCTGACATCCTCACACACACTTACGCACAAATACACAATCACACATACACACGCAGACACACCTCACACTTATTACACCGCGTGCATTGTTATTTCGCCCATCTTCCACTGCATGCTTATTTTGGATTATTTTAGATTACCTTTGTTTATCTCACAGCATTTATACTTAGTTATTGCAAACTGGAAGAGCGGAACCACCTAACACAAGCATATTGTTGCTTAAAAGGTGCTTCCACACACATATTATGTGAAGCGTATAAGTTGATGAAATAAACATTTTTATTTTTATTTTATTTTTATTATTATTTTTTGTGTTAGTGTTCGTTTTCTGCGTCATTTTTACCGCAAATTCACGTATTTTCTTTCTGTTTTTTTTTCCTTTTTTTATCGCATAATAAATCTAGCATACAGAAAAGATTGAATGATGTTTGTTTTCTTCTCAGGTCAAAGAGTATGCTGACTATAAAAGAACCAGAGAAGAATGTAATTCAGCACCAGAATGGTGACGTTAAAACCAAAGCCGCGTAGAAGTAACTTTATAAGTAGTTAGTTAAGTACAAACATCCGTATTCTGAGACCTATTATAGACCAGTAGGCCAATTCTCGTACTTAAAAAACGTTCAAATTAAAGTCGCAATCTCATCTCAGCGACAATCAATGTCAAAAACCTGTCAAAAATGTATGTAAATTGATTGTTATTTTGACAGATTGAGACTGAGATTAGAATGCGAACGGTCTTAAAAATACGGGAATTGCCCCTCAGATTTGTAAAGCTGGATATCCATTATGTTACTGATGCGCGGACCACCGTCGTTGGTGCGCAAACATCGTGGATAACTAACTAGCTTTGGGTGCATTTTTACACAACGAAAGTTTAATTCAGAAAATCTTAAGTAACTCATATTCTTCAGTATAAATAATATATAAACAAACATACTTTCACATTTATAATATTAATTAGGATATTGATATAAATGCGAAAGTAAGCTTCTTTGGTTGTTACGCTTCCACGCTTAAACGCCTGAACGGATATAGATGAAATTTGGCACATAGCTAGACCATGACCTGGTGACGGGCATAGGCTTCTTTTCATCGTGGATTGCATACGAAGTCGCGGGCAACAGATCCTTACCTTACCTACCTTACCTACCTTACATATCTTACCTATCTTACCTACCTTACCTGTCTTACTTACCTTACATATCTTACCTATCTTACCTACCTTACATATCTTACCTATCTTACCTACCTTACCTACCTTACATATCTTACCTATCTTACCTACCTTACCCACCTTACCTTATATTCTCTGGTCTTAGAACTAATTAAAATATGTAAAAATTATAATATGTAAAATAATGTATTAAATTAAATATAAGTAATGAAAATATTATAATTGTTGGGGTGAAACTGTACTTTTATTTGACAATTCGAAAACAAAAAGGAAAATGAGAGATAAAGTATAATATCTCAGATACCTGTAATTCACCAGCACACCTTTAACGGGGACCTAGCAACGCTGCTTAGTCATAGAAGAGACTCTTATCATCAGCCTAGCTTTTTCCCAACTTTGCTGGGGTCGGTTACCAGTCCAACCGGATACGGCTGAATACCAGCAATGAACCTTTTTACATGGAGCGACTACCTATCCTACCTATCTCATCTGTCCTAGTGTGGGGCAACGGTTTTAAAAAAAAAGAAAGAAGTGGAAAGAAGAACCCAGTTACTGGGTAATACGATACCCATAGCGACTGGCAAAGAGCTACAAATGACAGCCGGGAGCAACGGCTTAACGTGTATTCCGAGAGGTCTCGATATGTAATGAATGGTCACCTATCCACAGACCGACCCCAGCAGAAATAGCTCTCTGTAAAATTTAAAAGAAAGAATGCATCAGGTGAGCAGGCTTACTGCCAAAGCTAACACTCGTTACCTTTGCGAACGTTCCAATTTGATTAGCTCTAGCGATACAGGTTACATTTCTTTTATTTTGGAGATTGGTTGAAATTAATTAGTTTAATCTACGATACTGCATCCTATCTACGCTGCGGACTGCCTCTTTGGTATAGTGGTGGCAAGCGCTACTGCTAAGCATGAGGTTCTGGGTTCGATTCCCGGATTGGATAGTGTTATTGGGTTCCTTCAGGAATTTCAGTGGTCCACACTATGAGCACGAAATCCTTAGTAGCCGACGTTACAGGCGTTTCCTACTCCATACCTACGGACATAAGAATAGTTCTGGGCCCGACCAATTAATGAATGACACCACGATGTGACAGCTGTCCCTACATCCGATGTGTTTTTACGAGTACTTGTCCGAAAAAGTTGATTAATCGGGTGTAGAGTTCACTACAAAGTTTCAAACTACTTACTTTCGGACGGGCCCGTATCTTCGTTGATAGAGAGTAGGCCCCTGGATTTGTGCCTGGTGGATGGCAATGGGCTCGCCCTCTGTGAAATGAGATAGCGAAATTTGGGTGTGACTATAGGTACGTCTCTGCCTCACTCTTCGAGGATTACAGGCGTGAGCTTATGTTAATCTGCGTTATTAGCGTTTTTCCGAATTTTCTAGATATATCTCAATATATTTATTCAATAACAATTCACATTACGTTCGAATATAATACAGCATGAAACATTAACATTAACAACATTATTAGATGTCGGTACAAATATATAAGGATACATGGAATTCAAAATTAGAAAATAATATTTTAAAAAAAAATTGTATTTTACCATGCAAACAAAAACCTTGTCTATAAATTAATAGCAATTTAAACGAAAACAATAATCAAACAATAAGTCATATGAACACGGAACACAATATAACACCATACACAAATAATTACACGTAAGAAAGAAAGAAAGAAAATGCGTTTATTTGCGATAAACATGACGCAAAAAATAACACAAACACAAAAAAATAAGAAAAGGTTGGGGGAAACATGCGTCACATCCACGCAAAATGTTGATAAATATACAAAATACATGTCAGGCAACAAGACTAATACAAATCGTCTAATGAATAGAGACATCTTCCCAACAGGAATGCCTTGAGTCTTGCTTTAAATAAGCCTGTGTACAGTAAGCTTTTCAACTCAAGCGGTAACTTATTAAATATCTTAACTGCCTGATACTGTGGACTACATAATGTTTAACAATACCAAAACGTGGGATGATTTTGTTTCCAATGTCTTTTCTACGCTTTTTTTCCCTTACCAGCCTGTTCTCATCTGTTTTGTAGTCATACACATATTTTTTTAAGGTGTTAAGAGTACACTACTTATCTTCTTTGGTTCAAGGCCTTGTTTCCTCATGATGTTTTCAAACTATTTTTAGATAGAGTTAATCTGTAAAATCTGAACAAAATATTATATACTGCCATTTTGATACAGGAAACAAATACAGGATCAGATTAAATCAGCTAGCGAAACTCCTCGAGTCGTGTCGGGTATCGATATCTAAACACGTAGTGTAGTTAGGTTCTTGAAATATCAGTTTAAAAATGTGTAAACTTTACAGACGATCACGTCTGTATAGTTCGGTTCGGTAGTTTATGTCGGGTATCGATATCTAAACACGTAGTGTAGTTAGGTTCTTGAAATATCAGTTTAAAAATGTGTAAACTTTACAGACGATCACGTCTGTATAGTTCGGTTCGGTAGTTTATGTCGGGTATCGATATCTAAACACGTAGTGTAGTTAGGTTCTTGAAATATCAGTTTAAAAATGTGTAAACTTTACAGACGATCACGTCTGTATAGTTCGGTTCGGTAGTTTATGTCGGGTATCGATATCTAAACACGTAGTGTAGTTAGGTTCTTGAAATATCAGTTTAAAAATGTGTAAACTTTACAGACGATCACGTCTGTATAGTTCGGTTCGGTAGTTTATGTCGGGTATCGATATCTAAACACGTAGTGTAGTTAGGTTCTTGAAATATCAGTTTAAAAATGTGTAAACTTTACAGACGATCACGTCTGTATAGTTCGGTTCGGTAGTTTATGTCGGGTATCGATATCTAAACACGTAGTGTAGTTAGGTTCTTGAAATATCAGTTTAAAAATGTGTAAACTTTACAGACGATCACGTCTGTATAGTTCGGTTCGGTAGTTTATGTCGGGTATCGATATCTAAACACGTAGTGTAGTTAGGTTCTTGAAATATCAGTTTAAAAATGTGTAAACTTTACAGACGATCACGTCTGTATAGTTCGGTTCGGTAGTTTATGTCGGGTATCGATATCTAAACACGTAGTGTAGTTAGGTTCTTGAAATATCAGTTTAAAAATGTGTAAACTTTACAGACGATCACGTCTGTATAGTTCGGTTCGGTAGTTTATGTCGGGTATCGATATCTAAACACGTAGTGTAGTTAGGTTCTTGAAATATCAGTTTAAAAATGTGTAAACTTTACAGACGATCACGTCTGTATAGTTCGGTTCGGTAGTTTATGTCGGGTATCGATATCTAAACACGTAGTGTAGTTAGGTTCTTGAAATATCAGTTTAAAAATGTGTAAACTTTACAGACGATCACGTCTGTATAGTTCGGTTCGGTAGTTTATGTCGGGTATCGATATCAAATCCCGATAAAACAAAAATAATGTATTATCAACTCTCATCTGCGGTCGTTTAACTCTCGCATAACTTAAAAACAATATTTTAACACACAATAGTGTGAATAGATACACTAATTAGGTACTAAATTAAATGACTAACTATACAAATAAATAATTAGTTACATAAACACTACAAAATGTTTCGCAAACCTAGCTCGTTACATGTCCCACATTCCAAGTCCGAGTACAGGCAGAATTAGTTTCTAATCCGTGCGAGCAGAAGTTTTAATAAGTCTGGTCATCTTTTACTAAGGGGACTACATGACCGAAACGCAAGTTTTATAATGCCTAAAAGTATATGACCCACTGCAGTAAACAAAATCAGAAAAATATATGATATCCTTCAGGAAATAT
Organism: Brachylomia viminalis; assembly: GCA_937001585.2. Classification (NCBI taxonomy): domain Eukaryota; kingdom Metazoa; phylum Arthropoda; class Insecta; order Lepidoptera; family Noctuidae; genus Brachylomia; species Brachylomia viminalis. The sequence goes on from OW443317.2 coordinate 20,210,552, forward strand.
GCTAGTTAGATAGTGGTGCCGATTCTGTTGTACACCGAACTAAACTAACTAAACTATCACTAAAATTCCTTACTTACTTTTGGCTATGAGAATCTTAACGCTATTCTGCAAAATAAAATCTCTAAATTTAAAAATAATTTTGACACATCTAAAATCAAATTTGGCAATTGCAACTCCACGTGATACTTGTTTGCCGTACCACGTGTTATTTTTTTAGAGCCAGAGTCGCGCATTATTTTGCAGCCTCGACATGTTTTGTATGGAATTTTTCACTTTTTGTATGGAAAATATGAAAAAAAAAATTTTTTTTTACCAACACGTTGGATTTTAGATGTTCCGGGGTCTTATAAAGGGGATCGAAATTTTCATTATTTTTACGATAGGACACACCGTTTTCGAGATATAAGCAAAAGAAAAGAAAAAAAGATACAGTACTGTTTTTGCATCTGAAGTCGAGGTGTTGGTATGAATTTTAGTTCATGACAACTAATTTTACTCCACACCTTTTTAATCGCGATTAAAAACAGGGAGATTTAGTTACGACAATCAAAATTTTTGGTGAAAAACGTAAAATTCAGAATAGCAAAATTGCCATTTTCACTAAATTATAATCTCAGTGCCATCTTAGTGCTGTCAAACTAAAATTTGGTTAATTTGTGTCACTTTAGTCAATTTCAGAATGGGAAATCGTCGTTTGACAGGAATAAACTAAATTTTGGTGATTTTTAGTCTAGTTTAGAGAATTTTGTGACAAGAGAATCGGCACCAGTGTCTTGAAAACATAAAACAACTAATTTGGTACGATAGAAAAAAGTCACGAAGATACCTCAATTTTTTTTTACCGTTAAACACCATAGTAATATACATGCGATCATTCTGTTATTTTTTTCAGATTGTTCTTCAAGCAACATATTAACGTGATAGTGTTTTAATTTTTTAGTCCAATCAATAGATTTTTTGTAAATAAAGAATCGCTTCATATTTTGCAATAAATTACCCGCTTTGTGTCATCCCGCTTCTCTTTCTTTTCTATGCAGTCCGACAGTGACCGCGCTTTAGCTGTTGTCAGCCCCTTAAGGTGGATCCTCATTTGTTGCTCGCCAAATTCAAACTTTTAAGAAACTTTCATATAAGAAGATTCATATGAAATATTCTAAAAAAAATGTTGGTGGAACAAATTTCCAAAGTTTAGCGATTGATATGAAATTATTTATTATTATTCAGTAAATATATTATTCCAACAGTCGCAAATCGCATTTTGGTTAACATACGACGTATAACAGAGCTGCAATTAGCAAAAAACCAAAGAAAAGTTGAATTTGGCGGGCTACCACTGAGGATTCACCTTAATCGCAACATAAAGTAATGTTCGTTTCTGACAACATTCAAATCCCTGTTTTGCATTAGTGCGCAGCCACATTGAATACTGCTCAATCATTTCGTATCTTACCTACCAAAACAATATTCAATGCCTAGAAAGTATACAAAAGAGATTAGTTATAAGGCTCTCGGCAATAGCTGGTGTTCAACGCGCAATTAAGCACTGTGATGATAGACTGAGTCACGTCAAATTGAAATAATTTCAATGCCGTAGAGATTTCTTAGGTTTAACTTTCTTATTCAAAGTTGTAAATCAGAGTGTGGATTGCCCAGATTTGGTGAGTTAGCTGAGCATGAATGTGCCTAGACCGTTCGCCAGAGTTCAAAATTATAGATATTTCTCGATCACAATAGTCGAAACAAGTACGAATATAATGCGCCCCTTTCCTATATCCTCAGAAGATGCAAAGACTAGTTCCACAGTTGTGATATTGATGTTTTCGGTGGTGAAATATGTGACTTGACGACTCGGACATAATATATTTGGACACAGTGTCCGAATCCGAATTGTTTTCACTGATGATTCCGACACCCATTACGTCTGTGAAGTTTAGCTAGCTAGTTTAATTTGATCTTGTATAGTTCAAAAACAAAGGATTTGAAACCAACTATTCAATACGAAAACAAAATGATACAGGCAAACCCGCTTGCAAAACTCAGTTCACAACAAGAAATCGTGAGATAGGCCCTCGAGATAAATCCTCAATACTCGAGATCTTCGTTGATTGTGATCGCCCTCGCTCCCCGCACCCCTTCTTCACAAAATAGATAGGTACAGAAGCTCCAGCCACCAGCCAGCTCCTTATCACGAGCGAAAGCAGGCGTACACACACACAGACTACCACAAATAGAACCGCGAGTGTGTTTGCACTCACTGTACAGCTTTCCCAAGAAAAGTATGCGGGTTTTTTTTTTTATCTAATTCACAAAACTGATGTGCACAATCACAAATGCAATAAAATAGCTACAACACAATATGTCTGATTGACATCTACTAGCTGTGAATCTAGCATGCATATTTTAAGTAACACTTACAATAAAGATGACACAATAAAAAAAAATTAAAAGTTATCATATTGGGAAAGAATAATTAAATATAATTTAAAATATTATACAATTAAGTCTCTAAGTTTAGTCCTTACTGAGGCCACGGAACCAGCAAAGACTACTATTTCACTGCGAATGGAGTTGGCAAGAGAAAGCATGCGACAAATGGGTGAAAAATTATCTATATTAAGTTCGTCTATGAGGCAGGACGAAAGTTCCTCGGTTAATTAGGTGGCTACTACTACGAGAAATCAAAATCAAAATCAAAAGTCATTTATTCAAATTAGGCTGAGAATCAGCACTTTTTGAACGTCAAAATCACATAAGACAGTCCCCCCAAAACGCCCACCCTTCACCACTTCCTAGTGCTTTAGCTGGGAAGAAGAAGTGGCGGAACAAACTCCCCAGCAGCACTGCTGTCTGTTCAGTTAGAAGAACTGGATTCTATACATATAGTAATAAATAAATTAACATTACGAAACACAAAAATATTAAAATTATTTGCCATATGTCAGCTAGCACACGCCAATATTTAAAACTATACTCAAGCATAAATAAATAATAAAAACAAAAACGCAAACAGAACTTAATACATAATAAAAAGCCTCCTGACATAAAGGGCGTGCCCGCTTACATATGCAATGCTGCATTATGTTTTTTTATATGTAGAGAGACATGAAATCTAAAGATTTCCTGCGTGTGCCTAAAGATTTCATTTTATAATGACTCAGCCTAGAGTATACGAGTTCAGACTACCTATCCGAGTAACACAAATGATATTAAAACCTTTTTTGAACACGCTCTATCCGATTAGAGCGCACATGATAAAGGGCATCATCATTTATCTTCGGAAATACAAACGTGCGATGATGAGGTCTAATAAAGAGCTGTTACAAAATTAAGGATTAACATCTACGCAATCCTAAAACACCATTGAGTGGCAAATGACGATCTGAGACTGGATTAGATAACCCGACGGAAAGGAAACTTCATGCAAACACGCAATGACACGAACACTACTACAAAGCGCGGTAGTACAATACTTTGAAGTATTACCTCTGTGGGGGTTACTCTGTGGCGCGTCGTTCGTGGTAATTCGGAAATACGAAGATTACCGAAGCGCATAAATTTTCTGGTTTACCTGTAGGTGAAGCGTGTCTATTTGTGCGTACGTTTTCGCTCTTTGTATGGAGTCGACCTTCGGTACGTATCTATTCTGTGCCGTCTCCCTCCCAACCTCATCTCTGTACCTAACTAACAATTTGTTTCCAATTATGTGGATGCGAAGACTTTAAACAATGTCTTATGAAAATTGTGTATTGTTTAGTTCAAGGATTTTTCTTGAGCATTGTTGTGGTAATGTAAATGTTTTGTTAAAGAATTCTAGTTGCTGTGATTTGTTTTAAGGTAGGTATTGAAATTTTATGGGATCTTTTGGAAGTAGCATTCTTTGACGATTGTTCTTTTGATTGAGTAAATCGATTCTGAAATATTTACAACAAAAAAAAAGGAAACCAACCTAAATTTTGAAATGGTTGCTTTTATACAAACGGTGGCTCAATTTCTTCGAAAGTATACATAATCTCTATTGTCAGGTGAGTTTATTTATTTATTTATAAACAAGGTGGCAGGGACATCGACGTGCAAACATGGATTGTACGTGATTCTAACCCCCCAGCATCAAAATTTATAGTCGGTTATTTAAAAAAAAAAATGCTGTTCCATACATTTTGACTGCGTAGTTATTGCACGTTGCGTATAACTGACGAATAATGTCTACTTTAGGGGGTCTAGAATTATGTGCTGAATTCTTGATTATAGTTTGCGTGTCGATGTCAATGCCATCCTTTGTACTTTATTGTACACCAGAAAAATACATAACAAAAAATTAATTAAATATACTAATATTATATATTGTATATTAATTATATATTATTATTAGTATGTATGTATGTATGTATATTCTCATATTATTTGTTTTATTTTATTAAGTGAATTGTTTTTGATTTTATGTATTTTATTTTCTCTTCTACTCTTGTACACGCTGTCTACATCTCTAAATCTACTATCTTATCGCAGGTATGCTGGAAGAGATTTAATTAGAAATAAGCATCACCTTTGTACCTATTTTTCTGTTATTTTATTCTTGTATGTTTATATAAGTGTGTACATAAATGGTTAAATAAATAAATAAATAGGTACTAATAACATACAATGGGCAGCCGTATCGCTTTCTGCGATCTCTTCCAGACAACCTTGGAATGGACAGTGATGGCGTGGACAGAAAATGGGGTTGTCATTAGTGCAAATAATAAGTTTAAGGATACAATTTACTAAAATAGATACTTATACCTAATGTAATCATAATGCTCTACAGGGTGGCAGGAAGATCGACACACAAATTGTAACCATGGATTCAGCTCATGATCCTGGACTCCACTTTTTTCTTTTTTTTATGGTGGGAAATCACCAAATAACTTCTTCCGCTCTGGATGGAGCGGGCGGGCGTGTCAGACTTTTAATGACTAAAACCCACCCACGTTCCTTCAGTTGCCTGTGCCAGGAGCCACGGTAACCCTTTCGGACTTTCCCCCAACCCTGGCTGGCATCTGCTCTAACGGACCCCGTCATTAATGCTGACATCTCTTTGAGGCGCGCGTGGAACATACTTACCGCGCCGTCGACTCGGGCCTGGTCCTTATCAGACGGCGAGCTGCCCATTGCTCGCTGCCCAGAAGCCCGCGCACATGATCTTGGACCTGCCTGCGTTGAACTTTTTTGTCAGTTATTTTAAAATAAAAAGAAGAAAGAAAGAATAACGTTTATTTAGACACAGTTCGTAAAACACAGAATACAAATAACAAAATAAAAAGTGAAAATAATGGTTTATCAACAATAGTGTGTCTCACGGCTGCGCCAAAAAGGATCATTTCAGCATTAATGCCAGATACATGTTGTCTGACGCTGGTTTTCTAATGAACCTTTAGGGACAAGTGACGGGGAGTACAAACAGTTTCGACATAGGTAAATACCTAATAAATAATACATATTTTTATACTTATAAATAAATAAATGAACTAGTAATCAAATATAATTACTTACAAAACGAAAACAACAAGAACCAACTCGGCAAAACCTGTTTTTAGCGATTACCTTGCAAGATTGATCCATCCACGATGCACTCACAAAACGCACAAAGCTGATACAGCAGATTTTTTTACCGTTTAAACGTTTTAACGCAGGGGTTTCAGAATCGTGTACTGAATCCTTTGTGTCGATGTACCCAGTATAGTAAATACATAAAACAAAATACAACATTACACCAAATATTCTCACAGGTAAAGTAAGTAAACAAACTAGGTCGCTAAGCTTCAGTGAATTATTTATTAAGTTATAAAATGTTAATTTATCTTTGGCATTCTATAATATAATTATAATAACTTAATCTAAAACAATGATACAAACTTTGGAAACAAAACAGCAGAAAATTAAGCCTCCTTCTTAAAATCTAAAATACATATTATTTTAATTAGCAATATGAAACATTATAATTAAAATAAGACCTCGTTTATTCATTTTGATATACACACAGTATCTACACAATGTAAGTAGGTCAATATGATATAATAAAAATCATATAAAGTATATATAAATAAAAATAAAAAATATCGAAAATCATAATATGTCTCTCGAACATGGAATTTTTTTAATGCTACTTAAGAGAGATTACATAAATGCTAGCAATACTAAGGAGAATATTATACTTACTAGCAACTGAGGAAATAGTGAGTAAACACCAAATCTACAAGAAAGTCATTCACACAGTCATTTAGTTCCTTCACACCACCACCGTCACCACGACCGACACTCACACTATAAAATTATTTAGAATTATTTTATTTTGTTCGATTAATTTTTATTTTATCTTGATAGTTCACTATCCTTATCTAATTATGTACTCTGTCCATTTTCAAACACCCTGAAATTAAATTTAAGTTAACGCAAACATGTCCCGAATTAAAATTTAAGATAACACAACTCAGGCCCCCAAGATACAGGCGCTGCCTAGTTTGGGGACCACTGTTCTAAATACTATGTTATATATTCTAGTATCAGTAAGCATACAATATTACTTTTTTTAATTTACTTTGTAACAATGGACCAATAAATTATTCTCATTATAATTAAAAAACCCAAAATATTTGGCATACAATAGATAATGTCTATTCACCGCTGGATTCTAAAACTCAGTTCCCAAGTCAGCCTAAAGGTACCTTCAACGATATCAGAATATAATATACAATACAATCATAAATCATCACCGAAAAGGTAAAGAAAAACTCATTGAATAATTAACACTTGATTCATGATCACAATGAGTCACATGCACCTCAATAGGAATCTTTGAATACAATAAAAGGTTTTCATTGATTAATCTCTACGTTCGCAAATCATATAACAATAAATTCAACCTTTTGTAATCCACCACTTGGCATGGGCACGGTGCGTCCAGCGTACCTACCCTGAGCTGTCAGCCCTGCTCAATAGTTATTAATTGATAAGGGGTTCAAGTCGTCAGAATAAACGTCATTATATTTAGGTATACAAGTTAAAAAAATAGAATATTTAAAAAACATCATGTAAAATATTAACTAAACAAATAAGTCAAGCAATCAAACAAAACACTTTAAATAAAAATAATAAAGAGTCATAGTATTCTTATATCTAATATCTTCTGAGGGGCTCGTGGCTAAGTTGTAATAGCCGCAAAGATCGATAAATCAGATTAAACTACGCTTCCTGTGTTTGGTCCGAGGATGGGGGACCATCTGTACAAACCGAGTCCCCACCGTATCTTGGAAAGCACGTTAAGCTATTGGTCCCGGCTGTCATTTGTGGATCTTTGACAGTCGTCACGGGTCGTTAGAATCCCGAAAGTCTGACAATCAGTCTTACCAAGGGGTATTTTATTACCCAGTTATTGGGTTGTGTTGGGTTGGGTTGTTGTTATTGGATCATTGAGTCCCCTTCAAAATGGTTGAGCTGAATGGTGCTCATGCATACGTCATGTTCGTGAACGGGCGCCGTCAGTAGACACTGGTCATGTCTTTGCTGCCACGGCTTATTTTGATTCCTGAATTGTTTTTATCTTTTTATTACGGACGCTTTGAACGTGCACGTCTTTCCACATCGTTCTCACATGTATAATTTCAACATGAATGGTGTAACCACTATTTTGTAACAATATTTTGATTTAAGAGTGCCCATGGAGTTTCTTGCCCGTTCTTCTCCATCGGTACCTACTGCGCTTTGGAATGGGCAACTAGCTTCATCTTTCTGACTGACCGACCCCTTGACAATTCAAAAGTGCCTGTAATTGGTTTATTTGAAATAAATGCTTTGAGTTGAGTTGAGTGGAGGTCAGATAGGTAGTAGCTCCATGCAAAATACAGGTACTCAGCTGCATCCGGTGAGACTAAAAGCCGACCTCAACATTATTGGGAGAATCTAGGCTATGCAGATGATAATCATTCTAGTATCTTTATCATGGTATATGATATTTTCATACATCTGCTTTTGTTGACAAGGAAATAAGAGTAGTAGATACTCGATCCTTATCATCGCATACTCATACTTAAGGTAGCATGGTTAATTCCTTGTGATTTAACTTCATAATGGTCGTCTTCTTCTACAAACACACAATTCATTTGCATCCGGTTAAGCTGGAAGCCGACCCCAACGTAGATTAGAAAAAGGCTAGGCATATTGTGAATGGACAACTTCACCTACTGTATTTTTTTCTTAACGCTAATTCAGTCACATCTTTCAATAGCCTCTTAGTTAAGGTTCTCATTTCCAATATTTATAAGACAACAATTTCAAAAGATATTCTCGAGGCTCTCAATAACCAACGCTGCTTTGTCTGTCAAAAGGCTATGGCATCTTCTATATGAAACTTTACATAAATAAATACATTTATAAATGCATTGTCACACATTTTAAGTCTGTCTTTTAAACCTCATCCTCGTCATTATAATTCCACATCCAACATCGTTTTAGTATTTTCCCGTTATGGGATCGTCTCACGTTTTTTCCTTTGTTTCATAATTATGTACAACAATTACAGTTTCTGGTTATTCACGTTAACACTTCACATTTTCTTATTAACCTTCACTTAAGGTCACATTTTTCTCACTATTAGTCACATCATTACTCACAATAGTCACATTAGTTCTATCACTAATCAAATCAATATTTTCTTCACTGTCAGTCGAGTTCACTTCTCTAATCTCAACGTAGTCATCATCAGTGAACAATCCGTCACTTACAAGTCGTTCTCTTAGAAAATTATCGTTCAAATTGGCGAAAATCGTCTGATCATTTTCTATGTCTTCATTGCAGCATCTTCGAAAAAACACATTTATGACTGGTTTACCATAAATGGTACTTAATACAGCCACTAAGACAAGTGACACTAGTACGCAGAATGTGAGGAATCTGAGCCACATGGTACCGTTTGGTGACAAAGGCGTAAGTATACTGAGTGTCATTCTTATTTAAAATCGTAATACGCTGATTGTTCTGTTATTGAGTATTGGGTTTGTAGACTTGCGACTTTTTGTCGTGAGATTTTTTTTGCGACTTTTGTTGACGTTTTTTTACTACTGTTATAGATATCTTCAATGGCAATTATTGTCAATGTATTTAACGGCGCAGGATAACCTTCACCGAAGTGGTCATCGTATAAGTGGTTCAACAGCTTCAATATCACCAGGATTGTGCCAGAAAGTAGCAGTTCGTGGACGTGGTACGACAGCGGCTCCCCTGATATAATTTCTCATCAGAAGACCGCCACGCAACCATCGATGCTACGCTTTGCTAGAGTTACAGTCAACAGCCAGTGTCACTATTATCCGACCTTTTCGGTGATTCCTATAACTTCGTAACAAAACGAGGCAGCGCCAATTGCTGCTTATTAAGTTCTAGTTTCATCCACTAAGGTTTCATAAAAATACTAACTATCACCAATACTAAAATAAATCCACTACCTATTTTCTGCAAAGACCTCAACTAATCCCCAGCGAGGAAAATCTGCAACAAAACATTAATAAGAAGAAAATCTCTTTAAGAGATATAATTGAATGATCCACTCATTTTCATTTCCTCATCAACTGGGCTGACCTTTAACCAGTAATAGCGATGTTAAACGGGATAATAATACCCCGAACGAAGGATTCATGTTTCTTTTTAGAACTTTCCAGAATTACAAACAGGATATAATAATACACAGCTAAAAACACAGCTGCAGCTTAAATATCTATTATCTTGTAGCTATTATCGTTACAATCCAAATCTTGATTGTGTTGTTAAAAAACATACGAAATTTTGTGCCAAGTTTATTTCATTCTATAGTGCCCTATTATAGAATGAAATAAACTTGGCACAATACACTTAATAGACAAAATAAACTTGGCCCTCGAGTTAGAAGGAGCGACGACCTTCGCAGGGTGGCCGGTATTTCAGCAGGATGACAGTGGCCTGCGATTGGAAAGGCCTGCTTTAAGCTGATATCGGAGATGGTTTTATGACCATACGTCCAAAATTTCATTACTTATGGCCCTTGTCGGTTTAGCAATGTCAACCTACTGTATACATTTGACGTTTCTTCATTGTCTACATTTGGTTCATGTTCTATGATCTTCTCAATCGTCCTCCTGTTATCTTTATTTATTTTTTAGGTACATAAAGGTTTTGTAGTACAATGAGGGACTTACAAAGTTATGCATTATTAATTACATGGTGTGGGTACCACGAAATTGTTGGGTGAATTATAGCTCTCCTAGCTAGATCACTCAGTAACCTGTATTAAGGAGAGACGGTTTCGACTCCCTATTTTAGTATCACAATAATCATGTTAATAATATTATGCTTTTATTATGCTTTTGAAAACTTTAGCTCGATTACTGTTGTACTATTGTGGAAATATATTGTTATAGCAGCTAAATTAAAATCATGCCAGTATCTATGTATCTTCTGTCACCTTGAGTAGGCATGTTACTAGAGCCGACTGAAATTATTATTTATGTATGTTAAAGACATTATTTTTAAACGACAAATGTACTTTTTGTTATATTCTTATTATTTGTTTGAGTTGACTTTGAATTGTTTAATTTGTCTTTTAATTGATTTCTATTCATGATTTTAAAGACTTGACATTGAATAATTTTATTGTATGTTTTTTTTTTATCATGTCATTATTTTTAATCGTGATGTGAGTTATGTTGTAAATTTTTAAATGCGTTTTTTGTATACACATAAAATATACATTCCCACACTCATAAACACACGTATAAACACACATTTATACAAAGCACACTCTAGTTTCCACACACTGCCATAAACACGATGTTCACTTTTCTTTTATTTTTATTCGTTTTATAAAAGAAATGTGTAACTTATACCTAATTAGCACAACGAAACAATTGTTAACTAATCGAGGAAGAGCGAGGTTTATCCCATCACAAGTATCTTTGGATTACTTTCTGGGAAGCCCCGGCAACTTAATTGTATAGATTTAAGATAATAAACACATTGTTTTTTTTTTTAATGTTAAATTAAGTATATATATTATTATGTTATAAAAAATTTATAAAACGATATTAACTGCACTAGGACTATTTTCAGACAGTAAAAAAAAACACAGCGACTTATCGCATCCTGTCGCTCGTCTGCCCAATTATTGACGTCTTCAATATCGGGTTCGGAATAAATGAAGCATGGTTGTACCATTTGTATTCACTATGCGCCCGTCCGCCATATTTCAAACGTGTCTGCCTACACCCAATGCATATTAATGGCGTGATGATAAAAGTGTGAGCCGTTGTTTACACGGAAGGGGAAAGGGTATGAGGAAGATATTTTGTAGACTCTTCACAGTTCCGGGTGTTTAAATAAATCTTCTTTTGTGTTCCTGTGTGATGATTCATCCATCCTTCATTCCAAGATTATCGATTTGTTGAGCAAAATGTTATCTTCTTCAGCAGATGGCAAATGGTGGCAATCTTTCCTGACGAGCAATATTTGGAATGGTAGTTTTTTTAAAGTGAACATTTCTTTAGCCTCGTTGAGAGATTTTAGGTATGGCAAAACTTATGGGTCCGCATCACCGACGTGACCACATCACCGACATACAAGACTTATGTGACGTGTTGCGCTAGACTGGCGATGCGCTGCGGCCTGTGAACATTTTGGAGTTTTTACTTGTGCTGGCAGTCCAGACTGCCATTTTTTTTTAAATCTCATTCTCTTAGTACTCTCTAAGATCTTACGTGACGCAGTGTATTCCCGCCAAAAGCAGCAATCAACCTCTCACACAGAAGCTTCGCGAATCACTGGTACACCGTGTGTCCAGCGGCCGGGTATAGATAGATACACCCGCGCGCCTTTCACCCGTTTTGAATTGAACGCGTTGCGACTTGCTGAGAGTACGAGTGTTCGTGCCGTCCGGCGCGGGCGTTACGGGACTTCCCCCTACTCCATAGTCCTCCACACACACTCTGTCTGTGATGCTTTACCTGGTCAATCCTCACATTCTAATCACTACGACAGCCTTTCCTAAGGCTGCCTTTACGGCGAAACTCTTTTTGTGAGACTCCATCCAATTTATTTAATATTGTACAATTTCATTTAATTTAATTTTCCTATTCTTATTTATAATTAATGTAATAATGATGTCCTAATTTATTTGTTATTTTTGATTTCAATTTATATTTATAATTGTTATAATATTCCAATTTAACTAATTTATTTGTATTTTTATAGTTCCAATTTATAATCGTTTTACTATTCCAATTTGACTGATGTTTTTTTAATTTTTGAATTATACTGTATTTTATTTTAACTACTTGTCATTTTAAATTCAATGTAAACTTTGTAAATTTTAATTTTTTATGATCATATATTTCCATTTTAATTTTTATTATTGATTATACAAGTGCTGTGCACACCTATAAGTGACAAATTCACCGCAAAGCTGTTATGTGGAATATTTTTAATGTAATGTTTTAGTGAATAAGTCGTTGGTGTGTCAATAAATAAATAAATAAAAACCCGTATTTAGGCATCATCTGCGTGACGATAAGCCTTACGTAGATATAATAATTTATAATTTATTTATCTCAAAAAGGTACATATTCGGTACAAGGTTACAGGCAGATTCGTACCTTTGTGAGAGCTGGAGTCTATACTGGGTTCGGGAACTGTATAACAGATCTCCAAGCTCACACCCTTAAAATTACAACAATAAATTGCACTTACGTAAGTACTACAACATTATAAAAGCTCCAAGTACTGAGAGGAAGGGAAATTAATATACAAAACGTCCGTAATAATAAGATAAAAACAATTCAAATAAGAAATTAAATTAAAACAAGCCGAGGCAGCTAAGAGATGACCAGTTCCTACTGACGGCGGCGCCCGTCCACGAACATGACGCATGGATATCCACTGACGACCCCAAAAATATTGGGATAGTGATAGAAGGATGATGATATCCATTTTTAACAGTAGACGTCTACATGCTGTGTTAAAGGTAGGTAGCCACGTGTATATTATTTAGTATGTTACCTACGTGGGTACACGTAGTACTGTGGTCTCATTATAATAATCACAATTAACATTTCAATGGTTAGTCTTATTAGTTCTTAGAATTATTATGAATGATTAATATAGGAAGCTGTAGCAACATATTTTCCTATTAGTAGTTTATGTACGCTTTCAATCTAATGCAGAATAAACTATGGATTGCATAGAATAATAAGTAATAGACGCTTTATAATTCCATTGGAATTATAAATTGTTTGGGGTCCCTTTTTGAATGATTTCTGTCTCTGTGGTCTGCGTTGATTCCTTCCTCCATGATAAGCTGCACACCTAGGCACTGCTTCCCCAGTAAATTGTTAATTGATTTATCATCATCAATCAACTAAAGTACGTCCGCTGCTGGACATAGGCCTCGAATCCAGAATCACCCTCAACTACCGGAAGGACAAATGTTTTATCAGAAGTTTAGGTTCGTTTAGTGTATTCTAGATCTTACAGAGATACAAAACTTAGCAGGAAAACCCATAGCCTGTTCAATGTCACCAGTCGGCATAACAAAACGATTATAAAGAAAAACGATTGATGAGCGAGTCACATTATCATAGTAATCGATTTTACACATACATAAATACCTACTTACATTCAAGTAGGTGCAACAATGTTATGTGTTTATTCTAAAGTGTTTCGTAGCTAACCAATTGTTAGGAGAGGTCGAGGTAAGTTTGCCGCATTTATTTCATAGATGGGAGGCAAATCTTCACATACGAATATCTAGACTCATTTTGGGTTGTGAAAATTAGACGCTATATTTTTTTTATTTTTTATTCTGTAGTACACATACACTTTTTTGTATATTTGAGTTGGTACCAACATAAACTCATAAGAATTTTACCGTCACCAAAATCATCGACTACATAATTTAGAGAGCATTAAACCACTTCAATAGGTACTTAGTTAAAAAGAAACAACAAATAAAATTACAACGGCTATTTAAGCGAAATATTCTGTAATACCACCGAGCGAACATCGGTGACCAATCTGAAAGGCCGTCCTTAAAACAAAAGTGGTGGAGGAATGTTTTCGAATTAATACAGAATCAAATTGTTCCTAAAAGTTGTTTTTATTAATATGTAGTTAATTTACATGTTTGTTTTTGAGTTATAATATTTTTGGTAGATAGTATCTAAGCTTGATTGATGATATATTTTAACTATAATTACTCTCAACAAAAACTTTATTTTTATTTTTATTTATGTTTGTAAAACATGTTGCCTTCATTTGTATTTTATGTATATCTGAGTAATTTTGTCCCTTAATGATATACGTAGTTGATTAATAAGGTAAGGTATTACATACTTCGATCTCTTATCATCTAAATTCATGAACAGTGGAAGTAACCGCTTAGCATTGATGACGCTACGAGTCCTAATTTCATTATTATTTGTGGTTTCAGTTTTCTTTAGATTTTCATTTCAAAAAAAATCTTTTAATAGTGCAAATATAGCTTTTTCATGTCCAGGTATTATCTTCCAGAATTCAAATAATTTATGGTAGTCTATTTTGTATTTCTTCTTAATTTAATGCGGGACAATCGCTTTTAATATACAAAATTTGATCAAGGTGAATCTTATATGTCCTACCATAGCTCGAGAGACCATAGGATATCGTTGATTCAGCCAGGGCTTTGTACCGATTCCCGGCCACCATAGGCGCGGGCTTGCGGACGGCAAGCAATGGGCAGCTCGCCTTCCGATAAGGACCAGGCCCGGGTCGTCGGCGCGTTGTGTTCCACGCGCGCCTCAAAGAGATGTCAGCAACAATGACGGGGTCTGCTAGGGCCGATGCCTGCCGGGGTTGCGGGAAAGTCCGAAAGGGTTACCGTGACCCCTGGCACAGGCAACTCAAGGAGCACGGGTGGATTTTAGTAGTAAGAGTCTGACACGCCCTCCCGCTCCGCCCAGAGCGGGAGAATATTGAATATTGCATTTTATAATGGAGAATATAGCTAACATACCTACATCTCAATTTACAAATTCACCCCGTAAATGTGCTCCTAGTCTGTATGTTTGGTTATCTACGAGATCGATGGAGCTACAGCTGCAAGGCTTGCCTACTTTATGAGTGCAATTGTCATGCAAACACTTATGACAGTGAACTGTTAGTTTAGGCAAGGAAGAGCTTCAATTTTGATTGGAACTAATGTACATTACTTTGAATGATGAATGATGTAACCACTTTTTTGTAACAATATTTTGATTTAAAAGAGTGTCCATGGAGTTTCTTGCCCGTTCTTCTCCATAGGTACCTACTACGCTTTGGAATGGGCAACTAGCTTCATCTTTCTGACTGACCGACCCCTTGACAATTCAAAAGTGCCTGTAATTGGTTTATTTGAAATAAATGCTTTGAGTTTGAGTTTTTTGAGTTTGGTCTTACCAGCGTTTAATACTAGACCAGTGTCATGAGATCATTTAGTTAACAAATCAAAGTCCTCTTGTAGTTGGCTTTGGGCATACTCCGTCCAGTGGCTATAAGACGGCTAATTGGTAGATCTCGCACTTTTATATGACATTAACAAGGCTATTTATATAAGTGAGGTAGTGCAGAGGCCCAAGGACCGAGCATTGCGCCGTTCCTTCCGTTACGATAATGGTTCTATTTCATATAATATTCCTACTGATATTCAGATGAATCTGAACTTAAACCTAACCTATTTGAGAAAAAGGTAGAACAAAGTAACTAGGTATATCTGGTTATAAATCGTTCATTTATATCTGCATTTATCATCAAAAGAGCCAATTGGATATCTTCGAATGCCCAAGCACGCAACCGATTTGCTCTACCAATGCACTCTGACGCCCCCAAGTGATAATCGTACACAATACGTAAGCATGTTTATTTCTCCCATTGCCTTTAATTCTGTATCATTTGGACCGAAATCCGGCCATATCTGGACATCAGCCAACTCTAATGACTGACAACCGTATCACATTCGCCGTTGGCAACTATTTAGTAACATTACTACAATATGCGCCCGAGAACACAAAGCTGTGGTGGTGATTGCGTAACTCACATAAAATGGCAATCGCTCGAAATTCATTTCATTTTGTCAGTTCAGCCACGTCCATTTCGTTATTTACAGTACAGACGATCTTTTCAAACATATGAAGCAATGGATTAGGAAATTCCTTCAAACCCCTTGTATTGTAATTGAAAGTGTGTTACGTAATTAGGGTGCAGGATTACATCACATAGATTACCATGGCAAAAATTATCTATTTACCTAGATATAACGCTTTTGTACTTTGCCTTTTTAACAATAAAAGGCAGATGTTATTGTAGTTTTATCCCTTTATCACCCATAATTCTTCTTCTCCTGTATTGGCACAAATTTTATGAGAACAGGTCATCATCATCATCATCGACAGCCTCGTTCCACCCACTGCTGAGTATTAGGCTTCTTCCCTTCTGTGCCATTATTCCTTGGTCTATGCTAGTCTCAATTAGCTCATACCATGATATTTTAAATGCCGTCTACAGATCTGGCTATTGGTCTGCCGACATTCCTTCTACCGTGGTAAAAATTGTTAGAGAGTCATCAAGGTGGTTAGCGGCAATGACAGCCCAGTGTCACCACTCGTAGAGGCTATTTTAGAGCTCTATTCTCTTGAAGGGAATTACGTATGTATGTAGATAGCAAATCGGAAGGAGTGAAATGAAACACACATCTACAGAATACCATTTTTAAACATTCCAACAGTATCATCGATCCATTTCAAGTACTTTGTCAACGATGTATAGCGGACATCCTTGGTGAAACAAATGCCTCTGTCAGCTGGGTCGCCGTAGAATATACCGGTGAGACACCAGCGGTCAACCTGACGCGATGCGAAGATTCCGCCGTAGCTGGGACAGAAGGCTACTTCTGGAAAATAAAACAATGTTTATGGTGATACATGTGCGGAATTCGGAGTAGCAACCCACATTCTGTGTTTGTGTCCGGTTAATAGTGTAGCGGTACCTACATCGCCACATGTGAACTACGTCACACTGACGTCACGCAAAATCCTGCATCGCGCAAGAAGAGTTTACCGCGCAACTAGCATATATACACGTCCCGACATCAATCGTCGGGCAGTTGCCCACCAGACACGACACCCGTCTGGTCGGAGGATCCTCCCTTTTCTATGGAGGTATGAGTGAACTTTACACCCTGTTCCTCGTGCCTCTATAATAGCATTAAACTTTCTCCTACATAAGACTTATAGATAATATAGATACCGACAAAATGTGAGTTTAAATACCTATGTTTCCCTTCCCTTCTATACCCTTTCGGAGTTTTTTCAGAAATTATTTTATTCTGTGTCATATCGCCTTTGGTCTCTTTTCAGCAAGTGTCCTAGATATAACCAGTGCTTGCTTTTTTATGTACCTATAAGAAAAGGCCTAGTCCTGCAGTAGGGCAGTAACGGGCTGATACTAAGGTTTTTAACTAGGGAATGCAATCCCGATCTCGCGAGATCTCGAGCTATTTTACGAGATCAATCCCGAAGCATAAATTGGGCGAGATCTCGCAAGATTGGCGAAATTGAGCGGCAGCAGTCAGCTACGCATTCCGCGTGGAGTCAGCGCGAATTGAAATTGAATTTAATTATAAGGTATTAAAAACATTATTTTAAAAATAAATTTAATTTGTTACTTAATCACCCAGCTTAAGCAGTTTTCATCGCGTTTTAGTTTTCCGAATAAAAACAATAATGCACAAATCAAATTCCGAGATCTCGCGAGATCTAAATTCCTAGTCTCGCGAGATCTAAATTCCTAGTCTCGCGAGATCTCGAACTCGCGATCTCGGTTCGAGATTGCATTCCCTAGTAATAATGTTCAATGAAAAGACAAAATTACCATTTCCATATGTAGCACAGAACACATCTTCGTCTATGTCATAGCAGTGTTCTCCTTTTTCCCTGTTGAAGAATATTGGAACCAGAGCTCCGTCCAATCCCCATGCAGTGGTCTGTAACGATAAAATTAAACTCAGAATTGAAGATATGTAAGAAGCTTCAGATAGGGAGTTGCTCCATGTAGTATTCAGCTGCTTCCGGTTACTCTGGAAGCCGACCCCAAAATATTTGAGGAATGACGGGGCAGATGATGATGATGAATTTAAATATAGTATTCGTGCATATCGTGATTTGTGTCTGTTAACGCACTATTTCTTTTCTATGATAAGTTTTATACGTAAGCACTTACAATCTTCTGTTATAATATTATTTTAGTGATAGCTGTTCGTCAGAAATAATATGTAGGTACGAATGCATCCGTCAGTGTATCAGTGTTGTGCAGGAACGCAGGCGCTCATTCATTTACTAAAAACTAAAAAGTTCGCAAGCATAGGAAATTGCTTCTGAAGGCTGCGGTTGTTGTCGTCAGGACCAGCCGCTTCTCATATAGAAAAAAACTGTTCATCTCATGCTCCCGCGTCACCAGTCGTGACTCTCTTCATAATTTGGCTGCTGAGACCAAAACTACAAACGTAGTACAGAAATTTTTTATACAAATGTGGCTGTTGTTTTAGTATATTGTGGTGTCTTACGACTTCCTGGCAAACGATGGCGCGGGCAGAAGCTAGTATGAAACAAATGCGTGACTTTGATACGTTTTGTGAAAAATAAACATGGCGTTAACTACCAAAATCCGACGAAACGAAGACTTACACATAGAATTACAGTTCTACAAAGCTACTGTCACATAAACGAGATAAAAACTACTTTATTATATTTCCGACGCCACGAAATTTAAGCTATGGATGGCATTTAAGCTCGAATGCGGTGGTCAAAATAATTAATTTTATCGTACGTGGCTAGAATCTCAAGTGACTATCAAATACAATTCATACTGGAATATCAAAATGGAGGCCAGACAAGTTATATTACATTTTAAGAGGACTACATGACTTAAGCACAAGTTTTATAATGCCTAAAAGTTGATCCACTGCAGTAAACAAAATCAGAAAAATGTATGATATTCTTCAGGATATATGCTAGTTAGATAGTGGTGCCGATTCCCTTGTTTACAAACTAAACCAAAGGACCATGGGCACTTTTGTATGAACACTGGGCCCACTTTTCAAAGTTGTGCAACAGTGATGAAACCTATGTCATAAGAAAGCTCTTAGTGTGTACTTTATTTCATTCTATGGTAGCTAAGTTCAAATCCAGCGCGAAATTGGCGTTTTAGTGCGTTCAAAAACAATATTGTAAATGAAAAATGCGCATGACCTATTACTTATTGCTCCTTTTTTATTCATTTTTTATTTATTTATGCATAACGGAAAAGCTCTCGGCCTCCATCTTACCTGGTAGCAAGGGTGATCGGCCGTAGGTGGAAACGAGCTTCACCCGGAATCATCAACCACAGAGGAACTGGCTATCTTACCTCTTACTGCCGAAACACAACAATGCTTAACATTGTTACTATGGCGACAGACTTAGATAAGATGGCGTTAGCTAGCCAGGCGGTCTTAGAACAAGCCCTACCACCAACTAAACCTAAAAAACTGGAAATCGAACCAGGGACCTCTGGGTCTGAAGTTAAGTGGTCTCACTAGACCACAGAGGCGGTTAAAATTAAAGAATGATAAATATCGACTTGGTCTTGTACAATATTTTTTAGGTGTGATTGTGATGTGAGTGTTCTTTACAAATAAAAAACGACTTATTTTGTACGAGTTTATTTATTTATTAAATGTTTTATACACACAAGTGTACAGAGGCGGACTATTTCAACATTAACAGCTACAATGTGATGCCTCTCGGCGCGTCTTAGAACGTATTAGTTATAATAATTATAATAAATAATAGTCCTTCTGGCCGAATTTCGACCACGGCGGCCAGTCTCAGCGGAGACAAGCCATCTGCGCGGGACATATTAAAGTGCACAAGTGTGTGCGCAAACACATAACAGCCATAAAAGGCAGTTTTTAAAAGGCATCTATAATAATTTCATCTAAATGTATTGCTGGTCGATGGAAACCATCCCCATGTCTACCTAGTCCCAAGTACCATATTATGGATATGACATGGGCACAACTTCCGATAGTGCGTCTGCCCGTGAGACATGTACAGTAGTATTGTATAATGGCGTCCTTGCCTACTTGGTCACGGTCAATTAAGACGTAGGTATAATACATCCTCGATCTAACGTGTCGTGACTGTACACGTCCCCTATGCAACCATACATTATTTTGCTGAATATTGCATTGCTCTAAGTCATTTAAATTGTTTTCACGATATATTTCTATTGTGTATACACCACCATCCCGTAAGTTTTCACTAACGTATGACCTGGCAAGTTTAATTTGGTAAGAGCCCAAGGAAATCATTAATATATCATCTTCAGTTAGCTGGGGAAAATCTTCTAAATGAGGCAGATTAGCTTCCATTCTTATGAATGCTACCCTTTGCCTGTTTAGGTTTTTCAGTGTAACATAATTAAATAAAAGATTCGGAGAGTTGATTTTCTCATTTATAATATTCCAAATGTTATGACTAAGCCGGTGGTCTATGGCTACTTTATAAAAAGCATTTATAAGAGAAGCCGCAATTTTAAAATCAATGAACATATGTGGCAATGCTCTATTAAAATAATCTTGGCGTAATAATTTAAACCTATTTTTAAACTTGCCGTTCACCGCTTCCACCACCCAACGACATATTGTTACTAATCTTGCTTTATTAGCTTGTTCGGTCGTCAATTGACTTTCATTTCTATCCTTTGTTGGAGGAATATGTGGTTCATATCCTAATGACTGAAGATCTACTACACTATCTCTGAAACCCCTATCTAAAATGAATACATCGTTTTGATGAAACATCCAATGAAAAGTATTATCTTCATTAGCACATAAGCTAGTCATAATCGACGCATCACTTGTTGTTGCAGCGTATGGACCAAGAACGTCTATTATATAACCGTCACTGCATACCATTAAAAAAGGTTTCAATAGATTTTGAAACTTATGATGGCTATAGGTCAAACGCTGAAAGAGAAAGTTACTACTTTTCTCTATATAAACATATGTTCCATCACATATTATTATAGCTTTTGTATTTTCTTCATTACCATATATCATTTTTGGTAAAAACAAGTTCCTTTGAAGCATGTTTTGCCTGGAAATATTATCCATACCTAAATGAATGTTTACAAAATCGCTCACTAAATGTTGTCTAGCTAATGTTAATTTTCTTTCCAAAGACCTGCGTGACATATTAAACAGAGTAGCTAATCTTTCGTTAGACTCTCCGGTTCTAAGTTTAGCTAAGTAAACCCCGATCACGGTGCGCGAACGATTAACCGTTTGTGTCAGCGAAGGAGTTTCTTCCAATACTGTATTGAATTGGCCGATGGTGAGTCCAGTCCAAAAAAAAACATCGTTGTCATTTATTGATTCCAAAAACTCGAAATCAAATCTCGATCTTCGGTTAACAGCAGATATTAGTATATTAGACATGTCTGTGAAATGTGCAACATTGAACTCATTTGAAACATTACAATTCTCATGTAATAAATGCCATTCGTTACTTTCCAGGTGATCGGTACATACTCTAGCATTTTCAGGGATGTACAAACGTTGTGAACAAAGTACGTTTACAATAATCGTGTTAGGAATTCTATGACGTTCAATATTGTGACAATAATTAAATATACAACGCCTGGTAGAGTTCGGTGCTCTAACATGTTCGGGAGCATAAAAAAATTGTTGAAAGTTCTGCACCGCGGGATCTTGTACACGAACTGCATCATCTGGGATGTTTTCTGCAGGTCCTTGTTCATTAATAGCAACAACTTCGATGTTTTCCGCAGGTCCTTGTTCATTAATGGCATCATCTTGGACGTTTTCCGCAGGTCCTTCTTCATTAATGGCATCATCTTGGACGTTTTCCGCAGGTCCTTGTTCATTAATGCCATCATTATCGGTGTTCTCTGTAGGTCGTTGTATAACAACAGCATTGGTTCTTTGCCAGCAACGGTGACAAACTTGTTGTGTATTATTAAATACTACCTGCAAAGATTATATTTTATGAACACATAAATCGTTAAAGATATTCCTAATTATTCTTTAGATTACTGTCTTGCAGAACTCTTGTCAAAAAGATTTTTTTTAAGTTAGCTATTATTTTTTCTATATATTGTTATCTTTACAACCCGGTCAAAATATCTGTGCACCTGGCATCGATGACGTCATATTAGCACTCTAATACAGTATGTGTGACGACATGGCGAGCGCGGTGTGGCTAAAGGGAATTTGCGAGAGGCATTGCATTCCAGCAAGGTGCACAGATATTTTGATAGTGTTATATGTATATAATCGGTGCACTTCTAACTTGGACGATTGATATCATATTCACAAAATATTATTTTGTTTAGACGATGGTTCAAATCTGATAGGTTATGATGTACTTAAAGCTCAAACTCAAAACGTTTGTTTCAATTGAACCGTTTACAGGCACTTGAATTGTCAAGGTAGAAAATGTGTAGCAGAACGTCCACCAGGACGGTTATTATTACTATGTCTATTGATAATAAAATTCTTGTATTATTCTTCTTTTACAAACCAATAATCCAAAGTAGGTTATAGGTTTGAACATTAAACGATTATAAATACAAAAACTTTTTATTTAGTAACATAATTAAGTCGATATTGGGTCGGAGATATTGAAATGTTAAAATATGATACAGTAATAGGTAGGTACATACCTGGATCAAAGCATTCTGCTGAACATATTCAGCAAACTGTGGACGAATCGCAGGTAGATCATCTCTTAAAACATGGCGTCTTGTCCGCAAAACACGTGAACGCAAACACATAACACAGCAATTTTCTGCCATTGCAAACAGTCACAAACCAATTAAATCAATGTCCATATGCTAGCCAGGGTAATGATAGATAAAACTAAACAACAATATCCTTTACACAAAGTGATATCAGAGTCCATTAACAAGCCGGGATCAGTAAGTCGTAATACAAGCCGAGATTAACACAAATAAGCACTTACACCGAGCGTAAATAACGTACGAGCAACGACTGAACAGACATGATCATCCCCCGTTTGTGTAAGGGTGTAAGAATGCGGGGGAAGGGAGGGTTGTGTCCTGCGTGCACGCAGGTACAAAACAGGAGCCATACCATGACGTGTCAGGCTCCGGTGCAAGAGAGAGACGGAGTTATACACGACTCATAGCGTTGTCCCTTTTCCGTGACGGAGTTTGGAGACAGGTTTTTTTACAGCAGGTAAAAAACCCCGTCCGCTAAGTAGCATAGTTAGTTGGCTATTATGATCGTACAAACAAAACTAACTAATCATTCAAAACCAAAATAACATGTTCCAGGGCAATACACGGCCTATGTGTTGATCTATTTTAGTGTATTTTTAGTCAAATAAGAGTTATTTATAATCCTAGCTACTGACAAACAGCTAATCATAATATAAAATAAAAACAAAACAAATATCAAAAAACGCAAAAAAAAACTATTTTTGCGCCCGATTTCGACTTAGCTGCCATAAAATGAAATAAAGTACACTTCAAGAGCTTTCGTATGACATATAATTCATCACTGTTGGACAAGGTTGAAAAGTGGGCCCAAAATGACGCATGGTCCTTTAAGTTCAGTGCATCTTTTTCTTTCTATTTCATTAAGAAAAGGACAGAAGATAAATTTTACTTTAGTCCTGTCAAATTAATCAGCGCCTGACACTACCCCATACAAGTTTAGAGGTGATTAAAAAGTTGACTACTAAAATTACATCAAATTACGTCAGGTGCTGACTAATTTGACAGGACTAAACTACTCGTAATAGTTATCGTCTGTCCTTTTCATAATGAAATAGAAAGAAAAAGATGCACTCAACTTAAATTTAGTTTAGTTTGTGAACAAGGGAATTGGCACCAGTGTGTTGAAAACATAATACAATTTATTTGGTACGATAGAAAAACGTCACGATGATACCTCTAAAAATTTATTTTAACGATTGTAAACCATATTATACATATTTGATTCGTGCTTTCCAAAAGGTTTGACAAACTTATTTAACCAAGGTATTGCACCTTATTGCACCTGCTAAGTTCTGAGAGGGATCCTGATTTAAATTTTCGGGGCAGTCAAAATGTTATTGTATTATTCCATTAGGATATTCTTAGTAGCACCCCAGAGTCTGGATTTGTACTCGTTGCTGTCAATAGGCTCATCCTATGACGTCACACATAACACAACAGTCGAAAATATGTGTGTGTGTGTACAATAGACCGCACATCGGTGGAAACACTTTGTCCTTGGTCTAGCGTAGTACGGAGTTTAGAGGCCAGCTTATACTGATTCGCGGTTCTGGTTTTTGAATCTGAAAAGCCTTAACACAATACCGGCTTGAAGTGTCAATTATGGTTCAAAATAAAGCCTATATCTTTTTAAGGTATTATAAAACAAGAATCACTAACTAAAACCATTCAGTAAATCGCGGGCCTTCATTTTACATCAAACTTCAATTATCTCGGAATCAACGTTGACGTAGTTACGGCCTCTTTCTTATGACGGCAGTATACTCCCGATTGCCCCTTCGGAGAAGCACGAGCTATTTATATTATAATGATAATGTTAACTCACCGCAGCTTCTGCGATGCTGTTCTCCTGGTGAATGCAGGCAGACTGTATGTTCTCCTTGAACTCCACTGCCTCCTCCAATACAAGGAGAGCCAGGTCGTTGGTCACTCTCCCTTCCGCTGAGACCGTGAAGTTCGGGTGGATTACTATGGAATTTACCTGCAATGGAAAAATATCATGTGATGGATGTCCCAGACTAAGGACTGGGAGGGGTACATGGTTAAAGAGGGGCTCGTGGCTAAGTAATAACACCCGCACGGGTCGATCATCAAGGTAAGCAACACTTGCTAAGGTCGGTCTGTGAATGGCTAACCATCAATACATACCAGGGCCCCTCCGTGTCTCGGAAAGCACGTTAAGCCGTTGGACCCGGCTGTCATTCGTACATCTAGAATATAGAAGGCCGAAAACCTGACAACCGGTTTAACCGCGTGGTATCCAATAACTGGGTTGTGGGGGCCCAACAGGGACTTCACTCCGTGTAAAACACTGGTATTCAGCTGCGTCCGGTTAGACTGGAAGCCAACCCCAAGTTGGTTGGGGAAAAGCGATTTTGACCTTAATTATTAATAGTGTTACGAACATAGTATAATCGAAACCACTATTGTGAAATAGGTATCATCTCAAAGTTGCAATTTCTTTTCACGAGATTAACGCTTTTGTAATTACCGTAAGGTGGTGGCACAGTGGTAACGACCGCGACTTACAAGTTGTAGGTTGTAGGTTCGAACCCAGACAGCCGCTTTACTTTCTGTAAATTGTTTCATCACCACTGCTCTCAAAACCGGTGAAGGAAAACATAGTGAGGAAACCGGCATGTCCCAGAACCAAAAATTCGACGACATGTGACATCTACCAACCTGCACTGGGCCCGCGTGGTGGATTACGGCCCACTCCCTCTCACGAAGGAGAGACCTGTGTCCCAGCAGTGGAAACATTATAGGCTGATGATGAATTACCGTAACTGTACGTATGTAGGTAGATAAAAGAAAGTCTTACCTTATGTACTTTCTCGTTGCCTCCAAAAGTTTGCAGGTTCACCTTCCCGAGGAAGACCAACATCTTGTCCGGGTCCGAGGTCTTATTGCCGACGACCATACATCTAGCATCTGGAAACAAATGGAACAACATGAAAGAAAGAAAGAAAGAAAGAAAATGCGTTTATTTGCGGTAAACATGACGCAAAAAACAAAACAAACACAATAAATAATAATAATAAATATAATAATAAATAATTAGCTCTAATAATTAAGAAAAAGAAAAAACAACAAAAAGAGATCTCTAATTACGAGCACAAAACAGAAATAGTCGACAGCTGCACGTCTTGACTGTGACAAGAAGGCTTCCACTCAGCATGATGCTGTGCTATGGGGGACCCACAGCACAGCGCTGATTTTCAGTGGTTACCCGAAAAGGACGTACGGAAACAGAGTCAGATTAAATTATTGGTACTATATACATTTATAGTTATAACAAAATAAAATAAAAACAAACACTTGAAGCCCCCACTCTGTATTTGGGTAAATCTGTTTATTCATTTCATTCATCGACATCATCATCATAATCATTTCAGCCAATAGACGTCCACTGCTGGACATAGGCCTCCGCCAAGCTCCGCCCCATCGACCGGTTCTTTGTTTCTCGCACAGCTTTCGCATCTTTCCAAATAAATCAAATTAGCGTTTAACGAACCCTTTGATCCGACTCTAAAAACATCAAAATACAATATCTATTAGGGATGGGCCTAATATTCGTTTTATATTCGGTATTCGGCATATTCGGCAGGTTTACCGAATATTCGGCTAAATCACCGAATGTTCGGCAAAGTAGTACTCAAAGTTTTTACTGTATTGAGCCGTGTATGATTGATCATGAGTCGAGTGTTAAATGTGTTATTTTTATGAGGTTGTCATTTTTATTTTATTTTTTATAAACGTTGTCTCACACTAGGAATTTCTCCTGTATCGTGGGTGCGTTTACAAACATTTAAACTCACATACACAAACAGCCAGACCCGGAACAACTATTTGCAGGTCATACAAATATTTGTTCGTTCACGAACATAACGCATGGATCAGCACCATTTAGCTCAACCATTTTGAAGGGAGCTAAATGATCCGACACACGCGCCACCGTTTGACATCATTGACATTTGAGTGAGCATGACATCTATTAGCCAGAGCACATGCAAGTCAATTAAAGACATTAGTCGGTAAATGGTAGCTCGATAGTACATAGTACTCACACTTGTCATATGCAATTATATAATACAAAGGAGATTGATAGATAGATAGATAGAGAGTTTATACAATGCGTAATAATAACTAATTACCTACAATACGTATTTATTACGTATTGTACACAAACACAAACAGCCAGACCCGGAACAACTACTTGCAGGTCATACAAATATTTGGTCCGTGCGGGGATCGAACCCGCGACACGGAACGCAGCAGTCAATCGCTTAACCACTGCGCCAACCGCAGTGCAGGTTTATGTTTTTGTTGACACTGTAGCTTTATTTCCAATAATAACAGTTAAACAAGATGGATATTAAAAACAAAATATGCACATGCAACAATGCACAGCTGTTTTGGGATTAAGCTACAGTGAACACTATAATAATAAAATAATATACTAAAACCAGTAGGCCAATTCTCGTACTTAAAAAACGTTCAAATTCAAGTCGCAATCTCATCTCAGCGACAATCAATGTCAAAAACCTGTCAAAAATGTATGTAAATTGACTGTAATTTTGACAGATTGAGACTGAGATTAGAATGCGAACGGTCTTAAAAATACGGGAATTGCCCCTCTGGTCTTTATTGTATGAAATTAAGCAATTTTTTTGTTTTTATCAATATTTATTGTAAGAAAGAGTTTCATGGTTATCAACATTTCAGGAGATTATGAATCATATTTCTAGTTTATTTCTACTTAGAGACCTGTATTGTTTACTTAAGGGAATAAAAAATGCCGAATATTCGGTTCGGTAAAAGGTTTACCGAACATTCAGCCGAATGTTCATATTCGGTGAAACCCATGTTCGGCCCATGCCTAATATCTTGATAGGCAAACCGCCAAATATTAATTCAATATGACATCATTATCTGCCTGATCCCTTCCCAACTCAGTTGGGGTCGGCTTCCAATCTAATCGTGTCTGAATACCAGTATTCACATACCCTCAAATTAAGTAATGAGCTGATTTCAATCTCTCTCACATTCAAAACTGAGCCATATTCCCAAGAAGCTATACAGTCTCTTTTTCTCTATAAGTACCTTTAATACTGAAGAAAATGAAAATGTCATTAGAAGGCAAACGCTGCAAACGGAAGGAGGTCTGTAATCAAATTAGCGCCTCGCCTCGCCTTGTTCCGGAGGCAATGGGAAAAAATATAAAAAGGCAAAGCAGGGGGAAGAGAGGGTTAAATTTAGAATGTTGATGTTTAAGTATTTCTTTGAGTCGTTTGTGTGATGCATTTATTTATCAGCGATGTTTATGTTTAGAGAAAGTAAATAGACTTTTTAAGTAAAGAATTACAATACGAAGTAAAGCTCGAAGTAAGACGTGGATCTTTTTTGTACCGTGAAATGTTCTAACAAAGCGATTTCTTAAAGTTTTTATGTGAAACTCACACAGTAATTTTATGGCGCAAATGCCTTACCCAATATGTTACAATGCAATATTAATTTACTCAATACAAGAGAACACGCATTAAATAAACGGAAATATCTCCTTAGTAAGGCAATCGTCGTGATTCCGATTCCATCCAGTCGTATTACAAAACCACATGATTAACAAGCATACAATGAAGATCTTATACGTGTAGACTGAAATCTTACTCACCAGTAACAATAACCTTCTCAGTGAGCAGCACGCCATCGCAGAAGTAACTAAACTGGTTCTCCTGGTTGCTGTTGGTGACGAAGATGGACGCTATCCACGGGAACACTGTGCTCCGGAACTCTTGGCAGGACGTGTCACCGTGGCAGATGGGGTCCGGCTGTGGAAGATGAACATACGAAGGTATGAAGTAGAGAAGAAAGGAGGGTCACTCAACTCTTTATAGTCTGGCAAATTAATTGTTTATCAAATTGATGAATGAGAAATGATTTTATTTCTGTAAGTAGGTTTGAACAAACACTTTTACACGTCAATCATATTTTTTTTAAACTAGATGGGGTCGGCGTTTCCTATCTGACTGCTCTGAGAAGAAAGGCCGAAACAAACTCAGAGGTCACAGTCTCTTTTAAAGTCCAGACAAAATCTTGGTCAGATCATGTGAAGGCTATGTAGATCGGTGTCTGCAATGTTCTTTTGAGGCGTAGACAGGAGGCGTAGACAGAGAATGCTTTTATAGCCATGTCATACAACTGTCATAATTATGTGATTTTAATATACGGACAATTTAAGTTGTTAGTCCATTTGATAAACCATAAATTTTCCTTATTTTACATGGACTCTATAAAACTCTGTGTAAAATAGCTTTTGTACAATAAATAATAAAAAAGTTGGACAGGTCACACACACATTTTATGTACCAGGCTGCTAGTTAGAATGCTAGAACAGTTCGTGTTTCCTTTAATGAACTGAGAAAATACATTTATAATCAGACTATAATGGCAATACAATTTACTTCCCCTCAGCCACGATAATGTGTGTAAAACGTTTAAAACAAATGGCATTAGCGGGACTCGAGTCCACTTACTACCACTGAAATAGAAAAGCTTAGAAACAAAAACATCCTGAGGAAACCGCGACTTCTATTGATTCATTCACACACTGCACTTTGGCTTTACTTTCGTAAGTATAGGTACTTGCATCTCATACCAACGTAAACTTTATTTGTATAGCTGTAATTCTCATATTCGTATGAAACGCTTTATCACATTTGCTACGAATATAAACATTACACGCATAAGAATAAGGTTCTCATTCTATGGTATGAAACACTTACTTTACTTACGAAAGTAAAGCCCAAGTGCAGCCTGTGAATCTTGCCCTTTCAGACCGATACACTGTGCTTCAACCTAACCTCAACGGTTAAAAGAATCATTAGTTAAATAGTTACCAAATATAATCTTAAGTCCACGTTCGCACGGACGTAAAAATATAGCGGCGGGATTGTTTTGCGCACTGAATCTTCAACGTACTGCTTAGCGCCGAGAGTTGAAAATCCAACACTGTTTTTTTGACACGCTGGATCCACCCAGTTGGATTCTCAATGCTAGGTTTAACACCGAGAGTTTAAAATCCAGGGCGCAATAAAATCCGTGCAAACGTGAGTTAACATAAAAAGAAGATTCTCAGAAATAAATACCAGTTTTTTTGCGAATCCCTTCCATAATTTAAAACGCGGTGAGCACTCAAATTAAAAATTCAAATCGTGGAAATTTGAATTTTGAATTTTTTAGAGACCATTTTGGTATGATGTTAATAGCAATAAATTATGTATAATGGTTGATTATGAGCATATAACGGGCAATAAAAAACAGACGTAGGAATGTCGGATTTTAAACTACGATTTAATTGGTTAGAGTATTTTTTTATACAGGAAAATTCGTATTGTTCTTAAAAAATATTTCTGCTGTTCGACTCAAGATCAGCTGGTAACATTTTTAACCTAGCTCAAATACAGGCTGGCTTTCAATTTATTAAGACAAGATGACTTAAACGCAAGTTTTATAAGTATTGCCTAAAAGTATATGATCCACTGCAGTAAACAAAATCAGGAAAATAAATGATATTCTTCAGGATATATGCTAGTTAGCACACTATGTGTTGAAAACACAATACAACTAATTTGGTACGATAGAAAAAAGTCACGAAGATAACTCTAAAAATTTCTCTCAACGATTAAAAGCCATACTAATATACTGTATGCAATAATTCTGTTTTTTTTTTTCAGATTGTTCTTCAAGCAACATATTACGTGATAGTGTTTAAATTTTTTAATGCATCGAATAGATTTTTTGTAAATAGAGGGTTGCTTCATATTTTGCAATAAATTACCAGCTTTGTGTCATCGCGCTTCTCTTCCTTCTCTATGCAGTCCGACAGTGACCGCGCTTTATATGTCGTCAGCCCCCTAACAATAATTTTCTATGGTATAACAACATAGGCGCCTTTTCTGTCTCCGCGCCGCCCGCCATGCACCGTGTTATAAATGATACAGTCAGGGTTTGTAAAAATCATGGAAAATGATAACCACTGCCTTTAGTCAACTGCAATACCAATGGTTTGTGATGTTACTAATATTAGAAGCAAAGTGAAAATTTCTCGTGTAAAGTTAGGGAAATTAACTGTTAAGCAAATTGACGTAAACGCTTTTTAAAACTAACTAGTGGTGCCCCGCGGTTTCACCTGCATAAGCCTCGATCTCGTGGGAATATCGGGATAAAAATTACCTATGTACTAATCCAGGTTATGGTCTACCCATGTGCCAAATTTCATTCGAATCCGTTAAGAGCGTTCATCCCGCGCGGGCTGGCAACGTCGCATTTCTAGTAGTTTTTCATGATTATTTTATTAAATTTGAATCAAAATACTATTTTTTTTCAGCCAAGCTTAGCTGAAAAAAGCACGCTAGATTGTTGGTAATTATATTTTTTTTTTACATTTACTCTTAAATAAAAATAATGAATAATAATAAGTAAGCTAAGCAAGAGAGCAAATAGAAAAAAAATGCATACAAACGTATAAATAACAACGATTTAGTGCTTGGCTGAAAAAAAAAAATTTGATTTAAATTTAATAAAATAATCACGATAAACCACTAGAAATGCGACGTTGCCAACCCGCGCGGGATGAACGCTCTTATGCCGTTTTGGCGGGAAAGTGTAACAAACAATCGAACTTCGCATTTATAATATTAGTTAGAAAGTTAGGATTCATACAACTGTCAAAGAATGCAATTTATTGTGATTTGAATATACGGACAATTAAAATTAGTAGTCAATTTGCTTACCAGTTAATTTCCACGAATTTACATCTCTAATATTGGCAACATAGAAAGAAAGAAAGATAGTACGTTTAGTTGCAGTAAACATGACGCAGAGAACGAACACAAACACAAAAAAGACCAAGTTGGGGGAAAGGAGATTGCCACGGAGCAGGTCCCTTTTGTGGTATCGTGTGCCTGATTTTAATAATTACCTAAAAATACTACTAATTTTTTTGTGTACAGGGTATTTTTTATACGATTTCTTTCACCCTGGGAATAAAGTTAAAGTTAATTAATAGTTGTTAAACATTACGTCGACATCCGTTTGATTCCGTAGACAGAGAATAGCATTCTCTGTCTACGGATTTTGATTCAATGTAGTCTGTGGTTTGATTGTTTAAAAAAAGTTGCCAGGTATCAAAAAATTAAATAACTAATGCCATCTTTTTCAATTGAGTAATCGATATAGAAATGAAACGATTAAACAATAAAAAAACAATTATTTTTATTTAAGTTTATATTACCTTTAGACAGATTACATCGAAGATTTGCATTGGGATCCTACCAACTAAAACAGGCGAGATCCTATTATGGGGAGCACATAAGAACTAATGGTACTTATAATATTGAAGTAAGCAATGATATTTTGGAAGAGGATTTGCTCTTAATATTGGGTCAAAATAATTATTTAATTAGGGCTAGAAGTAAGTCCTGCCATGTGAACAATAAAACTTATTACTCTTATTTATTGATTAGTAAAGATGAAAATCGGGCAAATACTTTAGATAGTATCATTGCTTACTAGTACTATTGTAACTGTCTAGTGGGTAACCGTACAGTAGGGTGTTGTGCTCATACTATGACAGTATTATGGTATCTGAGCTGGGGCCGCTTCAACGATGTATGTGCTCCAGCTCAATTCTTTGATGATATATTTTATGAAGAATTAATGGTTTATTCAAGTTTTGATTTGTTTTATTTCCTTTGGTACTTAGACAAGAACTACCTATCAATATCGTTAATTATGAAAGTGGAATTCTGAAACTGAAAATTATAAAATTTTTATCATATATCTAAACGGCGATTCTACACCACCTATGAGTACCTATCTACTTTTTATTGTGCTGAGACATAATCCCATCCCCATATTGATGTATAGTAGAAAGGTAGTAGAAGTAGGTACTTAATCTAAATAGAATAAGGAGGAAATGTCAATGTCAATTTCTAATTATAACCTAGATTTTTAAACAGAAAAACAATGATATCTCTTGAACCAGGGTGAATAAATGTAAAATGGTTTCTGATTATGAAAATGCTATGTTTTAACTATTATTTAAAATAAAAATCTTCAGGGCACAACAATTTTCCACTGGGACCCAACTTTCCTTATAAATCGGGCAATCTCCTTTGCGTCACATCCACGCAAAACGGCCATCGCTCAGCATAATGCTGCGACCCTATGTGAACAGAGCCATTGATGTTGCAGTTATTTTGAGGTTACCACTATCAGGTAGATTTCTAGATTTTCGCAAAACTATTACATACAAATATAACACAACATCACGCCTGTATATCCCCAAAGGGATAGGCAGAGGTGTACCTACCTATAGTCCACTCACATTTCGCCAGTTTTGTTAAGTCCCATGTAACAGGGGGCGAGCCTACTGCCATCAACCAGGCACAAATCCGGACTCCGGCCTATTGAGAATTTCCTGATGGAAAATCCAATTACACTTTGCCCGAACTGGGCATCGATACCGGGACCAGCTCAACAGTAGCAATTACGATCAACGACATAAAAATGCCCGATTATTTCACACAGCGAAATGTTTTCTTAAAGTTGAATTTGTAGCGGTATCTACATCGCCACATACGAACTACGTCACACTGACGTCACGCAAAATCCTGCATCGCGCAAGCAGAGTTTACCGCGCAACTAGCATAGATACAACGTCCCGACATCAATCGTTGGGCAGTTGCCCACCAGACACGACACCCGTCTGGTCGGAGGTATGAGTGAACTTTACACCCTGTTCCTTGTACTAACTAATAAATAACCAAAAAAAAAAGTGACACTTATTAATTACACCATCTTTTGACTTCCCCAATTAGTTAATGAGATTAACTTTGCGCAAAGCCATGAATTTCGCCAACTTTTTCGTGAAGATTGCACAAAAGATGACAAGTAAGTACAAGAATTGGCACTTACAACTTTGTTCAAATGTTTCCAATGGGTTCCACTTCCCGCTGTTAAAGTCGTGAATTTTATATGCTTGTAAGGAAAGTAACTTAGGAAGACGTTGGTTAAATTCCTTATTACTGTCAACTGCGGTAGAGGCCGCGACACCGCCGCCCGGTAGGAAATTTCAAAATACTAATAAGTTTATTGTCATTTTAACCGACTTCACCAAAGGAGGAGGTTCTATGTTCATCTGTACGTTTTTTTTTATGGATGTTTATCGATATTTTCATCAATTGTAGACCGATTTTGAAAATTCTTTTTCTCATTTGGTAGAGGGATCTCGCGCTGCCGCGCTGTGGTCGCATATATTTGAGTTACCTTCAAAAAAACGTAAACGTATTAATCCATTTAGTGTATGTTGATGATGTTATACATATATAATAGAAGTCGGTTAAAACTTCCTGTCACTGTTGTTTATATAGCAAGTGTTACGAATTGGCGTGGGGTAGCTACCACGACTAAAATGTGAGATATAAATACTATACAAAAATACTACAAAGTGAAAATAACTTTAATTTTGGAAGTACGAAAATACAGAACCAAAGACATGTTTTATCTATACACCTTTGCATATGGCTTATCCCCGTTGCTAACAGCTCATCATCTGCCTAGCCTTGTCTCAACTAAGTTTGGGTCAGCTTCCAGTCTAACCGGAGCGACTGCCTATCGGCCCTCTAAAGCCCAGTTACTGGGTACCACGAAAGCCCTTAGCACGATTGGTTGTCGGACTTTCGAGCTTCTGACTATTCGTAACGACTTTTAATGATCTGCGAATGATAGCCGGGACCAATGGCTTAATGTGCTTTCCGAGGCACGGAATACCTGCTTACTTAATATGGCTGCAGGATGTAACAAATTCAAATTCAAACGTTTATTGCTCTTTCGTGATCTACTTGTGGTACAAGTGGGAAGAATTAACTCCAACCTGGTACAGCAGCAGGGTGTGGATTTGGAGCTATGTTGGAAACTATGCTCCACTTCCTATCCTGCCCTCTTTGTCCCAAAACATGCTGTCAAAATGACCTCTGCGCTACGACATCTTGGAAGAGGCGAAGTTTTCAAGTTTTCAGTCAACAAGATCTAAAATACAGTCACGCCTGCGACACGAAGAAGACGAAGAATTTGCCTGAATACTTGTCTGCATTGCTTACGTAAAGTGACATTAAATGAACCAACCAAATCTCTCACCAGCCTCATCAATCCTCTCAAATCTTCCCAAAAGACTGACTTTAATAACAAAACAGAACTCCCCCTTTATTAATAGTCACACATTTACACCCAGAAGGAGGTCGTATGTTAAAGTCAGAGACTTCGCGACAACGGTGTGTTTTAAGAGTAAACATTCAGTTAATGATGGTGATTTAATTCAGACGCAGAAATTTGAGATCGTGGAGATTACGTCTCAAGGTTACCCCTGAGGGTGTTAGTAGGTCGATAGGTAGTAAATACTCGAACAGTGAGTAAGGAAGATTCGTACGCAGATGACTAGGAGTGGATAATATAGATACCTAGGTAGGTATTCACGGATCTTATGGCGCACGAATGACGTTGGGGAAGCGCGGTTAGTAAACATTTATTTAACTGTTATGATGAGAGACGTATTGAAAAAACAAGATGGTGGAATGGATGGTGGGTTTCAATAATGGTTACGCGCCAAAAAACCTTCTATCGCTATACTCGAATAGCCGGCGATGTGTAGGTATATCTAGTTAAGTCAGTTTCAACGTGTACCCTGTGCATAATAAATAAATAAACATTTATTTCAGAATCACTTCCATTTTAAAAATTAAAAAATATATATATATGCGATTACTTTTCAGTACCTGCACCTTCCCAAACATACCTAGATGCCAGATTAACGCCTTAATACCGACATGGACTAGTGACCCTGTCTCTGCTTCTCACGTGTGCGATATAATAATGTACTGTCATGTCAAAACTTGACTTTTGATACACATAAACTTTCCGGAGTCACTGACATAGCTTGCACAGTAAGCACACTGAAGTGGTGTGGCATTGGCCCTGGCCATGTTTATCGTAGGACTGATGGCAGGTGGAGCAGGCGAGTGGAGACCGCATAATTATCGGCAAGCGTAGCGTGGGATGCCCCCCAGCTAGATCGACCGACGACTTTCTGGCTGGGACAGGCTGGATGCAGAAGGCGGAATACAGGGTGTTGTGGCGTAGCCTGCCAGCTGTGGACTGCGATAGGATGAGCTGATGAAACTTTTCTGAATACATTTTCTAAATAATAGTGAAGACCGCATCAAAATCCGTTGACTAGTTTAGAGGAATCAAATGCAGACATGAACAGCGACTTTGAATTGACGGACGGCACGGTTGGCGCAGTGGTTAAGCGATTGACTGCTGCGCTGCGTGTCGCGGGTTCGATTCCCGCGCGGAACAAATATTTGTATGACCTGCAAGTAGTTGTTCCGGGTCTGGCTGCTTGTGTATGTGAGTTTAATTAAATGTTTGTAAACGCACCAACGATACAGGAGAAAATCCTAGTGTTGGCCAACGTTTTAAAAAAATAAAACTATTTTCCAAATACTTTTTAGTACAGTAGCTTTTACTGTTTTATTCTCTCTGCATATGTACTGTTCTTTGATTATATCAATATTGTAATTTTACTTATTACAGTACGTAATAAATACGTACGTAATAAATACGTATTGTAGGTAATTAGTTATTATTACGCATTGTATAAACTCTCTATCTATCTATCTATCAATCTCCTTTGTATTATATAATTGTATATGACAAGTGTGAGTACTATGTAGATACTATCGAGCTACCATTTACCGGGTAATGTCTTTATTTGATTTGAATGTGCTCTGGCGGCTAATAGATGTCATGCTCACTCAAATGTCAATGATGTCAAACGGTGGCGCGTGTGTCGGATCATTTAGCTCCCTTCAAAATGGTTGAGCTAAATGGTGCTGATCCATGCGTCATGTTCGTGAACGGGCGCCGTCAGTTGGGACTGGTCATCTCTTAGCTGCCACGGCTTATTCTAATTATTTTATTTATGGATTGATTTGTTTAAATTTATATTTGCTGTACTCTGGACACTCAATGTGTACGTCTTATTTACTTCGTTCTCACATATAATGATACCTATATTCAACAATAATGATGTAACTAATATTTATGTAACAATATTATTTAATAGAGTGACCATGGAGTTTCTTGCCTGTTCTTCTTCATAGGTACCTACTACGCTTTGGAATGGGCAACTAGCTTCATTTTTCTGACTAAAGTAAGGCTGTAAATAAATGCTTTGAGTTTGAGTTTTGAGTATGAGCCGAAAAAAACCCACGGAACTTATACCATAGGTTCACAGGATAGAAAAAAAAACTATTCGTGTCAATGATTTCAAAAGGAAGGATACGCCCATCAGAACATTTTACATAAACCTTCTTCATACAAGAAAAAACTAACGCCATCTATGATAACTCATACGAACTACGTGAGTTCCGCGTTGCATAGGCCGACGACGTAACCTTGTACACACGGCTACATTTATTTATTTCTATACAATGCGAATCTGGAAATTGTAGCTTGATTATGTAGCCGTGATTTTTTAATCACATTTTATCGGAAACAATTTAAGGCGAAAGCGTCAGAGTAGCCCGCGAAATTCAATTTTCTTACGTTTTTTGCAATTTGCAGGTCAGTAACAGGTTGTATGTTGATCTAAATATGATTCGCGACTGTAACAAATATGACTACCTTAGCGCTTCCCCCTTAAACTTTTACTAATAATGCGACTCCAAATCTCTTTACGCGTTGAATCATTTGGAAATCTGTAATTTAAAAATTATTTGAATCGTAATTTGCCATCGCATATTTATATTTTTTTAAATCTCCTATCCATTTTTACCCGAAGCAAGCTTCCGGTAAAAATGTCGCAAACTGAGCGAAGCTACTACCGTCGTCAATGACGGTAGTAGCTTCGCTCAGTTTGCGTGAATAAATGAAAACAGCATTTCAAAATATTTTATGAATTCGATTTTCATAATTATCATTTCTAGACTTCCTCTTAAATTTTTGTACTCTTTTTGTTTCACTCTTATGTTGAATATAAAACATATTAGGTACCTACTTACCAAAAAAAAATCAAAATTACTTACACTAAGTTCCTAAGACAAAAATAAAACACAAATAAAAAATGACGTCCGTACAAGGTTACTTCACGCGCTGCCGACAGCGCGCGACATGGCCGCCATTGTGGATTTCGGTGGTAAAATTATCACTTTAAAAATATGTTTATTTGATAATTTAATTGCAACAAAAATAATGTAAGATTACTTACCGATGATACGATATCCCATGTTCCTTTTTAACTTTTGTGTCATAATTTTTGCAGCCTTTTACCACGCAACTAGGCATTTTAATGACAGTACTACGCATCCGCGCGCGGACCGCGTTCGACTGAGTCGCGCTGGCCCTAAAACTGATATTTTAGGGCCAGCGCGTTGGTGCCATTTCGCCGCGCGGTTAGCCTGGTCCTTACTATATATGTCTATGATTCGTGTATATTATTATCCTAGCCTCATTGATCTAGTGGTCGCAAGTGCTACTTCTGAGCATGCGGTCATGGGTTCGATTCCCGGGTCGACAGTGGTGTTGGAGTTTTCCATCTATAATTTCTGTTTTTTTTCTTTTTCAACCTTTCCCCACACTAGGAATTTCTCCGTTATTGTGGATGCGTTTACAAACATTTACAAATCTCGTACATAAACAGCACAAACAGACCCGGAATAACTACTTACAGGTCATACAAATATTTGTTCCGTGCGGGTATCGAACCCGCGACACGCAGCGCAGCAGTCAATCGCTTAACCACTGCGCCAACCGTGCCGTCATTTGTGCCCCGTTTTTAGCATTAGACTCCCTCTCTATTACACGGGACTTAGACATAACTGGCCAAATGTGGGTGTACTATAAGTACACTATTGCCATAGCTACCTTTCGGGGATAATGTTATGTTATTTTATCCTAGACCTTAAACCTTAATAATAAGCGACAGGAAAAATGACCTAGGTACTGTTATCTTTCGATTCTTTATTTAAAAATCCTCTCACGAAAATTCGTACTCCTAACGAACAAGGAAACACATCTAAGAGCCTCTTCATTCACTCGTTCACTCTCTCGTTAATCGGGTTCTAATTGCGGCAGATCACCCATGGGAGGAAAACTTGCTGTTTTTCAAACGTAATTACAACCGTGCAGGTCACTGAGTTACCTTTTTGTGATCAAGGATGTTGGATGCGGTATTTTTTCTTTAATGAATTACTCAATACTCAATCATTTATTGCATTCCACAATGTATATGCTTAGGTGGTAAGTAAACATTTGTTGTAACAACCGTGGACCCTGTCGGGCACAGCAAAATAGAAAAATTTGAAGGAAGAGGACTTATTTATACATGCAAACTTACTTATTCTAAGTAAAAATTAAGGTAACATGCTGATAATTATTATTAATTTATATTATTATGTCAGTTCTATAGATTTGTCAATTAAATATTCATTTATACTATAATAACATTTTTTTTAATTTATTTGTAAAAGTAGCAATATTTTTCTCATTTCTCAGTACCTCGGGTAGTTTATTATACATTATTATCGACATAACCAGTGGACTAGATGAGTGCATTTTTAATCAGGATGTCGGTCGGTTTAAACGTGTTTTGTGTCGGAGTGTTTATCTTGTTTGTATGTCTTCTCGTTTAGTGTAAAAGTCTTGGTGTGTGTGTGCGAATTTACAGATTTCCAGTATGTATATAGAAGGAAGAGTTAGAATGTTTAGTTTTTTTAAATGGGGTTTGCAGCTATCGGTTTGTTTTATATTAACTAAAATCCGAATTAACTTTTTTTGAATTGTGAATAGCGCCGCGCTGGAGCTGTGCTATTTTAATTTAATTTTAATTACGTTACGGTTTAACGGACGGTGCTCATGCACACTGGTGCGACGCGACAGCACGAAACAAAGACACCGCTCGTCGCGCAACACGCGGTGCCTTTGTGTCGCACGGTCGCGTCGCGCCTGTTTGCTGAGCAGTTCGTTTGAGCCTTTAAGGAATCTTAATGTTACGTCTTTAAAATATTTGTACTGCACCCATATTATAACTGCCCCGTTGGTCTCGTGATCGCAAGTGCGACTGACGTGACGACGGCGACGTGAGGTCCTGGGTTCAATATCCAGGTTGGGCAAAGTGTTATTGGGTTTTTCCATAAGGCATTTCTCAGTAACCGCCCGGAGTTTGGAAGTTGGCGGTGTGATACCCCCGTGCCTCGGAAAGCACGTTAAGCCGTTGGTCCTACGCCTGATCTCTCTCTGGTCGTGTCGGATTGCCGTCCCATCCGACTATGAGAGTGAAGGAAGAGAGAGTGCACCTGTGTCTGCGCACACACTTGTGCACTATAATATTTCCCGTGTAGATGGCATGGCTAGTCTCCGTTGGGGTTGGCTGTCATGGCCGAAATTCGGTCTGGAGGACTATAATAAGTATGCATTTGTACGTTGGATTCATAGTTATGCAAAGTTTCAGTCAGCAGCTCTTACGTACTTCAATGTTTAATTACTTATGATTATGACGTAACTTGTGTTTCTAATTTACTACGAGAAATCATCGTTTACGTGATTACAATCAAATCTACGGGATAATTGCAAAACACTTACAATGGCAATCCCATTCAATTTGACAATTCGACAACATCCATTGCGTGATTTACGGACTGTCATAATAAACTTCGAAGTTTAAAATACCGATGTCTTGTATTCCACGATCTAACTTTAGCCCGAGCCTAAACCTTCGAGCCAGTTTTTGTATTTCGAACTTTATGCCGACTTTAGTAAAGTTCTTAATACAAAATTGACAACCTAAGACCGGATTAAAATGTAAGTTTTGTAAAAGGAACTGTATTTCGATTTCTTTTAGGTTCTTATTTCAAAAACAGTCTCGATGGTTTTAAAAGCCTAAGAGCCTAGCTTTAGATGGTGTCTAAAGCAAAGCTTTGTTTTGTAATAAGACCGATAAATGTTTAAAAGTACGAATTAAGTGAGTTGGAAGGTACGCTATGGAGAACTATTTAATTGAGAATGTTCGAAAGCTTGCTTCTTGGACTTACAGGGTTGTATTGATAAGCTGCTGTTGCTGTATTGTTGTAAGTATTAACAGCCGCACGAATCGATCGCAGTTTATCTACGCTTGCCGAAGTTGGACCGTGGATGGTTATGGGTGACCATCCTTTACATACCGAGGCCCCTACGTGCCTCAGAAAGTACGTTGTCGAGCGGATGAATATAAAAAAAAAAAAAACTAATCAAATTATTTATTTTTGCAGAAAACACTGTTAGAATGGTGTTCAAACATAAAAGTTAAAAAAACCCCGACACAAACAAAATCCTCTAAAAAAATTTAGCGGTCGCGGGAGGCCTGGCAGATGTGTAACATCGAAAATATTTTGCATAGTAAATAAGTATGAAAGAATGGATGAATAAAATAACACAAATATGGCACAATGAAAAAGCAAATATTCAGTTTTTTTTAAGAAATATTTTTTTCTTTATTTAAAATATAGCGTGGCGACGCTTCGCCATGGCATGCGTTGCCACGCCAGCTATCGGTTTTACGTGCGGCTATAGATGTTTCACATCAAAAAATTATATGCATTGGCCCTTTAAGGTTCATATAAGTTGCAGGTAATATTTTA
The DNA here is from genome assembly GCA_937001585.2 of Brachylomia viminalis. Classification (NCBI taxonomy): domain Eukaryota; kingdom Metazoa; phylum Arthropoda; class Insecta; order Lepidoptera; family Noctuidae; genus Brachylomia; species Brachylomia viminalis. Next base: position 20,252,152 of record OW443317.2, read on the forward strand.
GATCAAAGCATCGTCTCATCGGGGGACGATACGATAGACATGGGTCTCGCTTTTATCTGCGCAGCTGTACGTTTCTCACAGAAAACCTAGTTACTAATTTACCCTGATGGCTATATTATATTCTCTTTGCTACTCCATCATCAGACTCTAATCACCATATATCTATAACCTGTTCATGGCGACTATTACAATGAGCCCAAAAATGAGCCCGATACTTCTGCTGTATTTTGGTGAGGGTGTTGGGTATCCTGAAAATTCCAGATGATGCTACAGCATCAGTTCAAGGTTACTATGTGCTTCTAATATCATTGAAGTAATAGAATACCAAATTTCGACTCGATCAGACCTGTGGAAGATGCTCACATCCCTTCATCAACTAGAAAAGAGCTGATAATCTTCAAACGGCTGAACATATTTTCTTGAATGATACCTAATAAAAACTCTCTAATCGAGTTAGCTATCATTCAAGAAAATATGTTCAGCCGTTTCCTTCAGCAGTCACCTTTCGAATAAAACAAAAAAAATATCGGTTTACCCGTTTGGGAGCTACGAAGCCACAGCCAGACAGACATAGCCTTCACACTTATAACTATAACACCCCTCTATTTTGCTTCGGGGGTTAAAAATGAAGAAATGAATTAGCAATTTCCTAAAAATCCTTCGGATTGGGGTGCTAGTCTACTTAAAGTGCCTAAAAGATTTGACAGTCTGCATTATTACACCACCTTCAAAATCATTCTCTTGCTTTTATCATATTACAATCAGGGCCCCAAGTCCGCTATTTTTTATAAATTCGTCATTCCAACACGATCCCATTGTCATTTTGCTAAAAGTACGTAATCTCCAAATTCATAATGGTCGATCATTGGTTGTTCAGTGGTCTCGTAATAGAATCGTGGTAGAATGACAATGGTGCCGATTCTCTTGTCACAAAATTCTCTAAACTAGACTAAAAATCACCAAAATTTAGTTTATTCCTGTCAAACGACGATTTCCCATTCTGAAATTGACTAAATTGACACAACTTAACTATATTTTAGTTTGACAGCACTAAGATGGCACTGAGATTATAATTTAGTGAAGATGGCAATTTTGCTATTCTGAATTTTACGTTTTTCACCTAAAATTTTGATTGTCTTAACTAAATCTGACTATTTTTAATCGCGATTAAAAAGGTGTGGAATAAAATTAGTTGTCATGAACTAAAATTCACACCAACACCTCGACTTCAGATGCAAAAACAGTACTGTATCTTTTTTTCTTTTCTTTTGCTTATATCTCGAAAACGGTGTGTCGTATCGCAAAAATAATGAAAATTTCGACCCCCTTTGCAACCCGTAAACCTATAAATCTCAACGTGTTGGTAATATTTTTTTATATTTTCCATACAAAAAGTAAAAAATTCCATACAAAACAAGTCGAGGCCGCACATAATGCTACGACTCTAAAAAAAGATCACGTGGTACGGCAAACAAGTACCACGTGGAGTCGCAATAATTGTCAAATTTGATTTTAGATGTGTCAAAATTGTTTTTAAATTTAGAGATTTTATTTTTCAGAATAGCGTTAAGATTCTTATAGCCAAAAGTAAGGAATTTTAGTGATAGTTTAGTTAGTTTAGTTCGGTGTACAACAGAATCGGCACCATTGTCGAATTGCCATTATTATAAAACCCGTTAGTAGAAATGAATTTCGAAAAACTACTACCTACTTTAATGAACATTTTAACTTTTTTTCATTACGTACGTCAGTCATTCATTTGTCATTATGTACGAGATTCTATACTATTTCTTTCAATGGAGTGTCAGTGGTTGACCATTTTTTTTTTTAATCGTTGCCCCACACTTGGAATTTCTCCTGTATCGTGGGTGCGTTTACAAACATTTAAACTCACATACACAAACAGCCAGACCCGGAACAACTACTTGCAGGTCATACAAATATTTGTTCCGTGCGGGGATCGAACCCGCGACACGTACGACACGACTAAAGTCATAATGACGCCATTCTGTGAGTAGATTACCAAAGTTGTCAAAATCAACAATTTATGAAATCAATGATAGACAAGACAATATTGTAATAGCAGACTTGAGGCCCTGTTCGATAGTTTTCCGATAAGATTGTCAACAGACAGAGGCAATGTCGCCTTTCAAGTACACAACACAATATAAAACTTAATTACGAGAAAAATCTTGAATACCGCATCAAAACAATCGAGCGCGGGGTAACACAAGAACGCGCGTCGTCCTTTGTGCGGGTGATTGATGACGCACATCGCGTGATACTGACTATCAGACTACCAGGTGTACAAACAAAAAAGCTATGTGGTATATAGGCAAAAATATTCACCTTTCCACTACACTACCAGTATTCAATTTGAATGTGTGCGTTATTCGAATTAACTTCTGAAAAATAGGCGCGGTAAGAAGCAAATTTTTAGGTAATTGACAATAGCGATTCGCGGCAACAAAGAAGGTTCGAAACAGCGATGCGTTTGGTGTGAATCAAATGACCACCAAAATAACAGAAATTTTGCAGTTTTAATTAAATTTAAAAATAAATGGATGATTCAGTGGAATAATTTTTAGGTATTTATTTAGTTAATTGAACTCACTTTATAATTATTATGTAAAATTTTATAGTAAAAATCATAATTTTAAGAATTATGCGACGAAAAATATTTTTACAGCTCGCTTTTACGATTGTTTAGCATGAATACTATTTTATTTTTATGAAATATTTTAATAAGTATTTTCTTTGAATATTTGACAATATACTTAATTTTTTTTTCTGGCTTGTAATAATATTACGTAATGTACCAATACGCCTAACAGTGCGACAAAAAACTGAGCGCTTTACGGTGTCCTACGTTCGGGCAACGCCTTAACTGATATTTTTGTACGCACGTTTTGATAAACCAATTTTTCTTTCTTTCTCTCTCTCTAATAACTTTTTAAGTTTCTAACTATACTCAATTCTTCATTGCATTCCATATTTATTACATATATGGTATAACAGAGTTAACGATCAATATGGACCCTGTCGGGCACAGCAAAATTAGAAGAGAGGAATAGCCCTCTTCCTCTTCCTCTTCCTTAGTAGCCATTCAAGCAATTCAATATTTTTATAAATTATACATTTGTTTAATTTGGTTTATAATTATGTATATATAACTAAGTAGCTAACTTCTTTGACAATTCAAAAGTGCTTGCAAATGAATTAAGTAATTGAAATAAATGCTTACAGTTCGAGTTTGAGTTTGATTTTTCCTTATTCTCAACTAAAACGGTACAAACGAATCTGAAAATCGTAATTAGGGCTAAGTACCTAACGCCTTTGTGATGTCAAAGAATTTACTAAATAACACTCTCACAACATAGTTCCGGAGGCAGGATTTGTGCCCGGTTCAGGCCTCCGTCACTCCATGTACTTGCGCGCTATAATTACCTACCGCTCGAGCGAGCGCTCTCGGATCGTTTGCGGTCCAAATTCAGTGCGGTTTTCACAAGCGAAGCGCACGCACGTTGCTCAATTTTATAATCGTTCCGTTCGTTCGTACGCGTACCTACGATGCTTTGTGATACACATGTAACTTTTAAAGTTTTTTATTTTACCTACACAGTGACCTATATAATTATCTTTTATCTAGACGTATTGCACAGTCAGCACTCAGCACCAATTTATAAAAAAAAATATTTTATGAACGATACAATTTTAAACTATGTACCACCTATAGTCAGACAGAAGTAGTCAGATCAGAACATATTCACAGTTCTCAATAACAGACACTAAAAGCTATATTAATTTAATTTTATCGAAGAGGCAGCCCTGCGATTGCTGTAGGATCACGCGGTGCGAAGCAATCACAACTGTACGCTTGAACATTTAGGCACATTTTAGCATGCAGTGGTTGCTGAGGCGACGGAGTAGGCTATTATCTCAATAGGTATTGGAAAATTATCTCAATAGGTATTGGAAATTTTCTACTGAGTGAAGTATCTGTTACGTAGTAACTATTTAGTAATCTGTGCCCGGTTGATGTCAATAGGCTCGCCCCCTATTACTTGGTACTTAAACATAGCTGGCAAAATGAGGGCGTGCTATAGGTACACCTCTGCCTAACTTTCCGCGGAATACAGGAGTGATATTTTACTATGTTACAACATAGTTTAAGCAGTTGCAAGATATCTGCCTGTATACCAGATACCTTGTTCGACTGTACTACGAGGAACTATGCTCAACAAGGATTACCCAATGGGGTAAAAGGGCTTGAGCCTCAAGTTTAGATGACGCACATCACGTGATCTCGATCAGCTCCATATACAAGAGGAACTGTGCTCAACACGGATTATATCATAGCAACTCACTTAGAAGATGGGCTAGCACAATCAGTGTTTAATATTCCCACTGCTGGGACACAGGCCTCCTCTCGGTGAGAGAGAGTGGGCCATAATCTACCACGTGGGCCCAGTGCGGGTTGGTAGATGTCACATATTCATGTCTTCGAATCTTTGGTTCTAGGACATGCTAGTTTCCTCGCGATGTATTCTTTCACCGTTTTGAGAGCAGCAGTTAAGAATTAATTTCCATTTCCCCTTTGACTAGTATTAATTAATTACTCTTTTGCCATATACGGAAAGGAAAGAATAATTACTTTATAGGCAATTAATTCGCGTAATAATTTCCAGTTATATAGGTACTATCTTTTATTGCTCAAAATTGCACCGTTTATATAATTTTAATAGCCAGTAATTATTAGTTTTATTACTAACTAGCTGATTCCTGCGATTTCGTCTGCGGTACAGAATTAAAAGTAGCCTATATCCTTACCCAGGTCATGGTCTATCTGTGTGCCAAATTTTATCCAAATCCGTTCAGCCGTTTTGGCGTGAAAGCGTAACAAACAAACAAACTTACTTTCGCATTTATAATATTATTAGGATAAGGATTAGGATATAATTTTAACGATGACCGTCTCGTTTGTTTGTATTAAGTTCTTCTTAATAAGATTCAATGACAACTTTGTCGCCAACAATATTAATAATCGTTGGACAATTTTGGTTTTGTTATTTTCTATAGAGCACGCAAGCGTCTAGAGAAGGCAGTACCTACATACTAATGAAATTTGTGGCGCCAAAAGTGATGTGTGGGCCTTCATGCCATCATCCGCAAAAAAAACGGCCTCACTCCTGAGGGCCTACTCCCCAAGCACCAAGTCCGTAGTTTCGGCCGAAGTGACGGACGTTTACTACTCCGTATCACTTACGTAAATAAGATTAGTCCGGGGCCCGAACTAAAAATTAATGACAAAACGATTTCACAGTTGTTCTTACTTTACTCCCGATGTCTTTTTTCCCGTCCGGAAAAACTAATTATTCGGGAGCAGGGTTCACTTTTAAGTATCGATCTACTTTCGGACGGGCCCGTATCTTTGTTGACGGACTTAGAGAGGCCCCCTGAGCAGAATAAGAGGCAGCCACAATAGCATCCTAAAGGCTGTGGCGGCTGACACATCCTCCGCCTTAAGACAATTCGTGAGGAGACTTATACCCAAGTTTCCACTTCTCTTGTGTCTGGTTGATAGGTGGTCTTCTCAATAATTCGCCTTTAGTTTAAGCAAAAGAGGTACAAGAATCAGGATATAAAGTTCACTCATAGTAAAGGGAGGATCCTCCGACCAGAAGGGTGTCGTGTCTGGTGGGCAACTGCCCGACGTTTGATGTCGGGGCGCTGTATACATGCATTATGCTAGTTGCGCGGTAAACTCTGCTTGCGCGATGCAGGATTTTGCGTGACGTCAGTGTGATGCGTAGTTCGTATGTGGCGATGTAGATACCGCTACAAAGTTACTAACAATAGCGTTTTAAGTACAAACCTGTTACTAACAAAAAACAGATCTTTTTAGTTTTCCGAAATAAAATGATTTTACTTATTTATTAAATTTGCGTTGAGCGCACAACTTCCGTGACGGATCACGGCCATTCAAAGCCGTTAGTTTCTATGCGTCATTATTATTATAGTGCAAGTAAATGATGACACGCTTGGTTTATATGGAAAGTTTTGACAAAGATGGCCGCCGATGATTTCTTCATCATTATCTGCCCAGTCTTTTCCCAATCATGTTGGAGTTGTCTTCCAGTCTAACCGAATGCAGCTGAATATCACATGAACCGACTGCCTATCTGACCTCCACAACCCAGTTACTGGGTAATACCCTAGTAAGCTGGTTGTCAGACTTACGGGCTTCTGACGACTCGTAACGACTGTCAAAGATCCACGAACGACAGCTGGGACCAACGGCTTAACTTGTCTTGATATGTAAAGATAGTCACTCATCCGCGGACCAACTGCGGCAAGCGGAGCTTAACCTGATCGGTCGGCCAGTACGGCTGCTATTACTTAGCCACGAGCCCCTCTTCCTCTGTGGCATTTTCCTCTGGCCTCTAAAAATGCCTATACCCAATTTGATACCCATATGACATCCGCAGAACGTTAAATACCTACTAAACATCGCTTGACATAAAAGACAACCACAAAACATCAATCCTTATCAAATGGCCGGCGAACACACAAAGAGACCGCAAACGGACAATAGCATCGAAAATGCGCCAAAAGCCTACCAGCCAACTCCTATAAAGGGCAATGGAAAATTGTTTTTCACGCGTTCAAAAACGCGTTTTGTTTTCACCCGACAGCTCGTATTTTTGCTACAGAGTGATTGATTTGAACTGTTGTTGAACTGAACGATTGTGATACACTGACGTTTTGTTTGGACAGCTTGATATTTTGTCGGACTATTAATATTGTCTTTGATAAGACCTTTTTTATTGGTGGGAAATCATCAAATAACTTCTCCCGCTCTGGGCGGAGCGCGGGAGGATGTGTAAAACCCACGCACCCTAATTTCACAACACACTTTCAATCACAATCTGAATCATTTTGAAGGATATTGCTAATCCATTGCTTCATATGTTCGAAAAATTTGTCTGCTCAACAACGTAAATAACGCAATGAATGGTGTTGATTTGTCAAAATGAAAGCCATTGCTACTGTTTGTGTGATTAAGGTTATTTTTGTTTTTTTCTGGTGTCTGTGATACAATGATTTTCATTCATTAGTACAGGCACCAACGATACACTTTTTTCTGTGATGTTCATTTTTAGTTGGAAAATTGTTTTGTGAAACTTAAATGTGTTTTTTTCTCAAAATAAATTTATTATTTTATTATTATTATTTTAATGTGGATTTGCTGTACATACTCTAGTCTAGGTCAGTGGTGACAGAGACAGAGTCGACGGTGGAATGAGCTTACTCAGAAGAAGCCTGTTCACTCTAACTTTGAAGAGATTAGGGTTGTATGCGTTCGGAAACACACCTTATATAAAACATACTTATTATGCGTCTAATGCGCACCACGTGTCGGGATTGCTAGTATTTGTAAGATAATTTCTTGAACGGAACAGTACCTATTTGTATGAAACGATGTACCGAGAAGTTAACCGGAACTTACTCGGCGGTAGTGAAACAGATCATAAACCAAATTAAGTAATTGACAGACAATCTGCAATTGAGTAGTAGTTATTAAACCATTGTCGCACCTACTCCTTCGTCCAACGAGTTCGCCAACTATATTGTAACCTGTGTGTCAGAGAGCCGCGAAGCTATTGTTAGCCGCTCGCTCATAAAACATTACGCGCTGCATTCATATCTGAGAGGAAGCACTTTTTAATAAATATAGATGGTTTCTACTTTAATATACTTTTGTGACGCTTAACTTTTGAAGTAATCTTATTTCAATCAAACTGAGACGTTGGCTGTTTTGCGAAAGCCGCAGAAGGCGATGGCCGTCAGCGTCATCAGTGGGTATCGCACGATCTCCTACAGGCGGGCTGCGTACTGGCCGGATCCCTGCCCTGGGACCTCGAGGCGAAAGTACTCGCGTCATTGTATCGGTGGCGCGAGGAAGCGAGGGCGCGGGGCGAGGGACCGATGCAGCGACACATGGAGCTGCGTCGGTCTCAGCTTCGCGAGGTCCTGGTGGCGGAATGGCGGGACAGGCCTCGTCACCATTGAGGCGGTCCGGTCGGTAGGATCGTACGTTCCCGCGACCCTCGGCGTAGGTGTGAACACCGGGTGATTTTTAGTCAGTAAAGATCTGACAGACCCCGCCCCCCTCCCCAGGGCGGCGAACATCCATGAGGATTTTCCACCCCAGAAACGAATAAAAAAAAGAAGTTATTGGGAACGTACGAAACGCTTCAAATATTATAGAAGCATGCCATGCAAATTTTTGACATTGCTACGAGGAATTAGTATCTACAGCGCTGCAAAAGCGTGAAGATCCTAAAAGTGCCAACGCTATAGAGTTAGACCAATATCTAAGATTACCACGAGAGACTGATTATTTAATTAAATACGTTCGTTTTGTTCGTGATTTTTTTTTAACCACTTCTAATTTACATTAATATTGTAAAGAGGTGAGGTTATAAGTTTATGACTTTTCGAGTACCTCGGCAGTCAAACCGAGTTATAACATGCCGATAACTAGTAAGGTGCGTTGGGGTAAGATCGGCGCAGGGGTAAGAACGTAGAAATCAAATATCCCACTTATTTGGCTATATTTTTTAATGCTAGCCACATTGCGCGCCACGTCATTATGTTCCGCTCCGCCCCGCAGTGACCGCCAGTCGCTCCGGCAACTCGGACGTGTACCACGCGCCGTTAGAGAAAACAAGTTAAGTTTTATAAAATATTTGTTTTAAATCCGGTCTTTAACCTTCATTCGTATTTGCATATTTTAGCAAAAGTATAGCTTATTTTGGTATTGTTTTGCCTAAATACTAAGTTTTAAGCAGTGATAACATGATAAAACTAATCCAGATATGTCTACTACCTCTGTAGGCTGAAATCCGGTGTTACTCGTCTCGAGTAAAGATCGGACAAAAATATCCGGTCTTAACCCGTTTCGAAAATGGCAGTGATTGTCAAACTTTTATTGAACATGATTTTAATTTAATTTTAAATACTTAATGCACAGTTTAACAATCCACTTAATGTGTTCGTAATCGTTTCAATATGGCGCTTATAACCCAGGATCACACTGCTCGATTCTGCAGCTATCTGTTTTTTTGATGACATTAATTTTAAATGAAATTTGAAGAAGTATTCAAAGGATTAGCAATAAGTTGCCTATAAAAATTTGCCGCAATTACCTGTAATTAATTTTTTGAGAAAATGATGTAAAGAATAGAAAAAAAATGGTTGCCTAATCTCAGTCAGCCGTAACGCTAGGTTGCCAGGTGTAAATACTAGTAGATATTTTATTGTTAAGCGTTGCAGCTGACTGAGAGCTGGCAACCATTTTTTTCTATTCTTTATTTATTTATTTTTTAAATGACGTAAAATTTATCAAAAAAACATAGCTGCAAATTATATTACCAAATTAATTATACAAAATTAGTTGTGGCAATTTTTTTATAGGCAACCTATTGCTGATCCTTTGAATACTTCGTCTACTTCCATTTAAAATTAATTTCATCAAAAAATCAGATAGCTGCAGAATCGAGCAGTGTGATCCTGGGTTATAAGCGCCATATTGAATCGATTACGAACACATTAAGTGGATTGTTAAACTTCCCTTCATTTCTCTACCAACCGTACAGTATTTCAATTTTATATAACGCATTAACATACGCTTGCTTTATTTGGCAGTATGCTTGTGGATAAAACCAAACTTTGAGAATCTTAATATCTTCTAAATTTGGCATGTGGGGTAAGATCGGACAAATTAAACGAAAAAAGAAAGAATAATTTGGAACATCTATATTTGTAGTATTAGGTAGATTTTTTTGATGTCATGTTAAAGAACAGGAAAGATCGGATACATTCTTTTCATACACCTTGTGCTCCTAGCAATAGGAATAGTTTTAAATTGTTGTCCGAACTTACCCCTTAATAGCCAAATCATCATTATATTCACAAAAATTGTATCCTGATTTTACAGGCTTACAAAGCAAAAATTATTGAGTGTTTATAAATAAATTAAATTTAAAATTACAGTGTGTTGAATCATTATTAATTTCCACTATTTTTCATTAATGTGCTGTATACCAAAATTGAGAAAAAAAAGTTTTTGCAACATCCTTGCAACTATTCGAAAATCCGTCCGATATTACCCCAAGGCACCTTATACTACCAAAATTGCCGAGTATGCCGAGTAGGTACTGAGCAATAAACGAGTACTTGGCGCATCTCTAGAAATTACCATAATTATTGTAAATTTTTCTCTCCGTGAAGAATGGTAAATCTTTCTTCACTGCCTCCTAGCGTAGGTAATTTATAATATACCCTAACTAATGGCTAACTGGCTAATCAATAACAGAAGTTTTGTTTTCCTTTGTACGATTTTCGAGTAACGTATTGCACGCCTCATAACGCGAAGCGGTTGAGCTAGTGCTTTACTCCCGACTCGTCAAGGTCAAGCAATTTTGTGCTCTTCAAATGTCTCTATCACCACTATATTGCACTTAGGTATACAATAATATGAGAAGATGAACATTGAGAAAACACTTAATTTAAACCATCTTATACTTCCTAAGAATCTGTGTAGGTTACCAACATACAAAGATTTTTACTTTGAAAAAAACATATTTTCGAAAAAAAATGTTCGCGGACGCTGATTTTGTGTGTACCAACGATAACTCCCGAAAACACTGATAGGTATATCGAGACCGGGATTTTAAAATAGTTACAGAATTCGGTGAACTCGTGCCGTATTTCATATCAGTAGCCTAGTGTACGTAGTTTTTTTTTTTTAAATGAATTCTCATTAAAATTCGCTATGATACACGTCATGTACAAAAATATAGAACTTTTCTTGCCTAAATATAAATGATTTTTCTTATTTTTTTTTTATATTACAAATCGAATAAACGATTTATTATTTTATTAAAATAAATGAGCGTTACGAGGCGTGCACTTTTGGATTATCCAAACTTTTTTTATTTATTTTAATGCATTCGTCCTTGTCATTCTTATCTAATGTACCTACCATGGCTAATATGGCTGGATAAGCTTTTTATACTAAATTAACTAACAAACTATTAAAATTAAAATATAATAACCTAACCTAAAACTAAAATGACACACGACGACACCGTTGGCGCAGTGGTTAAGCGATTGACTGCTACGTTACGTGTCGCGGGTTCGATCCCCGCACGGAACAAATATTTGTATGACCTGCAATTAGTTGTTCCGGGTCTGGCTTTTTGTGTATGTGAGTTTAAATGTTTGTAATCGCACCCACGATACAGGAGAAATTCCTAGTGTGGGGCAATGTTTTAAAAAAAAAATATTGCGTCGAAAAATTCCTCCGCATCACTGTCGACTGGCAACGTTCCCAAGAGACCGGCGGCATTGCCACGTTGTATGGCAATGCTCATCCTCTGGCCAAGTAAAAGCCAGCCCTTGGGTCACGGGAAATGTCACCAGCCGTTTGGAGATTTCGTTGAACAAACCGTGAGCACTCGGACCACACGGCCCGAGGGTTTCAACCCCGAACGGCTCGAATATATATTTACCGATAAGGTTATTATACTTTCGCCGCTTGAGGTTTTTCGCAGCCGCAACAGCAGCGCCAGCACAGCATGCCCAGCCAGGAAGACGGGAGGGCGCAAGAGTATAGACACACGTTGCATCCCACATGTACCAAGCAAGATTGTAAGGTCTCCTATAATTAGAAGCGCACAATTGTATTAGTCCCTTCCTAGTTAGTACCTGATTAATTGGCCTCCCTGTCCCTTGATCGGATCCGAGTCAGCTGGTGGCGTAGCTGAGCCAGTAGTTTTAAACTCCCCTGTTAATAATAATGAATCCAATTTGATCCAGCCTGTCCCCAACTTGCTGTCCTCCCCCAGCGATGCCCTAAGCCGAGGTTCGTACCCCACAGGGGGTGCCCTTAGGTGACGGTCGCTTAGCTGTAATTCATATTATGCCCCTGGCTGGAGGCTTTGAGTTCACTCAAAGGCACCAGAGGAAAGACCAGTTAAGCAGTCACGACCTTTCAAGGCCAACTGCGAGATGCCAGACACAAAAAAAAAGAAGAAAAAAAAGTATTAGTCCCTGTTTTTGTTAACATGCATGAAATTGTGTAGCCTCTGTTTGCGATCCAATAAAAAAATCATGTTTTCCACCGAAACAAACCATAGTCTCTCTCGTTAAAATCCCATATTACTGATAGAAATGAAATACACAACCTGCCAGCTATACCAACACTATGAAAGAGGCAGTTACTCTGGGTCAATACAGGGGCTCTTACGAGTTCAATTTCGATCTGCAGATAATAGCATTTTTATATACAAGGTGGCAGGGCCATCGACAAACTGTAACCATGATATCAGCACGATTCTAGACGTTGTTCACAAGCTTACACTGTCCTCCCATACCTTTAACACTGTAATTTGAAAACATTTTAAAAGCCAATTATTTTTAAAAGAGTAACCGTGTAGTTTCTTGCCGGCTCTTCTCCATATGAAACGACCAATTGGAACCGTGCACATAGCTTCTGCCGTTTCATAAGAGCCCATGTAAGTTATTGTGAAATTAAAAATTTTGATTTAAATCGATCTAAATTTACGTACGTAATAATTTATCGCACCTTGATTCTGTATAGGTTTGCATAATGACAATGGCAGTGATTATGGCCTCGCCTCTCATGCACGAGGCCGTCGTATCAAATCCGAGCAAGTACCAACGTGACTTTTTCAATTCTTAGGTATGTAAGTACATTCTAAGTTCACTAACGTCGGTGAAGGAAAACGTCGTGACTTCGTGAGGAAACCTCGATTCTGTAAAAATTTAACCGTAAAAACTTAGGTGAAATGAGCTGTCATTCCACCTGATGTTAGGAATTGACACTAATGACAGCTCGCTTCAAGCTCACTTTACCTAAATTCTCACGATGAGATTGTTGCAGAATAGCTCGGCTGGACAAATAAATAATATGAGTTCGAAATCGCAATAGGCTCGCCTCCTATTACACGGGACTTAACACGTAACTCGCGAACTGCAGCTATACTAGTATTTTACACATCTGCCTACTCCTTTGAGCAACACAGTCCTCAATCCTAGATTTATAACGGCCTGAAACCTTCTGAGCATGTTTTAAAGACCTTTTCTCAAGTGGGGCCTACTTGCTAAGTCCGTCAACGAAAATGTGGGTCCGTCCGAAAAGAGACGTCCGGGCACTACTCCCGATTAATTAACTTTTTCGGTCGGGCAGAAACACATCGGGAGTAAGGACAACTGTCAAATCATGTTGCCATTCATTCTTAGTTTGGGTCCCAAACTAATCTTATGTCCATAGGTGATAAGAAGTAAAAAACGCCCGTAGCTTCGGCCGAAACTACGGTTACTGTGTTTACGGAGTAGACCTCCTGTATTACTACATGACACAACATGCAATGAATAATTACATACTATACATTTTCAAGGGTGTATAAGTATAATCAAGTTTATAATTAGTATCGTTTGTACAGACAGCACGTTTTTAAGCACATTACGATCAGCATTGTATCCTTATTAAAGTGGGCATTGTGTTTATATGAAGCAGACATCCGCTATCAGGAAAAAAGTTTATCCTAGTTTGAACATAGTACTCATTAGCTACGTTCTTGATCTATCCCCGTTCCTAATTAACGAAGGATCTTTACCGAGTGGTTTAAGACTAACGCTATATTCTCCTCGATTATCTTAAAACGAGGAGTCTCCATTTTCGTACTCTCAAGTTAAAAACTACCAGCCCGACCTGCGGCATTTAGTGACACCTAAAAGAAAGAAAGCAATAAAAAGCCTAACTAAATTCTTGCTAGCTGTCATGACATTTTACATCGGAATAATTTAAGCAAATATAAAAAAAGAGATAAAAAGAAAAAAATATATAAAGATCATCAAGCGTAGTGATCAATGCTGTTGAGTTGTTATTCAGACTATGGGTGGAGTATTATTTAGATAAAATAAATATTCTATTACTTACATCACTCGTAGGCTGAGGAATACTTATCTCCGTAAAGTTTTGCTCAGACTCCGTAAATCCAGTATTATCGTCAACTGTGGGCGATATTGTAGTAGGAATGTACAAATTTTCTTCATTGGTTGTATCTTTATATATATTCACATAATCTATGATAGGATAGTCAGTAGAATTGTCCTCATTTGAATCGTAATACGAAGTGTCGAATTCTTCCATTCTAAAAAGATCATTATCTTTTTCACTGCCAAGTTTAGCTATGAGTCTATTAATTTGTTCGGTTTTATTTTTAGTATTTTCTATTTTATTCAGTTTTAGATTTTCTGTAGTCTTAGGGATTGTAGGTATAGTAGTTTTAGGACTTTCTGTAGTGGCTGTAGCTGTTATAGTTTTATTTTCTGCATTTTTTGTGTTGTTATCTTGTTTTTTATCGTTAGGTTCTTCAGTCAAATCGACGTCAATTTTAGCGTTCCCTTTCTCAAAGTCCACGTTAAAATCGAAGCTTTTAACAAATATTTTAGTTTTATTACTGACATGTTTAAAAACGAAATTGGTATCATTTAATCGACTTTCAAACCAACTGGTTAAGTGCAGTAGAATTTGATTCAAATCTTCGATTGCTACATTTTTAATATGTTTGAACTTAGGCACTTCTAATTTAATATCAATATTTTCAAGAACCGTTGTGTCTTTAAGAATATCGCTAACAATTTCAGAAGCACATTTTGAATTATCACATTCACTATTAACACTATTGAAGAACACCGCACATAAAAATATTGGTATTATTTTCTTCATATTTACTAAATATACGTGAACACACTACATGAGATGTTATACAAATGCATACTATGAATTGTTTTGATGTTCGTAACATTATTGCTACTACGCTCTCTATCAACCATATCTTCTTTATTTTAAGGTATATATTCGTATGTTTGTTTTGGTTTGGGAAAGATGTCTTCACCTTGAAGTTTCGTGCCTTCGTTGACTTTGATGGACGATCACAATAATTAGTGAGGATTGTGAGGACTTACTGATAGGAGGAGCGGATAGCGGGTCATATATTGACGCGGTACACTGACCTCCCTTGTGTGACTAATCAATTTTGACAATACAGGCTTGTGTTTTCTGTTATTGTTTATAAGACAGTACCTATTGAACGGTTGATTCAAAATACATTGAAGCTAGTATCTGGTTATAAGAATACAGCAACTCTTATGTTTCTTGGAAAGATGATTATTTCCGTTAAAAATCAGTCCATAGTTTGTATGACCGTAGAGCAATTATTTCTCTCTTACTACTCTAGTACTAGTACTCAGTGTGTTAGCTATTTTAAATCCTGGTTTCATCACGAAACTTTTCTATAGGTACCGACTGTAATAATATTTTTTTTCATACTATTTATAAAATAACACTACTGCATTGAGTTTGCTTATACCTTAAAAGATTTACAATTCAGAACTTAAAAAAATATAGAACTGCACTTCCACAAAAATCCTCCCACATAAACAATAACTGAGCAAAAATCACCACACACATCCAAAATAAATCTCTTATAAAGTCGTGGTTTCACTAAGGCTGTGGCTTTAAAGATCAAAGCTTTGACAGACTGGTCACGTTCACGAACTGTAAGATTTTAATTGTCCACGCCAATTATTTGTGATTAGTAGCCATTGTTGGGTATTGATGGTAGAAGAACTTTGTGTGTTAGTACTGTTAATAGCCTCTTTTACGGGCAAAGTTTCTAATAGGGCCTAATTCAAGTTTCTGTGATTGATGTAACCTGCTAAAGAAAGCTGTTCATTTATCAGTCTTAAATCCACACAAAAATTTAAGTTCATTATTTAGGGTAAGTGGCCTGCTAACTGAAGTGACACCTTCTGGCAATTGGATATTCTCTGCTGAAATAACAGATGGCCTATCTTTTAGCGTGTCTAAATGGACCCCACCCAGAATTCGGCTATGTGTTTGGCGCCATCACTAGCGTCCATAGTTCCTGTAACGTGCACCTGACGGGACACGTAGGACATGATATTAAGTGTCCCATCGTTTGTGGAACCGCACCACATTCACACTCCAAGGCCGAGATCTGTCACCCGAAGCACGGTTACGTAGTGTTTGCTACTCCCGACGTACTCATCATACTATCCATCAAGTGCTCAAACGAGGCTGACTATTGTGTGTACAGATTATGAAAAGGCGGTCTGCCTCATACATTTTCACCCAACCCTCGCTTTCGCTTTTCTGTGCAGTCTTTTACAAACACACGGTAAGAGTTGTCACCTCGTTACTAGCTAACGAATCGGTGGTCTAATTTCCATGTTCAGAATTGTGATAGCTGATGGTGTATTAGCAGATCTTCATTCATACTTATAAACACATTCATAGATAGTACACCACACTACGTCGGTGTACTCGAGTTATTATTAATAATGTTGACACAATATAACAAGAGAAACATAATCTCCACTCCACCGACGTCTACTCCTACTCCTTCACTGTGCACGAATTCACTTCCGCCTGACACTAGGGACTGCCAAACTGTTGCAGTTTTTAAAAGAAGAGTGAAAGATTACTGTCCTCCACTTCGTCATAGTTGTGTATATATTAATATACTAGTGTTATTTATTACAGAAGTATGTTTGTATTTTTGTATGTATATGTATATTCTCATATTATTTGTTTTATGTTATTAAGTGAATTGTTTTTGATTTTATGTATTTTATTTTCTCTTTTACTCTTACACACGCTGTCTACATCTCTAAATCTACTATCCTATCGCAGGTATGCTGGAAGAGATTTCATTAGAAATAAGCATCACCTTTGTACCTACTTTCCTGTTCTTTCCTTCTTGTCTGTTTATATTATGTGTGTACATAAACGGTTAAATAAATATGTCATCTGTCTGTTACTCATCACAGCTTGTCGCTGTTACTCCAAATTCTTAAATGTAGTGTGTCACCCCTATTATAGTATCAGCTACTGCTGATTATAGAGTTCTCAAAGACAAGTTGTGCTTGCAAATTTCATTATCATCGCCCTTACCCAGTGAATCGTTATAGTGCGATAGATCTACAGGCGAATGTCCATCATAAAGGTAGCAGCTACCACCGCTTAAGCTACGATTTCCTTCGCCTCCTTCTGCGAAACAGTCATGCTAGCGAAGGAGGTGGCGGGACGGGAGAGGGAGAGAGTCTCACTCACTGTCACTTAATGATTTCCCATCCTCAAAAAAAAAAAAAAGCTACGATTTCCTAGAAGAACAGTGGCCGCCACATAACGGCCGTCATGTAAATGACGGCACCGGTTTTTGACATTCCGGTATCAGAAAACGGTCGAACTACGCCAACTTACTTTTATAAATAACGTTTCAGTGGCGTCATTCGACGGCCACAGCAGTTTTAGTAATACCTAGCATAAAGTCACATCCAACACCCAACGGTTATCTTTAAAGGTGAAATTGATAAGCTTTGAAAAGCAAAAGTGAGTAGTGCTTAGTCTGGCTAATTTATTGCTTTAATTCTAGTTAAAACATATATATATTATGGCCAGTAACTTTTTTTAAAATAGATAAGTACTTCTTCTGTAAATACTTATTAGGTCATCTTATAGAATACCGTCAATAAAATAAAATGTAGATTACATAATATCACGCCGATGTACCTCTACTAGGTACAGTCACATTACGTCAGTTAAGTTAGTTAAGGGGTATACATGACCTAAACGCAAGTTTTATAATGCCTAAAGGTATATGATCCATTGCAGTAAACAAAATCAAAAAATATGTGATATTCTCCAGGATATATGCTAGTTAGATAGTGTGTTGAAAACATAATACAACTAATTTGGTACGATAGAAAAAAGTCACGAAAATACCTCTAAAAATTTCTTTTAGCGATTAAAAACCATACTAATAAACATGCAATCATTCTGATTTCGTTTTCAGATTGTTCTTCAAGCAACATTATACTAACGTGATAGTGTTTTCATTTTTTAGTCCAATCAATAGATTTTTTGTAAATAGAGAATTGCTTCATATTTTTCAATTAATTACCAGCTTTGTGTCATCGCGCTTCACTTTCTTTTATAGGCAGTCCGACAGTGACCGCGCATTAGCTGTTGTCAGCCCCTTAAATTAGATTAGTTTCCTGATAACATTTCCCAAATGACAATTGAGATTTCAAATACGAAACCATAATTACAAAAGAATTTTCTATGATGAAGCAAACTTAATAAAATTGTAACAAGTCAATAGAATTTGCCCAGTTTCGTAACAATGCAGTCAATGTTCATAGTTGAGTCATTTGATGGAAGATAAGGCGTAATGGATGACGGAACATCATTAATTACAAATTAAAACCTGTTAGTCTCAATTTTTATTGGTGTTATAAGAATTAACTTGCTTATTAGTGCACGAAAACTATATACAGCGTGTATCAGAAAGGTGTGGTGGTCATATTTAAGGGAGTGGTACAGACTATAAAACTGAACAACTTTCTCCACGAGACCAAGGTCATAATTGCGAAAAAATAATCTGTTGTTCCATACAAAACTTCAATACCTCATCATCATCATCATCAGCCTATAATGTTCCCACTGCTGGGACACAGGCCTCCTCTCGGTGAGAGGGAGTGGGCCGTAATCCACCACGCGAGCCCAGCTCGGTTTGGTAAATGTGACATGTGTTTCAAATTTTTGGTTCTTGGACATGTCGATATTTTCCTTCGCCGTTTTGAGAGCAGTGGTGATGAAATAATTTACACAAAGTAAAGCGCCTGTCTGGGTTCGAACCTACAACCTACAACTCGTAAGTACGGCCGTTACCACTGGGTCACCACTGCTCTACTTCAATACCTAAACGACCCAAATGTATGGGACGGCTGATAATTTTTTCGATCACGATGTTGGTCCCATGGAGAAAGTTGTTCAGTTTGATGGTCTGTACCACACCATTAAATTTGGCCACACATTTCTGATACATGCTGTATATTCATGCATGATGGGTTATACTCTAGTTCCGCGTGCAACAAAACAGTCTTACAACCAAGCTTTTAAACAGATTTCAACATTATTATATTTATTGAAAACCTGTGTTAACAATAACATAGATACACAAAATATGCTTAACTGCATGAAATTTTATCGGCAGTTGTGAGTTGTTCTCGTTTAACAATGGATGGAACTTTGAAGTTTTACCTAATAGGTGTGCTAGAAGCTATAACGACCTTATTACCCCGAGACCGATTGTCATTGACGGTGCCCCCTTGAAGTAATTCAGGAATATGTTTACCTCGGGCAGAATATCGACTGACCGGTTGGCGCAGTTGGTAGCGACCCTGCCTTCTGAGCCGCTGGTTCCGGGTTCGATCCCCGGACAAGTCAAACATTTGTGTGCATGAACATGTCTGTTTGACCTGTGTCTGGGTGTGTATATCTATATAAGTATGTATATCAGTCATCAGGTTACCGTAGTACAGGCTCTGCCTAGTTCGGGACCTGAAGACCTTGTGTGGATGTTGTCCCATATTATTAAAAAAAAATATGCAGTTGGGTAGGAACAATTTTGAGAGGGAAGCCGATAGCTGGGATGAGCGGCATTTGGTAAACTTCGTCAGGTCTTCTCGTCATCCATATCACAGTGCTTAAAGACTACAACGCGTGCGTCCTACCAGTTATGACTTACGGACCTGAAATGTGGACACTCACGGTTAGACTGGTCCATAAGTTTTTTTACAATTACCCGTTAAGAGGCTGATGGTGTTTTACCAATAGCCCTGTATATACGAGTATATTATGCAATAAATGAGTCAGCCCGTGCGTAATATAAAGTACCTATAATATTAGCTTGCTTGAGTGGGATTAGCTGCTGTGCAACCTGTCTCAAGTTCGATACCTGCCGATCTATTCTGTAACAATCTCACCGTGAGAACTTAGGTAAAGTGAGCATGAAGTAAGTTGTCAAAAGAGTCAATCCCTAGCATCAGGTGGAATGATAGCTCACTTCACCTACGCTTTCACGGTGAGATTGTTACAGAATCAACCGGCTGCACGGAATATTTGTATGACCTATAATAAAGATATTTAATTTTGTCCTAGCTCTGGCTATTTGTATTTGTACACGATTGTTCTATTCTAGTGCGAAACTCCTACGATACACAATAAAAAATATCGGTGTGTTTTCTGCTACATATAAATATCGCATTTTTATTAATTATAACTATACCTAGACAAACTGACCCGACAGACATTGTCCTGTCCCAATAATTTATACAATAATCCCATTGAAAAAAAGACGTCCAGCTTTTTCCAATATTTTTTATTCCGGGCACCTCTATAAATTATTATTTCCTTAAAAGTCAAAATCAAAGCATTTATTTAAAAAAAGGCACTTTTGAACGTCAACATTTACATTTAAATAGAATTGATTCTAAGCGCTCCTTCCAAAAGGTAGTTTCGTATGGAGACGAATGGATAATTACTCTTTTAAAATGTGTTTTAATATTTTGTATACATGAATTATATAATTATATGTGAAAACGATGCACCTATAATAAAATTACCCTACCACAATAGGTAGAAAGAATTAAACAATGTAGCAATGACAAATAAGTTAATTATGTGCTCACATATTTACAAACTTTGTAAAAGTATACTATTTTCCAAATTATTAAAATTAGCAACAAGTTTGATTTTGTCTAGACTCTAGATTGTCCTATAGAGCTGGACCAGCATGTTTCCAAGCATTCTTATCTTGGATATCCTTAAAACCTAATTTGGACCATTATGAACATTTTAAAACAATAAATAGCCAAATCGGCCCAGCCCTTCTCAATTGCGCTTACCAAAGAATACACGATTTTTATTTATGTCAATAGAAAATATTATAAAAACTTACCATCATCTGTAGTTTCCAAGGTCTCCCAGTTACCATTTCAACGTCTTCCGATCCTCTAGTACTTAGCTTGCTCACATCAACTGAATCCCTCATCAACCTTGAATCTTGTTCATCGTCAACCAGCTCGTTTTCGTTCGCTTTTGTCGTTAGTGCCACTGGTTCTTCAGTAAACTCGTCAACCTTTGAATTGGGATCTTCACCAACCAAATAACCTTCTTTTGTTGTACTGTTGTTAGGTATATACTCTTCTGTGATAATTTCTGTAGTTTCGGTTATATCTACTTCAGTTGTATTAGGTTCTTCGTCAGCACATCGTTTTGATTTTATTTTTGGTGGTTGCACTGTGTAATACTTTTTTGTTACCGCAGGTTCTTCACTGACTGTTGTTTGGGGTAGGTTGTCTTCTATCACTATTCCAGTAACTGAAGTCTTAAATATATGATCTTCTCCATCAACTTCTTTGGTTCCAGTTTCATCGCCTGCTATATGTTTTGGTGGATTCATATATTCTTTTATCGGTTCCTCAAGAAATATATAGTCAACAAATATGGGTCTAGGAGGTAGTTCGATATAGTCTTTCAATTGTTCGATAGCAATATTTCTTTTCACCTTCTTCTTGAAATCGATCTCGTCTTTCATGAATTCGTCGATATCAAGACCATCAATAGTTGATCCATCTAGGTAATCTAAATCAGTAGTGCTATAAGTTTCTGTAGTAAAATCCACTTCTATCACAGTTAATTCTAATTCCGATAAAGTAGGTATCCTTTTGATAGTTATGTTCGCGTTTATATAATTGTACACATCAGGCCAGTATCTTACACTATACAGGAATGATGATATCATGAACAATATTACGAATAAAATCATAAGAATAAGCGTTTTTATTATCAACTTTATCGTTGACTGTGATATCTTCATCTTGAAGAGATAACTCTTCTAGTACTTTAAAATAACAACACAATTTCACAGGTTTATAACCACTCTGTCTATTCTGTCAATCACTTTAAAGGAAAACCGGCCAAATTGAAAAGCAACCTCTTAATACACTGGATAATTCGCGCAAAGACACCACAAGTGATTCTGAACCGAACTTCAAATCTATACTAGCTCTAAACATAGCAATGTATAATATCAACATGGGATTTGTATAGGAACATTATAGGTCACGTATATGGCAGGTTATGCGCAGAATGAAACAATAGCACATATAGTTGCCTTGTAGGTCGGGAAAACACTGGTGATGCTACGACCTTAGTGTTAAGATCATCATTATGATTATTCTGTACGTCTGAGTCATTTAAAGTACCTTAGTATGTCAGCTACCGTTTGCTTTTTTAGTACTAAAATGTCGTTGGAATTAGCAAAAGACTATGTAGTTAGGTATTTCAAAAAGTACCCACACTTTTATGTAATCCTTGGCTACTTCAAACATCCGAGTTAGTTCGGGTAGAAAGTTTTTTCGTATTTTATAGGTACATTGTTGTAGTAAAATCTCTTTGGGTGTGTTTGTATCTGGCGGGTTTTGATAACATTAAAACGAAGACAATAAAAATAAAAAAGTAATAACGATTTCCCGCCATTTTTCAGTTATTTTTGTGTTCGCCAAAATAGTGAACCTTTTTTTTTTTTTTTGTTTTTTTTTTTGTGGGTGGGAAATCATCAAATAACTTCTCCCGCTTTGGGCAGAGCAGGAGGGCGTGTCAGACTCTTACTGACTAAAACCCACCCGTGTTCCTTCAGTTTCCTGTGCCAGGGGCCACGGTAACCCTCTTGGACTTTTCCGCAACCCTAGCAGGCATCGGTCCTAGCAAACCCCGTCATTGGTGCTGACATCTCTTTGAGGCGCGCGTGGAACACAACGCGCCGTCGACCCGGGCCTGGTCCTTATCGAACGGCGAGCTGCCCATTGCTCGCCGTTCGCAAGCCCGCGCCTACGGTGGCCGGGAATCGGCCTGCGATTCCCGACGCGTCTCCTGCGGCGGCTAGGGGCGTGAG
Organism: Brachylomia viminalis; assembly: GCA_937001585.2. NCBI lineage: Eukaryota > Metazoa > Arthropoda > Insecta > Lepidoptera > Noctuidae > Brachylomia > Brachylomia viminalis. The sequence goes on from OW443317.2 coordinate 20,275,074, forward strand.
GGCGCAAATTTTGCCTCTCCCTCATGCGTTCCGCCTCCTCCTTCGCGAAGATTACTGCTTAATAACTGCTACTTAATAGTGAACCTAACGAAGTAATTCGATACTTTGAAGTGTTATAACAAAAAATGGAAAAATGCTACAAAAGCCGAAAAAATTAGACATTTATGGACTTAACGCAGTGTCAGTAAGAATAGCACAAAGTTGGTTCAAGTGTTTTCAGTTCGGGAATCTTGATGTTAAAATGCAGCTCGCTCTGGTCGCCCTGTTACGGTTGAAGTCGATGCCATTTTTTAAAAAGTGGAGCAAGAAATTAGTAGTTACGACATAGCTGAATTGTTAGGGGTTGATCACAAAACAGTTTTGACTTTTGACCCATTTAAAAAAGTCTGGGTATACATAAAAGCGTCGAGCCTTTTGAGGTGTATAATTGTATAGTAGGTGAATGGCAGAGCAGTGGAATGGGTAGTGAAAGGCTTGAATTTGTAGATAGGTATGTAAAATACGAAACAACTTTTCGTCGACCTAATATTAATGGGTAGAGTAATTACATAAACATACGTACATTTATACGATGTACTTAATAAACAGTATTCTATGGCATGCTACTTCATAATCAGCCTCAAAAAGATGTAAACATCGCTTAGAATTCATTTGTCTACAATCCTACAATCTTTGTTCAATAATATTATATCCATAGGTAAAATAAGGAAAATGTCGTGAGGAAAGTTTTGAGTATGATTGTGGATGGCTATCATCCACAATCATACTCAAAATACTCGTCTTCTTAGGGGAAGACGAAAGAAACGATAGATGAGTACTGCGTAAATGAGACATGGGCAAAAGAATGGTGAAGACGTAGCGACAAAAAATTTTGGGTACATAATTGTAGCTACAATACATGAACGTTGTTGATGATACGTGAGTTGCTCCGTGCTCGTGGTACATCACTAACGCCTGTTAAAGTTTACTGAGCAGTACGAGATAAAATGGTATTGCCTTTAAATCTTTTACAGGCGCTAAAATGATATACAGGGCGTCCCACGGATGCCACATGGAGAGAAAGTACCTTGAATATTGTAGATGGAACATTTTACTGAAAGAAGACATTATTTGAATTTAAAAAAACAATTTAAACTGCATTCATAGATATTTAAATAATTACATGGTTGAACCGGAAATCGAACCCGTTACACGAGAAAAATAATCATCCTGTAGCTTTATCATACCGACCGAAAGGCTTCATCATAAGGATTATTTTTTGCTAAATAACATAATGTCAAAAATAAAAGGAAGACCATGAATTTTAACATTTATAATACAAAATTAATCAATTTAACTATCAAATGCTCAAAATGAGTCCCTTCCTATTGAATACAAAGTAGCACTCTTTTGATTATTTCGATTTGTTGCATACAACCAGGTACGGTCTACTAGTTACGTATCTCTTTATCATTTTATCATGCAGTTAAATTATAATAGGGAAATGATGCGTACTTCTCAAGTGGGTACATTTATTAGTAATAGGTACTTATGATAATGTCACTTGTATGTCCTTACGGCAATGTCAGCTTTTCATTTTTCTGAACAAAATTTCACATCAAATGTTAAAATTCTTGAAATGTCTTCGATTTTTTTGGTTCTAGGACATAGGTAGACTAGGTTTCCTCGCGATGTTTTCTTTCACCGAGAGCAATGCTGATGAATTATTTTACACAAAGTAAAGCGCCTGTCTGGGTTCGAACGTACGACCTTCAACTCGTAAGTCGCGGCAGTTACCACTGCTCTCCGTTTGATATGAATTACTTAATTAATTTATGTATGTTTTTAAATAGTTTAAAAATAGACATCGAATTAAACATCACAGAAACAGTATAAAAATCTTTAATACATCTTAGAACTAAATAACAACAATATTTACAACACACTCAACACACAAACAACCAAAAAACAACATAACAACAGTTCCATAACAAACACAACAATCAACAACAATTTATTAAAATAAGGCGGTAGGGTTAAAATATAAAAGTCGTACATTATATAGGTCACATTTGTAAAAGGCCTTGGCCTTGGATTGGCTTGTTTGAGCATGGACAATATGTATTTGTCATAACACAATACGAACTCTGGCCCTTTAATTCGTAAATCGGAGTTGCTAGCTATCTAATAAGAAAATATTTGAGTTGCCCTTTTAAAAGGTGGGAAGAAGTACCTAGCTAGGCAATCAAAAGAATATAGACAAAGAATTTTTTTAAATGGAAAACATTTCAAAGGACCAGCATATTAATTGCGTAACACACTATCAATCAGAAACTGAATCATTTTGAAGGATATTGCTAATCCATTGCTTCATATGTTCGAAAAATGTGTCTGCTCAACAACGTAAAGAACGCAATGAATGTTGTTGAACTGTCAAAATGAAAGCCATTCCCACTGTTAGTGTTCCGCAACTACCCCGCTGGACACAAAGACCAATCATGCGTAACATAAAACGTAGATAGAATCATTACTGGATAGGCAAAAGAAAGCCAAAATATGTTCAACAAAATAACTTACATTGGGCAATGTCTAAGACCTGATCCTTGTACAGCAACTCCAATATACTTTAGATTTTTAATTTAAATCTTGTGCTGTCCCCCCTTCTTAGTATGAATAATAGTTTCGTAAACTGGTACTTTAAAAGGTACAGGTTTCTCTACGGGTACCAAAATATGTTTAATAACTTCAAAAGGTACCTCCTTGATTTTGGGTATATGCACGATCCTTTCAACAGGGTAAGGTACCGACTTTTCTACAGGAACCTCTACTTCTTTAATGATTGGAATGACGATAGCTTTCGGTACTGGTACATGAATCGGGATTGGGTGTGGTACCGGGATGATTATGGGTTGATTGACTTTGAATTCTACGTTCTTGGGCAGAGGGACGATTATTTCTTTGTAGTGTTTGATAGGTTCAGGGTTCTCTTCTTCGACGTGTTGGTGGACGGGGTAAGAGTGCGACTTTAGGTCATGGCCGCCGTAGTCACTACCACCGTAGTCTCCGCCTGAGCTTGCTCCGCCGAAGTCGTGGGAGCCTCCACCATTTCCGCCAAAGTCGTAAGAGCCGCCGGAAAAGTCACTGGCTTGAAACTGTGGAAAAATGAGGAATATGTTTAGTATGTGTGGTAGTTGTACAGCGTGATCTAACCAAATCCAGAATGATGTAATTATAATGTTTACATTAAAACAAAGCATAAGAAATACTCTAAACTCGCGAGAATATTTTGGGGAACTATATTTTCTATCACCAAAATTTATATTTGTCATCAAGTTGTATCACCTAATAAATAGATCTATCGCCACGAAATATTTTCGTTCTCAGATAAACAAAAATTGTTCCCAGGTTGATATCTCAGGATTTTAGGTGATTTATTGTGGAACTGATTTTGCATTGTTTGGTGACTACATTTTGGTGACAGATCTACTATTTGGAGGACAAACCCTATTATTTAAGAAACACAAAACTAATTAAATTGGTAATAGCTTAAATGATACCCGAGACAAATTACCAGGAGAAACTGGATGCAATCTGGACTTTAGGGCACCCCGACTCGGACAGGTTAGGTTAGAAGGGGATGGCGGGGTCGAGAGACCCCGCCATCCCCTTCGTGGTTATTTTTTTATAAACCACCCAGAAGTAGGAGCCCCGCGAAGCGGGGCTCCGTCGACCAAGCCCTACCGTCGACATATTATGTATATCAATCGATCCGTGGTGAATAAGAAAACTACTACTATTGGTGATCTCTTTAAATTAGTTTGCTTAAATACTTATTAGGACACACCTATTATAATACATACAAAAACATTTATTTGGTACTAGACCTTATATCTCAGGATTTTAGGTGATTTATTGTGGAACTGATTTTGCATTGTTTGGTGACTACATTTTGGTGACAGATCTACTATTTGGAGGACAAACCCTATTATTTAAGAAACACAAAACTAATTAAATTGGTAATAGCTTAAATGATACCCAATATTTTGTAAGGCTATGCAAAAGTACGGGTTTTTTTTCGCGATTTCTGTGTCTGTTCTATAGCAGTTCATAATAATGAGTGGTATGACTACATAAGAAGTTTTCAGTTATTTCAATTACACCTTGTAGATAGTCCAAACCTAAGCTTTTCTATTTAAATCTCAAACCCTTCTCTTTACATTGAAATTCGACACAGTCTGCTATCATTGATAGACGACTAGATTAACTACGTGCCTGCTTAACGACGTTAGTTGTAAAAGTTTTAATTTTACTTGGTGGTAAGTATTCAATTCAGGCAATGGCTACCTATTCCAGAAATAAATAGAAATTAATTGAATGGGCAGAATGTAATTGGCAGCAATTTTAGGGCCAAGAGCTGAAATTGCTATGATTGTATGAACCTTGCGTCCTGCGCGGCTATTTTGTAAATTTTCGCGCTCTTTTATTATGGTCACTTTTAGAAGGTAAGGTAATGGCCCCTTTCACCACCATCATCTCGACATGACGTCTACTGCTGGACAAAGGCAGAGGCCTTTGCATCATCATCTTTTGCCCAAGCATCGCCACTTCGACCGGTTCCGTGCTTCCTCATCCAACGGATTCCTGATGGCCCCTTTACTTGGTCGGAAAGCCCTAGATTTCTCTAAGAGCTCAATCCCAAATACCAAATTGTCTCGTTAACATGAAACGACACACGTAAATAGAGACTCCAGTTATAACTGCTCACTTTTAGATAGCAGCAAAATTCTCCGGAATCGGTTACTCGACAATTTAATAACAGGACCACGTTGAAAAAAAACGAATAAAAAAGCAAGCGTTTCCGGCGCAGCGACATGCCCGCTATTTAGTTTGTGGTTCCTTTCCTTTTTTCTTTTTTTTTCACAGTCTGTAGTCCGTATTACTTTTTTGCGTTGACGTTTTATTGTCATTCGGTAACGGTTATCCAATCGGTTCGTTACGTCCGGAAATCAAGTTATTAGAGCGCAACCTTTAGTATAGAAGTGTTAGGTAATCGCTATAATACAATTGATTGTCAATTTATTTTGGAATTTTGAGAGGTGCAGACTTTAATTAGGCGTTTAAGTACTGTCCTACTCAGTATTGTTGTGTTCAAGTGAAAGTGTTGTAGTTACAGAATAAAAAAAGACGATTTTAAAAGCATATTTCTTTTGTACGTGGCCACTAGCAAGATATCTTTGCATGTACATGCCTTATTTTTTATCCGGTTAAACAAGAAGTCTACTCCATTATTTTATTATTGGAAAAGTCTAGAGGAATTATGATAAATTAATAATGTTGTTTGTTAATGATGACTTATCTTTCAATCCGTATCCAAAATACCATAAGGAGCCAAGAACCGTAAAAAGTAAAACCCACGGGAATCCTTTTCCAATAAAGGTCTATCAAGATTACAGCAAGCAAGGTCTACGGCGCCTTGAGAACATAATAAAAAAAGAAATAAGGCAAGAAAAAACATATAACATGCTTTTATGACATTTTATATATTTCTGTTAAAGAAAATATACATTACACACTTTTAGTATTTGGGGTTCCTCGTATTAAGTCAGAGGGAGGTAAACCACTTACTTTATACTTCCGCATATGAGTATGTGACGGAATTGGCTGATGGCCCCCTTGATACCTCAATTTATTTAATAATTATAATATCTTTACGAGAGATTACATAATCAGCCTATAATGTCCCCACTGCTGGGGCACAGGCCTCCTCTCTGTGAGAGGGAATATGCCGTAATCCACCACGCGGGCCCAGTGCGGGTTGGTAGATGTCACATGTCTTCGAATTTTTGGTTCTAGGATATGCCGGTTTCCTCACGATGTTTTCCTTCGCCGTTTTCAGAGCAGTGGCGATGAAATAATTTAAACAAAGTAAAGTGCCTGCTTAGAATCGAGCCTGCGACCTATAACTCGTAAGTCGCGGCCGTTACCACTGGACCACCACTGCTCTCCACGAGGGAGAGTTCTCTTTTACGAGAGATATTAACCACGTTTCTTGGAAAGTGCCGTACGTGTCAAAGTGTGCCTGGTACCTGACCACTATAGAAATAGATATTTTTATGGTTTAACTTCCCCGGACCAGTTATTTTTTAATGAGGTTTACTAAAGAGCGTACTTGATAGGTTGATAAGCTATAATAGTCAGGTCACGACACTAAAGACGCAGCCTTCAAATGAGAGTTGCTAAAAGACAGTTGTACAAAAATGGGCCTTAGGACCAAAATCTTACCAGGTGCTTGATCTAGGACCAAAGTGAACAAAGGAGGGGAAAACACAAAATTGACTTTGCGGAACCTCAAACAACCTTTCGTAGCTAGGAAATAAATAGGCCGCCCCAAATGTATTACCGTTGAATTTTTTAATATAAGTACGGTACATACAAAGGGGATGTTTTTTATGTGGTAACATCAAAGACCGAAGTACGGGATTAATAATATCGCCCCTCATTTCCAAGAGAATGATAAAACTGAGGTTTTTGTGTATTACGATATTATTTGGTCCCAATTTTGAAGCTTAAGGGGATTTTTTCCAGGTGTTTAAATCTAGGATAAGCTAAATCTACTTGCTTACTAGACTATTCTGTTTTTACTTGAGCAGGAGCAAAAGGCATTTTAAAGGGGGAAATTTATTGTACAACCGCGGTCCCACATTATGTGCGAAGGGTTTTATATTTTCTTAAACAAAATGTTCCCGCCATAACCTTGCCCAGTAGTTAAGCAGAAAACGAAGGTAACAGAAGGTTTTTATATATTTATTATTATATATTTTTTCATTTTTTTATCATTTTCCAGGCCTAGACAACGCCTAAGACGTGCCATAAAATAAAAAAAATTCTACATGAGAACCAATTAGACAGAGCAATTGCAGGGCTTCCCTTTGGTACTTTGATAAAAGTTTTCATAGTATCACCCCTCAAAATCATCATCATCAGCCTAACTTTTTCCCAACTAAGTTGGGGTCGGCTTCCAGTCTAACCAACTGCTGCAGCTGAATACCAGTACTTTACACGTAGCGACTGCCTATCAGACCACCACAACCCAGTTACTGGGTAACACAATACCCATTGGCAAGGTGGTTGTCAGACTTTCGGGTTTCTGTCAACCCGTAACGACAGTACAATTTAAACCAACTTCAAGGGAAGAATAGAGTTCTATGAATATTTTTACCCCATGGAGGGTTGTTTTTCTGAAGTTACTGGGTAACAGAATACCCCTTAAAATATTTTACAGTAGGTATTATTGTTCGAAAACAAAATCAAGGTAAATATCTTTCTTCTTCTATTATTGTCTATGACAGTGTCTTGTTTCACCTGTTGATCCTGTTGTGAAGCTGCCTGCTGGTAGGGCGATGAAGCCTGCTGGTACTGCTGCAGTAGGTTGTTATATTGTGTCCATTGCATCTCCTCAGCCGCGGCCATGCTGGAGACCAGCAGCGCGCTCACACACTGAAATGACAAGGTAGGTTATAAAGAAGAGGGTATGAAGGAGTTGTTGACATGGGTGGTATTCTGACTTAATGGTCATGTGCCGTAGGTACTACCTACGACAATGAATTCTTTGGGCCAATTATCTGTTCTGTCCAGCCAATGGTCCTTCCGGCCAATTATCTAATCGCCAAAAGCCACGCATACGCTTCCATGTCGAATCGAACCTCAATCAATGCTAGCGCAGGAGTCCTCTAAATTCAGTTCACAAATCCGAAACCTGAAAATATTCCGACGGCTATTTGCGGTTGGGGACTAGGCAAATCAGGTAACCGAAAATGTGTCATTTTCGACTCGGAAGCCTGTCGAATGGTTGTGAATAGCTATGCTGAAGAGATTTTAGGCTCATAATTATGTAAGCTTTTTCCAACCATTTTAAAACAATCATTAACTCTTAATCCTACTAATATAATAAATGTGAAAATTTTTATGTTTTGATGTTTATTACTCAATTACGCAACAACAAACGGCTTTACATGAAATTTGGCAAAAAGATAGTTTATAACCTGGATTAACACAGATAATACTTTTCATCAATACCCCCACGGGATCGAGACTTATGCGGGTGAAACCAAGTTGCACTGCTAGTCTTTTCTAAAGTATGCATGAGGTGCCCGTGGTAATAAATGAATACAGGCAACCGTACACATGAATATGATCTAATTAGGGTAAAATAACAAGCAGCAATCTTGCGACCATCAATTAAAGAGCACATTATGAACTCATATCAGTTACAAACAGCTACTGTTTGCCGACTGCGACTCATGGGACATTACTCAAGTGTGCAACTGTACACCGCTATGTTTTGTAACTTGTTCTTCGAGATTTACTGCGACACGCCCCTACGTCCCGCGTCGCACGGTTTTTACGACTTGACAAAAAATCGAGATTTCTTCATTATAAATATAATGTTCGTTTAATATTAATGTAGTTATTATGCACACTAAACCTTCCGGAATAAATACACAAAATATTTAGTTGCGTTATAAGAACAACGTTGTCACAGATGGAGACGAAAAGCGGCTTTGATGTATATTATGTATAGGTGGAGATATTTAGATAAATAGGCTAACTGACATAAGGGGACTACATGACCTAAACTCAAGTTGTATAATGCCTAAAAGTATATGATCCACTAGTAAATAAAATCAGAAATATGTATGATATTCTTCAGGATTTATGCTAGTTAGATAGTGTGTTGAAAACATAATACTACTTATTTTTGTACGATAGAAAACAGTCACGAAGATACCTCTAAAAATCTATTTTAACTATTAAAAACCATATTAATATACGTGCAATCGTTCTGGTTTTTTTTTCAGATTGTTCTTCAAGCAACATATTAACGTGACAGTGTTTTAATTTTTAGTCCCATCAATAGTTTTTTTTGTAAATGGAGAATTGCTTCATATTTTGCAATAAATTACCAGCTTTGTGTCACCGCGCTTCCTATTCTATGCAGTCCGACAGTGACCGCGCTTTAGCTGTTTTCATACCCTTAATTAAATGTAAGAAAATGTGTATCGAGTTCCTGCCATGGTTTCCGGGTTTTTTCTTCTATGACTTAGTCGTAAGTAGGAAGGCCATTTGATTTTTTTATCTGTTAAGCGCGGGCCACGCAGAATAGACGTAGTACGCGGACGGAGGTTATGTAAGACCAGTTTTTCATGGTACGTTCTAGTGTAAAGAGTAGCAAGGAAAAATCGATGTGTTTCTAAAATAGACAAACATTTTGAAAACAAACCGGCTTCTTTCATTGGTGATTCACACCAGAACTATAGAGAAACGAGGAACAGGGTGTAAAGTTCACTCATATCTCCATAGAAAAGGGAGGATCCTCCGACCAGACGGGTGTAGTGTTTGGTGGGCAACTGCCCGACAATTGATGTCGGGATGTTGTATATATGCTAGTTGCGCGGTAAACTCTGCTTGCGCGATGCAGGATTTTCGTGACGTCAGTGTGATGCGCAGTTCGCATGTGGCGATGTAGATACCGCTATAGAACTAAGCAAAACTGCTTGGCAGCAGTACTTTCCAGAACTTTTCAATACACATTCATAATGATAAGATATTGAAGTTTATTTAAGCTGACCATAAGCTATACCATCCACGAAGTCATACTTAAATAGATTGATATATTAGATACGTATAAGCTGCATTTGTGCCTAGTTTTGGCAAGCTGAACAATAGACATTTCTTCATGATTAATGTTTCTGTCTTGGCACTTGTGGCTTCCGAGACCAACCTGTCATAGGAATATAAATCCTGGACTATAGTGCTACAGTGCTTTAAACCTTATTACGTCAGTTTAATACGACGATGAAACTAACAATGAAATCTCGGACGCCTTTAATTTCTTAAAGAAAACTATCCCAAAAAACTCCAGCCCGTAATAACAACAAGCGAAATGACTATATCCTTGACTAGCCTACCCTTGACTTCGTCCGCGTATTTTAAAATATCGTATGACACTCGGCAATAGCTTAATTTCTATCAGTGAAAGAATTTATGTAATCGGATATAGTAGTTCCGAAGATTAAGTACCCCCCACAAACGCACAAAAGTTACCTGTTTAATATTACTCCACCCCAGAGTTTGGCAAAGGCGAAAACCTTTCAAAAACCGTTCAAATTTCCTGCTGCCAAGTGTCAAGTTGTGATAGATTCAACTAGTTAACAACAACTTATCAAATCTCCCGAACAAACTGGTTTGAAAATTAATAAACTGAATAGTTACCTAATCCTTCAGAAACATGTACCTTAGTATTACAAAGATCAAATAAACCCTTAATAATACATAACGAAGTTCTATTTCTGGATGTGAAAACGGATCTGCTCAAGCTCACGGTAATAGTCAACTTAGGCTCGAGTTACAATTTCAGTAAAGCTACTGAAAGATATCTGTGACAATCTCGGGACTTTAAAGGGACTCGGGACAATTAATCTTGGGACTTTCCTCGAAAGAAAACTTGATATAATATTATCTCTAAGAGAAATAGAGATTTTGCAATTTTTTGGCCATTGTGAAAAAAATTGTCTTTGCTTCTTGGAAAACAGGACCAGTTTTTTTTACGACTGTAGCTGAGAGGGTGATCATTAGTCTGTTACAGTTTTAATTGAGCTCGATTCTAACTACTATAATCGTTAGGCGTCCATGTATCAATCGATTTGCCTAGCCTTTTCCTAAATATGTTGGGGTCGGCTTCCAGTCTAACCGGATGCCGCTGGATACGAGTATTTTACACGGAGCGACTGCCCATCTGACCTCCCCAACCCAGTTACTGGGTAACACGATAGGCCTCCATTAATATCAATACATAAAAGTTTCAAAAGACTGATGTATTTAACATTATAAACTACAATAAAAATGCGATCATATACAATATTAAATCTTTCTTGTGCTTTTATAAAAGTAGTCACGGTGGACCATTCAATGGTTATAGAGAGGGAATAAAGTGCAGTCGTGGACTTAAAGAGCTAATAAATTGTGAAATGTGTGGCGTTTTAAAGATGATCTGAAATTATAAATCTTAGAAGTGGAGTTTTCTTGAAGCGACTAGCTAATATAGTCAAACATTTACTTGGAAGAAGGATTGGCGATTGTAAGTAACTCGTTTTAGAAGACAGGAGGACGCTGCTGTCTATCTCTTTGACATTTGATAGCTGGTCACAAAGTACTTTCTTTTTTTAAACTGTTTTGTAATAACTATTGCTAACCCCGAAAATAATGATTTTACGATCCCTGTACATATTTTCAGTATTTTTTGTAGTTACATTTCAAAGAATAAAGTTTCATTTTGATCAATGAAAAAACGTTTCGTGGAAAACGCAGCGCAGCGCAGGATAAAACAATTAAAAAAAGGTGAGAATCGAAAGCAACATTCTTTATGCTGCTCTAAATTCAAATACCATTCAGTACAACCCTTAAAAATATCATGTACCAATCAGTATAATTATTTTTGTGTCTATTCTAAGTCAAAACATTTTGTAGTCAATCGAGTATTTTGTACTAGGCTTTGAACATTGTGTTCGAAAATCCAAATTGTTAAATCTGTTTTACCTTTTTATGTCAGTGTTCTGAATTCTTAAATATTTGTTAAGTAAGTTACACAGTATATAAACAGATTTAATTAACTGTGTTTATGTTACCTATTGACCATTTTTATTTTATATAATTTTATTACCTACCTACCTACTTTTAATAGACTCAAAACTGAAATCAACCTTGTTTCCGTCATTATGGTCATAGAACTTGAAAACCTACATTCCAACAGTTTTCAAAAAGGGAACTCCGAGATCTAGAGTATCGTGAAATGTCTTTCGGAAACGATCGGGACTCTGTTTCATTGGCTCAGAATACGATGTTCTAAAATCAAACGGATAACGTTTATGTGTGGGAGTAAAATATACGTTATGAACAGTGCGGCGATAGATCAGATGAGGTGTATCTAGCGCTGTTCGAAGCATGCTCCTGATATACTGGCGTGAGAATATACGGGAGATTAACTTTAGGAGCGGGGCTGCTACAGACATGTATTGCTGGGGAGTTTGTTGCGCCTCTTGGTTTGGTGTCCCAGCTAAAACACTAGGATGTACCTAGTGTAGAACGGGCGTTTTGGGGAACTGTCTTATGTGATTTTAACGTTCCTGTGCTGCTGATTCTCAGCCTAATTTGAATAAATGTTGTTTTTTGTTTTTTTTTTTTAATTATATCGCACTTGATTTTTTTACTTGAAGAAATAATTTGTGGATTTGAAATACTGGTTGGCAAGAAAATGTCGTGAGGAAAGTTTTCAGTATGAATGGAAATGGTTAGAAGAGTAGGGGAAGACCGAAGAAACGATGGATGGACTGTCTGAAAGATGATATGCTGGATGGGAGTGACTACCGAGATGACGACTAATGTCAAATAAAAGACAAGTGTGGAAGAAATGACATGTTGCGCGGACCACTAACAAATTTGGGTTAAGGACAGGTGCATGATGATGATGAAATACTGGTTGGCAGGACATTCCACAAACCCACATTGAAATGTGAAATGAACCATTGTCACATAGGTGTTTAAGAAAAGAAACTCACTCTATGAATAATTTCTAAGATTGTAAATTAGAAAAGTGATAGATTTTCATGGTCTAAAGGAAAGACGGTTTTCTATCAGTATTTTTTTCAGACCATTGAATCATGGAATCTTCTTTCAGAGGCATTTTGTAATCCTTCTACCTTTTCCGATGGAAAGATGAATCCAATTTTGTAAAGTAGACTGGTAGAAAATGCCCAAGGCATTAAGTCCGCCTTTGTACAGTTTTTACTCGTGCATAAAGTTTTAATAAATAAATAAAGTGAGCTTACAGACAAGCAAAAACCAGCCAATTATTCACATGACGCGGCCTGACCCGCAAAAATCTCATTAGGTAATATTACAGAACATCATTTCAGAACCTTATTATTAAGAAAAGTCTAGACTAGGCTGAGACTTTTCTTTTTCGCAACAGATCTTGATTGTGCTCGCGATACGCAACTTCGCAGCTTGTTAGTTACTGTTGCCAATCCCACTGACATAATATAGAAAATAAACGTTCTTTGACGTAGTTATATCAAAGAAATCACAGTCCTATTTTTTTTTAACGAAGACGCCAACTTTTTAAAGCGCCTACAAAAGCACAATAGCAAAGATACACATGTTTGTGTACTGCTCAACAAATAAAAAAGTTTTTTTTTCTACTCAACACTCAGAATGTCCTTAGTTTCCTCACACAAAACTCCCCCCTATGTTCCTACCCTGAGAAACCAGTATAAAATGTGTCCAATGGCTTGCGATGATACACGGCCCCAGCAACAAGCCCCCGCCTGTTATTTATTACAGATAAAAGCAGTTTTTAGCTTTAATCTAAAGATATGAGCAAATAACAATGGAAGCTTTGTCACTGAGGCGGGGGAAGAAAAATTGTCACATGGTATTAGCTATTTACCTATTTATATAACTCGTGTATCAGCCAATATAGAAAAAATATGTTGTTTTTTTTTTATTATAAATGTGATAGTAAGTTTGTTTGTTACGCTTTCACGCTAAAACGGCTGAATGGATTTGAATGTAATTTGGCACCTAGGTAAACCATAACCTGGAGAAGGACATAGGCTACTTTTCATCCTGGATCCGCAACAGCTATTTACATAAAAGACATAAAGTCTTTTTAGGGCTGATTTTTCAATAGTCAGATAACTTTTATCTGAAGAATAAATCTAACAGTTTGACATATTTCCCATACAAACGCTGTCAAATCACTATTATATTCCTCCGATAAAAGATAACTGACTATTGAAAAATCAGCCCTTAGTAGGTTTTTTGGGTCTTTCAGCACCAGCTAAGTCCCATGTGATAGAGGGCAAGTCTAGTGCCATCAACTGGGCACAAATCCAGACTCCAGGTTACTTAAAATTTCCTAATGGAAAACTCGATAACACTTTGCTTGACCTGGAAATCGAACCCTTAGTGGCTCAGTAAATCTTTTACAAATTATAGTACGCAAATAACAAGAAAACAAAAAGTATAAGGACCAATTGGAAAAAGGACATCAATATTTATATGGCATACCGAAGCACATACGGAAGTACATAGTACTGATGTATGTACTTAAGAATGTAACTAATGTAACCCCATTTTTCTATTACCCATGGCTTAGCCGAAAGCAACAAAAATTCACTTTAAATAATCCTGCACCATTTTCAACCCTGCAAAATGTTGCCAGCAGAAGTTGCGGTATTAGATTTGACTTTTTTTTATGTGCCGTGGTCCGTAAGTATTCTTCTCCTGTATAGTATTTTGTTAATTAGTTTACAGATAAATATCACAATCAAAAATATACTTACGCTTAGTGCATGGTGTTATTTAATCAAATAAATTAATGGCTAAAATACTAGAACGCATAAAATAAATCTTAGATCCATGAAAGGATAAGCAGGAATTAAAAACCATATTATATGGGACTTGAATAAAAATGGCAAAATATGGATGTACCTACTATAGGTTCACCTCTGCCCAACTCTTCGAGGAACACATGTTATGTTATCTCCTCAATTGTCGCTAATGAGACACAATTACTTTTTCTATTGTTACCGAACTTAATCAGCTCGATCGACAGATGAGGGGATGTTATCTAAACCCGATAGGAACGATGGAATTTGAAAAGGCTCCAGCCTTTTAAAATTTGCTGGCTAAATGCACTATTCACAACAAAATACCCATTGGTTTTGGGTAAAATATTAGTCGTAACAGGACTAAAATCCTGGAGATGACGATGATAGGGTCGAACCTATGTCAGTGCATCAAGCACAAATCCAAAACAACAGCCCTGTAGGAACTTCCTGACAGGAATCCACCACAGTTAAAACTAAAACTTATTCACTATTTCACTTAATAAAAAAATATGTCACAAATTATGATTTAAAAGAACTCACATATAAAATTACTGTGCACATTTTGATGTGAGGCAGACCGTTGCACAAGTGTTTGTGATGTCACAATAAAGTGAAGTGCAGTTTTATAGTCAGGTGACGGGCAGGCGGCTGCGGCTGTTATTAGTTTTGTGAAGCCTGCTGTGGTTGTAGGGTTCCGTGGGCAGGACATAAAAATTGGTTCTTTAGTATGGTAATGGTTTACCTCCTTCTGCGAAGCAGTAATGCTTCCGAAGGAGGAGGCGGAACGCGTGAGGGAGAGGCAAAATTCACGCCACAGGAGACGCCCTGGGCGTCGGGAATCCCAAGCCGTTTCTTGGCCACTATAGGTGTGGGCTTGCGGACGGCGAGTAACGGGCAGCTCGCCGTCCGATAAGGGCCAGGCCCGGGTCGACAACGCGTTGTATTCCACGCGCGCCTCAAAGAGATGTCAGCACCAATGACGGAGTCTGGGGTTGCGGGAAAGTCCGAAAGGGTTACCGTGGCCCCTGGCACAGGCAACTAAAGCAACACGGGTAGGTTTTAGTCAGTAAGAGTCTGATACGCCCTCCCGCTCCGCCCAGCGCGGGAGAAGTTATCTGATGATTTGCCACCCACAAAAAAAATAAAAATAACGGTAATGGTTATTGTGGCTGAAAATGTACCTACTTGTTATATTGCGCCACTTAGGTGGGCCGACATTTTGGGATGGTATTTTCTGAAGAGGAAACTTCCTGGACCTTTTTCACCTGTAACGATAGGACTGAAATTAAACATGATAGTTATCGAAATCAATTGACTATCAAATAGGGAGTTATTAGAAGGGGAACATTTTGAAGTGTAATTTGAGTACCTACACATCTATCTACATATTATTTTTATAGCAATTGTTACCTTCAAACACCACCACAAAACCATTAATAAAAAAACATTTCAATGCTAAGTAACGAAGTGATGTCATCATGCCGCAAATACAAAAAAGGCAAATGGCATTACAGAAAAACTTGGAATGTACCAAGCTTTTTCTTAATATCACTCTGATAGAAAAGAATATAGCCCACAACTATTTATATTTAATGGAAACAGACTAGAAGTAAAAACAAGGTTCCTTTTAATATAAACTTTACCAAAAACCAAACGAATCACAAGAAGAACTCTCATTACTACCACAGACATCATTAAAACATTTTTTTGTACGGAACCACACCTCCTAATGACGTGTCTATGAGAAACAAAAATCTTTTATTTTGTTCTATATATTTAACCAACTTTACTTGATACTTTCATTGGAAAAAAATGTAGACATTGATAGGTCTATATAAACTGGATAGTTATATCATCGAATCTGCTGGTACCATAGAAAACAAATGACGACGAGTATTTATCTAAATTTGAAATACATTGCTTGCTTTGTTTGAACTTCATTTTAATTTCTCCGTTTCTAAGCAGCAATGGATTTTAAAAAGAATGGTGTTTTCGGAGTTTGGATTCAGTTCCGCTATAAGATTTTTTGGTCTATTTTCAGTTCGATTCGGTATACTTAGTAATTGAATGAGAGTATTTCGAGAGCGTGTCTGTTGTAAGGTACATAACCAAATTGGTACTTTGGTACCTTCATTCACTATGAAGGTAAAGTAAACACAATTTTTATGCTACGCGGGAAGTAAATTTAAATACTTATTGGTTTTGGATGGTAGACAATCGGCCCGCTTGATAGTCATCATAAGCATAGTCAGCCTATAACTATCCCACTGCTGGGACACAGGCCTCCTCTCTATGTGCCGGGTGGGCCGTAATCCACCACGCGGGCCCAGTGCGGGTTGATGGATCTCACATGTCTTCGAATTATGCCGTTTACTCACGATGTTTTCCTTCACTCGATTACATTTCCTACACCAGAACCCGGTAGGTACCGACTTTAAAAAAAGGAGGAGGTTCTCAATAAGGTTGTAATTTTTTGAAAATGTTTTTAACTCAGAAATAATCTTCTTTTGTTTGAAAATGTATACCTACTTTGGTCCCGTATACCTACATTTGGTCAAGTTCTGACGAGTGGTTTTTGAGTTAGCTTTAATAATAGGTACGTATCTATATTTTCCACTTAGTGTGCGTTGATGATGTTGTAATAACTTCGCAAGTGAAGGTATACGAATTTGTGTGGTGTGTGTACAACAACAAAAAATGGACTTCCAAAGAAAACATTACAAAAATACAAAGTGAAAAATAACTTTAGTTTCGGAAGTCGGTGACAATCAACGAAAATACAAAACCAAAGACACCGACTTCCGAAATTAAAGTTATTTTTCACTTTGCAGTGCTTTTTTTTTTAAATAAAGTTTGCAATACCAGCGGGGCTAGCACGGCCTCTGTGATAGACTTGAGTCACGCATTTTATCACGGTTTTAGCTCCCAAACTGTGATAAAAATGTGTGACTCAAGCCTGTCACAGTAGGCCGTGCTCGCCCCGCTGAGGAACCGCAGAGACACAAAGCTACACCGGAACCCGGTAGGTAACGTCTTTTCTTTTTACTTCTTAACTTAGTCTGCGTTATGTGTTAGGGAAGTAAAACATTATGCAAACCGACATAACTTACTGTCTCAGCTGCAAATTAAAATAAATAAGGAAGAGATGCTATCATACGAAGATGGGTGCATTTAAGCCTCCGCCAGCGACGAGACTTACGCACGTCCGGTGAGTAAGCAGTTAGTCCCGCTACCGGCTTGCTGGCTTGCTTATCTTTGTGACATAACATAACATCACGCCTGCAATCCAAGAAGGGTTGGGCAGAGGTGTACCTATAGTACACCCACACTTCACCAGCTATGTTTAAGTCCCATAATGTAATAAGTTTTTAAAGTTTAAGTTTTTAAAGCTTTCTGCCAGTCTTTTTACACGTGCAGTCTTTGGACCAGTTTTACGCAGAGGACATACAGCGATCTGCGTGTCCAATACAATAACGCGTTCAGGATACTGTTGGGGCTGTCGTGGCGTTATAGTGCGTCCGGTATGTTTGCGGAAGCGCGCACAGATGATTTTTACGCCATTAGAAGAAAAGGGATCGCATCCATGGCCGGCCGGCTGCGCACCGCTACTAGTAGTCTCCTGAGCGTGTTCCGAGACCGGTGGGACTCCCCTCTGCTGCGCCACTGGATAAAGATCCACACCAGAGTACTACTACTGATAAAAAACCCGATACTTAACACTTAACACTTTGCCCGACCTTTTTTTTTGAGGGTGGGAAATCATCAAATAACTTCTCCCGCTCTGGGCGGAGCCTGTGCCAGGGGCCACGGTAACCCTTTCAAACTTTCCCGCAACCCTGGCAGGCATCGGCCGTAACGGACCCCGTCATTGGTGCTGATATCTCTTTGAGGCGCGCGTGGAACACAACGCACCGTCGATCCAGGCCTGGTCATTATCGGACGGCGAGCTGACCATTGCTCGCCGTCCGCAAGCCTGCGCCTACGGTGGCCAGGAATCGGCTTGTGACTCCCGACGCCCAGGGCGTCGCCTGCCTGCAGCGGGTGCGAATATTGTCTCTCCCACTTGGCCCGAACTGGGAATCGAACCAAAGACCTCGTGCTCGGTAGTTGCGCTTGTGACCACTAACCAACGAGACAGTCTATTTAACCCTACTTGACATATTCTAATACAGCTCGTGCCAAAAGGGACGTAGGAAAGGCTCAGCAAATTTATGTCTCCTTCTAGTACTTGGGTGCTGTTCATGGTCACATTTTTAGCCCATAATTATGTCCACAGCTAGAAATTGGCTTTAAGATAATCATCAGGAATCATATCTTGAAAATAAAGACATCAAACAAAAATCGAAATTATTTGTCCTACCCAGTAGGTACGATAAATTCGATGAAAATGGAGTTATGATCTTGGTAACCAGCTACGATATAATTATAGCCATGCATGTCCAATATCCAGGGTTCAAGGTAAGATTTTGAAATATAGGTACTCCCCTTTTCCTTAAAACCCCGTAAAATTCTTATTTCTGGTTCTAGCTAACATAATGTAATGACACACATTCATTCTCCTCGTCCTCACATCTAACAAACCGTAAAGATGAAACAAATATCTGATATTATACCGTTGAAACGGCTTACTCCACTATTCCCCCTGAGAGAATCCCTCTCAGGGGGGAAAACTAAACCCTAATGTAAAAAAAACAGTAATTCCCTTTATCATTTTGGCTTATCCACTCTTCCCCCTTATTTTTAGTTGTAATTTCTACGCTATTTAAGTAAATTAAAAAAATTGTGATTTGACAATAACCTAACTATTATTATAAATGCGAAAGTAAGTTTGTTTGTCTGTATGTTACCATAACCCCTTTGCATGTCGTCTGCACTTAACAAGCACTATCTTATTATGTCCTAGACTTTCACAGTCTAATGACTAAGTGATAGTAATCAGAGTTAGATTTCAGGTCAACGAAATAACAGTGCAATTTAAAACTAGTTAAGTTTTGAGTTAGTGACGTGACTAGATTCGAGTGGCGCGGTGGTCGAACGGTTCGTCGACTGCACGTAAGGTCGCAGGTTCGGTTACTGTACCTAAGAAGCAAAAACTTTTGTATGTGATACTGATTTGTGTACTTATACAGAGTCAAATTAAATTAGCTAGCAAAACTCCGCAGATGTGATGGGTATTTATTTAACACTTTAAGCACACAAATGTACAGAGGCGGACTTAATGCCATACACGATACTTAACGTTGAAATAAAAAAGAGTTGATGTTTTGTTTTAGGGGTCAACGACTACTGGTAGTGTTTTTACGTGATGTAAGAGTTGAAAAAATATGTTTTATCGTGTTTAGTTAACGATACCAATCACGTTTGTGAAGTTAACACAAGAAAAAACTATTTTTTCAAGTGAATACACTAACTGCGGTCGACGACCCCACAAAAAAATCATCTAATTCATTTATTTTTTGTTTTATCGTGTTTAGATATCGATACCCATCACATCTGCGGAGTTTCGCTAGCTGCTTAAATTTGACCCTGTATACAACGTGTAACATAATTAACGCAAAACCTCATACACCCCAATTAGAGTATTGAGTTAAAAGCATAAGACAATGACCAATACAACTTTTTTTTAAGCTAACTGTTACTATAAGAAAATCGTGTTGACCCTTTTTTTTTGAGGGTGGGATATCATCAAATAACTTCTCCCGCTCTGGGCAGAGCAGGAGGGCATGTCAGACTCTTACTGACTAAACCCCACCCGTGTTCCTTCAGTTGCCTGTGCCAGGGGCCACGGTATGCCTCTCGGAATCGTGTTGACCCTAGCATTACTTTATGCATTTTAAATTGAGTCGTATTGCCTTGAGATTATATTTAATTTTCTTTGCCTCAATCGGCGACTACTTTCAGTACTTGCGTTTATTCTGTTACACGTTATATATTATAATACAGGAGTTATTGCAGTATTGGGTAACGTTTTTTATTTTCAGTATGAAAATGTGGTATACCTACCACATGGTATTAGCCTATAGGATTCCGTTACATTATCATAGCGGTTTCCCCGAAAAGTGATTGGCCTAATTTTAGGGTTAACTAGGGTAACTCAGTACCGAATTTCCAAAGAACAATTGCAAGAAACACAGGATTCCAGGTACGTTTCACCTGAAAGCATGGAGGATATCCCAGAAGATTAGGTATCTCAAGACTAAAACCTAGGTTCATTGTGCAAATAATATATTTGCATCCAAGTTTGCAAGAGCAAAAAGGCAATATGTACGAACTATAAGAGAACTCAATCCATTCACAAAAAACCGCACGCAAAAACTACAAAAAAATAATACTAAACAAAATAACTGCCTGTTAAAAATCTTACGACGACTTTCGAACTATCTTCAGACCAAGTCGTTCAGCAAAACGAAAAAAAACAACCAATCGGTAGGTGAAAGCATAGAAGTTGATATACACACAGGGTGGCCCGTGCCAGGCACATCGACGCGCAAACTGTTACCATTATTTCAGCACATGATTCTAGACCCCTATTACAAAACAAGGTTTTTCTTTAGACATGGTTTAAACCATCGAGCCGGTTTTGAAATAAGAACCTTACAGAAATCGAAATACAGTTCCTTTTACAAAACTGACAACTTAGTCTGGCTTTAGATTGTCAATTTTGTATTAAGAATTTTACTATAGTAGGCATAAAGTTCGAAATACAAAAACTGGCTCGAAGATTTAGGCTCGCGCTAAAGTTAGATCGTGTTTTGTAATAAGGCGGCTAGGGTAGAAATTTTTCCTCGGTTATCAAAAAAATATCCTACGCGATCAAAATGAATAGAACAGCTAATTTTGTTTTTAATAAAATAGTAAGCGACAAAAAATTTAAACGCAGGCTGCAGGCAAGTTCTGATCAGATCCATTGTACAGACGCCAGCAGGTCAAGCTACCCGAAACTGTCAAATTTTCCCAATCAACCTTGAACCTTAATGCTTTAGCTATAAAGTTGAAAATCTATTGAAGAAATTTGACAGATTGTAGTAGCTTGATGTGCTGGCGTCTGTACATGAATAATAACTTAATGTCGGAAATCTGTGTCTTTGGTTTTATATTTTAATTTTTTGCCGTGTATTTTTTTTTTTAAATCTGTTGTTTATGACTTGACATTTAATTCATAAATAATAATAAGAATAATGTAATCGACTTTGTATTAAAAATAAAATATTTTCATTATATACAACAATACATACTAATTTATAATTACTAATGGGGATATTATTTGTACTAATGTTATTATTTCTACACCGGCAACGGTAGTATAAGGGAAGCTTTTTAATAATATTAAGATCATAATAAATTGTACCGTGTACCTACTGAGAAATAAATTATAGGTATCTTATCATATCTTAACTTGTTTTTGTATTTTTTTTTTCACTTTTTGATAAAGTAGGTACCTACCTACTCCACACAAATTCGTATTCACTACCGACGTCTTGTGAATGTATTTATCAGTGACTGGAAGTCATAACATTATAAACATAGAGAGCAGATTAAAACGCATTATTGAAGCTGCCAGCAAAGTTCATATGAGACCATGCGGGCTTCCTCTACCGAAATAAAAATAAAAAAAAAAGCTCCCCTGATGCATAACCTCGTCTTCTTTTGAGGTTAGATTTAAAAAAAAACAACCCATAGGTGAAAGCAGAGGAGTAATACATAATAAAGAGTACGTAGAGTATAATAAAAATAAACAAAAAGTACTACAGTATGCAAGTTAGGTAATGCTCGCCTCTTACCGGAAACTTCGGGTACAGTCGCAACTCGCACGTATGTGTACCTAATACTAGATAATGCAGGTCTGCGAGGAAGTGTGTGAAGCATATCTTACGGGTTATAATAACCTGATAATAATATAATTAACTTACTGTTATTCGCTTACAAACATCAGCTTTAAGCAGTTTTTGATGTAGTCTTGGTTCTTGTCTTGATTCACCTCTGTACCAACTAAGTTGTTATAGATAAATAACTTTCCGAGCCCCAAGATACAGGCTAACTATCTAGTTTGGGACTCACTGGCGAATTATATTACCTACCTGAAAATGCCGTCTCTACTTGCTGCTAACCTGTGAACCTGCTACTGTATTTACCTGGACAATAAAATTATTTTCTATTTTTATTTCAACTATTCCACGAAACAGTTGTAGGTACTAACGGTTGTTGACCTTTTGGCGCTTGAATGACATTAACAGGGGGGCGCTGTTGAGTGTTGGTAAACATTTGTAATATTTTTTTTTTTTTATAACAAGATGGCGGACATTCATTCCAATGTTGGTAACGCGCCAGAAGATCCTTGTACAACTGCCTATAGCTCGATTATTTGTCACATTGTTTCTTTTGTTATGTGAGTCAATTGAAACTTTTTACCACGCGTTAACACAAACATTCCCCATGTATCCATGTCCTAAGTGAGGTCATGGTCTACCCGTATGCCAAATGTTATATACAAATTCGTTCAGCTGTTTAGGCGTGAAAAGGTAACAGACAGACAGACAGAGTTACTTTCGCATTTATAATATACTAGATTCTGCCCGCTACTTCGTCCGCATGAAATTTCTTGTTCCCCCGACCCACCCCGTGTCGCATCGCATCGCCTGCTCGCGTATTTCTTTCTGACTTTTTCTTTTTGCTCGGCTCCTACCGTGATGTTAGGTAAATAGCCTTAGCCTTCCTCAAGAATTGGGCTGTCAAATGCAAAAATAATTTTATTAATCCGACCGGTAGTTTCAGAGATTAGGTACCCCCTACATACAAACTTACAAACAAACTTATTTTTCCCGCGCTCTGCTGCGCTCTGCGCCCCAGCGGCTATAGGTAGTACATAGAGATAGTATAAAATTAGTGCAGATTGTGTAGCTATATATATTCGCAATACTTTATTATGGATTGATAAACCTCATGGTGCACAAATTTGTCCCCAATTAACTCGGTTGAAAGGAGAGTCAAAGTGAATGGGAGACTCTGCGCGTGCGTTCGTAATGTAATCAGTGATTCAAAGATTACATCGTCACTTTTTCATTTGCCGTTAGGTCTACAATTGTATCATAATGGGCGATTTTATCATTGACCTGTTATTGTCTACATCAGAACTGTGTTCTCATAGTTAAGAAAAAAATATACATAGTATCTACCTATCCACAATGATTGGTCTTCTATCCACATTCAGTAATAAAAAACATGCGGTGCAGTCTTTGGGGACTGCCGATAGAAGTGAAAAGTAAGTAATTTGTGAATTGTATCGTCGAGCTATTAGATTATCTATTATTTTTGGTCAAATCACACACCAAAACTCCCAGTTTAGATGTGTGATTATGACTTAGATATGGCCACAAAATTAAAAAAATATATATGCCCGAGAAAGTTTGATTATTTCTCTCGGGAGTGCTATAAATAAATATCAATTTTTTTCTTGTATTTGAGTGTGTGACTCTTCAAACACTCAAATACAAGAAAAATTTGTGATAGCCCTCTTAAGTAAGACATTAAGAATCATCAAAACCTGTTTAATAAAAAAATATCAGTTTAAAAAGCTGTAACCCAACTACGGAAAAAATAAAAGCGAGATACCTATTTTCTTGTTTCGTACTTTTTTGATCACTTTTATGTTTCCGTAGTCCGGTTACAGTTTAAAAAAAAATAACATTTTATACTTTTCCGTTTGAACGCTTGATTAACGTTACGGCAACGTTAATAAGACTAATACAATAGGTCAGTAATTAACCTATTTACTCTTGACTTGACGACACTTTACGTGTAAAGTCCACCATATTAAATTTAGTGAGAATTTATATAGCCTATGTCTCCTGGACCATTATTACGAATGTATTGATACCTCATTCATCAAAATCGGTTCAATAGTTTAAGCGCTACGGTGGAACACCCGTAAATACAAACATACTTAGGTACAATAGTAGATTGTTATACAAGGAGCTAAAATGACCCATTATATACGAGGTAGTTTTACTCCCGAGCTTTAGCGAGGGAGTAAATAGAAACCGAGTTTTAATGGGTTTTTAGCGCCGTGTGTTACACTCTACTTTTCACTACGATTGCGAGAAAATAAAACAATCCAATACAATATGAAATATGTAGTTTATTTTATTAAAAATTAAATGTACAATTTGTACAATTCTGGATATTTAACGAGATGTTTTTTTCCCGGTAACTTAATTTCAGTCCTCTGTGAAGATGAATGTTGAGTGGATCTTTTCCTTTCAACATTCATCTTCAATATTTGCAAATTAGGGTCTCCATTCTCACTAGATGATGACATTATCACTATTGTAAAATTAATTACGGTCACTACCAATTCAATTTGCAATTAGAGAAAAATTATAAAGATTTCGCGCCAATGTCTTTTTTTTTTGTTTTTTCTTCTGCAGCCGCAACGCATTGCATGCATTCTACCAAAGAGATCGCCGATTTTAGTTCCATTTTCAAAAATAAAATGAAGTTCTTTTTTATGAAACCGTAATAAGTCGAGTCTATATTCATGATTATTCTACTTATGACTAATAGTAGATTATTAACCAAGGGGATAAAGCAGTGTCTTCTGTCGCGGGTGACGATTTAAATCGCGAGCGTAATGAAGGAATCGAGGTTTACTCCCGAGCGTAGCGAGGGTGTTAAAAACTTAAATCACGAGCGAAGCGAGGGATTTAAGACGAGTCCTGAGTGTAGCGAGGGATTTAAGTTCACCCAAGACTAAGACAGCTTTATCACCGAGGAAAATACTCTACTTTTCGTACCATTTGCGAAAAAAATAACACAATATTAATATGAGATAAGCATTTATTAAAAATAATGACAATTAAACGTATTTTTAGAACATTAACTTATTTATAAAAATAAATTAAAATAAACTTAACGTTTATGTATTTGAAGAAAACAAAAACGTGGCAAATTCCTAGACTAATATTTTTTTGGTCGGAAAAGCAAAGGTATCAAGCTCATACGGCCTCGTCGGTTTTCGTAATTTTATTTAATAATCATAACTGCATAATAAATGCGTATTTCTTTTTCAAAAAAATGTATACTATAATGCTTTATATACAAACTCAATAGTGTAAACACAGATGTAGTTCAGTATAAATTTCGGTAAGTATTCCAAATTAAAATCACATTCTCCCCCTAGAGGATGAATGAAATTCAGTACAATTTTCTTTCCCTGTTTTTAACAGATTAAAAATGACTATTGTTATGTTCGCTTTTTGTGGCATAGAATGTCACTTTTTTGAGCAAGTGGTACGAAAAGACTTTTTCGTTTTTGTAGGCTCATTGTCATTTGACACACAAAAATTTAAAAAAAAAAACTTTTTCCCCTAGAGGAAGAATTGCTATTTTTTCTTCGCTCTGGTACGCCACAATGACGGTCTTTTTGAGCAAGAGGAGTGAAAACATACATAGACTGCTAAAATCATAGCCCTTCCTTAGGGCTTTGCCGTAGTTGGGTAAAGAGTTTGAGTTAACGGTGTTTGTGAGGAAACATAATTAATTCTTTAGATTCAAAGGTGACAATTACACCAAACAGAGACCAAGAGATGCAACAAAGATTTTAGTTCCTTTTTGTAATACAACTATAGGTAAAAAAAAAAATATTAAATCATGTAAGTGCATTACAATTTTTACAAATTACCAAAGATCAAGGGAACTGCCATTTAAATATTTTAAAATGAAACTGCGTAGACGGTTGATAGAAAATTGTTTTTATTGTTTACAAGAATTTCTGCAACAAGAACACAAAATGTTTTATGTTTCCTATAGTTTTGTGGCGTGTGTATAGTCAGTTTGACTGTTAAAGAATTTATGTTACAAGACAACCATGTTATTTTAAGGTTTTAAGTTTTGATGTGTGTTTATCTATTATCGTAACTTAAATTTATCTCGATTTAAAAATTATGTTAGAACATAGGTGTATATTTTGTATATCTTATTAAAATAAGTACAGAATCAGAATCAGATCTTTATTTGCATAGAATGTAGCCTACAGGTATAAGATGTACTTAAATTAATTAGATCGGCTACATAATATGTATTCATGTAAAATTAATTTGCATGCCCTAAACAGACTAAATATGGACTGTACATTAAACCACCAACTTTTACAACTGGTAACACCTATAATATATTTTCTGCAAATAAATTATTCTTATTCTTAAAAATAGAAAAGATTATTTGCATTTATTGTCCGTCTCTGTTACCTTTCCACGCTTAAACGGCTGAATAGATTTGGATGATAGCCTATTGGCTATTTGGCTATTTATCGAAAGCCTACTATCTAATACCCTTCACTATACTACTACTATACCAGCCTTTAACCGCGGCTTCGCCCGCGTTGAGGTCAGAAATTGTCCCACGGGAACGTAGGTACCTATAACTACCGGGATAAAAGTATCATATGTGTTTGTTAGTCCAAGTTATAAACAATTTGTGAGCTAAATTTCATCCAAATCCGTTTAGCCATTTTTGCGAGATTTAGTAACAAACGTCCAAACGTACAAACTTTCACGTTTATAATATTAGTAGGGTTTTTGGTTTTTTTTATCAATTTCTCGTTTCCATGCATCAAAGGACCAAGCAACACAAGTTTCCACCATAAAGGACCAAAATAAATTAAAAAATCTAAATATAAAAACCAGTATATTACCGTTGACTGTACCTCCCCGGTACCGTTAATAGCTCTTTTGTTTTAGCTCCATTATATTTAAGACAATGACTTCAATCATTAGTGTGTCTACATAGTTGCTTCATTTCCGTGTACACTAGTTTTTATGATGCAATGCAGGTAATTCAAGTAGGTTTTTTATTTATTTGTTATATTGTAAAAGTGCTGCCTCGTTGATCTAGTGGTAACAAGCGCGACTGCTGATTATGAGGTCCTGGGTTCGATTCCCAGGTCAGGGAGTGTTACTTATACTGGGGTTTCCACCAGGAATTACTCAATAGTGGCCATGTCTAGATCTGTGCCTGGTTGATGGCAATAGGCTCGCCCCCTATTACTTGGGACTTTAACATAACTAGTGAAATGTGAGTGTACCTACTATAGGTACACCTCTGCATAGCTCTTTGTGGAAAACCGGCGTGATGTTATGTAAAAATGTAATATGCTTTGTTTTGGTTAAAATACTGTCAGGTAGTTGAAAATAATTGGAGGTATAGAGGTATGAGGAACGGTGTAAAGTTCACTCGTACCTCCATATAATAGAAAAGGGAGGATCCTCCGACCAGACGGGTGTCGTGTCTGGTGGGCAACTGTCCGACGATTGATTTCGGGACGTTGTATATGCCAGAAAAGGCGCAGTATAGGCCCGAAGATGAGGGTTTCGTGACGGTGCAAAGGAGGAAGCGCCGATTGCGAGCGAACAACAACCGCTGCGGCAAAGCTCCTACGGTGCCCGAAGTCAGCTTGCGCGCCGCTAAGCCGAACACACCGGTGTACATCTCCCGCCTACACTACTCTACTAAGGCGGAAGACATCGTAGAGTACGTGCGCCAGAAGACGAGGTACATGCCGAGGTTGCAGTTACTGGAGTCGCACCGCAACGTCAACTTCAAGGCGTTCGTGGTGCGCGTACCGAATTATTATCTGCCCGTCATCATGGAAGAAGACTTTTGGCCGCAGGACGTGGTGTTCCGTCGCTTCCGCGGACAAGTACCACAGGATAGCTCAAGGACAAGCTAGTGAAGTGCTACTAACATAGTTTTAAGCTATTATTAACACAAGTTTTGTTTTATTTAAGAACTTTATATGTTAGTTTGTAAGGTATATGTCTATGGGCCATTGTAGCCTGAAATAAATGTTTTATTATTATTATTATTATAACGGGTGTAAAAAGCCAAAATGTAATATATTAAATGTGATTTGTGACAAATAGATTAAATTTTATGACGAGATTGAAAAGAGAACTTGTCCAGTGTGTTCTCCTATAAAAAATACAAGTAAAACAAATAAAAGAATTTCGGGCGTCGCCGTCGTGGAGATTGCACACTATGCTTTAATTCCGGATAACTTACCTTCGTAGAGTCACTTGGAGTACAAGTGACTCTCGGCTTCTTTTAGTGTCTTTCCTAGTGTCCGTCATTGTAATATTTTTTTTGTACTGGACCATACCTGGAAACCTTCTGGTTACGGAGATATTGAAGGTCAAAATTAAAACTTTTACTTACGTTTTTTTACGAAACCAGATTTTTTTATGTTATATGTAGAACACAACTTTAAATACCCCCACGATCCCTGTACCGTTGCAAGCACAAGGTTTTGCGTGTGTTACATTGCGCACTACCGCAAACAATTTTTTTTTCATCATTAAAAATAAAAGTCGTTTCCCAGCAATTATTTTTGTGCAATGTTACTTAGTTTGATGCACAGAATGCGAAGTTGACGGCTGTGTGATGGGATTTTTTACACCCTGTATGCTAGTTGCGCGGTAAACTCAGCTTGCGCGATGCAGGATTTTGCGTGACGTCAGTATGTTGCGTAGTTCGCATGTGGCGTTGTAGATGCCGCCAGAGGTATAGGGTAGAAATTGCTTAACTAACGTAAGATATCATCACGGCTGTATTCACCAAAGGATATGAGGAGAGATGTGAGTATGTGTGATAGTGAGCACACAGGTACTTTAGGCCAGTTATGTTGTGACATATTTGACCATAGCAGTACTAAATAGAAACCATTTGAAGCCCCAAAAACGACTCTCTAAGGACGTAGCTAAGCAGAAAGGACTCAATCCACACATTGGCCAAAATTTAGTTAAGTATGCCATCGTACTTTCGAGGGTCGAATCTATCATGTAGTGAAAACCCTATGTATGCGCTGCTGAGTGGGTCGCACACTCCTTGGATGTTAGCTTGAATGATAAGTCACGGATAGCCAAGGATGATGGTTTATTGAATATACTTAACTACCACGTAACTAATGCTAATGAATATTGTGTGAATGAGTTCAGCTGACTATGAACTCTGAATGTGTACTGTCGCGTTACACTATAATTTATTCAAGGCGACGGAAAAGTGCTGATCTATGCAATGCGCGCGTGCCATGTACGATACATGACTCGTACATACTATTTTTAAAATGTACACAGAAACTAGTTTTTATCTCTACCCCGACTCAACCCACAGTATGAAGAGCACACAGAATGTATTTGCTGAACGAATTCAGTCCGCTTGAATTGTTTCCGAGTAATGTATTTCTATGAGTATCTATGTTCTTTTTAATTAAGTGGCAAAATTAAAAAAAAATCTTACGTTGAGTCAAAATTACAGAAATTAATTATTCGAGAAATTACAGCTAAAACTTCAAACGCCCATAACTTAAAAGTAACTTTGTGTGGATTGAGTCCTTTCTTTCGAAGCTCTAAGTCTTCGAAACGCGACTTTCGATCCAGTGTGCGGCGGGACGATTCCAAGCTCTGTGTTATCAAAGAAAATCAAGGGGATACAAAACTCAAATACTTTTATTCCTTACAAAGTATGTACATCGTAATCTAGTTGTTTAATCGTAACATTATAACTAAATATAAGTAATTATAATATCTAAACTAGAAGTGAGCAGTCAGTCTGTCTATCTCGTACAAGTCAGACATTATTTCTTCCACCTTTGTGCCGATTTTCTTGGCAATCTGGAATAAAAAGAAAAAAACTCAGTAAATTAATGTTATTTTGATGAAATTGGAATACTTTGTCGCTTACAAAATGTTTAAGGGCGAATTCAACCAATGAAACTGAACGCATTCAGCACATCCAAACTCTAAACCACGATCCCAATTTCTAAGCCGAGCAGACAGTGTCAAAATTTTTACGGAATATTTACATTGACAGCTCTTGAACGCGGTTTAGTGCTGATCGTGTTCGCTTTTGTTGGTGAAATTCGCAGTTAGTAGAACAATAGAGCAGATATAGGCGATCATAGAATTGCCTTACTAGTCTAAGGTTGAATGTTACTTGCACGACAAGGGTAGGTATTTACTTAAATGGCTGTTAGATAGTAATACAGGGTGAGATATCGACGTGAAAACTGTTAATCATGGATGTAGCACATGATTCTAGCTTTTATCGTAGAAATTATTCGACAGTTATTAAAAAAAAAATCCTCTGTTTCATCAAAAAGTGTAATCAATACCTATGCGGTCAAAATGTATGGAACACGTTTCTTAATTTATTGACAATTTAATGATTTTCGCTTTATTGACGTGACAACGTCTTATAATTCGATGGAGCCGGCTGCACGCACGAAAAAACATGACTCATACGGCGTTACCTCGCCGCACGAAAAAAGATGACTCATGCGGCGTTACCTCGCTCTGAGGCGTTCCATTTAAGGCTTGAAGTGCAAGCGAGAGCGCGGAACGAGCGACAAAGAGGCACAATCGGCCTCCGCGTTCGGCAGCGTTCGACATCTGTCTCTCTCCTACTTGAGTGAGAGATGCGTCCGCGTGGACAGCTGCTATACAATAATACATTTACATGTTTTCGTCAAGTATGAAGTGCAGTGAAAAGTGAATGTGGTGTCAATTGTTTATAGCAACGATAAATGCGGCGATAAAGATAAAAATTTACATAATTGTATTTGTGTGTACAAATAAATGTAATTTGATCAATTGAATTGTGATTTCCATTTATCTCCTTCTCTATATCCATACAAAATATCAATCAAACAAATTAAATTAAAATTTTCTTTTTATATTATTAGTATTGATAATATTGACAATTTTTATATAATAGTATTTTCTTATGACGTTGTCACGTTCAACTATCGTCAGTAAACCGACTTTACAGAAAACCGATTTTTTTTTTAATAAAGGTGCTCATTTTTAATTTTCTGGCGTCTTCTCAAAATTGGTTGCAGTAACTAAGTTAGGGTATCCCGACCAAATGTGTGAGGTTAGGTTAGAACTGTGATCGACCATGCGCGAGCCGAGCGAGCGCTACATCCAATATGGTCGCAGTTAATTAATTAACAGAACAATACGCACGTCCAGTTTCTCCGCGTTGGGCATCGTCGTGTAGAGCGTCACCAGGTCCCCGTCCAGCACGCCGCGCGCCGCGCCACCGCACACCGCGCGTCGCGCCGACTTGTACGTCCTGGGGGGGGAGGAGGAACCACTAAGAGACAATTTATCGAACAAAGATTATAACAAAATATTGTGACTCATTGTCAAACGCACGTTAACTGATGCAATGATTTATCAACAGCCAATCGCAACAGTTTACGCGCGCTACTCAATTATTTTCGTTTCGAAACTGGTGAAATACTTTTTGCTGAAATAATACAAGCATAGATAATATTATGTTGTTGACTAGATGGCTTCGTGAGAAAATTTGTAGTTTTTTGAGTTGTTTAATAGTTATTTATGTAACCATTGTATAATAAGGGGTATTAAACACCAATGTGGGTTAAAAGTGTAATAAAAGTATCACATGAATGTTTTAATATCTAGATAAAATCTTTAATTCCAGTATCTATGATTCATAAGTGTTAGTAACAGTATAAATACTTAAACCTATATTAGTATTTACATGAAAACAACAACATAAAAGACAATCAGTCATTGCTTCAGAATTCCAGCTGATATTCTGGAGCAACGACTCACGATACAGCAGCCCAGCCTATTGGCTATCATACTCAGGATACTGTTGTTAATACCTAATTATGTACAGTTTACATACAAGACATTATCTACGCCCATGATATGAATCCTCTATAAAAGATTCTGAAACCATAGGGTGTTTGTTGTACACTGTTGTAAGAACCCTATGTAAATTCATGGTAAGTTTAATTGCTGAGTATCTAATACAAACAAACTAAGAAATATCTGGTGGTATGTTATCAAAGCTTGTATCACACATTTTTGTAAACAACAAAGTACTTAATAATTTTTCGCATAATTTTTCGCAATACCTACTAATATCGAACAAAACTGGCGGGATTCACCGTGAATTCGAATAAGCTATCTATAGGTTTTTTTTTAAATTATTAACTGTTGTAGCAAAACGCGCGTGCATGACAATGTTCTTTTTTTGAAATTTATAAAGATACCACGAATTGAGTAGTGAGAATGTGGCTGAGTAAGGAAGGTGTGCGGGACAAGTGAACAATCGTGTATATAGTGATATCTAATAGTCTAGTAAGATAGTTTATACTGTTTATATAGTAGATTTTTCGTTATCGATGTATGTTATGTTCAGTTTTCATGTTGAATTTAATTTTCCTAGATAGAAATAAGATAATAGAATGTAAAATATATAATTTGTCACATGTTTTTATAGAAAAACTTAAAGAAAAACGCAAATATTGTAACGTGGCTCTCTTTAAGGTAAAGTTCTGTTGTACTTAAGCAAACTGTGTCGAAACCGCCCTATTTCTGATTGGTAAAAATTCGCGAGTTCTGATTGGTCGACCAATCAGAGACTTTAGATTTTCTTATGAAATTTAGTATAAATATCGGGTGGGTTTTCGGTGTCGGCACAGTCGGCGAGCAGCAGCACTAGAAGAAAGAATAACAAGGGACACTAGAAGAAGAATAAACTTCAAGAATTCTCAAGCCAGTGGTTTTATTCCTCACCAATCCAGCAATAGCAAATGTGTATCCTGCACAGAAGGGATCGCGTTCGAGTTGCATAATGAAAGGAGATGTTCCAGTAATGTATGGAGCCTGGGCCAGCACTATGTACACTGTATACAGTAATATACAGCCTCCGCAGGCGCGATTCTCTAAGGGAACTGTTTAAAGACATTAACATAATGACGGTACCTTGTCAATATATTTATGAGAACATCATGTACGTAAGGAAAAATTTAAATCTTTTCAGTAAAAGAGGTGAAAGACACAATTATAGGACTAGAAATAGGGACCAATTAGTTCAACCCGGTTTCAGACTGGCTAAAGTAGACTCATCCTTCATGGGGTACTGTTTAAAATGTTACAATAAAATAGAAAGAAAAGAAAGAAAGAAAGAAAATGCGTTTATGCGTTTAAATACCTCCCCACATACTCCAACTGAATGAAACGAAATTTAAATCTTGTATAAAACGCACACTATACAGCCAAGCATATTATAAGTTGGGGGATTATATCGCTGACAAAAATGCTTGGCTCAGGGCTGGTCCTGCTCCACAAGGGCGCGTAAACTAATTAATTAGCATTCGAAAATAGTGTTGGAGCTGATGAAGATTGTACAACCTATCTTTGCATTGTATAAATTCAATCTCTTAGTATTGTATAATTGCATAGCACATGTGTGAGCACTATGTACCCACTATAAAGGTTACTGGGTTCGTCTTTCATTGACTTGAATGTGCCCTGGCGGCTGAGAGTATGTCATGCTCACTCAAATGTGTCGCTGGTGGTGGCGTGTGTATTGGATCATTGAGTTCCCTTCAAAATGGTTGAGCTGAATGGTGCTGATCCATACGTCATGTTCGTGAACGGGCGCCGTCAGTAGGCACTGGTCATTTCTTAGGCTTAGGCTTATTTTCATTCCTGAATTGTTTTTATCTTTTTATTACGGACGCTTTTAACGTGTACGTCTTTCTGCATCGTTCTCACATGTATAATTTCAACATGAATGATGCACTATTTTGTAACAATATTTTGATTTAAAAGAGTGTACATGGAGTTTCTTGCCCGATCTTCTCCATAGGTACCTACCTACTACGCTTTGGAATGGGCAACTAGCTTCATCTTTCTGACTGACCGACCCCTTGACAATTCAAAAGTGCCTGTAATTGGTTTATTTGAAATAAATGGTTTGAGTTTGAGTTTGATGTAAATATCGCTATGTATTATAGTAACCGTTTATTATTGTTAATTTTCTTTAATTTCACTTCGTATTAAAGTATACTCAAATTAACTTGGCCAAGGAGAGCAACACAACATAAAATTAAACATGGTGGATCAGATTAGCAGCATCCAAAAAATGTCATTTTGACAATGACATTTGATTGACGTATATTAGCTGCCATAAAACAAAACAATACGAATTTCGAAAATCTTGAGTTGGGTTTCGGTTTCGATAAAATAAGACTACAGGGTACTCTACTCGACTGCGGCAGCACTTTTTCTATCACCTATTCGAGCAGTTAGAGATTGGTTATATCGGTGTCAAGAGGAGCAAGAAACGTAACGAAGGCTTGAACGTTTTGTTTATTAACAGTCCTACTGCTTTATTCTTTAGTGCCTGTCAATATACTCTGGATTAGATAATTCATAGGAGAGGAGTGAGCTGTGCTTTAAACTGTCAAACGTCATGTCAAACACAACTGTCATGGCTGCCCTAAAAATAGGGTTATCTTATTAAAAAACTTTTTAAATTATCATTTTTGAACCACTGCACCCTTCTTCAAATTATTATTTTTTGTATTTTTATGAAATTCCTCGTAATGTTTTTCATATTTATCTATGTAGTGTACATAGTGGTGGCCCAAAATCAAACATCTCCTTTAGTACAACATTATAACATTCGTTTGGATGATATTATGGTTACTAATATGACACTAGTTGTTTTAATGTTGGCAAATAAGCTAACTGTTTCAGAAACTTTTATAGTGGATTTCTAGCATGGGTGTAGATAAAAGTATAAATGAAGCATAAACACAAAGTTTAAAAAACTCAATCTCAAAGCATTTATTTTAAATAAACCAAATACAAGCACTATTGAATTGTCATGGAACCGGTCTGTCAGAGACGTGAAGCTAATTGCCCATTCCACAACTTAGTAAATTCCTATCGAGAAGAACGAGCAAGAAAATCAATGATGATAAATTATATTTATTTCTGTAAATTAGCTCAAACAACACTTTTACACATTAAGAATAAATTATGTTTTAAAACTAGATGAAATCGATGATTCCTTTCTGACTACACTGAGAAGAAAATCCGAAACAAACTCAAGAGGTAACAGCCTCTTTTAAAGTATAGACATAATCTTGATCAGACCATAATTATGAGGAACATACAAATTAGTGAAAACTCTTTGAAATATGTTTGGAACTATACGTTTATTTGGTTTAATGCCGACATCGTGTCGTAAATTTTTACGATTCACGTCGTAGATTTTCGCGACACGGCATCGCAACATGCCACGATGCGACGACGTATTGTGGAATACGTTTTGTGGAATTACATAGTTGTTAAATCTATAATTTTCTAAACTTGGCAATACAAAATAGATACCTAAGTACTTTCATGGTTATAACAACTCTATATGAAATCTTTCATGATTATAACAGCTCTATATAAAATCTCATAATCGCGAATTCGTATTTCCGAAGTGACTACGGAAATTTAACTGTCTTGGGAAATCTGTATGAGTATCCCCACTCGTCGAGGTTATTAAGAGACACTCCAATTTCCATAATTATTTAATAACTGTATGTTGGCGACTTTAAACTATTAAGTTTTGACTATTAAGTATTGACCTTTAGTTTAGTTTTACTGACCTGAAGGCCCTGGGGTTCAGCCCTGCTATGTGGCAGCAGTAGTTGTTCATGACATTCTGCAACATCAGCAGTCGACGGTACATCTTCTCTGTTATTGGCAAGACGTAGCCGACGCCGCCGTCTAGAGTCGCTGTAGAACAAAGGAATTAAATTCAATACATCTGGGATTCGTTTGTACGTTTAATCCCCGGGTCAAACGAGAACAACTGAAGATTTCCTAACAACAAAATCTCATAACACTTCATTAATTCTTCCTTTCATTGGGAAATATTCAGTGGCAACCCGGAGTCCGTGTTTGTGCCCGTTTAGTGGCAATAGTCTCACTATCTACACTACATAGATAAAATAGATAGATCAACTATTTATTCAGTGCCACAAAATATGTAACACAACACACAAAAGCACGATTAATTATAACAAATTACATGAATATAAAAACAAGGTGACAACATACAAAAATAAAAAGTTCAAACATAATTATAGAAATTAAGTAATAAATATTATGTAGTATTATAACTTAATGTTCTACATACTAAATGGGATTTAAACATGTCCGCCCACCATTTTACGGTATACTAGCGCAACGTTATCTCACAATATTTTGGCGAGTAACCATTGCACACCAGTGGCCCAAAGCCGTATAGAAATCTGTCCTTTTGAACCATTGATCCAGCAATGGACATCTGCTACGGTGATAGGTAATATAGTATGAGGTAAGTAACTCACTGAACATAGTGACTTGTCGTTTGTGCGTGGTCGTGGGCACGTGTCTCGCGTTGATGCGGAACATCGCGTTCACTTGCTGGCCGAGATGGTAGTCACTCTTACGAATGAGGCGTTGACCTGAAATTTAAAGTAAGTTTTATGGTGAATCTTCTCAAAATAAAGTTGAGAGTTATGAGGGCTAGTAAGATATGAATAGTAGTCTGTCCATATTTATTTTAGGAAATATGAATACAATATACCCTAAACCAAAAATAGGGCTGATGATTTTCTGTGGTATTTGAATCTACAACTTATTATCAATGCCATAAGGTGCAAAGCTGTATGAACATCGACGCAGACATAAAGCGGTACCGTTTGGTCTTTAAACCACTAATCATAAGGATTATTTTTGAATGTCATAAAACCATACAACGCAAGCCTAAATAATTCCTCTGAAAGTGGTCCGAATAAACTTTGCGTGTGTTTTTTTTTACGTGTTTTAAAAACGAAATAACAACTTTACATAAACATTAAACACAGTGTCCTTGTGTCAGTGTCCAAGGCTAGAGTTGCCTGCACTTGCCTAATATTACTTTATGTACATTATTATTAATATTTACCTCCATAGCTCTCCCTAGCTTGCGGCTGGTACATGAACAGTGCGAGGTTTCCTTCAGACTCGCTCACTAAGAAGCCTAGCGATGTGTTGTCGACCATGAATTCCATTTCTAGAATCTGAAACAAATAACGATTTTTTTACTTCAATTTTCTTATGTATTTATTTCAAGTCCGAACGGAGCAAAGCAAGGTCGTTAGGTAATAACAAAAAAAAAGTTGGCCGTCACAGGATACCCGGCCGATGTGGAACATCGCAAATAACGGCGGAATGACGGCATAAGAGAGCGTCATGCCGTTTGTCGTCACAGCACACGAATCCAAAAGTAGTAGAATTACCCGAACACGTTTTTTTGCGACC
The DNA here is from genome assembly GCA_937001585.2 of Brachylomia viminalis. Taxonomy (NCBI): domain Eukaryota; kingdom Metazoa; phylum Arthropoda; class Insecta; order Lepidoptera; family Noctuidae; genus Brachylomia; species Brachylomia viminalis. Next base: position 20,312,665 of record OW443317.2, read on the forward strand.
TCGTTGCATGAATAGCAGGGTTGATAAAAAGCTAGATTTGAAAAAAAAAAACGGATATTTTGGATTTTAATCGAACTTTTTTGATTTTAATAAAATATTTATGTCCTATTAGTTTAATTTGGTATTCCGTATTAATATGTACAGCTTAAGAAAAAAACACTATCAATATGGTTAAAATGATTCTAAATCTAATAAATAATTAATATAAAATCAACGTAATATGAAAACGGAAAACTTAACAAAAGCTTAAGGCGCTGTGCACGTAAAAACTCATTTTGGTCAATTTAGGTCACTATTCGTAACAGAGGGAAAAATAATTTAATCTATTCTTTTGTAATTATATATACCTATTTCACGATATCCGAATAGGCACTGAATAAAATCAAAATTGAACAGAATTTGTACTAAATCATCCGCCGAGTAATTTAACGGGTATTTAATATGATATTTAATATAATTTAATAAAAATTTAATTTAATAGTAGGTGGTGAAACAGACCCCTTTTTTTTAGGTTAGGAAATCTACAAATAACTTCTCCCGCTGTGGGCAGAGCAGGAGGGCGTGTCAGACTCTTACTGACTAAAACCCACCCGTGTTCCTTCAGTTGCCTGTGCCAGGGGCACGGTATCCCTCTCGGACCCCGTCATTGTTGCTGACATCTCGTTGAGGCGCGCGAGGAACACAACGCGCCTTCGACCTGCGCCTGGTCCTTATCGGACGGCGAGCTGCCCATTGCAGTCCGACTCGCACTTGGGCGATTTTAATTTCATCACGTCTGCGGAGTTTCGCCAATAATTTTTTTTGGTCCTGAATAGTCGTAGTTAATATCGCCACATACCTGAGCGCTCCTCAGATCCCGGGACACGAGCGAGAGTGTCCTGTGCTGGTGCTGGTAGCGCAACAAAGAGACGGACTTGTACACGTCCGCTACTAGCACCAAGTTCTTGACTGACAGCATCTTGTGTACGTAGATCTGCGTGTCTATGAACGCGACGCCGACGAGGTCGTTGTCTTTGAGTTGCCAGATGTAGATCTGAGGAAGGAATAAAGTAATGATTTTAGTACCATTAATTTCAATATTTTTATTGTAAAACATAACATCACGCCTTGTTCCCCCGAAGGGGTGGGCAGAGGTGTACCTATAGTACAACTACATTTAGCCAGTTATATTTAAGTCCCATGTACTAGGGGGCGAGCCTATTTCCATCAATCGTGCGCAAATCCACTCGGGGCTGCTCCTGATTCCAGATGGAAAAACCCAATAACACTTTAATTACTTTAACCGAAATAATAGTTAAAACATTAAGTAGGTATAGACTTAATGTTTTAACTATTATTTCGGTTACGCATTATGTCCGACCATCCAGGGCCTGCAGTCTCGACATAGTTAGCAATCGTTTTCGGTTGCTAAGTCCTAACAATCTAGATGTAACGATAGTTGGTGGTCTCCACACTCAAATTTATCTGTTGTTACTGGTATTTTAGGTAGGTACCGGTAGGTAACAACCGATAAATTTGAGTGTCGAGACTACCAAACATTTATATCAACATTTACATCTGGATTGTTAGGACTTAGCAACCGAAAACGATTGCTAACTATGTCGAGACTGCAGGGCCTGATAACGAAAAAATCCAAATGCCTTCGTTACGTATGTATGTATCACGTACCTTCTGTCCGACAGCTGATATGAGATAGCCGAGCACTTGTGTGAGCGCGGTGACGGGGCCCTTCTGTTCCTTCGCGTACAACTCCTTGAAGCGGTTCTTAGTGAGAGGCTGGCCGGGCTCCGGAACCACGTCTATTATGTCGTAGATTATTATCTGAAAATAAGAGGAAATAGATTTAATGTGTCAAACTTAAAATACGAAGCCCGCTTGCACCACAAATCACTAAATGCGTTTACCGCTAAACATATTTAAAATATCATTCTAAATCTGTCATCTTCAAACATCATCTGGGCAGATGATGTTCCTTATGCTGCCTTTTCCATCTATGTTGGGGTCTTGTCACAACTATGCAGCTACAAGTATTTTACATAGAACGACTGTCTATCTGAGGGGCAATTCTCGTACTTAAAAAACGTTCAAATTCAAGTCGCAATCTCATCACAGCGACAATCAATGTCAAAAACTTGTCAAAAATGTATGAAAATAGATTGTATTTTTGACAGATTGAGACTGAGATCAGACTGTGAACGTGCTTAAAATTACGGGAATTACCCCTCTGACCTCCACAACCCAGTTACTAGGCAACACGGTACCCCTTGGCAAGATGCTTTAAATACGTCAACTCTAAACGAAACGCATTTAAAGGGCCGTGCACGAAATCGACAGATTTTTATCAATGTTGTGCATTGTTTGTGAGAAAAGGAAAAAGAATTTAAACAAAATTTATTTGTGATTTAAAAAGTCGAGCTCTTAGTTTTGCATGTGGCTGAAAGGGATTTTTCAAATAAATTAATTATTTATAGAAAATAACTAATATGACGCGAGACTAACGTTTGGTATTTTTTTTTTTACTAGAAACTACTTTTGATTTTGAATATTAAAAAATATCATCAAAATTATTATAATTATGGTCTACTTGCACGTGACTGGAACACTTTTTTTCAACTTCGATACAAAATATAGCAGAGAAATTATGTTGAAAAAACCATATTATGTAAAACAAAAACTCAGTCAGTACCTAATTTACTTAACCTAAAAACTATTTTCTATTATTTAGCAAACCATTTCAAGCAATTAAAAAATCATACATTAGTCATCAACTGCCCTTGAATTAAAATCGAAATTTTATTTTATGATATTAGAATATCTTCATTAAGCAAATCAAAGGCGAACTAAACTATATTTTTGAGAGCGCAAAAGTGATGAAACTATTAACAGGTCACAGGACTGACACGAATAGTTTAGCGCCACGAAAACTGTTATAGTCACAAAGACATTCATTATGTGTAAATAATGTCAAGCTTTCTCATAATTAGTTAAGAAATTGACAAAAGTTTTTTTCGTGCACGGAGCCTCAATAATTTGTGTTGTGATGAATGGTGAGAAGTGATTATTTTAAACTCATTTTAAGTGAACTGTGTTGGATGCGCAAAGGCAGCCCGCGAAATTCAAATAAACTTAAGTTTTTTACAATTTGCAGGTCAGTGTCGGGTTGTGTGTTGATTAAAATAAGATAACCAATCGTAACAAATACGGCTTTACAGAATTATAATAATTAGAATCAGCAATCATTACAACTGCCTATATATTGCGGTTCATGGGATACAGCCCGCTTGCAGACGTACGGACGGACGGACAGCGGAGCCTTAGTAATAGGGTTCTGTTGTCAGCATTTGGGTACAGAATCCTAAAAACGTATGAAAACTACAGGTATTTTTGACAGATTGGCATGCGAACGGTCTTAGAAATACGGAAATTACCTCTCTGTTGACTTATTAATAAGATACTTAAAAACAACAAAACATAACTTCACGCCTGTAATCCTCATATGGTTAGGCAGAGGTGCACCTATAGTACAGTCAGAGAGATTAATTGTTAAGGAAATTAGACATACACGTCTCAAAAAATGACAGTTGTGCTTTGAAAATACGGACAATAAAAGTAATGATGGCACGGTTGGCGCAGTGGTTATTTAAATGTTTGTAAACGCACCCACAATACAGCAGAAAATACTAGTGTGGGACAATGTTTAAAAAAAAAGTAGGTAGTCAATCTGCTTAGCAATTAATTTCTCTGCTTTACTACCAAATTCCGCCAATACTTGATGCACTCCTACTTGTTACACTTCAACGTGCTACTTTTAAAAGCAAAAAGAAATGTTGTAATATCATAAAAATAATTATTTTATTTTATTCGGGAAACTTACAGCTATAATATACAGTGTACTTAAACAATATGCAACTGAAGGCCATTTACAAGTTTCCACAGATAAAAATGAACTCACCCTTCCCCTTGACGTGATATCTTCACTATAATTGTAGGTTGTTCCTATTGCTATGTAACCTCTCAGTCCGGACCTGAAATAGAAAGACAACGCGTATTATAAACAAGGCCCGGTAGAGATAATATTATTTAATGGTGCGTTCCGATTTACGGTTTAAGAAATTTATTTCTCAAAACTCAAACTCAAAGCATTTATTTCAAATAAACCAATTACAGGCACTTTTAAATTGTCAAGGGGTCGGTCAGTCAGAAAGATGAAGCTAGTTGCCCATTCCAAAGCGTAGTAGGTACCTATGGAGAAGAACGGGCAAGGAACTCCATGGCCACTCTTTTAAATCAAAATATTGTTACAGAATAGTGGTTACATCATTCATGTTGTAATTATACATGTGAGAACGATGTAGAAAGACGTCCACGTTAAAAGCGTCCGTAATAAAAAGATAAAAACAATTCAGGAATGAAAATAAGCCTAAGCCTAAGAAATGACCAGTGCCTACTGACGGCGCCCGTTCACGAACATGACGTATGGATCAGCACCATTCAGCTCAACCATTTTGAAGGGAACTCAATGAACCAATACACACGCCACCACCAGCGACACATTTGAGTGAGCATGACATACTCTCAGCCGCCAGGGCAAAAAGAATACAATTCACTTAATATGAGAAATACAAGGTAATCTTACAACTAAACATATTGATTCTTGAAGGTAAGTCAATAGCAAATACCCAATCAACCATTTATATGTACTGTAATGTTTGGAAAATAATGTAATGTAATGTGTGGAAATACACAGTAGGTGTTCTAGTTTTCTTTCTAATTAGCAAATTATTAAATAATAATAATTGATGGTATGTGAATTAAATTGGTGTGATGGGTTAAATTTACAACCTAGAGAAATCTTATAACATAGTGATAAATGAAAAATGATTTTATTTCTGTAAGTAGGTTTGAACCAATGACTAAAGAATAAGAGAGGACATGAACTAAAAGATCTATATAAATTAAATACATTATGGAAATATCATACGATTCTATACAGAAATAAAAAATATACATGTTTCTTTCTAACTTATGCAATTCTGCAAGTGTCAAAAAGAGAAAACCGTATTTTGTCAGTTTTCTAAAATTGCAATTCAATTTCAATTGACGTCACGGAAGCCCTGCCCATCGGCCGGTTCGCCATTTTAGTTTCTGGTTTTGAGTACTTCTCAGTGTACATGAAGTGTCATTTGGCGTTATCGTGCGACTAAATATTAAGTTTTTTTCCATTTTGAGAACATTTTGAGTGCTGTAAATTTGACTGAGGCTGTCTGTGATAGAGGAAACCATGCCTAAGTGTTGTGTGAGGGGCTGTGGCTCGAATTACAGTAAAAAAGCGCCTCTGATATCCCTGCACAAGTAAGTCGAAAGAATTCATAGATTATTAAGTTTCCTATATAAATTTATTCCAATTTCTAGTCTCAATTCATGTTTATTACTGTTCGGTCATAGATTATTGCCTATTCATAGTCTTTCGAACGATATATTTCCTTATTTTGGTTTTGTTTACTACGTATTTTTATTGACAAATATAGTGTTGTGATTGTGTAATTTGCACAACGAATCGATTTAGCATCGATAAAAACCAAATTTCGTTTGAATATTTAGCATGAAAAAATATACACATTTATGTTAGTTTGCGTGTTTTGTTTGTGTTTTTAGGTTACCAAAAAATGATAAACTTAAAAGTAAGTGGCTTGAATCATTGGGTCAAGAAAATATCGACTCCAGCCAGGAAAATGTTTGTTCACTACATTTTGAAGAGTCTTGTATTAATAGAAGTCTTGATATAGTGAGACTTCACGACAATGCAATACCGACAAGGCTCCCTAAGGTAAATTATCACATTTTCATTGTAAGCCTACATTTACCCATATATTCGAAAATAATGTTGGAGCTGATGAAGATTGTACAACCTATCTTTGCATTGTATAAATTCAATCTCTTAGTATTGTATAATTGCATAGCACATGTGTGAGCACTATGTACCCACTATAAAGGTTACTGGGTTCGTCTTTCATTGACTTGAATGTGCCCTGGCGGCTGAGAGTATGTCATGCTCACTCAAATGTGTCGCTGGTGGTGGCGTGTGTATTGGATCATTGAGTTCCCTTCAAAATGGTTGAGCTGAATGGTGCTGATCCATACGTCATGTTCGTGAACGGGCGCCGTCAGTAGGCACTGGTCATTTCTTAGCTGCCACGGCTTATTTTAATTCCATAATTGTTTTTATCTTTTTATTACGGACGCTTTTAACGTGCACGTGTTTCTACATCGTTCTCACATGTATAATTACAACATGAATGATGTAACCACTTTTTTATAACAATATTTTGATTTAAAAGAGTGTCCATGGAGTTTCTTGCCCGTTCTTCTCCATAGGTACCTACTACGCTTTGGAATGGGCAACTAGCTTCATCTTTCTGACTGACCGACCCCTTGACAATTCAAAAGTGCCTGTAATTGGTTTATTTGAAATAAATGCTTTGAGTTTGAGTCATAATACATTATTATTTCCCTGTACATTTATTGTAGACAGGCAGACTTTACTGTATTTCACATTATTGGTGTACTTAATACTAATTACAAACTGATATTATTGTATCTATTTGAAATAAAACGGTTATCCCATTAAATGCATAATATCGATTTCTGTTGTTTTATTTTGTTAATAATCGGTATAGTTTTGAATTCCTTGTTGCAGTTTAATTTACTCTTCTTCTAGCTTGATTATCACGAGCAACTATTAATCATAGAGTAAATAATATCAAGTACAATTAATTTTAAATGAACCGCCAAATTGATGATTTTTGCAATTTTTCAGTCAGATTACGCAACAACAGGCTTTTTTGTACTTAATCCATAATGCGACGTCCTAGAATGAGAATCGAATAACAACCTACTTACCTACTATCTACTTAAAATCAAAAACCTTATTTTAATGTATGTGATTTCGATTAATCGATTTGTAATCAACACGATGAACAAAATCATTGCAAAGAATGAGCAGAGGACAACACTAGGTAATGGGCGGAGCCTACGCCATTTTACTTTCCACGCCGGCACGCGATACGATCGTTTAGTTCATGTCCTCTCTTAGTCTTTAGTCATTGGTTTGAACAAACACTTCTACACGTCAATCGTATTTTAGAAACTAGATGAGGTCGGCATTTCCTATCTGACTACTCTGAGAAGAAAGGCCGAAACAAACTCAGAGGTCACAGTCTCTTTTAAAGTCCAGACAAAATCTTGGTCAGATTATGTGAAGGCTATGTAGATAGATCGGTGTCTGAAATGGTCTTTTGAGGAAAGAACCACACAGATTGAGTGGACCTGTCCAGTCAGTGCACGCAATTGTCAGCAATCGTGCAGCTCAACTTAGACTTAAGGAGCTCAACGATTCGATTCGCTTTATGGTTCGTTTGTATAAAGTAAAGGACTTTAACTCTTTAATATCATTAGGTAATTTATTATACCACTCAGCTCCTTCGTATAGTATATTTTAGGATTTAGGAGGATTTAATTGTATAATTTATAAATTTTATGACATTGATTTTACATTCTGTGGTTACTTTAACTCACCCACTAAATTACTACTTGTTAAAATTTTAGGAAAGTGATCTACTTTTATAATATTTGTCAATATGTGAGCACCATGCATCTATCACATAATTAAATTAACTGTCATTGCTCTATATACATTAATTATATGTGAAGGCACTTTATTTTGTGAGACACATCGCGAGGAAACCAGCATGTCCTAGAACCACAAATTCGAAGCCATGTGACATCTACTGGGCCCGCGTGGTAGAGCACGGCCCACTCCCTCTCACAGAGAGGAGGCCTGTGTCGCAGCAGTGGGAACATTATAGGCTGATTATGCGATAAGTGAAGACGATGTCTAGGTGCATCGTCTTCACATAATATAATTAATGAATATACATGTATATGTGTATGTGAGTATAAATGTTTGTAAACGCACCCACGATACAGGCGAAATTCCAAGTGTGGGGAAAAGTTTAAAAATAAAAAAATATTGTGAAACATATTAAAAGAGTAACGCTGGAGTTTCTTGTCTAATAATCTGCATACGAAACTACATATCTGACTTTTGTAAATGTTGACGTTTAAAAGTGCCTTGTATGTGCCTATTTGAAACTAGCTTCTGCCTACGACTTCGTTTGCGTGGAAGTGGTAAAACACCACAATATACTAAAAATAAAAGTCGCATTTTTATAAAATTTTCCTGTACTACCTTTGTAGTTTGGTCTCAGCAGCCAAATTATGAAGAGAGTCACGACTGGTGACGCGGGAGTAAGAGACGTATAGTTGTCTATATATGAAGCAGTTCGCCTAGAGGTCAACACCCGCAGCCTTCAGTAGCAATGTCCTATGCTTGCGAACTTTCTCGTTTTTAGTAAATGAATAAGCGCCTGCGTTCCTGCTCAACACTGATGCACTGACGGATGCATTCTTACAGATTATTCCTGACAAACAGCTATCACTAAAATAATATTATAACAGAAGATAGTAAGCACACGGAATTTCTCATTAACAGTCACCTAACCATAGTTTTTTTTTTTAATAATAACCAAAGATGACAGAAGATACATTTTTCTGTGTACGTTTTACGAACTTAGCTCCTTAAAGGTATAGCGGGATGATAATAATTTGAAAGGTTCAATCTGTAACTATCTGCTATATTCGTGCCCTACTGAGCCCAGTGAAGTACCGTAGTAATTCGACTGTTGACATACATGGTATAGCAGTGTTCTCTCTCATTTCCTGCGAAAGGTATTAAAAGTTTTTTGCCAAAGCCAAGATTTTTTAACGCGTTGATTTTTATCGCCCACTGGATTTTCAACGCACTGAGTATCTTGGCTTACTTTGGTTACTCGAGTCATATTCTTTTAATTGGATACTATGAATCTTAGGGCTATTATACAACGTGTAACAGAATAAACGCAAGTCCTGAAAGTAGTTAGTTCATAATTGACTACTGAATCGATTTCAGTAACTATTAATATATAGGTATTTTTTTCAAATTTTATGTTTTTGCAATACTGACCGCAAATCGAGCCAAAGAAAATTAAATCTTATTTCAAGGCAACAAGACTCAATTTTAAATGCATAAAGTAATGCTAGGGTCAACACGATTTTCTTAATAATAATTGTTAGCTTTAAAAAAATTGTTTTGGTAATTGTATTATGCTTTTAACTGAGTACTCTAATTGGGGTGCATGAGGTCTTGCGTTAATTATGTTACACGTTGTATATTGAGGATAATAACCCGAATGCAGTGAAAGTTATTTCAAGTACACTTACCTAGTGCCCTCATAAGACAGCGAGACGTTCTTCAAGCACGTGACGTGTTCCCATTCGTCGAGTTCTATCCGCGTGTTGGGGATGATATCCCAGGAGACAGGCGAGAACAGCGTCACGAAGAACTTGTCTTGGAGTGGGTAGGGGAATCTGGAACAAACATACAAATAAAGTACATTATATGAGTTTTAATGGCGCTTTTTTAATGGGCGCGTTATAAGAGCTGTTGATCTATTGCTGTCACTCCCGCAAACCTAGCCGTTATTGAGCGCGATAGAGACAACTGCAGCTCAAAAAAAACGAAATCATAATCTTGTTTTCCCCTGTGTTGACCGACGTCATTTTTATTCTACAGATAAAAGATATCCGACTTTAAAAAGTTTATGGTTCTTATAAAAAAATATTTTATGGATAAAAACCTTCGATCAATAATAGTACTAGATACACAATCCCATACAAAAATTCACTTTAAAACGGCATGTATTTAATGCGGCAACTAAGTAAAATGAATATAGGTTTTTAAAAAAATAGAGTGGGTACCATATACATTCAGTCAAAAAAGTATCGGGAATGGATGATTTGTTTATGGTTCCAAATTCAAATTTTTGTTTTTTTGTAGTTGTTAGATTGGCACAACTGTTTTCCATTTTGGCGCGGAGTTTGAGTTGTATCTGTTATTTATATTAAATACAGTGCTGGTTTTAGTAATATCATATATAGTGTGTATTGCGAATTTCATAATGGACAAAAGTATCGAACAAAGAGTTTGTCTTAAATTTTGCATCGCCAAAGGAATTTCGTGTTCGGAGTCACTGAAAATGTTACAGAAGGCTTACGGTGAATCGACTTTATCAAAAACTCGTGCTTATGAGTGGTTCAAAGCGTTCAAAAGCGGTCGAGATGTGATGGAAGATTTGCCTCGCTCTGGTAGGCCGTCAACGTCTGCAACTGAAGTTAACATCGCAAAAGTGAAGGAAATAGTGACTGAAAATCCCCATTCAACTCTGAGAGAGATAGCCGCCGAACTTTCTGTATCTCACGAGTCGATCCGTACCATTTTAACTAATCATTTGGGTATGAAACATGTTGCTGCTCGGCTAGTCCCAAAAGATCTGAATTTTCTCCAAAAACTCAATCGCATGAAAGTCGCTGAGGACATGCTAGAACGAGTCAGTTCGGACCCAACATTCATGAAACGCATTGTTACTGGTGACGAGACGTGGGTTTACGAGTTTGACATGCAAACTAGTCAACAAGCTTCGGAGTGGCGCCTTCCAACTGAACCGAAACCGAAAAAACCACGCCAAAGTCGATCAAAAGTCAAAGTCATGTTGACTGTTTTCTTTGACTATCGCGGTGTTGTGCACTCTGAATTCTTACCGGAAGGTCTAACGGTAAATAAAGAATATTATTTGAGCGTTATGCGGCGTTTAAGAGAGCAAATTCGACGAAAAAGGCCAGATTTGTGGAAAGAAAATTCTTGGATTTTGCACCACGACAATGCGCCTTCGCACAAGGCTATCATTGTGAACGAATTTTTAACCAAACACTCAACAAATACCATCCAGCAACCACCATATTCACCAGATATGGCTCCTGCTGACTTTTTTCTTTTTCCTAAACTCAAATTACCACTTCGTGGCACCCGTTTTCAATCGATAGAAGACATAAAGAAGAATTCGCGGCGAGAACTGAACTCAATTCCCGAAGCAGCGTTTAAAAAATGTTTTGATGAATGGATTATTCGTTGGCGCAAGTGTATCGTTTCTAAAGGAGCATACTTTGAAGGTGATAAAATAAATTTGGATGAATAACAGACATTTTATGTATTATTGATCTTTTCCCGGTACTTTCTTCACAGAGTAGTATAATGGGTTGGCAGCTAATAAGGAGTATCGTAATAAGCATGTATGTATGTGCATGTGTGCATGTGTGTTGAGTATCGTAAGGAGCATGGTCGATGGCAGGGCTTGGTCGACGGAGCGGGGCTCCTACTTCTGGGTGGTTTGTAAAAAAATAACCACGAAGGGGATGGCGGGGTCTATCGACCCCGCCATCCCCTTCTAACCTAACCTGTCCGAGTCGGGGTGCCCTAAAGACCAGATTGCATCCAGTTTCTCCTGGTAACAAATTAAAACGGAGCTTATTACTGATATATTAATATGCTGCCTATTACTTATTACGATACTCCTTATTAGCTGCCAACCCATTATATATGGTACCCACTCTATTTTTTTTTGTTGCAAACATTTAGTCGCCTTTTAAGTTATTAGTCACTCGGAAAATAATATTCCCTTTAAAACTGTCACCAATTGTGTTCACGTGTATCTAGTTGAAATAAATATATATTAATGTAAAATCAACCTTAAGTGCAAAGCTTAAAGTAGTATTCACAAAGCTTATGATACATTTATACAACAATTTACAAAATATATAATATAATTTATAAAAATAATTCAACATACATCAAAACAAATTCAACCTTACACGCATGATTTAAAGTCAGAATTACGAAGTGCCAAAAAAAGCAATAAAATTTTACGACTGTGGTTCGCCGCTTGGACTGAGTAGAGTAGAACTGTCCAATATTTTTTTTGTTAAGTCCTTAATTTAATTCCTTCTGTCATAGGAGAAAGGTTAAAAGCAATAAATTTAAAATGTCGCTTGAATATAAAGAGTAATTTTTATATAAATACAAAAATATTTATTCTAAATTAAAACTTAAAATCCAAGCAGTATGGTTAAAAGCATTATGTTGACAATTTCGTGCTTACTCTATTTTGGAACTAGACTTAGTTCTTGGTATTACATTTCAATGCTCAGTATTTCATGAAAATAACCACAGGAATAGTTTAATTCTTATAAAGGTTTTTTTTTTAATTATCAGGTTTGATAAATCATTCGTCAATTTTGAACATAAATCTGGTTACACTTTTAAACGTTATCTTACTCCAACTAATACATAGTTGGAGTAAGATAACGTTTTAATACTTTATGATAATTGCAATATACCTGTAATTTGGAAACCGCTGCCGCGCTGTTTGTAGTCATCTACGCTTTTGCGTGTTTCCAGTTATGTCCAAAATATCATAATAAATCGTCGAATTTTTATAAGGCTGGTTTATTTCTTCTCTTTCTTTCTCACCGAAATGGGTCGCTAGGAAATTACAAACAAAAATAACATACAAAATAACAATACTAAGTACTCCATGCATTCCCTGTTCCAGAATAGTCGATGTTTGTTACAATCGTTGGCGCGCTATCGCAAACATTGGTCAAGCAATCATAATATTTTCAAATTGATTTATATTTACTATTTAATTGTTTTTAATTTATGAAAAATACTAATTGATATAAACTTAACGAGAAAAAGACATTCCTTCCAAAATCCTGGTGTTACAGTCGTTATTTACACAATTTTAGAAGTACTGCGGCATTTTGACGTCTTAACGTCGGCTATGATTGGACCAGACTAATTTGAAATAAGACCACAAAAGTATTTGTGCTCTTTCTTTCGGGCCGTTTTTGGAGGCCAGAAAAAATAATAGCTTATAATCTAAATATGAAAAACATAGACTGTATGATTTGATAAAAAAAATAAAGAAAACCATATTTTTTTAAGATTGATGACATACTTCAGCCATATGGCATAAAAGTTATTTGGCTGCCACCAATCATCCTGAACCAAACCCTATAGAAAATGTATGGGGAATTTAAAAAAAATATATATGCTTCTCATAATGTCGAACAGAATGTGACGGTAATAATTAAACTAATAAATCAGCATTAAATCAAATTGATGAAGAGATGTGGGTTAAGTCAGTTTTGTATTTCAACATTTATTCCGACTAAGGTAAAGCTTTCAAATAAAACTGACAACTTGACCCGGTTTTTTTTAAATAAATCTAAGATGAAAATGCTTTCTGTACCTACTATTATTGCACTTAGGTACAGATAGTTCAACTCATCTGTGCGTGCGGCGCTATGTGCGCACAGATGAGTTGAACTACTAGTGTGGGTAAACTTTGTATACACGGTGATTTTTAATTCACTGTTAACCTTGCAGGAGGTGAAACAACTCATGATTATAAACAACTCTCACTATGAGACCAACTACGAAATATATAAAAAATTACATCTGTTGCATATATTTTCATCGGGTAAATATTGCATATTTGTATGAAACAGCTGTAATTTTTTCGACATTTCAGAGTTGGTCTCATAGTAAAAGTGGCGCATAATCATGAGTACTTTCACGCCCTGAAAGGTTGACAGTGAATTAAAAATCACCGTGTATACACGAATAATTTTACATCGTTCTGGAGCCGAAACACAGTAACTCCAGACGATTAATAGTTACTATTGGCATTGTTATAATTTTTTTAAGACATCTAATATAGAAGTTAGAAATTTATCACTTTTATTTTGTCATTCGAGTAAAATCTTAGTAGCCCTTCCACTATTTCATTCATAAACGCAAGATCGTACGCGATCCACTCGGTGATGACGTAGCGCGGATCAGCTGTGCTATAGCGCGCTTGTGGTGGGTCAACGGACGTTGCTGCAAGTAGGTATTTTATTTCAGGTAGGTACGATTTAGGTTGGTGTAAGTTCATTTACCTCCGTTATCTCTCGTTTGTATTGGAACCTAACTGGACGCACGGCACGGTGTTTACCACTATCACATCTCCTCGTAAACGAGAGAAATTAATTGAAATTTCATTCACTATTCTCGCATCACGAAATCACTAGTAATCGTACGATTACCTCAACTAGACATGACGAGTACGCTTGTGAGTTGTATTTAAGGCCTTGAATCGAGTGTCGACCAATCGAGCTAATAGGTACTTAATAAGCATACAGCTACCTACCATAATAAAATTATGATGAATAAAAATAATACTGCCTAAACCAATTTTTACAATGTTGCTTGCGGCCGCGGTGCGGCGGCTTCTACAAAGGCAGGCAATTCAAACAGAAAAATGAATCGTTTTATCTGTCAAATAGAGTTCATTATAAGTTGGTGGTGCCCTTTTCTATGAAAATATTGTACCGAATTAAGACCTTATTTTTATAAAGTTAACCGCTGAATTCGGTTGTGCATCAATTCTGTGGCTTCTCAGAATAAGTTTAGTAAACTGCGTACCTACATAACCTTGTACCTAGTTTGGTGAAATTTCTATTTGTTACCGTTTACGGTTAAGAAATAAAGTCTGAATTCGCTTTTCGTTTTTTTATTTGTTTACCTATTTATCTATTGCGTATGTGTTTTTATTTATGTTTAAACAAGTCGGCGCGTAGGCAAAGGTACGGCGATCGGCGACCTCTGCTCTGTGAAGTAGGTACCTACGCATAGATAAAATAGACATAGTACTACAGCCATATGTTTAGAGTATAAATAAGTTTAAATCCGCTTAAATAGTGGCGGTACGTCCAAATGGCAAGCAGGAATTTTAATGTAATAAAAAGTTTCCGTCCACTGTCGCACTTCTTAAGTCATCTCGAGTAGTACGCTAATAGGAAGAAAATAGTCTTTTTATCTCGAACCACAAATAAAAATCCAGTGGTGTTAAGTCAGGGCTCCTTGCGGGCCAAGCCACAGGGCCACCACGACCTATCCACTGCTCACCAAACACACTGTTTAAATACGCACGACTGAAGTAGCATAATGAGCAGGGCATCCATCATGCTGATAGAACAGAGGGGCAATTCTCGTACTTAAAAAACGTTCAAATTCAAGTCGCAATCTCATCTCAGCGACAATCAATGTGAAAAACTTGTCAAAAATGTATGGAATTTGACTGTATTTTTGACAGATTGAGACTGAGATCAGACTGTGAACGTGCTTAAAATTACGGGAATTACCCCTCAGACCGCGTTAATGTGCCAGAGAGATACATAATATTGGCTAACATTGAATCGCCTGGCCGCCATTATGGTACTACGACGTGGCGGCGCGGCGTGAGACTGAGAGCCAATTAAATGTCTTCACTTCTACAAACAGATTGGAAAGAAAGTGTGAACAACACAACACAGCTACCAAAAAAAAGAGAAAAAGCAGTATAACATTCAAGCTTAAACTAAATTCAATTCATAATAATCAATACAAGAATAAAAAATAGAAAACGTAAGGTAAGGCAAGGGTTTATAATATCAAAGGTTTAAGTTTGAACTATCGTATTATATGGTATAAATATTGCAATGCTTACCTGTCCCCCTTATTATCACTGCTCTTCTCCTTATCTTCTCCATTGAACTTGTAGTAGGAGGTAGTCGGCGTGTGCGTGGAGGCGACGAGACAGTAGGTCTTGGACTCCAGGTGGAAGGTGACGAAGTGCGGCGTGACCCGCAGTGGCACCTTGCGCACCGGCCACGCCGCGTCGTGCGCCAGGTGCGTGGGCAGCGCGCTGATGCGCAGGGACGACTGCGGGGGAGTAACATAATGTCAATACCACGAACGAACACAAAGGAGATGGGGCGAATTTGTATGGGAGGTGACCTAAGGAATATCTTATCTATACTCTTTTGCAAAGGGGCATCACAATCTGACCCGGCAATTGTGCGAATTGTCAGTAACGGTTCGTAGTCTAGATTTATAGCGGATTGACGGCAATAGGCTCGTCCGCTATAGCATGGGACTTAACTGGCGAAATGTGGGTGTACTGTTGGTAGACATCCCACAGTAACCATTTTTATCTTTTACATATTACAAAAAAAAAATGCTTTATTTAAGAAGCTATTTTAAACAATACAGCATTATCCCTTATCCAATTAAATACGTTAGATACATTGTGCATTTAATGTAGATCAAAATTGCCATTTACAGCATTCGAGGGGTGAAAGGCTATTTGTTTGAAGCGACATTTTACGAACTTTCCAGGAGAGCCATTTAAAGATTCAAATTTGGAAAAAAAATCGTTATGAAAAAACTACTGCTCTTACTTTAATGGGGATCGCAAAACTTCATTGCAAAAAAATCCCTTAATGTTTTTGTATAATTTTCAATAAAAAAACAGTTATGAGTTCCAAGATAAATGTCGCTTAATACAAAATGATCTGTATCGCCTTATTTTTAGAGTAAGGAAAAATGATTCAACTTCCAACATTGTCACTAATCAGCAGCAGGCAAAATCGTTTAAGTGACTTTACAGTACTTATGCAGGAGAAAGCAAAATGATTGAATCGACGTTACTCAATAATAATAGGAATAGGCTATTTTGTTTAACTACCAATTGGGTTTTATTAACGATACAGGCAAGTTGGCTTAAGCAACGATGAACATTCTTAATGAGTTGTTTGATGTCTCAGGTTTTGAAAGGAGTTTATATAACTTGGTTGTTGATACAAGATAATAATGACAGATTTATAGTAAGTTAAGAGGTTGTAGTATTGAAATGGGTGAATAATTACTATAATTATCAGGAATGAAAAAAAAAGTTGTGTTAATTAGATGGTAATTAATATAACAGTTGCAGTGAAAGGGTTGAACCGACATGTCTTAATGAATTTGGCTGACGGCAAATTGGTTGAAGCGACATTGCATAGTGTAAGTAGTCGTAAGCAAAATGTATGAAGAGACTTTTCATCTAAAGTTAGCTATATCGAAAAACGATTGATCTGCCATCGAACTGAAATTTTAGGACGAGAATAACGGCTTATGCTTCGATTCTCTGTTTTTGTGTACAGCTTAAATGAAATACTAAAAAAATATAGCAAATTTGATGTCGGATCATACATCATGTTTGAGAAATATGCACTAAAATTGCATTGTTTTAAGCGCCATAAAAGTGCTCAGAATTGTACGAAACCCGGCTCAGACGACGCAGAAAAATTCGCTGAATCCGAATATGTATACAAGTCAATATCGTCCAAAATGTCGCTTCAAACAAATAGCCTTTCACCCCTCGATATCATTAAAATTAATATCTTAGAAGATATCAGAGATTTAAAACGCGGGGCCGAGTGGCCGTTCGGGCTGTACCGCGTACGTCCGGCCTGGTGGCAGCGGTCGGCGGGCGGAGCGTGCCGTGTTATCTTTTCATGCGTAAACCACTGAACAGACTTCGCAAGATTTGGGCACGTTCCTTTGGGATAATATCCGACATTCACGCGGGCAAAGCCGCGGGCAGAAGCTAGTTCAATAATACAAAATCACACATCAATAAATACAAACGAACAAATACAACATCAACACACAAATTAGATCAATCAAATTCAAAGTCAATCATAATTAACTCATATTCACTACAGTAGTCTCTTACGAGCGACACTATAATAGCTATGTAACTTGTTTGTCACAGCAGTGTCGCACATAAGGACAGTCCAGCTAATTTTCTATCATACTCAGAACGGTATTGGAGCTGGCACGCACTCGCGCACAAGAGACGCGCAGCGCTTCCGCACGGTCGCATGAAAACATTCCATGTGCGGCCGGGCGGACATACGTGAGCCACAGGCTGCAGGAGTACATGGACGTGCAATATGCTCGGAAAAGAGTTATTTTCACGGCATCCGAGCAACGCGCGGACCAAGGCCAGCATATTAGCTCTTTTAGATAAAGCCCTCCGCTCCCGCTCCAAGTCAGCATGATCCCTGAGGTATTCCATGTCCTAGGTATTTAAAGTAAAAAGTCTAAGGGTACACTATTTAGATATATAGGTGGTACATAGTCGGGGGATATAACATCACCGTCCTCAAAGACCATGTACTGACGTTTCTGAATATTATAAACAAGTCCCTGTTTAACAGCGTAATCCTCACATGTCGCTATGAACCTCCTTAGGGCACAAATCGACGCGCTCAGCAGGAGCACGTCACCTACAGGACAGCCGACGTGCTGACTCACTTTAGCATTGAAGTACAGGAATCCCTGCGGACAGTTGGTGTTGTTGAAGGGCGCGAAGGTGGGCACGGGCGCCTCCTCCGTGCACAGCGCGTGCAGGCGCAGCTCGCCGCGCGCCGACAGGAACAGGAAGTACGGCGACGTGCCGCACACGAACACGCCGTTGTAGCCGCCCACGTTACCTAAGGGCAGCGGGAAACTCTTTCGAATTAAACCTTTTGAAGGTGTCTTTAATTTTGTATCTTTGTTTTCTGCCACGAACTTCCGAAACTATAGTAATTTTTCATTTCTTAGTGTTTTTTAGTTACCTACCCACCCAAATTTGTATAGCACTGCTTGCTATGTAAACAACAGTGACAGAAACTTAAAATAACATACACAAAAAGGATTAAATACGTATGATTGTGGATTTCTTTATATATCTCTTAAAAAAAAACCAGCTCTTTTTTTTTGAAGTCAGTAAAATAAAAATGGAACATAGTGGTCTGCATGACCAATAATAAGCACACTTGTCATTAGATAAGTATATATTCATATTATAAAACGATATCACATATCGTGTCTGTTTGTGACCGCGTTGTATTTAAAAATTACGCAACGAATTTTATTCAGCCAGCCAGCCTCCAGCACGTAGGTGATTTTTGACTTCAACAGCCGTTTGAAATCGATTTTTCAACATTGTTGACACAATATATCGATGCTCCCGCGTTGTTGTGCGCCTTGCTCGGCCTGTTCCTGGTCTGAGAATATTGGATCCAGTCTCTTCAAGTCGTTGGAGCACTCTTTGAACGGTTGATAGCGACACACCAACAGTACTCGCTGTTTAACGCTGACTGCGCCCGTCTTCAAGCATTGTCAGAATTCTGGTACACTCTTCACGGGTTAGTGGCATGATTTTAATTGAATTTGATCAGAATAATGAAGTTATGCACAAGAAATGCCATATTTATAAACAGAAACAGAAGTAAAACAAATAATGGTTGTTACAATTTTAAAAATCGTCTTTATTTTTTATTTGTGGTTTTTAATACGATCACCAAAAATAAATAAAATGGTTTTACCTGTTCCTATATTTGTAATGAAATAATCTTTAATTTAGTTTTTATTTTCAAAGGATTGCTCAAATATTTTAAGAAAGAAAGAAAAGAAAGAATAACGTTTATTTGGACACAGTTCGTGAAACACAGAATACAAATAACAAAATAAAAAGTGAAAATAATGGTTTAACAACAATAGTGTGTGTCTCACGGCTGCGCCAAAAAGGATCATTTCAGCATTAATGCCAGACACATGCTGTCTGACGCTGGTTTTCTAATGAACCTTTAGGGACAAGTGACGGGGAGTACAAACAGTTTCGACATAGGTAAATACCTAATAAATAATACATATCTTTATACTTATAAATAAATAAATGAACTAGTAATCAAATATAATTACTTACAAAACGAAAACAACAAGAACCAACTCGGCAAAACCTGTTTTTAGCGATTACCTTGCAAGATTGATCCATCCACGATGCACTCACAAATCGCTACAGGCCGCCGAGCACGGCGGACAATTCACCGACAGTTACTTAGTTTTTTAACAAGTTTTTTACTGTGGGTTAATTGAATAACAAAATAAAAAAATGAATACCTAGTTATAATAATAATAAAAATCTAAGATAAAAACAAAAAAAAAAAATGTTATAAATTGTTAATTTAATACCTACTATTTGGAGAATGTGAAGTACCTACATTATAACGAAAGAGAAGTATCGTCTTGGACCAAGATTTTATTGAAAAAAAAGGAGTGTGAATGAAGCGATCTCGACGCCGGCTATGCGTCACAGTCGCAAGTAGGCCAGGCACAAAGGGTAAGTACGAAAACAACGCCCTAAGATAGATATCGCATAAAGATAGAACAGAGTATGGATGGTGGTTAAAAAAAAAAAAAAAAAAAAAAAAAATAGGAAAAATGAAATCATGTGTCCGTTTTTGTTTCCCACAGGTCTCACAACTGCGACGGCCCCCTTTGGCCGCGAATGGCACAGCAACGCCATCGGGTCGGGGACATTTTGAAGCAGCAAAGGACGGAAAATCACCGAACGTGCGCCGCCATATCATATATATTTTCGCGACACAACAGGAATTATGTTTTAAACTAAGTACTATAGGCATTTCATATAAGTGAAACATTTAGCGCAACCATGTCAAGTTTCTGTTGCGAATCTATCAGATACTGCCGCAAACGTGTTCTGAACGTGTGGATAGTGCCCAGAACCCTTACTGGTGGTGGTATATTATTCCACACCTTAGATGCAGCGTATCGGAAAGTGCCTCTGAAAGCCGCTGTCGTATGAGAATGTGTTGAAAGTTGTTGTGCACATTGCCTGGGCGCGCAATCTCGTCTACTAGCCATCCAATTAAGCTTGTCGTACAAATACTTCGGCTTCTCAGACTTCACGACACCAAAAAGCAAACACGCTAGGTGTAACTTTCGTCTCGACTTCATCTTGAGAATAAAGTGTTTGTTAAGAAAGGGGGTGATATGACTTCTAGGGGGAACAGAGTAACAGAAGCGCGCACATGCATTTTGGACTCTTTGTATAAGTCGATCGGTACGAGACAGCAAGCGTGGGCCGTAAACCGTATCAGCGTAGTTTAATTTTGACAGAACAAGGGTTTCGACTAGCTGTTCGCGAAGCTTTTCTGACAAGAACGGCCTCATTTTGTAAAGCAGTTTCAGACGATAGAAGCAGTTTCTTACGGAGTTAGCTACGTGTTTCTCAAATCTAAGGCTGTTGTCCATACATAACCCAAGGTTCCGCGCCTCATTCACACGGTCAATAGGCTTACCCATAAGGGTTAAATTAAGGCTTAAAGGTATCTTCTTCAACTGTTGCCTCGTACCAAACAACATATACTTGGTTTTCAATGGGTTTAGTGCCAGACAATTCTCATCTGACCAGGCAGCGATTCTTTCAAGGTCGTCGTTTAGGTCTCTAATGGCCGACTCATAATCATCTGGTCTGAAAGACAAATACAGTTGGACGTCATCGGCATAAATATGATACTTGCATTTCTGAAAACATTTTATAATGTCTGCACAGTACAGAATAAAAAGAATCGGACCCAAAATTGATCCCTGAGGAACACCTCTTTCTATGGTAGTAAAAAATGGTTTAAAAGTTATCGCATTTTATATAACCGATCCGCTTTCTTTGCGGCCCAGTGGAGACCAGCCATTTTTCAGATTACCTAAAGTACATACATCTTTTATGGGGTACTGTGTTAAATGTTACAACAAAATACCTTGTGATATACTGCAATTAAACGAAAGAAATTTTAAAACTCATAAATGATAAATGATTTTATTTCTATAAGTAGGTTTTTTACAAACACTTTTACACGTCAATCATATTTTTTTTAAACTAGATGAGGCCGGCGTTTCCTATCTGACTACTCTGAGAAGAAAGGCCGAAACAAACTCAGAGGTCACAGTCTCTTTTAAAGTCCAGACAGAATCTTGGTCAGATCATGTGAAGGGTATGTAGATCGGTGTCTGAAATGGTCTTTTGAGGAAAGAACCACACAGATTGAGTGGACCTGTCCAGTCAGTGCGCGCAATTGTCAGCAATCGTGCAGCTCAACTCAGAACTACATATAAAAAGTTCACTGTGTAAACAAGCAACGAATTAGAGGATTATATCCAAGATAAGAATGCTTGGAAACATGCTGGTCCAGCTGCATAGGACAATCTAGAGTCTAGAAAACATCAAACTGGTTGCTAGTTTAATTATATATTTTACTAGCTGACCCCGCGAACTTCGTATTTATTTTTCTCTCCGTATGAACCATCCTCGTACTTCAAGGAATATTCTAAAAAAAGAATTAGCAAAATCGGTCCATCCGTTCTTGAGTTATAAAATTACAACGAAAAGTGGCATTGATTTTTATAGATATAGATTATTTTTATGACATTGATTTACATTCTGTGATTACTTTAACTCGCATACCGACTTATTACTTGTATTTTTTTTTATTTTATACTTCTACAATGTTTGTAAATACGTGAGTGAGCACCATGTTGGATCACTTAATTAACTTATTTGTCTTTGCTTCATTATTAATTATTTTAACCTATTGTGGTATAGTAATTTTATTCTAGGTGCATCGTCTTCACATAATATATAATTAATGTATACAAAATATTCTAAAACATTTTAAAAGAGTCACGGTGGAGTTTCTTGCCCATTCTTCTCCATACGAAACTACCTTTTGGAAGGGGCGACTAGAATCAATTCTATTTAAATGTAAATGTTGACGTTCA
Organism: Brachylomia viminalis; assembly: GCA_937001585.2. Classification (NCBI taxonomy): domain Eukaryota; kingdom Metazoa; phylum Arthropoda; class Insecta; order Lepidoptera; family Noctuidae; genus Brachylomia; species Brachylomia viminalis. Next base: position 20,335,133 of record OW443317.2, read on the forward strand.
AAAGTGCCGATTCTCAGCCTCATTTGAATAAATGACTGTTGATTATGATTTTGAATAATTCAAACCACCTTTTAATTAGCTCCACTATAGCGATAAAATAATGAAAAGCTAGCGAATGACAAATGACTTACTGAAGTATCGGCACTGCCGCACATTCTCCTTCAGCAGTGCGGTCTCGTAGGAGTCTTCAGGCGTCGTCAGGGGCGCCGCACTGTACCCGAATGGGAACGATACGCGCGAACGGCTGAAGCGGAGCTTCAGGTTGCCTCGGGGATATTTGTAAGCCTAGGAATGTTTAAATAAAATGTTATACGTGCATTAAATTTTGCTGGCTGGCAGTGGGAAATAAAATAACAATAACAATACGAAAATATTTAATTGATCCTTTTAAAAACTTTTTGTGCTTCTAAGATGTTACGCTTTTTAGGGTTCCGTACCCAAAGTTAAGGTCTCCGCTGTCCGTCTGTCTGTCAGCGGGCTTTATCTCATAAACCTTAATAGTTCGACAGTTGAAATTTTCACAGAGTGTGTATTTCAATTACCGCTATAACAACAAATAACATAAATAAAATAAAGTTTAAAATTAAAGGGAGTCACACAAGAAACGTGGATTTTTTTTTTCGGCGTCTTATGTCTTTTGGTACGTTACTCATAAATACGAGTCCGACTCTTGCTAGGCTGGTTTTTTAAATAAATGTGTTCTTTATATCTATCTGGCCTTTTCTCAAAGTTGGACGCAGTAACTAGACCACCCTGGACAAACCGTTTAAAGTGACGTAAGTACTGCTGGATTTTTGCGATAAACTTTATACTCAATCAATTTCATCGCTAGTAGTTGTTTATTATTATATTTTCATAAGAGTCAAAGTCGCCGCGCCCGAAGAGGAATCCAAAGTTACAACATGTCGAAGTTGTAAAAAGAACTATAAAAATGTAATTCATACCGCTCCGAAAGCTTATCAAATACATTGAACAGTTTTTTCTTCGCGATTTCATATTTGGTCCCATAGTAAAAGTTGTTCATAATGATGAGTACAATGATCCCTTAAGAGGTTGATGGTGTTTTACCAATAACCCTGTACAATGCAGTACAAAAAAAAAACTTCGTTCGGCTTCGTGGAGCGTCTTTTTACACCCGTTATATGCCCTTACCTGGTATATCATGAGCTGGTCTTCGCACCTCATGAGCATCAAGACCCTGGTTCCTTTATGCCCTACGCCTACGACCAGCAGTTCCCTGCACTTATCGGCATCAGTGTTCTGTCCACCACTGCTCAGTTCTTCATCTTCGACGCCACTGCTGGGGATAGGGACCGATTCAAGGCTGTCTGCTAGGATCTGTGGAAAAGAAGAAGTTTTTCAATTGACAATTGAGGTTAATTTTATAATGATATTTCAATTACAATTTAATATCATGTTATTCAAATAATGATTGACTTTCTAAATACAAATATGTTAATAATTCGCTTGAGTGAGTGATTGTGTTGGGTTGCAACGCCCAACAACAAACATTTTATGTAATTATTATGATTTCGTAAGAATTAAATCTAGAAAGAGTTTGTTTACACTTTCATCAGATACTTTTGGACCAGACTATAGGTTACACAGTACAAGCTAGCCTGCGAGCTAGGTTAATCGGTGACTGCGGTGAAGTTACTTGCACCATGTGACCGCATTATACGAGTTACTTTCCTGTGCAGGAAGGCCAGTAGCTAGTAGTAGAGAAAGTAAAGCTACTTGTTTTGGTATATTTCTGACTTCCATCTTAGATCAAAATAATAACCGCTCCATATTTTCAAGTTTGTCCTCTAGTTGGCTCTAGTATGCTATCAGTTTATTGTTAAGTTTTCAACATTTCAATCGTGGAGCTCTTTAAGTTCTGCGTTGAGCTGCACGGTAACTGACAAATGAGTGCACTGACTGGACAGGTCCACTGTCAATATGTGTGGTTCTTTCCTCAAAAGACCATTTCAGACACCGATCTACATAGTCTTCACAAGATCTGACCATGATTTTGTCTGGACTTCAAAAGAGACTGTGACTTCTGAGTTTGTTTCAGCCTTTCTTCTCAGAGTAGTCAGATAGGAAACGCCGGCCTCACCTTGTTTAAAAAAAATATGACTGACGTGTAAAAGTGTTTGTACAAACCTACTTACAGAAATAAAATCATATATCGTCACTTTACACAGTATGGAGGTTATGGCGATTAGTCTATAGTTGACTGGATCGGCACGGTTACCCTTTTAGGGCACTGGCTGCACATTCGCAAGCTTCCAAGACTCCGGGTTCACTCCAGTTTTTATAGAGGCAATACAAGCGCGTTCCGACAACTCTGGAGCACAGCTTTTCAGGACTCTTGGGGGCATTCCGTCAGGTCCGCTGGTTTTATTCACGTCCAGACTATAAAGGGCCCTTCGGACCTCCTTTAGGTGAATTGAGATCTCCGGCATTGTATTACATGAAGAAAATGAAGACGAAAACAAAATACAGTTTTATAGACTAAATTAATGAGAGCAATCAATTAAACAAAGAAAATAAAAACAGAATAGAGTGTTCTAAACACTATATGATATCGGACAACGAAAACGAACCTTCACCTTCAACATTATTTTGTCGATTGTAACAATAACAATGTAGAATCGGATAGTAATTGACTTTTAAGTAATTTGTTTTAGATTAGCATCAGGAAAAGGTCTTGTCTTGCTTTATTTTATTTCACCTAATTATAATTAAAAAAAGGATAATTATTACAAAATAAATACCATGGATGTTTAAACTTGTTTTAATTATTTCAACATTTACAATGCCTCAAAAAAAGTAAACCAATAAATAGTTCTAAACGTCGATCTCACCAATTTTTTTGTACTAATTACGTTTCTTTCGTACGGTTATTTTATTGTACAAGTAGTTGTAATTTTTATACAAAAAACATTTACACCTGAAATTTGAATAAATATAAATAAATAAATATCGTCTGACATTGCACACAGCACCATCTAGTTCCAAGTTAAGCACTTAACTCTTAAGGCTTGTGTTATGGATACCAGATGGTTGATACACTACTTAAATACATTTTTTTTTTTTTGTAAGTACATACATATTATAAATATACATCCATGACTCGGGTACAAATGTCCATATTCATCATACAAACATTTGCCCCTACCGGGATTCGAACCCAGGACCATTTGGTTTCGCTGACTACACTTAGCCACTGTAGCCACTACACCAAACGTGTCGTCAAATGAATGGAAATTACGTTTAAGGCGCGGACTGACTACGATTTTAATCGCTATTACCGCACTCACACAACCGCATCTGCGCGTTTTACGGTAATGCACACACTCGCAAACGCTAACACGGGCGTTTGTGTGCTCAAGGAAAGTTGCATAGTATACGTAAGGAAATCAGATGTTTTCTGTTGAATATACTTACTTATGACGTGCGTTCTAAAATTCGATGTAATTACAGTGTCGGTTCATAATATGATACAATAAATAAACACACATAACAATTAAAAAAAAAACAAATACTGTTTATTTTTATTACAGTACATGATAAACAGGTCAAATATAAACATTCCGAATTTTACCCGACTGCTCTAGAAGGGGAATTATGCTTTTCGGGTGTAAGTCAGTATCAGGGATGGAAGGGTTAATTAAATGGGTAGTTATGCCATTTCAAACTAATGTTTGTGTTTTAGATAGGTACTTAGTGGGTGCGGTAAAAAAATAGAAAATAAAACCAACATAAAGGCCCTCGGACCACTTAAAAATCACATAAACTCTAAATAAATGCAATAATATCACAGCTCCAAAGTGACAAATGCCATAATGTTTCTAAGAAAATGCGGAGCCGGGACGGAAGCTAGAATTCTGAAAAATTTAGACGATAGAGGGATCATCCACGGGAATGGAAGCTGCTGCTGGCTGAATATTAGTTGGTATTTGCTAAAATTGGTAAAACAGTGCGTGAATTGAACTAAAGTTCTGTGGCGGACTACTAAGGCTACTCACTGCCTAATATTGAAGTGAAAATTCAGTCTCAGTGGAAATATGGGCAATAAAAATAAAATGTTGCGAAAGAGTTTTACAAGAAAAAGACGAAAAACTCGAAAAAATTATGGAATGTTTGGGTAAGTAGGATGATTACGGTATTGCATCATAACATTTGAAATTTGTATTTAGTTTAGTTTACTTACGAAACTGTATAAATCTATAGAAACGGTATTGACAATTTCTACAAACATTTTGCTAAATCCAAAAACAAATAGGTGCACTCTATTTTGATGTCTATAGAATGCATATTTGAATGCGCCTAGTGCAAACGTCTCTGGTCGAAGCAACCATCGAGGCGATAGCCATATTGCAATAGTAGGTATAAGTAACAAAAACAAACTTGCAGATAAATCAGAGTGCGTTCGTAATTATTATAATAATATAAATATTGCACTAGTTATATAAAAAGCATTTTGATTCTTTTGTAAGATTATTTTTATAATATTTATTGAGTCATTAGACCAGTGCCGATAATTTTTGAAAACGAAAAAAGTCACAGTAGGATGAAACCCATTGGAAAAGAAAGAGAATATAACAAAAATGAAAGGAAAAATAATTTACGGGCGATCCGAGGTCGGGAAGTGGGGGTTTAAGGGTAAAAAGCGGTTTATCTCGATTTCCGGCAAAACTACAAGTCTTATGGAAAAAAGTGTAATAAAAAGATCTACAACTTTTGTATTCACACTTTTTTCAAGTAACCTCAAAATTTATGTGAAAAATTCAAATAACCAAGTTCTTGGTTTTTTATTTTTATCTTTTACACAGCAATTATTTTTTTTACCGTGTTTTTAAAAAAGCAGATATTTTCACGTGAGAATTTTCGATTGAAAATTAGGGTGCTTTTTCGATATTAGGTCAAAATAAGGTGAAAAAAATAAATATTTTAAATCAATAAAAATACAGTGTGCTTGGAACATAAAAAGGTAAGTATTCAGCAAATTTCGCGGAAAATAAATGCTGTGTAAAAGATAAAAATATAAAACCAAAAACTTGGTTATTTGAATTTTTCACATAAATTTTGAGGTTACTTGAAAAAAGTGTGAATCCAAAAGTTGTAGATCTTTTTATTACCTACAACTTTGCTATTACACTTTTTCCATAAGACTTGTAGTTTTGCCGGAAATCGAGATAAACCGCTTTTTACCCTTAAACCCCCACTTCCCGACCTCGGATCGCCCGTAAATTATGTTTCCTTTCATTATTGTTATATTCTCTTTCTTTTCCAATGGGTTTCATCCTACTGTGACTTTTTTCGTTTTCAAAAATTATCGGCACTGGTCTAATGACTCAATAAATATTATAAAAATAATCTTACAAAAGAATCAAAATGCTTTTTATATAACTAGTGCAATATTTATATTATTATAATAATTACGAACGCACTCTGATTTATCTGCAAGTTTGTTTTTGTTACTTATACCTACTATTGCAATATGGCTATCGCCTCGATGGTTGCTTCGACCAGAGACGTTTGCACTAGGCGCATTCAAATATGCATTCTATAGACATCAAAATAGAGTGCACCTATTTGTTTTTGGATTTAGCAAAACGTTTGTAGAAATTGTCAATACCGTTTCTATAGATTTATACAGTTTCATAAGTAAACTAAACTAAATACAAATTTCAAATGTTATGATACAATACCGTAATCATCTTACTTACCCAAACATTCCATCACTTTTTCGAGTTTTTCGTCTTTTTCTTGTAAAACTCTTTCGCAATATTTTATTTTTATTGCCCATATTTCCACTGAGACTCAATTTTCACTTCAATATTAGGCAGTGAGTAGCCTTAGTAGTCCGCCACAGAACTTTAGTTCAATTCACGCACTGTTTTCAGTCATAAATTACTTGAAAACTACAATCGAATTATGCACAGAGCGTCCGGTGCCAACTATCCAAGTCGAGCGCTGCCCGACGACTAAAGTATGACCGCGTAAACTATTGTCACCACTATGGAGCGTCAATAAGATTGAAAATTGAAAATGATATTTGTGTTGAAATGTGACGTAAGCTGCGAATGGGCATTTATTTTACTGCTTTTCTTTAGATTATTTAAAATATAGACATAAAATTAAATAATGGTTTGGTTAAAGTTTAAAAAAAATGGAAAACCTACTTAATTCTTTAAAAAAACTGGTGTTATCGCTGGAAATACAGAGATCTTCGACGTCAAAGTTTATTTTTGTGCTACAACTTCCCAATTTTTTATTGGGAATATCAAACTATTATTTATTATTCTGTTCGGTTTAAATTCTTCTTTATACCCTTCTCTGTTCACTGTATTTTTCGCGTTACTTATTTTTATTACATTACGTCATACTCGACGTTCTAAGAAACCAATTTTTGGGAATATTGAGATAACACCGCGCCTTAAACAAAATTACACCCAAAACCCGGTTCCCTCGCGATTTTTTCTTCACCGTTTTGAGAGCAGTGGTGATGAAATAATTAACACATCGTAAAGCGCCTATCTACTGCCACTGCTATCAAAACGGTGAAGAAAAAAATCGTGAGGAAACCGGCATGTCCTAGAACCAAAAACTCGAAGCCATGTGACATCTACCCGTTCTGGGCCCGCGTGGTGGAGCACGGCCCACTCCCTCTCCTGAGAGGCCTGTGTCCCCGCAGAGGGAACATTATAGGCTTATTATGGCATATAGACAACGTTTACTGCAAATAAACGTATCCTCTTTCTTTTCATTTCGTTATTTGTTAATGATAATAATAAGTTGCTAAAATTAAGAGTATCTTTGGTGTTCTTGCCCGTTGTTCTCCATGAAAACTAGTTTTGGAATGGGCGACTAGCTGGCTCATTTACTGATAAGCCTTATTGAAATAAATTTCTAGTCATGTTTTTCTGTCGTTTTCTTAAAAACTATCATATATCAGTTATAATACTTATAATAAAGCTGAAGAGTTCGTTTAAACGCGTTAATATGAGAATCAACCAGTCAGATTCAAAAAATCTTTTTGCATTTGATAACCTAATTTTTGAGGAAGTTTATAGGCTATTCAACGTCACGCTACGACCCTTAGGAGCCAATCAAAAAGAAAAAAATCACGCGGACGACTTCGCGCAGAAGCTACTCACATATAAGAAGAAAAGTCCTGACTCAATCACTGACTGGATCATCAACGCCCAGACCAAACCCTTGGAACTAGAATGCTGAAATTATGCACAGAGGTTCCTTTTGTAATGTAGTCCAGGAATGAGGCGGTTTTTTTTTTTTATTTCCACGGGATTGGGTTTATAGAGAACTTTCACACAGTCACTAACCAGTTACCATTATTATAAAAATATACATTAATACACAAAAAACAGTGATATTCAGAATATTATCACTAGAAACAAGGATAAACTACGTGCTCCCTTTCACTGGCTTCATAAGGTTCATAACTCATTTGTTGGGCTTGGTATAAACTTTTATAACCAGCTTCCCTATTCTTTGTTAGATATGGCTTTTAATGCGTTTAAAGCTAAAGTAAAATCCAACCTTAGTTTAAAGGCATACTATTCAATCAACGATTACTTAAACAATAAAAATAGTTGGTCGCTGTGATTAACTCAAGACAATGCTTATGTTCTTGATGTAATTTTTTTCTTAATTAAACTTCGTCATCTTGCTGACTATGGTTTTGTTGTTATTAGTAATTTAATTAAATATTTCTTTATTTTACTTCGAAGGTCCTAGTTTATCATTTGTGACTTCTAGTTACAGCTACACATATAAACATAATGATGCATTGCAAATGTAAGCGGGCACGCCCTTTATGCCTGGTGGCTTTTATTATGTATTAAGTTGTGTTTACGTTTTTATTTTTTATTTCTGCTTGAGTATAGTTTTCAATATTGGCGTGTGCTATCTGACATATGCCAAATAATTTTAATGTTTTTGTATTTCGTAATGTTAATTACTTACTATTGTATAGAATCCAGTTCTTTTTACTGAACAGGCAGATGTCCTGCTGGACAGTGTGCTACACCACTTCGTCCCAGCTGAAGCACTAGGAAGTGGTGAAGGGCAGGCGTACCGGGGGACTGTCTTGTGTAATTTTGACGTACAAAAAGTGCTGATTCTCAGCGTAGTTTGAATAAATGACTTTTGGTTTTGATTCTGAAATGCAAAGCTCATCCATGCATACCCAGTTTTACGGATATTTATTGGTTTCCTTATCCGTATTTTGAAAAATAATTTTATTTAAGTAATATGATGGGAATGTGCAAGTAAATTTTTTGGGTTTTTTTTTATTTTCGGGAACCGAAAGTTGCATCACCTAAAAAGTTTTAATGCTGACTGTCTGTTAGATTGCGTTGGATTTATGCGAAGATTTCTTTTGTTTTTGTTCTTTCTTACAATTTTGTTTTAATTTTTTTATTCACCCCATTCCACAGGCGTCTTCAATAGAAATATCGATTGGTACTACTCAGGTATCGATTTCATTTTCTCGACTAACTGTGCTCCAGTGCCGCCATCTGTTGTTGATTTTCGCTCGCCTGACTTCGTAGTACTTATGTTATCGCACAGATATCGCCACAAGTAGCCTTTTGGCTCAATATGATTCTTAAGATGACTGACTTTCTTTGTTATTATTTTCTTACTGCACTTATCGAATGTATATGAATTAAATGGAAGACGATCATGTTGGTATGTCTGGAGCTCTGCGAGATGAGTGTGTGCGAATTGTGTTAAATTAGAAATAAATAAATATGTTTTTCAATGCTATCGACTCACCCTATTCCCGGCGCAGGCATCTCTGACGAGGAAGTTCAGCCTCATCTCGGGCAGCGAGTATATCTCGAGGTTGCCGTTCAGTCGCAGTACGAACAGCCAGTACGTGGGCTTCACTTCTACGAGGTATTTCTTCCACCAGCGGGAGATACGACGAGGTACGCCCGGGTTCTTTGATTGTTCCGCTAACATTATCTGTGAAAGGTAAGTTTTTTTTTAAGAACCGAAACAAAATACATTTACACATAACATAACATCACGCCTGTATTACCAGATGGATTAGGCAGAGGTGTACTTATATTATAGTACACACACATTTCGCCAGTTATGTTTAAATCCCATGTAATAGGGGGCGAGCCTCCATCATCATCATCATTATCATCATCATCATAATCATCATCATAATCATCATCATCATCATCACCATAATCATAATCATAGTCATCATCATCATCATCATAATAATCATCATCTCCCATCTATACATCATCAGCCTAGCCATTTCCAGTCTAACCAGATGCAGCTGAATACCAGTATTTTACATGGAGCGACTGCTTATCTAACCTCCACAACCCAGTTACTGGGTAATGTGACGCACGGTTGGCGCAGTGGTTAAGCGATTGACTGCTGCGCTGCGTGTCGCGGGTTCGATACCCGCACGGAACCAATATTTGTATGACCTACAAGTAGTTGTTCCTGGTCTGGCTGTTTGTGTATGTGAATTTAAATATTTGTAAACGCACCCACGATACAGGAGAAATTCCTAGTATGGGGCAATGTTTTTAAAAAATAAAATTAAACTAAACTAAAATGTGATACCCCTTGGTAAGACTGGCTGTCAGACTTTCGGGCCCCGTACGTTCTGACGACCCGTAACGACTGTCAAAGATCCAAGAATGAGAGCCGGGACCAACGTCTTAACGTGCTTTCCGAAGCACGGGGGAGTCTTTCGTCCACGGACCAACCGCGGCAAACGCAGCTTATGTCTGTGACAAATAATCCTATTTTTTTTTTTTTTCTAATGAACAAGTACTCACGCTAGCCATGGACGCAGGCGTCTGGTCCCCCCCGTACAACAGCTCGTCTTCATCGTTGAGCTCGTAGATAGCGCCCGGCTTGAACCCCTCAGCTTTCACGTTCTTCTTGCCTTTCATTTTTCCGCTGAATTCACCTTTCACCTGGAAGCATAAATACAGGGTGTAAAAAGACCCATCACTTAGCCGTTATCTACGTATTCTGTACATCAAACTATAGTTCGTTTTTTTTAACCCAGGTAGTAATTTGACAGGTGTAATGTCAAACACCTATACTAAAAATCAAAGACGCAAATACTTGAAATGTCAGATTACTATCTGGGATTAAAAATTAAGTAACATTGAGCAAACATATTTTTTTTGTGCGAATACCGCCTTTATTGTTATTATAACGCACGCATAGCTTTGTGGTTATGGAAACATACAACGGTACAGGATCTGGCGGGGTAAATAATATTTAAAACATGGTTTCGTGAAAAAAAATTAAAGAAATGGTGTTCGAACTTTGACTATGTCATTTGACATTGACAACGCCTTTACGTCGTTAGTTCAAGGGTGATTTTCGTAGTGCAAGTGTTACCACTAACGTGCGGTTCACTTCCTACTGTCAAGAACAAAACCTGTAATAAACTCTAAGCTATTATGGACACCTCTTGCTACAAATTCTTGATATAATAAATGAAGAAGATAGTGACGATTTCGGTTCGTCGTCGTCTGAGGATAGTGATGTAGAACAAAATATAAATCAAAATGTCAAAGATCACTTTTGACAGGCCGCTTACAGTGCTTATGCTCTTCGGCGTGATCAATGATAAAACAAGACAGCTTCAATGACGAAGTCAAAGCCAACCTCAAATCATTAATTATAATTTACAAGAATATTGAATTTATTTTAAGTGTAGGGTGAGCGAAGAATGGGCAAGAAACTCCATAGTCACTCTTTTAAAATGTTTTACAATGTTTTGTGTACATTAATCAAAATTATATGTGAAGGCGATATAGCTAGAATATATATATACAATATACATACATAGAATCAAATTACTATAGTACAATAGGTCATCCGAAGAAGAAGGAGATGAAGAAGAAGAGGATGAAAAAAGATTGCATGTAGCAGAGATGAGAATGTTCAGATGGATGTGTGGACTGGCGATAATGAATAGAGTAAGAAATGAGTATACAGAGTGACAGGGGCCTCAACGCACAAACTGTAACCATGAATTCAGCACATGATTATTAGTCGGTTATCAAAAAAAAAAAATGTGCGGTTTCATAGAAAAGTGCAATACCTACGCGATCAAAATGTATGGCAATGGTAAACAGCAACAATGGTAAGCAGTTTTTTTTTTTTTATAACAGACGAAAAATTTCCACGCTTGGGATTTCAGAATCATGTATTGGTGACAGTTTGCGCGTCGTTCAGGTTGCCCTGTCACCCTGTCTAAGGGGAAGTTTGAAAGTGGCGCCAGTAACACAAAGTTGAAGGAAAATGGTTTGGCTTGGTATGGCCATGTGATGAGGAGGGAGGATACGCATGTGACTAAATAGAAAGAAAGAAAGAAAGAAAATGCGTTTATTTGCGGTAAACATGACGCAAAAAATAACACAAACACAGAAAATATGAAAAGGTTGGGTTATGAGTGATGAATACAAATGTTGATTTATTCAAGGGATGTATACCGTGATTTACACCCACAATTCGTCATTTATGTTCAAATTACAGGCCGACTAGAAGTAAATGGTCTAATTAGGAGTCAATAGTTATTGTAGGAGAGCGGTGGTGGCCCAGTGGTAACAGCCGCGACTTACAAGTTGTAGGTTCGAAGCCAGACAGGCGCTTTACTTTGTGTAAATTATGTCATCACTACTGCTCTCAAAACGGTGAAGGAAAACACCGTGAGGAAACCGTCATATCCTAAAACCAGAAATTCGAGTACATGTGACATCTACCAACCCGCACTGGGCCCGCGTGGTGGAGCACGGCCTACTCCCTCTCACAGAGAGGAGGCCTGTGTCGCAGCAGTGGGAACATTAAAGGCTGATGATGAGTTATTGTCATAATTTTTATATTGTACACCTACCTCTTTTTTTAATTTTAATTTTCTTTTGGTTTATTTTCGACATGGGTGTCATTTTCATGGTTTTCGAGGTCGCTGCTAATGGAGTCAAAATCAAAATTCAAATTTTTTGTGCAAACCTTTTTAAATAATAAGCCTCTTTTTAACTTTCTGGCCTTTTCTCATGGTTGGTCGCAGTTACTAAACTAGGGTACCCCGACCAAACGGGTTAACTTAGAACTATGACCAACCACGCATTCAAGTTGGTCGCAGTTACCTGTTTATTTAGTATTTTTAAGTTCCCAAAATACGAATTATTTCAAGTTGAATTAAATACATGCCATATTAAAATGTGTCCGAGTGTAGCACTTACCTGCGTACTGTCAGCATCGGGCGGCGTGAACAGGCCGCTGAGGTCGCGGTACACGGTCGCGCGCAGTAGCGCCGGCCGGTGCGGCACGGCCTGGCGCGTCGGGGCCAGCCGACCTGACGACTGCAACATGACAACTGTGTTTTACGCTCTAGTCTTTTAAATCTTCGTCAGTTTTCAATTTTTTTCCTTTAACAAGGACACGGTATACTTTTTGAAGCTACGGCACTGAGCTGGCTCTTTCATAGAAAACTATATTTAATTACTATACATATACCTTTGACCAACTTCGAATTGACAATTGACATCAACCTTTTTACCAGCCTATAAACATTTTATCTCTATAAATAAAAATAAATTGCCAAAAATGTGTTCGCGCATCACTTCAAAGCGGTTGCACATATTTGGCTCATTCGTAGTGTATATTTAATTATCAGGACAAGGTTTGTATGAAAGAAAATATTTGGAAAATCGTACATAAAAGTGAACGTTTGTACGGAAATACGTAATTTATGACGATGGAAATATAAATTAAAAAGAAAATTAATGAATCGTCAGAACTTGTCAGTGACACATTTTTAATTCGGTCTGGCAAGTAAAGAAGATGGCTGAATGACATTCATTTCTGCGGTACTGACATTACGACGAAGCATAAAATGCTGAGTCGGTAAAGCAGACTCAGGCCAATGTTACACCAAATGGTCGTCGAATATGAATCGCAATAAATATTACAGTACTTTTAAGTGTCGGTTTTTAACCGACTTCAAAAAAGGAGGAGGTTCTCATTCTTTTTTTTTATGTTTGTTACCTCAGAACTTTCGACTGGGTGAACCGATTTTAATGATTCCTTTTTATTTGAAAGCTGGTGCTTTCCATGTGGTCCAATATAAATTTTATCGAAATCGGTAAAAACGGTTTAAAAAAAATCAACATAAATTATTTTTAAATAAAAAAAAAACCGCCTTCAAACGGACGTGGACGTGTAAGACAATCGTTTTCGAATTGGTGTGGTGTAGGTACCATAACTAAAACGTGAAAAATAAAAAACTTTGTATTATAATAATAGAAAGCGATTGTCGCGCAAATAAGCGATCGTCGCGTTCATATGTCACTTTTGTTAGGTAAACCCTCAGAACAATAACTTAAGCATAGAAGGAAGCTAAATTTAACTAATATAGTCGTCTCTGTTTTCTTACACACTAGAAAGAGACAGATGTAGGTTGCTCAAAATGCAAATCGTCACAAAGCAAACGTCAATTTGGCTACCTTGGCTACCTTTATGATACCAAGTTTAAAAGCTACTTAACGTCTCAGATTTTTGTCTATGACTTTGTTCATCACATTTTTTCGTATAATGCTTATGGGTGCATGGGGGTTGAAGTGCTTCGTTGATTTTACGTGTTTTTGTAAAAATAGTACAAAATTAATAGTGATTTAGTGTAAATCGCAAAGCTTATAGATTAAATAATGTCCTGCATTATAGTGGGATGTAAATCACATTCATCCCGCAAAGAAAATGATGCGGAAATCATAAGCTTCCATCGGTAAGTAATCAAATATGGTCATTTTATCGGTTTTGTATTCTCACTGTAGGTTATTTTTTCAAATTATTTGAGCTTAGTGTACACGGTAGTGTTTTGAAATCCATATTTTATGCAATTAAATAATTCGATTCTAGGGAAAATATAAATTTTAAATCGGCATATAAATATTTTGCAATAGTGCTTGCAAAAATAAACTATCGATAGAATATCGATAGAACTAGCGTCATCTAAATTATTACATTATTTTTCTTTACACGTAGTTTTGGGAAGGATTACATATTTAAGAGTGAAATAAATACTTAAATACCTATGGTCTTGCCAGCAAATCGTACGTATGAGTAATGAAATGACAGTGGTCAAAAATCCGTGTGGCTCATGGTATAATAATTTAAACTCACGTGTGGCTATGATTTTTTTGTCATTTTCAGATTTCCCTCCGATATTGATATGAGGCAAAAATGGATCAACGCTATTGCACGTAACTACTGGGAATGGAAAAAACAACATCGTATTTGTTCCAAACATTTCAGCGATGACTGCTTTATTAAAATATTGCTACCAACGTCAATTTTTGATTATTTACTCGAACATTCATTCGATAATGATGTATTGGATGAGCATAGAAATTTGTTGATTAAATTGATAAGCAAAGAATATTTAACAATTAGAATTCATTATATCGCAAAATAATTATCTTCTCCTGTAGAAAAAGTAAGGACATTTCTAACAAAAACTTTAATGCCAAGGAGCGATACCATAAACTAAGAAGTCGATATCGGTATTTATTTTATGCATAGTCACATCACTAGCTAATACTCTTTTGTCTATGACAGCGTACACTTCAAATGTCCTAAAGCGCCTTCTATGCTTTAGTTATTGTTCTGAGGGTAAACCGGAACGCGTAGTACGCTGACAGAGGGCGCCTTCCGGTTTTCCGAACAACAAGTGACATAATTATGAACGCGGCGAACGCTATTCGCGCGACGATCGCTCTCTGTTAGAACGCGGCTATAGACGTTTCACACTAAACCAAAGACCGTGTGCCCCGACACAGCCCCATCCGATTCTATTTATCCCATAACAAACTTAACATTGTAGTTGAAAATCATTTTCTCCCGTACATTCCAACTGCAAATGTAAGTTTGTACGTATAATATTGAGTGATTTACCATGTTATTTTACAACCATAGACTTCTTATAGGTTTTCTTGTAATCTATACTTAATCAAAAAACTATTTTTATATTATTATGAAAAATTTTAGGCGCAGTAATTTCGGAGATAAAGATGGGGGAATGGTCAATTTCAATGTGTCTTTAAAAAAAATGAGACCACACAACATGCCCTTTCATTTGATAAGTCACACTGTCAAAGTTTACGTTCTTTTTCTTCTAATTTTCCTTTTTATTCAAAATTCATTTATTTAAGTTAGTTTATGATTAGTTAAACGTACGTGTTTGGTTTACAGAAATTCTTATGTGTACCAAATTTCAACTTAATCAGTCCAGTAGATTCGGAATAAATTGGCTGTGACAGACGGACAGACCGACAGACACGAGTGATCCTATAAGGGTTCCGTTTTTTATTCGGACGTACGGAACCCTATTAATCAAATGAAATTGTATTAAATTAAACGTGTTTTCCGGAGGTTTCGGAATAGTTATACACTTCATGAATTGTGCCTTCAAGATAATCTAGATTACAAAAAAAGTTATAGGTGAGGTTTGTCGAAGGGGCTTCATTTGATGTCTTGTCCATACTCACCGCGCCATCCTTCCCTCGGAACTCTCTGAGGGCGAGCACCAGCACTCGTCCGCACATAGACATCACACACAGATACGGGTCGGCTGTGGCCGCGTATTGTGCGGTCCATTCTAACTGGATCGATTGCAGGTTTACGCCGTCTGTGGAAGTCAGAATGCGAACAAAATGAGGTTAAAGATTCTCTATTTATTCTAAACTAGCGACCCTTCTCTCTAAGTCCGTCAACGAGGATACGGGTCCGTCCGAAAGTACTTCGCTACATAAAAGTGAACCCTACTCCCGATTAATTAACTTTTCTGGACGAACAAAAACACACCGGGAGTAAGGACAATTGTCTAAACGTTTTGTCATTAATTTTTAGTTCGGGCCCCGGACTAATCTTATGTCCGTAGGTGATACGGAGTAGGAAACGTCCGTAAATTCGGCCGAAACTACGGACGACTTGTTCTTGTACGACTGAACAGAACATTGTATAAGATGTTTAACTGAATTAATGCACATTATAAAAGTAGTTTGTTCAGAACCGCTTACTGAATAGATTTCTGGCATCTAAACTATAATAATAATATTATAAAGAGAAAAGATTTGATTTTTTGTATGTACAACACGGTCACATTAACTTGACGCATCTCTGGAATGCGAGGCCCCGCCCGCTTCCCCCCGCATTCCCTTAGCTCGCCCGGCAAGGGTCAGTATGGTCAGCATCTTTGTTACCGATACGCGCGTCGATAATTTGGCTAGATTTCTGTTGTTGTTATATTGTTTTTGGATATTATTGTTACGTTTTCATTATTGTTTTGTTAAGTTTAGACTATTTTTGTTACTGTTAATTGTTTGGACTGTTGTTTGAAACCGTAAAACATGGGGAAAACTATACACAGTGAAGGGAGAAATCTCATTTTAAAAGCGCTACAGTTTTTCGAGAATGAAAAGAAAAATGGACGTTTTTGCATACCTGTGGATCAGGTTGAAAAACGAACCTGTGCCGCAACCGGGATTTCAAGAAGTACTCTTTTTAAGTACTTTAAGAATAAATATTTTTGACAATCAACATAAAATAGTTTTTTTACTACCTACACTTCCTGCAAATAAAGATTTGAAATTATATAGGTAGTATCTACTACCTACATACATTTTTTTTTCTTAAAAAAAAACGTTGCCCCACACTAGAAATTTCTCGTGTGTCGTAGGTGCGTTTAGTTGTTGATGCTTTTTTGTCACACCGTACCAGAGTGCCAAAATGACGTCATCAACGCCAAGCGTCAAGTTAATGTGACCGCGTTGTATGTTTGTTTGTTACGCTTTCGAGCTTAAACGGCTGAACGGATTTGGATGAAATTTGGCACATGGGTAGACCATGAGCTAGATTAGGACAAAGGACACTTTTTATCCCAATATTCCTACGATGTCAAGACTTAGGGGGGTGAAACCTAGGGGCACAGCAAATTTTTAATATAGGTAATTATTTATCATAAAAACTATTAAAACTACGTAAATTACGGTCATATGTTCGCTGTACAGTCAAAGTCAAAACAAACCAAATTGGACGACGTACATACTACGCTAGACCCTTACGTGCGCGACTGTGTGCGTGCGCAGATTTGTAATGTGACCACAATTTTCTCCCACAATCAGTATAAGTAACTAAATAAACATTGTTTTTTACATAACAAAAACAAAATAAGTTTTTTTTTTTTTATTGTCTGTTTGGTGGTGTACAGGGTGGCAGGGATATCGACGCGCAAACTGAAACCATGAATTCAGCACGTGATTCTATAATCTATTCGCGTTAAGAAAATAGTGACTCATCAGTGCAACAAGTGTGCATGAAACCAACGGCTAGCGCTTTTCCGCATTGTCGGCTCGTTTGATCCCGTCGATTTAACTTAATATTAGCAAGTGACGTGAAAAGATAATGACCCTCGTAGTACGTTGACACGTTTGATGCGATTTAAATTCTTTGAGTTATTTATTTTGAGTTGAATCTTTGCGTAGAGATTCTATACCTGATGTAATCTTCACCCGTTTTGGATAGACATAACCTTTCCGTTACATGTTGTATAGAGTAAAAACCTGTTCCTATTCTTTGAATTCAATCTTATTTTTTGTATCAATATTTTACAGTTTTAAGGGGCCATCATAAATTTTCACACCTTAAGAGGTCAAAGTGTGACAAGGAGACAACACAAGGTGACATGTATAAATCAAACTTGCATCTGTAACATTTTTTTTTAAATATTACCAACTCTACACCTAATATAACATCACGCCTGTAATCCCCGAAGAGTAAGGCTGGGGTGCTTTATCCTTATTATTATAAGGTTTAATTTAAAACGGCAAAATATGTGACGTCACACACCAGGAGATTATTTGTCGCCCAAGTCCTTACAAACTACTTACTCTTAATAAGTCTTAGTCCCGTGGTAGTGACTTGCACCATAAACTTGTTGTTGCCCAGGTTGCCTGCGAAGATGGTTGGGGAACCCGTCATGAAGCCAGAGTTGTCGACCTCGTTGATTTCTTGACCTGTTGATTAGAAAATAAACATTTCACTACTAGGTGTAAGGGGCAAGCAGTACTAAAACATTTCTCTAACTTCAGTTTGCAAAAAATATGACAGTAGTCTATATTTTTTTTAAAGATTTCTAATATTATTATCTTATTTGAAAGTGTCATAATTATAGTTGTTAGTTAAGCATTTATCTCATAAAGTCTTTTCAGGGACGCTTTTCGCATCCGATATCGGTTATTTTGCAACTATATCAACGCGGCATCGCGTATTGACGACTCTCTGAGTTCGAAAGCATTAAAAATCGTACACTTCCTCTCGATCGGTTTGTGTATTGAGCGAAAGAATAAGCGACAACATCTCTGGTCACCGATGTTAAGAGTATCAATGTCTTCTATGGCCCTAAAACACGGTTTCCGTTCGAGCCCGAAGTATTTACAAACGAAGACATGTTATAACTGCAAAACCACTCCCTCTCACATAGCTGGGAAGAAGTGGCGCAACAAAGTGACCAGCAGCCCATCTGGACAATAAATGACTGAAGAAAAAAAAAAAAAAAAAAACTTGATTAAGATGTCATTGACAGTCGTTACGGGTCGTCAGAAGCCCGAAAGTCTGACAACCAGTCTTTCCAAGTGGTATCGTATTACCCAGTTACTGGATTGTCGAGGTCAGATAGGCAGTCGGTCCATGTAAAATACTGGTATTCAGATTAGACTGGAAACCGACCCCAAAATATTTGGGAAAAGACTGAATATGCAATGAGTATAAAACTGACCGGTCTGCAGCACCATGCTGCCGTCTTCCTGCGTCAGGATGAGGTACGCGTGCGAGCCCTCCGCCTCTCTCGCACCCTCCGTACTCTCGCCCAGCACCGACCACATGTCTATACAACCTGTAGGTAGAAATACGATTAAGCATTTAAAAGATGAGCTATATCATAAATAGGTAATAGGTATTCTACCGTAAGCATGTTTATTATTGTTTATAGTTTTGCTAAACTTTTTGCTGGACCTCACACGGCCTCGCCGCGTGACCAGCTCACGACAGTGCCATTTTCGAGTTCGAAAACACAAAATTCGATAATAAAAACCGTATAGCGATAAAAATATGCCTCTTAAAAAATACCGAAATCAGTTATTTGCAGACGTAGAGCCGTTTACAAATTGCTGCATTCAGTATATGTATTTGAAACTTTGGAATACTTTTTGTACTAATCAATAGTCATAAAAATATGCATAAATAAAAATAGACTTTATGACATGGCGCGCTAGGTCTATTATTATTTAAGCTGTGGCGTATGTGACTCTGTTATAGTACCGAATCGTATAGGATAAAACAGTAGAAGCGTTGTGTGATACCAATATACAAAATTAGAGTGTTAGTAGCGATAAAGAATAGACTTTATGGCATGGTAAACTAGGTATGTATTGCTTTAAACGTAATTTTGAAAAAGCTTCTCATGAGACAAGTATAATAAGTTTGAACGATTTCGATGAAGTAATGGTACACAATATTTATTACTGAATTTTTGAAGTTATCATAATCTGAGGAAACAAGGATTTTAGAAAGTTAATTAATTGAGGGGACTAAACAAGTGATGATAGTTTATATTGAATTTCGTCAATAGAATATAAATTATATATTTAGTGCTAAGTATATTCACATGATTCTTTTGTTTCAAATATTTTTAGCGCATTTTTTTTAGTAAGTTGTTGTTATAAACTTAATAAAATAAACTTTAAACTCACCAGGCAAATTAAAAGCAGTAATAAGCTGCGGCCTGACAGTCCTCTGTAGTACAGTCAGCGCCCCATTCTTGCCTCTACCGCTGCAGGCGACCAGCTCAATGACCGGGTTGTCTTGCTGCCGATTGTACTCTTCTGATAGAAGTTGAGGCTCACCCATCGATACGTCTCCGATTGGGCAGATGTTTAGGAGGGAGTCACAAACCTGGGGGATAAGGAAGGGGTAAATATTTAATTGATCCTCTAAAAACTTATCGAACTTCTAATGACGATCGCCTTTTTCGATCCTCTAAAGACCTTATTGGTAGGTATTTTTATTATGAGCCTTTTTAACCTTGTGGTGTGTTTGCAAAGGCTGTCGCAGTAACTAAGCACCCCGACCAAATAGGTCCGGTGAAGTGAGACTGAGACAGGGAGGTCGCGGCCGCCCACGTACTGGGGGACGAGCCGGGGCCGTGCCGCGAACTGGACGCGCGAGCTCGCGGAGCTGGGGGGAGGGGGAGGCCTTTACCAAGGAGTGGGACAGCACAAACCAATAAAAAAATAAAAAAAATTGCGGGGTGACCAACATGATTGGCTACATCCAAGTTGATCGCACTAATGGGGGATTTACACTAGGTCGATTTTCACCATACGGCTGGTCACTTACCAAATCACCTCACAAGCAGAATCGCCTCCCCATTTACACAGGTCTATAAAAATCGCAGGTGACTGGTTCATTCATTTTGCATCAGTCAAGCGGCGGGCGATCGCCTGCGACTGAGCATTTTCACGGTCGTGTTTAGTCACCCACCACATGCGACCCGATGCCGCACGACAAAGGTCGAAACCTACTCTACTTTGAAACTTGCGATTTTAGTCATCTGCGGCCTAGCCCAAATTGTTATTTAGCAGTTATAGTCACCTGTATAAAGCCCATATTTCTAAGCTATGGCGCAGGAACATCAAGGTCTAGTATACAGAGTGGCGGGACATCAATGCGCAAACTGAAACCATGAATTCAGCACATAAATCTAAACCCGGGTAGCATAGAAAATTTTCGATTGTTATCAAAAAAAAAATCTGCTGTATCATAGGAAAAGTGCAGTACCTTCACGGTCAAAATGTATGGCAGAGCAATTTATTTTTAATAACCGACGAAGCGGCGTTGTATCCATGGTGACAAGTTGTTCGTCGATATTCCGGCCACCCTGTATAAGTGAATTAGTATTTTTCGGAAAATAAAAGGTTATAAGTCTTTGCGTAGAGGTCCTGATATAAGAGGGGCAATTCTCGTACTTAAAAAAACGTTCAAATTCGTACAAGTAACCGTAAATGACACCACAAGGGCCATTGTAGCAAAGGGCTGCCCGCAAGGGGGCGTCCTATCACCGCTCCTATGGAACCTGGTCGTAGACAACTTAATAAAAGAACTCAACGACAAAGGTTACTTCACCGTAGGCTACGCCGACGACCTAACCATAATAATAAATGGCGCCCATGAAAACACCTTGTGCAATCTAATGCGCCAGGCCCTGAAGATAGTGGAGAATTGGTGCGGCAAACACCAACTCTCAGTGAACCCCACAAAAACCGAGTTGATTCTCTTCACAAAAAAGAGGAAATTAACGACACTACAACTACCACGTTTCTTTGGTACCACCCTAAGCCTATCAACTGAAACCAAATACCTGGGCATCTTTTTGGATAAACAGCTGAATTGGGCAAAACACACCAACTACATCACCACGAAGGCCAGTATATCCTTGTGGCAGTGCAAGCGATTGCTTGGCAAGAATTGGGGGATTAGCCCACGGGTTACCCACTGGCTATACACCACAGTCATCTGACCAATCATCACATATGGCTCAGTAGTCTGGTGGCCCAGAACAGAACTAAGCACAGCCCAAAGAGACCTCGAAAAGCTGCAGCGGCTCGCGTGTGCGGCGATCACCAGCTGCATGAGAACTGCACCCACCGCTGCCCTACAGGCTCTGCTTGGGCTACCGCCCCTACACCTCACTGTGAGGGAGGAAGCGACTCTGGCTACCTTTAGACTACATATAGCAGGAACCCTGAGCAACGACTCCAGGGTCAAGCACAAACGTTTAAGGGAAGAGGCGATCAGGCGTCAGCCGATGATGGCATCACCCTGCGACAAGGCCCTGAAACAATACTGCTTTCAAAAGCACTACAGCGTAGTGCTTGAAGAGGAGCAGTATGACCATTCAGGCCTAAAGGAACTGAGAATTTACACCGATGGATCAAAAACCGACTGCGGAACTGGAGTCGGAGTGTTCTCACACGACCTCAACATAAAAATATCCAGACCCCTGGGAATGCTCAACACGGTCTATCAGGCAGAGTGTGTGGGCATAATACAGGCGGCTTATGCCATAGCAGCCAGAAGAGTTGCGGACACCCGAATCCGCATACTCTCTGACAGCGCCTCAGTCCTCCAATCCCTAGGGAAAAAATGCATTACTTCGAATCTAATACTAGAATGTCACAATGCGCTTGAACGGGTAACCGTATCAAACCGCAATACAGTGACGCTACAATGGATAAAAGGACACAGTGGATCGCTAGGTAACGACGCAGCCGATGAGCTGGCCAGGAGGGCATCCAGCACGTCGGTCTGTGGACCGGAACCTATCGTGCCCATCCCGTTCAACCAACTACGCAGGTGGCTACAGGAGTACACCCACACACAAGCAGAGAGCTGGTGGGCGTCGTCACCGGGCTGCAGGCAATCCAAGGAAGCCATGCCATCACTAGACGGCAAGCTAACCAGGCGGTTGCTACGCCTGGACAGGAAAGGCATGCGCCTGGTGACGGGGACCATCACGGGACACTGCTCGCTAAACAAACACTTTCACACAATAGGCATAACGGACAGCCCTCTATGCAGGGCTTGCATGGAGGCTGACGAAACTGTCGCGCATGTGCTCTTCGAGTGCACAGGCGTCGCCCAAATTAGGTCAAAAACCCTCGGGACACACAGATCTTACACAGATGTTCCTAATAGACCAGGAGACCTAATCAGCTTCTGGAGGGAGGTGGGCTGGTTGGAATAACCACCGACGGCCGACATGGCTCACGCACAATGGTCCACTGAAGGACTAAGTGCGGAAACCAGACCAATAACATAGAACGTTCAAATTCAAGTCGCAATCTCATCTCAGCGACAATCAATGTTTGATATTGATTGTCACTGTCAACTTGTCAAAAATGTATATAAATTAATTGTGTTTATGACAGATTGAGACTGAGATCAGACTGTGAACGTTCTTAAAATTACGGGCATTGCCCCTCTGATATGTACACTTACGAGTTCGATCAATGATCTCTATCACATTGGTGGCTACACAGTGAGTCTATAATGTTCCCACTGCTGGGACTCAGGCCTCCTTTCTGTCAGAGGGAGTATGCCATAACTAAGCAGGCTCATTGCGGGTTAGTACTTGGTTATCATGACAGTCTTACTTAGACACAAAAATAAATATTCCCAAAAATATTTGTGAATTTGGATGTTTACATGTCGCTTTACTGGCTGAACAGATTTGAATGAGTTAACACACAGGTAAAATATGACATACATATAAACTCATGCCTTCGTTCCACGAGGGGAGGCAGAAACTACAGAACGCCTCCTGCTACGATCCTTACATACTCCTTTTGCCTCGTTCGTTCTGAGTTTGTAAAGACAAATCCGAGTCGATTTAGACGACTATCAGATGTAGCACCTCGCAATAGACGTGATAATAGTCTGCTATGTCTGGAGCCAGCCAAGACAGCACTTATGCGCAAAAGTGTCTACTGCATGGCGCCAGTCATTTATAACAAATTGCCGAAGACATGGAAATAGCTTCCGCCATCATTATTTAAAAAGAAACTCCGAAGCTTTTTAGTGGCGAAAGCATATTATACTATTAAGGAGTTCCTATTGAGAAAGAGTTTTTTAGCTAGTTATGTATAATTAATTAATATTTTAAAATTGTATTTTGTGTGTAATATTTTAAAATTGTATTTAGTAATAAGTTGATGTTAAATCTTTTGCATGCAGGCCTACGTGGTAAAATATGGCTGTACTATTATATTTTTTTTTCTGTCATCCTTATGTTACCCATATTTGCAAAATAAAATTATCTTTATCTTTACATCTGGTCATACACACACGCCGGTTGCGAGCACCACGCACCTGACTTTTCTGATGAACATCACCATTAAGGTCACTATAAGTCCTCATAGGACGCCCCATCCCGGCGTTTTGGCGTGAATTATGACCTTTATTAAAATATAGGATACTTATCATACGGGTACATGTTAAAAGTTTCTACTAACTAAAACTATTAAAAATATTACCCTCATTTTGGGCTTCACGCCAGTCAAGTTTTTTTTTTAACTTTTTATAATTTTAGAAGATGCTTGCTTTAATTAAGTATGTGAATGTCGTGTACACATGTAATTGGTTTATACATAAGAACTTATACCGATAACTTTTATTAATTAATTTAATATTTATTATACTGTGCCTCGGAAAGCACGTTAAGCCGTTGGTCCCGGCTGTCATTTGTGGATATTTGACTGTCGTTACGGATAGTTAGAAGCCCAAAAGTCTGACAACCAGTCTTACCAAGGGGTATCATATTACCCAGTAACTAGGTTGTAGAGGTCAGATAGGCAGTTGATCCATGTAAAATACTGGTATTCAGGTGCATCCGGTTAGACTGGAAGCCAACCTCAAAATGGTTGAGAAAGGTTAGGCAGATTAATGTGATACTATTGACGTAGCTATTAATATATTAATTAAATAAATAAATTGTGTTACCTACCTCAAAAACATAGCTGGTCAGCTGGGTAGATGTCCTGATATCAGATCCATACACCTCTAGTTCGTCCTTATCACTGATCTCTATCACGTTGGTGGCGACACAGTCGCTGATCGTGTCCAAGCGTCGCTTCTTCGCCAAGGGATCTAGTTGGTCCTTCTGATGTTGTTCTTTGTTGAGTTGTTGTTCTGTTTGGGACGAATAATATAATGCTATTTAAAGCCTGTATTCTAAAACGGGCAGTGCTGGCCCAGTGGAATCGACTCCACTTAAGAGTTGTAGGTCGCGAGTTCGAATCCAGACATGCGCTTTACTTTATGTAAATTATTTAATTACCACTGCTCTCAAAACGGTAAAGGAAATCATCGTGAACAAATCGGCATATCCTAGAACCAAAAATTCGAAGACATGTGACATCCACCAGCCACCAACCCGCACTGATTGTGGCGCACTCCCTGTCACAGAGAGGAGGCCTGTGTCCCGGCTGTGGGAACGTTATAGGCTGATTATGTGTGTATGTTACGTATTCTAAGTTATAAACCGTAGTAGGGATCGTAGCGGGCCTTTGACCGAGCTCGATAATCGAACCCAGAACCCGTGCCCAGCAGTCCAACAAGGTAGAATTAATGTGTAACAAGGTGATTAACCAAAAACCTCTTAGGGAGGAAGCGCCAAAGTAGCGCGTTGTTCAAATTTTCGTACTTTTTTTTGCAATTTGCAGGCCAGCGTCAGATTGTATGTTGAACAAAAATCCCATTGAATGGATTTTTCAAAAGTCATTCAATGGGATTATAAGAACTTAAGATGGTTGTATTGATGATTTTAATGATTATAATTCTGTAAATACATATTTGTTACGGTCGCGAATCATATTTTGATCAACATACAACCTGACACTGACCTACAAATTGTAAAAATCGTAAGAAAATTTTGATTTCGCGGGCAAGCTGGCGCTTTTTCCTTAATGGGTTTTTGTACTCATCATCCTGAACAATTTCTGCTATGAGACCACATGCTATGAGTTCCCTACATTTTGTCGAGTTATGTGTGTGTTATGTACGGAGCAGACGGGTTAGCGATTTCAGACTTATATTAACTGCAAGTCCAGGTTGTCTCACGATATGTTGATGTTTTGCTTATGTGGTACATTTATTTATTTATTTATTTATTTAACCATATTTAAGCTATCTTTACAGGCAACCCAAGACGATAGTTAAACATACACACTCACATATAATATTCTACATTTCACTAGGTACAACATACCCTATTAACACATAGGTACACATATTACACACTTCTGTAAGAAATTATAAACATTGCCACCTTTGTGAATTCATTCAGAGTACAGCTGAATAGATCTATGTCCCCTGCTATAAGGTTGAGAGTGCGCAGTGCGCGCGTCAGAGGCGCCTCGCTCAGGAGGTTGGTGCGCGCGCGCGGCTCCGCCAGCAGCCGCGGCCGCCTACGCCGCCATACATACCTATCCGGCACACACAAACCCATCAACCCCAATATATCTGCGTTATGCACCCTTCCTCTAAGTATTTTGAATAGGTATGAGTTGAGTGCGAGATCCCTCCTGACCCTCAACTCGTTATATCCAACCATACCCAGAATAAATAGAGTAGGGTACATTAATGGATAAAATGGGTATACCCCGTACAGTTGTAAGTACAAGTACCTCACAAACTTATTTTGAACTTTCTCCAGCATGAGCCTATATTTAGATTCATGCGGAGCCCAAATGACTGCGTTACATTCTAGCTGACTTCTCACTAGAGCGTTGTAAAGGGCTACCACTGCTTTAATGTTCTTGAAGTCGCGTATTAGCCGAAGCATGAATCCTAAATTTCTATAGGCTTTCCGGCAACAACCAATGATATGATCGCGAAACATTAACCCTGTGCTGAAATTTACTCCCAAATCCTTGACTTCTGTTACCCTAACCATTGGTAAACCATCTATATTATAATTGTATAATACAGGACTACGTGCGCGCAAGAATGAAATTATCACACACTTTTCGGCGTTAAACTGTAAGCGGTTCTCCTTACTCCAGCTGACCACCCTGTCAATGTCTCGCTGTAGTCTCGCACAGTCTTGCTCGTTACCTATCGCGAGAGACAGCTTGAGGTCATCCGCAAACAGCAAGCACCTCGCGTCCCTAACAATCCTCGGTAAGTCATTTATCGTAATAATAAATTGTAGGGGCCCGAGATTGCTGCCCTGACTCACTCCAGATCTGGTAAAATATGGATTTGATGTATATCCCTCATATTCTACATATTGCTGTCTCTCATACATGTAACTTGCAAAGAACTGCAATGAATGTGGGGTAAAACCAACTGATGCTAACTTTTTGAGCAAGACGTCGTTATTAACTAGGTCAAATGCTTTTTTAAAATCGAAGTAAGCAACATCAGTTTGTCCCCCACCATCCACTGCGGGCACCAGTTGAGTCATATGACTGAGAAGGTTAGTAGTGGTACTTCGTTCTGGTCGAAACCCGTGCTGTGCTTCTGACAGCTGACTGCTGACCTGTTGGTATATGTTTTTATGAAGAGCAGCTTCAAAGACCTTTGCAGGAGTTGATAATACCGCTATTGGCCTATGACCGTCGACTGTAGTTCCTAGCTTTCCTTTTGGTACTGGGACGACGCGAGTAATTTTCCACTGCTCTGGAAACACCGCAGAGTTTAAACATTTGTTAAAAATGTATTGAAGCGGCTTGGCAAGCACCGACCGACAATCCTTAAAGATGTAAGGAGGAATGCCATCTGGTCCTATCGATCTTTTGGGTTGGAGATTTTGAAGCGCGCAATTAACTTCTTTTAAGCTAAGGTGGTCTATATGTACCCGCGCCGCTCCGTTTTCACTACCCGCTTCTGCCATAGCCGCACCTACATCCAACTCGGCCCGCTCAGTGCAATACACTGAGTAAAAGTATTCAGCGAATGCTTGTACGCACTGCTTGCCAGATAACTCCTCACCGTTCTTAAAAATCTTTTTCGGAGTTCTACTACCCCTCTTAGATTTTGCATAATTCCAAAATGACTTTGGATCTTTCAACATCTGGTCTTGGATTCGATGCCTATACTGGTCATGAGCTTCCGCTATCTTATTTTTTATTTTAGTTCTGCACAGAGAAAACGCTTCGTAATCCGCCCTAGACCCGCTTGTTTTGTATTGCTTATGTAACATAGCTTTTTCCTTTATGTCGCGAATTATTTCTAACGTGTACCACTCAGGGTAAATGTACCTTGAGTTTACACGACTCCGCTTTTTTTTCGGAACGCAGTCACCTAATATAGAATTAAGAACATTATAGAAATAGTTTAAGCTCATTTCTAAATCCATTTCATACAAAGGAGACCAATCTATGGTCGCAATTCGAGAGTACATTGTTAAAAAGTCGGCTTTATTAAAGTTCCAACCTATAGGTGTGTGTGTGTCAGGTGTTGATGAGCTTGCTGAGCCGGAGGGCCGGCGCTGGCGCGACGTCAGCTTACCGTAATCTCGAGTGGAGGGTGATATGCGTCGATCGGTACTAGCGGTGCCTCTGCCGCGCGCACACACACACTCCCTTCCTCAGCCAGTGAACTCAACACTAAATCTAATTGACGATCGTTACAATTTCGCACTTTGTTACTCTGAATAAATCCACAAAAGGTACTAAAGTATTCAAAATAATTATCAACTGAAGATGGACATGAAAACAAGTTAAAATCTCCTAAAACCACTATTTGTTTGTATTTGTTAGATAACTGCTCAATTATATGAAATAATAACATGTATTCGTTTCGTTACTGTTAGGTGGTATGTAAACAACACACATTAAAAACATTTGTCTATTACGTAGATGCACAGTAGCACAAACCAGTTCGAACACTTGCTTATCGATGTTGACGTCATTTGGCAGCGACACTCTTCGCAGTTCAATACGCCGTGTGGCCACGAGACACGCGCCGCCTTGCTTTCGCCCATCCGCTCGATCACACCGTAAAATTGTGTATCCCAGTGGAACTATTTCTGCGTCATGGATGGATTCATTACAGCCTGTTTCCGTGATGGCAAACAAATCTTCACCCGCTGTCAGAATGCTGTTGTAAAAATACTCCAACTTCGTACGAAGACCTCGAACGTTTTGATATAACACAAGTATATCGACAGATTTATTATGGGAGTTTTGGTTTATTGGTTGGTCTACGAAACCACACCCATTCTGCAAATTCTGTATTTACTGCCCAGTTTTCCGGTTGACACAGTTTTTCATACTTGCTCTCTGGTACTCCTACGATAAATGACTCATAATCCCTTTCTGTCTTGTGTTTTATTTTTTCTACTTTAATTGGTATTTCTTCTCCGTAGATCTTCTTAACATGATTCTCCATATTTTGTACAGTAGTTTCTTTTTTCAAACGCCATACATAGTATTTTTTCTTCTCGGTTCCTTGAATATCTATTATTTTTGTATTTCCACCTTTCATTACTTCGCTGTTGGAATATCTATTTTTCTTTTTCCTATCTATTGTAGTCCATTCCCCTTCTTTTTCTGAATCTTCTTTATCTTTTTCCAAATTTCTCTGAACATTTTCATGTATTTGATCCTCCTTTGAATCTATTTCCACTGTTTTCATGGCCACACATTCCCTTGTTGGTACATTTTTGTTGTTACTAACTACCCGCGTTTGCTTTTTCTCAACAATTTTTGCAAACGTTATCTGCGGTGTTTTAGATTCTTTATCCGTCTGATCCTGGTTTTTCCTTTGTATTTCTATGTTATGATTCGTTTCTAGATTTTCATTTTTTTCTATCAAGATTTTAATCCTTTCTTCTAACGTATCTACTCTTTCTGCTTTTTCTCGTACAACCTTCAATATTTCTTTTAATTCTTTTAACTTTGCTTCTGTATTTTCAAATCTATTTTTCAATAATTTATATTCCTTTTTTTGTTCTTCAAACTGATTTTTCATTTCCAAACGGAACTCACGCAACTCCTCTAGAAGTAATTTCTCCGTGTCAACAATTACTTCCCCAGTATTTCGATGACTTCCGCGTTGGTTGATGTTCACATACTCACTCGGTGTAAATGTTTTGTCCAGGACTGCGCTTCCCCGGACAGGGGTATTAATGTTTCCTCTTTTAGGCATTGTGCAATCACATTCCGGACATATCCATTTATTCTTATATTCCTGCGAGAGAGACTCAACCTTTTCCTTAGTTAAGCCAAGACATTTTATATGGAACTTCTTCTCGCATTTTTCTTGCGAGCACTTCAAATACAGTGAGTCCTCAATAATGGCATCACAGCCATTACATTTAGAACCCATCTATAATTCCGCACTACGTACTATTTTTTACTATTTGTTTTTATGACTCACACGCTCCGTAATACGTCCGTTCGCTTGCGCGGTACGCGGTACATATAACATTTAAAATATAATCTACGATTCTTACCACTCTCAGACACCGTGAGGTCCACAGTGGCTTCTAACGGCTTGTCTACTGAGAACAGCATTCTGTTCTCCCTCTCAGTCACTCTCAGTAGGAGAGAGTTGCCCAGTCGAGAGCCCAGGAACAAGAAGTCTTCTTCTATGACGCACATCTGTCGGCAAAATATCAATTTCAGTCACGTTAAAACTTCACTAACTCACGAACTCACTAGCTCACAAACCCACTGATTGACAAACCCATTAACTCACGAACTCATTAGCTCACAAACCCACTGATTGACAAACCCATTAACTCACAACCCATTAGAGCACAAACCCATTAATTGACAAACCCATCAACTCGCAAACTCATTAACGCACGAACCCATTAACTGACAAACCCATAAACTCGCAAACCTATTAGCGCACAAACCCATTAATTGGCAAACCCATCAACTCGCTAACTCATTAACGCACAAACTCATCTACTGGCTAACTCATTAACGCACAAACCCATCAACTCGCTAACTCATTAACGTACAAACCCATCAACTCGCTAACTCATCGCACAAACCCATCTACTCGCTAACTCATTAACGCACAAACCCATAAACTCGCGAACTCATTAACGCACAAACCCATCAACTCGCTAACTCATTAACGCACAAACCCATCAACTCGCTAACTCATTAACGCACAAACCCATCAACTCGCTAACTCATTAACGCACAAACTCATTAATTGACAAACCCATTAACTTACACAGGTTGTAAGCACAGAAGCGGCGGCTCTGTCCAGATGGAAGCTCCGCACAGTTCGCACGGAGTCTGCTAGTAGTGTCAACACATATAGTTGTCCTCCTCGTAAGGA
The DNA here is from genome assembly GCA_937001585.2 of Brachylomia viminalis. Taxonomy (NCBI): domain Eukaryota; kingdom Metazoa; phylum Arthropoda; class Insecta; order Lepidoptera; family Noctuidae; genus Brachylomia; species Brachylomia viminalis. The sequence goes on from OW443317.2 coordinate 20,366,063, forward strand.
TAGAGCCAGTCGACCCTCCCCTAGAGGGGCTACGCATGAGCCGTCTAGCGTTATGCACACGCCTTCTTGGATTCCTGTTGAATGAGACAAGTATTGAAGTACTTTTGGCCACAGTTTCGCCCGCGTGGATGTCGGAAAATATACCACTGGAACGTACTACCAGGGTTAAAGGGCTATGTGTTAATTCAGCCGTTTCGCCGTTTAGCCGTTTTTGCGCCAATAAAGTAAAAAAAGAAAAATATTTTATTTGGGACACGCACAGGAAATACAAACAGTAAAAAAATATAAAAGGAGCAATCCGGAAGATACATCCAGACAAACAAACAAACGGACATAAATTCTTCGTTACTATTTTATTATAATTATTTAAGTATAGATAAACTAGTGTGAAAATACATTTAAATTATGGAAATTTTTGATTGATATTTTCAGGACCATTCGTTGTGGAGATGCTTTGGACTTTGGAAAGGTATTTGTCCAGCAATGGACGTCTTTCGGCTAACTATGATGGAAAAGGGCTTCGCTTCGATTCATACGGGGACAGATCACGTTCAAGTTGGACTTAGGAGATACGTCCAAAATCATTTTCCAGCATTCCTGCAATGCCGCAACTTAAGGCTGCGCTAGTCGGCATTTTTTTTATAAGCAGAATAGTTACACATAAAGTAATTTAAAAGCCTGGAAAGACCCCTGTTTCAACACTAATTTAAAGCAACTTTGGGCGTGAATAAATAACAGAAGGAGTATGAAATTTCCAAAACTAAAATTCATACAGACTTAGTTCAATACTCTAAACAAAAAATTACACATAAAAAATGTAGACATTTTACATAGGGTGAGTAGTGACAGAATGGGCGGTCTTATCGCTGAAAGCGATAATTTACAGACTTTTAGTTCAATATTTAAGAGTCCAAATATCTTTATATTTAATTAATACATACGATAGATCGTTTTTTCACAACAAACCCACACCCCAAGGTTTGTACTTTAAATTTTTCGGTACATTATTCTTATCTTACGAAGCGACGCGTGCTTTACTTGTGGTTACTAAGTGTACGAACACGCTGTGAATGTGTGTGTAAGCGCAGGAGCTTTCGGTACCGTCCGAGACGATGGCGAAGTCGGAAGTGTGTGTGTGCGTGTGTATGTGCCGACGCTAATCGTCTTTACGCACACGTTCACAGCGTGTTTGTACACTTGATAACCACAAGTAAAGCGCGCGTCGCTTCGTGAGATAAAAATACTGTATAAAACATCGTGCTCGCTTACGACAACGACTTTGGGCCACGACTTTGGGCGAAACAGTAAGCGTTTTAGCCACGGCCAAGACCGAGTTCGAGCCGTCAACTAGCCAGTAGCAACGATAATATTTCATACAAGATCCTACGCTTATATTACTCGAGTGTATTTTAATAGGATACTTACTGAGTGGAAAATTTGTAGTATGCGTGGCAACGCTATTCAACGATACGCCGTACGGTGGCACCGACTGATTTAGGTATATTAGAGAGTTCACAGCCATTATCAGACAACCACCTGGAAATCAAAACAATATCAGTAAATGTTACGCAAGTATATACAAAAATAAGTAAATTCCTTTGTATATAAAGTTGGCAACACTGGTCTTCTTTAACAAACAGAACTAACAGTCTTGAACAGACTATAGTCAGCGCGTTATATGTCAATAGAGATAGGAAAGTGCAGCGCGCCGGGACCGTTATCGGTAAACGGCTACGTGCTCACCTGGTGTCGATGAGTCACTAATGATCAGTAAGCTTGTATGAACAAGATACGATAATAAACGTTACTTATCGATATATTTCTTTTATTGTTACGCCCTTCACTAAGCGGCTCCATAAGGCCCGTAAGTGCAAGCGAGATAGACATAGAGAAATTATTTATGGCCCGACGACTCAGTTGATAACGCGCTTACTATAGCAGAAATCAGTCTCAGGTAAGCTTTTTGTGAGCTGTCCATTGTAATAGGGGACAATTCAAAAAATACACTTACACGGTTGCAGGGCGATCGACACGCAAACTGTAACTATGGATTCAATATTTTCCACAGACGTGACAGACGGACTTTCCACAGAATGTGCGGTAATGTCTCTCAAGCAGACTGTCAGGTATTATACAGATAGGAGCACGCCCGTGTACGCTGCCTTCCTTGATCTCTCCAAGGCTTTTGACCTGGTTAGGTATGATATTCTCTGGCGTAAATTGAAGGATACAGGTGTGCCGGGTGAAACAATTAATATTTTTAAATATTGGTATGGCCACCAAACTAACCAGGTCAAATGGCTTGGCGAGCTTTCTGACGAGTACAGGTTGGAGTGTGGAGTGAGGCAGGGGGGGTTAACATCCCCTTCACTCTTCAACTTGTACGTGAACGGGCTTATTCTTGGGCTGAGGGACACCGGAGTAGGATGCTCAATTGATGGTCACTGTATCAACAGTATTAGTTATGCAGACGATATGGTGTTGCTCAGCCCATCATTAGCTGCGCTCGGAAGGCTGTTAAGCGTGTGTGAGGAGTATGCGAGGGTACACGGTCTCCTATATAATGTTGGGAAAAGTGAGCTCCTGGTATTTAAAGCTAGGGGTCGTAGGCTTGGAGATGTGGCACCCGTGCTGCTTAACGCTGTCGCTCTTCGAAGAGTGACTGAGTTTAAATACCTCGGCCATGTGGTCAACGAGGATTTAAAAGATGACGGAGACATTGAAAGGGAGAGGAGGGCGATGGCGGTCCGCTGTAACATGTTGGCTCGTAGATTTGCAAAGTGTAGTTTAGAGGTAAAGATAACTTTGTTTAAAGCATTCTGCCAAACTCTCTACACTTGCAATCTGTGGGTCAACTACACGCAGCGGGCCATCAACGCTCTCCGAGTCCAATATAACAACGCGTTCAGGGTGCTGGTGGGGCTCCGACGCTGCTGTAGTGCGTCTGCGATGTTTGCACACGCGCATACAGACGGCTTTCACACTGTGCTGCGGCGTCGCATCGCTTCGCTGATGTTCCGTACGCGTGGGAGCCCCAACAACATCCTTAATGTGCTCAGTCACAAGCTGGACAGCCCCCTTCTGGGGCACTGGGTTCAAGCACAAGTGCGTGTGCCCGGGGCCCCGGCGCAGGGCAAATACTTAAATTAATTTAAATATTATTTTGGAAATTCTAATTTAATTTTATTTATTTAAACTTTTAAATGAATTTTGTAATATAAAGTAATCTTTAATGTAATTTAAAATTTTATAATGTCATTTAATTTTTTTTTTTTTCTTTTTTTTTAACGTAACGTAATTATTATAATGTTAATTTTTAAATGTAAACTTTCATTTTTAAAAGTATTTAATTAAAAGTAAAAGATTTTTTATGCATTTTAATAATGTAAAGTTTTAATTTTTGAATGTATTTATTTTAATGTAATAAGTAGTATCTCCTATTTTTTTATTTAAATGTACCTAACATAGTTTTTAAGTCGTTACTAACAAATATTATGGACCAATATGTCTGAAATAAAAAGATTTTATTTTATTTTATTTTATTATTATTTTTTTAATACATAAGTCTGAACCCCCTGCGTTGAAATTTGAGAACCGACGAAAAATTTCTAGTCTAGGGGGTTGAGAATCGGCGGCGATCTCTCACGCCCGGCCTTGGTTCAAGCCATGGTCCGGGGCGAGGGGGAGTGGGAGGCAGTCGCCTCCTTCTGCGAAGCAGTCATGCTAGCGAAGGAGGTGGCGGGACGGGAGAGGGAGAGAGTATCCCGTCCAAGCCGCCGCGGTGGACGCTCCGGGCGTCGGGAGCCGCGTGACGACTTCCGGCCACCGTAGGCGCGGGCCTGCGGGCGGTGAGTAATGGGTAGCTCACCGTCCGATCAGGACCAGGCCCGTGCTGGACGGCGCGTACGTGTTCCACGCGCGCCTCAAAGAGATGTCAGCATCATAGAGGGGGCCCACTAGGGCCCAAGCCTGCCGGGAAAGCGGGATCATCCAAAAGGGGTACCGCTGACCCGGAACATAAAGGGCCAAGGAAGGAACACGGGTGGGTTTTAGTCAGTAAGAGTCTGACACTCCCTTCCGCTCCACCCAGAGCGGGAGGAGTCATTTGATGATTTCCCATCCTCATAAAAAAAAAAAAAAAAAAAAGGGGGTTGAGAATCATGTGCTGAATTCATGGTTTCAGTTTGCGCGTCGATTTCCCCGCCAACCTGTATACAGATGAATTGAGAACCTCTTCCTTTTTGAAGCAGCCGGTTACTCTACTGAAGATTCTTGAACTGGCCCTTTTCTGAGTTTTTTTTGTTTTGTTTTTAATTTAATTTACATAGGCGTCTGTGTCCAATCTCGTTTTTTTGCCAATATATCATGATCATTACTAGGATCATTACTAACTTAAGAGATCTTGATGTACTTTTAACCGATGAAAAAAAGGAGGAGGTCCTTAAAAAGACGCGTATTTTTTTTTAGGTTTTGCAGTGGTATTTTTTCCATAACACTTACCAAGTGGCTTTTGGACGGGCACAGCTCTAAGACAATCAAAGGGCAGATGCGCGGTGGCCCAAATAACTGGATGCACGCGAGCGCTCATGTTGAGACTCACGCCGCACATCGCGCATGTGTCGTTACGGACCGCTGTGCGACTGAAAATAGATTATAATGGAACTGCATGTTCATTTTCTGAAAGCCTATTCAGTACAATAAAAGAACTCCCACGAGTGGCAGAGCTAAGCATCCAGTACACTGTGGAGTTTCAGTCGTGCTACCAATCTACTGACTGGCTTAAACTCTTTGGCATGGCATGAACCTCCGCCAATCATCAATTAATGAATATAATGAATGTGTGTGTGTGTGTGTGTGTGTGTGTGTGTGTGTGTGTGTGTGTGTGTGTGTGTGTGTGTGTGTGTGTGTGTGTGTGTGTGTGTGTGTGTGTGTGTGTGTGTGTGTGATGATGTATGTCATGAATGGCATTCTCTCCTAGCAAGAGAATAAGGTTAAATTGAATCTGTTGTCACATGAACAGTAGTTTTTTTTCCTGGACTAATAACAACAATTATCCACCACGCGGGCCCAGTGCGGGTTGGTAGATGTCACATGTCTTCGATTTTTTTTTGGTTCTAGGACGATGTTTTCCTTCACAGTTTTGAGGGGAGATTTAAAAGCATATTTATTTAATTAATGACAGATTTTCAGAACAGGAGTTTATTGAAACTAAAGAAACATTTTGTGAAGACTTACAGGTCCATTTCTGAAGCCTGACAAGTAGCAATTTATCATTTTACTGTCTAAAAGTGAAGGAAAACTTTTGAAGTTATAGAGGTATGAGGAACAGGGTGTAAAGTTAACTCATACCTATCGTAAAGGGAAGAACCTCCGACCAGACCGGTGTTGTGTCTGGTGGACAACTGCCCAACGATGATTGTCGGGACGTTCTATATGCTAGTTGCGCGGTAAACTCTGCTTGCGCGATGCAGAATTTTGCGTGACGTTAATGTGATGCGTATTTCGCATGTGGCGATGTAGACACGGCAACAAAGTCATCAGTGACCAAGCATCAATGCACTGTCTTTCTCTGTATGAAAAGAGGACTTTGTCCATCAATGGAAAAAACACATACATACTATTAAATAACACAACTCACCCAGCAAAAGTCCTGACAGGCTCGTAAAGTAGCAACAGCGTCGGTTCATAGTAACCGTGCAGAAATTGTATGTCTAGAATATTGTCTATTTTCTCATCTAGATCTTTTAGGACTATGACGTAAGAAGCCAGGGTGGGGGCTCGGGTTATTGGTTGTGTTGGTTGCTGAAAAAAAAGTAACAAATTTAATAATGATAAAGCTTTGGCAACATTTAATTTTGTAGGCAGTTTTAGGAACTGATCTCCAGATATTTTGTTCAACTTTGAATCCTCTATTACTTGTTTTATACAACATTTTTAGGTATGTTAAAATAAGTTTTTTAAATACTTGCTATTGCCCGCATCTTCGCTCACTTGGATGTAGTAAAATATCCCACGGGAACGTACTACCAAGATTATAAGTCTCTGTATGTTAAGAGCATTTATACCTTATGAGTGGCAACGTCGCAATTTAGTGTCATATTTCGTGGTTTTCAATTTGTATCATTTAATCGGAGCTATATTTTAAAAATCTGTTTAATTATCTTTTTAGAATTATCCGGCTCCAAGTATCTAAAGATATTTACAAAAATAAGGAAATTACACCTTTTTCCTTATTGGATCTCGAATTGATTTAAAGATTCTAAATATGACTACAGAATAAACAAATTGGTTGTTTGAATAAAGAAATTTGTTACTATTTTACTGTCAGGCTGTACCACATTTTACATACACAGATCATACAGCAATATCAATTTCATTTCTGAAATAAATATTTTTATTTATATGTTTATCTGTTGTTTGTTTGTTTGAATTCGCTAATCTCTGGACTACCAGACGGAATTGTTTTTTTATTTTAGCTTTTAGCAGCCCGATTCTTGACGAAGGCTAAAGGCTATTTAACATCACGCTAAGACCCCTAGGAGCCGAGCAAAAATAAAAGTCAGAAAAAACGCTGAGTAGCTTTTACTTATTTTTGAATTGGGCAGGCGAAGCGATGCGACGCGGTGGGTCGTGAAGTCGAGGCCAGAAGTATTTCACACTCACAGATTTCTTGCTATCAAGCGGCTTAGCCTCCAAGGGATCTCCATCCTCATTTGTAATATCTTTTCTAAACGGTAACACAGCCAGTTTCTTGCCGTACAGTAACATGACTGCGCATCGGCCCTCAGGGTCGACACGGATCCATGGAATGTGGGGGTGAGTTGTCCAGCCATTCTGTAAGTTATTAAAATTGATTTGCTTAGACTGTTGGTACATAAATAAGAAGTAATAATAAAATGGTGATCCTTGTACAATTTCTTATATTACCCATACAAGCATATATGGTGTATGGAATGATAATTATGTGATGACTGTGATTGATGAGTGAATATAAAATGAGATAATTTATGCAAAAAAAAAAACAAAGTTAAACAGTAGGCATAGTACATTTATAGTCAAGAAAATTCATGAAAATATTAATTTAAATATCTACTTATAACATGAGAAATCGGAACAATGAGATAAATCTTGTATGTATGTATATTATTTATTTCAGTGTCATTTACAGAGTAAAGGTCCACACGTATCAGAGCAGTGCCCGGCACACACTGGGCAGGCACTGAAGTTCCGTCGCCGGCCCAGACACAGACATGTGTGAATGAGTTCATATAAAATGTACACACTGATATTTTTATGAGCCCCTGGTGAATCACGGTCCGTTCACATTCTGGACACGGCCCTGATATGTGTGGATAGACCTTAATAGCATAGAGAGGGCAAAGAGAGTGGAATTAATTAATGCTGTCTATACTTGTGACAGAGAGAGAGTGGAATTAAGTAATGCTGTCTATACTTGTGACAGAGAGAGAGAGTGGAATTAATTAATGCTGTCTATACTTGTGACAGACAGAGAGTGGAATTAATTAATGTTGTCTATACTTGTGACAGAGAGAGAGTGGAATTAATTAATGCTGTCTATACTTGTGACAGAGGAGAGAGTGGAATTAATTAATGATGTCTATACTTGTGACAGAGAGAGAGTGGAATTAATTAATACTGTATTTAGACTATGCAATTAACTGCTGTATGTATATCTAATTATTAATTTAAATAATTGCTAAGTAACTTACGCAATTAACAGAACTTAGGATTAGGAAGAGCTTTTAATAATATTTTGCTTGGATCTATCCAAACAAAATATTATTAAAAGCTCTTCATTCCAATACACTCATATAATATAATCAAAACAAATAACTATTAACATTAAAACCCAAATTATTTTGTGAATTTTGCTTAATTTATACCTATATCTGGGGAGAATGTCGCCATTGTTAAATTAAATCGCAGTGACTGAAATTTCCATATTTTTCGAGGCAAACTAGGCATATGTTTGCAGTAATTTGACTGATTTAATTTGTCAAGCAAACTTCTGGCTTTTCCACATTCATATGGAAAATTCTATTATGTAGCAAAGCAAGGAGCATTTAATATGTATATAAGATTTTTTTTAAGAATGAAAAAATGAAGAATGAATGATTTTTTTTTTTTTAGTAAGTGAAGTGAAATGCACAGTTTCCATAGATTAGGTACACAAAATATTGCATTTAGGGCAAACTATAACAAAGTAAAGTCAAGCAGTTTAAAAAGTGAAGTGAAAAGTTTAGTGAGTAAATATTTTGAAGTGCATAAATTAAACTCTGGCTAGACTACCCTTTCAGTGCTAACTAACTGTACATAAGGTATGTAGACTGAAATTTAAAATACCTTACCTTCATATCATCCTCCTCAAAATAATGCATGCTCAACGTAATAAGGTTATCCGTCTGCGGATCATACTGCAGTACGGAAAGCTTTGCTTCCCTGAACGATACCAGCAAAAGATCTCGACCAGCACTGGGGCTGCGGACGGACGCCAGAGACATTACGTTACCCCATAGTGTGTAGGTAGCTAGACATTCTAGCTTCATCTTAGGAGGGATTGGCTGGCCAGCTAAAACAATTTGGGAATTAAATTTTTTGTTTTAGAAGTTTACGGTATATGTACACGAAAATATCTTATCATCATCCACAACCCAACGTCACGCACTGCTGCACATAGGCCTCTCTTACCTTGTGCCAATCTCCATGCTACTGTGCTAGCCTCATCCTGGTTTTACCCGCGATGGTATATCTTATCACAGACTGAATATTATAAGTGAAATAGTGGATGGTGGTAGTTGATTTATATGGTGCACATAATGAAAAGTATTCTATCTAAGTAAAGTAACTCCTTTAAAATCTATGCTTGGTTGATAAAGATGACCCAAAATCGTGTTTAATTTAAACCATTGACTAAAGGTCCTACTTGTATCAAGTGTTTTGATTGCCTGTAGTTATTTTGGTAAATCAGTTAGAATAAATTAACATATTTCCTGTTCAATGGATTCACTAAGGTTTTAGAAATCAGGGATTGCAAACATATTAAAGGTCACTCACTATTATCATTTTCATAGAAATATAAAATTAACAGTCATTATGGTCATCTTAAGGGGGATTTTTCTGGATCCTCTAGCTAGTGCTATCCACTTACCGCCCCAGTCACTTTTTAGAGAAATTATACCTATCACTTAGAACTTAGTTAATGTGTTTTCAAGAAAAGAAAACAAGTATGAATCGTAAATGGCTTCAGTTTTATGTCAAATATAAATCAAGGGATTATTGATGTTAAATTCATCAGCAAATATAGCATTGAAAGATATTATCAAGGTTTCCAAAAGCGATAAATAACAAATTTATAAGAAACAACAAATTACAACATCTACAAAAGATCGTTGATAAAAACTTACCGGCGTTAACCTCCTTGGTTTGGCCTTCAGGTAACAACCTGAAAACCTTGAGGATATTGGCTCCAGCGGTAATGAGGCACGTATCATCATTGTTGAAGAAACAGCAGCTCACGGCATGCTCAATTCCCGTAGCAGGGTGCGTTTGCCGGCAGATCGAAAACATTGTCCAATCGCGTCAGTTTCTAGGTTATATTTTAAAAATCACTTAAACTTGAAACTATAGATACGTAAACACTCCTAGTCAATATTTTCACATATTTAATGGAACTGATAATGCATTTTATGAAGAATTGATCGTTTTTAACAATTGTTTATTTGCGATGCCGTCGCGTCGCTTGACACTTCAACAAGATAGGGAGCGTTCCGAAATCTGAACCAAATTACCAAACAATTCAAACAAACAGCGTAAGACGAAGCTAGAAAAAGCCAAAGTAAAAAAAAATGGATTTTCTATGTGTAAGAATCTATAAATATGGGTTCTTATTATTTCTGAATTAAATTGTTATAAATTCAAAACGCAATATATTAACACACCTAGGTACTCTATATTAATTGTTTTTAGTTTTCATACCGAAGCCAAGTTTTGATTTACATTACAATTTTATTGTTTCGAACGCTTATTGGGAAATCAGCCCACAGCCACAGATAAAATCTTATTTTTTCCCAATACGGCCGGTCTCCACCTCACCTCCGGTTAGAACATTTTTTACAGAGACTGTTTTCAACTCGTAATTATAATTTTCTCAAATACCAAAAGGGAGGCCAGGTGGTAGCATCAATGGCTTAATGCAGATATTGGATAAGGCACATAGTAAGTAGGTCGAGGTTTCTCTGGAGTCCCTGACCACCGGTAGTTCGACGACTTAAGGTCTTGCACCCTCAAATATTTGGCTTATTAAATTAGTTGATTCAAACAAACTAGCTCACCCGAAACAGGCGAATTGACAACTCCAGAAATACGTATTGTAGGCTTACTAGGCAATTGGCACATATTGCATAATAATATTATGGCAAGGGTCCGCGCGACTGCTGAGCGTGGTGTCCTGGGTTCGATTCCCAGGTCGGCCAAAGTGTTATTAGGTTTTTCCATTAGGAATTTCTTAGTACCAGACTACCAGCCCAGAGTTTGGAAGTTAGCGGTGTGTGATCCCCGAGCCTCGAAAAACACGTTAAGGCGTTGGACCAGCGTCCGATCTCTTTCCAGTCTTGTCGGATTGCCGTCTCCTCCACCGCCACCTGTCTGCACAAACACATGTGCACTATAGTATCTCCTGCGCCGAAGACTAGTCTCCGTTGAGATTGGCCGCCATGGCCGAAATGCGGTCTGGAGGACTATATTATTATTATTATAAGGGTCAAAAATATTTAAATGAGCACAATCGTAAATAAGAATTACAAATAGATCATAAATTATTCTTCAGATTATAGGTAGGATAAATAAAAAAAGTAGAGAAAATTTGTATTTTTCTTATTAGATCAGGCGAAAATTGAACTAATTTAATTTAATTGTATGTTATTTTGTTTTAATTGACTAATTATTATTATATACCTATCATATATATATTAGGTACCTACATTCGTCTATCTTAATTTATGTACGAGTAATAAAATTGAAATCTATAACTTTCTGAGAGGTGTACCTAAGTAAAATTTAGGCATTGTTATCTTGAAATGCTATTTTAATGTATGTGTGATTAATTTATGTTTCATTTTATTTCAAAGTAGGTATCTTACTCTTGTACGCTAGTGTATTTTTTCTTAACTTTATTGCATAAAATACAATAACACGTACCTATTCAGGAATACGTGTTAATATATTTTATGCAAGTTGTTGATTCTCACACAAATAAATTATTTTCGCGTGCAGCGACTACAGAAAAAATAATATTATTTAAGTGTTGATTCGCCCGTTACGGGCGTGAAAATTCGTGCGAATCAATCAATAAACGGAATATTTTTATGCTTATAAAAAAAAACGAAATCATATCGGTAAATATCTTTAATCAGAACATTAACTACCTACAAAAACAGGTGAGCAAATTATTTCTATGATTTATAAACTCTAATATTAAATCATTCATCCTAAAACATTTCAGATTTTTCATGCTATCTAATTCTAATTCTAATAACTAAACAGAATCAGTACCTAGTTCAGAAGTTTGTACTACAAGTTACAAATTTAAGAATATAAAATTAAAAACTTAACTTTAAAACAATAAGTCTAAGTAACTTTATTTAATTCTCTATTAAAAAATAATCATGCAAAATAAGGAACTCTAAAACTCATTATTTGGGAATAATGCCCAAGTTACTTAAACAAAACATTTCATACCTAACTCGTAAGTGTGCGCTTGTGCTAATAGGGGTCAGCAGAGATTTAGGCGGAATAATAATGATTAAGTTACCCAATCAAGTAAGTGATATGTAAGCATAAGTCGGTAAGATGTGGACCGATGGATACCATTCGTTTGCAGCCAGAAATGTATTTATTGCAGTCAAAGGCACGTCTACTATAACAAACTTTGACAGAGCCTTATTTCCTAGCCATAAGGGCGTGTTCGGTACAATATTTTTAACCGAACAGCTCAGCACCTTTGCCTGCGTGCATCTACATAAATGCATGCATCGCAACTATTACAAGTTAGTACGTGTTCGACTACAAATCGCGTTACTCAAACCAGCTTAGTGCTAATTTAGCTTAATTCAATTTAAATAATTTAGCTTATTCAATATAGCTTTTAAACCATATTATTTAATTTTCGTGTCATTAAATCAGTGATCGTAAACCAACAACCGTGGTCGTTAAGCGATTGACTGCTGCACTGCGTGTCGCGGGATCGATTCCCGCACCGAACAAATATTTGTATGACCTACCAGTAGTTGCTCCGGTTCTGGCTGTTTGTGCATATGAGTTTAAATGTTTGTAAACGCACTCACAATACAGGAGATATTCAGTGTAGGGGCAACGATTTAAAAAAAAAAGCACCCAAGCACTAAATTCTACAGGGCGATTTGTGTCCAATTGAATATTTCACTCGAGTTTATAGGAGAGTTTCGAGTTACTTGAAGCAGGAAATAAAATTATTCGAGTAGCCCGAGTTGTATCTCTGCTTTACCCCGTTTCTTATAACTACTATTTGACTATTAATAAATAAGGCGTACACATCCCTGGGGCAACATTTGTTTGTAACAACTCTGTATTTGCAAAACATTTTGACAGACTAGCTAGGAAAGGAGTTCCGCCCAATTTTTTTATGTCCAATCTGTAGCACATTTTACAGCGCCCACCGTTCGGTTTGTAGTTGCCAATGTGGATTAATGCAGCTCTCCTGACCGTTTTTACTACATTTAGGCGACACCTAAGCGCAATGTTTGATTTTCAACTTTCGACGCCAAGCGACAAGCCGAGCGTAGAAAATCCTATAGCGCGCTTTTTAGGTGTCATCTAGTATTGAAAACGGGCATCAAACGTCGCAAGCCTGGAAACGGCTTTTCTTTTAGTCAGTCATAAAGCCGAATTCTCAAACGTAATTAATTTTAGAGTGCCGTTAACTCCCGTGCTGTCTCTGCATCTTTAAGGTGTAGGTATTGTTGCTTGTAGCGACAAAAAGACTTATGACCGTATTTTAAGTTAAATGTCGTTTGGGTATTCGGGGGAGAGTTGCCTACACTATATAAGCGCACTTATAATTAAGGTGACCTTGTAAGGCAATTAAAACTACGCATAAGGTAAAATTAAAAATAATTGGAAAACGAGGCAAACTAAAATATATAATTTAAGTAAATAAATATATACAAAAACTAGTGTTGAGCAGCATCACTGCATATTTAAACCATACACCGAATCAAAATTTAAATTAATGAAAATTGACAAAAGAGTAGTGATCATTTCGTGAGAACATGTCTATACATTACAAATAAATAACGGAGAGCAGTGCAATACATACTAGATTTATATTTATACATTACAAGACATTGAAGGCATCTTAATTATTATTTCATGCGTCTTTAATAAAATACTATTGTTTACACAGACATGGAACATTGCAGAATCGTTTTAACGTAAAACAAAAATTTTTCCAGCGATTACTATTCACAACATAGATAAGCACTTTGTAGTATAGTTCATTATGTCAAAATCATTCACAGTTCATTTGTCAATCATCCCATACCATATATGCAAAAACTATAAAATCATCCAGATAAATCAGTCTTCAACCTTTAATTTGCCACAAAATTATGGTAGATCAACACAGTCGCCCAACGCTAAATGAGAAACTTACGCCAAAATGTTTACGAAATAGGTGAAATGGAACAATATCGACCTAATGCAGAATATGTTGCAACAGTAGCCGCATCATCTGTATTTGTACATAAGCCTCTCATAGTGCGCTTTGAGGAAACAGGTTCTCCTACACCAATTTTGTGGTTATACTTTGTTCCCTCAATTCCCACTCCATTCAGCCGATCTACACATATCAGCAAGCAACTCATCAAATTCCAGAAGAGAATTCTCATACAACACAAGATCCTTTGACAAATCCTCACTTGCCAGTTCCATTTCTTTCATCGATTCGGGATTCCTCGGCTTTGATCGGACAAGATCGTCGGCCAATTTCAAATGCGGAGCGTTGAAGAAGTCTTTGTAAAACTCTGCGAGTTCTCTTATAGGATGGTGATCAGCGAAAGGAAAATTGAGTAGTTTTAATGGCGGTTCATTTTCATTTCGGAATCCTGTGAACTTTTTCGGTGGCATCTCCAAAGAGGTCGGACTTTTGGACAATGTTGTGATGTCCAACTCTTGAGTACTTTTGAGCTCCATAGGACTTGTTCTTAGTGGAGTTTTAGGCCACTTCCTACATTTAGGGATAGGAATTTTAGTAAAGAAGTCGTCGAATGCTTGCTTGATGACGTTTTCGTCGACAAAGGCAGCTAATCGTAAGGGTCTGTTCAAGTCAACAGGACCAAAAGGTTTAGGTTCCTTTTTCTGGTCCTTCTTCTTCTTTGACTCGAAAATCACGTGTTTTGGACTCAGTTCGAAATGATCACTCTTAAGCAACAGTAATTTGTTTTTCTCTGTCCTATTTGGGGAAATGGAAAAGTTAGTTCTGTATGAGACTGAGAAGCATATAGCTCCTAAAGGAGTCTTTAACATACCAGCTTGGATTTTCTTAACAGATTCACCTAAGGTTTTCATTTTCGGTTCTCCACTGTAGACTCGATAGAATATGGTAAAAGATTCCGTCCTCTGCTTCCTTGAGAGATGATAGGCGGGAGTTATTCTTGTTACTGTAATAAGAGACTTCAATAAGATCCCCATTCTGAAGTATACTGTGTTCATTGCTTTCAACGAAGTATCGAACTGAGTCTCATCTAGCTCTAAGGTCCATAATTCGAGTACCATTTCGTCTCCATCCTCAGTTTGTACCGAGATTTCAACGTGTAGTTTGGATCTGATTGTTTCAAGGACTCTGTCAGATGGAAGAGCATTCTTGGTTGCTTGGTTGACTTCGGGAGTGTCAGGTATTTGAAGGTTGAACCAATCAGTATCAGACGATTGTGGTTTACTATTCGGTTCTATTTTAACCCCTTTCCTTGATTCTACTATAACTTGGACGCCTTTATACGCTAAGAATTTGGTGAACTTTGTGAATTCGTTTTTGTCGCTTATGTTTGAGAAAGCAGCGTCCGGCGCCATTGTTGTAAAAGTTTATTCTTCGTCAGCGATGCAGTTTTCTACGAGATTCCTCAAGTTCGGATTCTCCATAGCGGCTGCAATTCTTTCTTTGTCGTTGATTTGTTTGTTGACTGGAACAAGAGAAATGGAACTATTATTAAACAAAATACAAACCGTGCAAATCGATAAGATGTCCTCAAAATACAAAAGGTAAAACGTGAAAACGGTTTTGCGGGGCAAAGTCCTTATGCAAAGATTTTTTGTAAACGTTTTTTAATAAATAAAATAAAAATAATATATTGTCGGTGACGTCAGCATAGATCGCTAGCTTTCTTAAGACGAAAAGGCAGATTTTGATTTGTTCTCTAGAGATTAAGTATGTGCCGAAGCTACTATAATTATGTAATGGAACAAAGAAACTATGAGCTCCACCCTTCGACCAAGCATAAGCATAATCAGGACACAGACCTCCTCTCTGTGAGAGGGAGTATGGGCCATAATCCACCGCAGGCCCTGTGCGTCGATTATGGTCCATCCTTCATCCAAACAGGCACGAAAAATACTAAAATCGCTGAAGTTTAAAATGCCTATGACATAATTAAACTGTAAGTCGTAAGCCCTAACGCCACGCTTGCGTGACCATCACTGTTTGCAAATGCAACGAGGCTGAAAGCCGTCTAGACCAGTTTAAAACACAGAATATGCTCATCAAACCAGTCCTAGTCCTAGATCTTATACAAGTCAAATAAAACTGATCATCTAAACGTTAACAAAATTATTGTCAACAGTTTATCGTTGCAGATAAGAGATGCTAGTCATCCTACGAAATTACTGATGACTTGCCAAAATTGACACGAGTGTAAAACTAAATAGTATTGAAATAAATATACAGAGATCCGATCTTTGTGTATTAAAAAATAAATAAATGATATTTTTTTTTCTTTGATAAATCTTGGCCCAAAGTTTTAGAAGGTCATTGACAAATTAATGTTTAGCTACTCATCGTTTTGTAGGGATTAGTCTACCTAATGAAATCCCCAAGTTCACAAATAACGGTTACATTGCAATAATTATAAGTTTTATATCAGTTACACGAGAGTAGGAAGCACGTTAACACTTTAGAGTCTAAGGTTTAGACAGTAGATAGTTAATTTAGGAATAAGCAGTTACTTTTCTAATGTATTATACTAGTAAACAGGGTTTGCATCCATAGGTTTTTTAATAGTATTGAGGAGGTGGGAAACATGCAGGCGGCCCACTTAATGGTAAGTGGTGGTCATCGCCGTCAATGGACATCTGCAATACCAGAGACATCGAAAGACGTTGTCATCCCAGAGGAAGCTGATATTCTTCGTAATTAAAACGTTGCTTGTAATTAAAACGGCATCCATCCATATCTTGCAAACCGGAAAACGGCAACGCTGTTTCGCGGCGGAACTAGGCATGATAAGTATCCATGCAACATAAGTAGAAAATTGTAAACAACATACAATCTGGCATTGAACAGATATATTTTCTGTTATTTTTTTTAAACAGAAAAGGTTAAGGCACATGTTCAGAAGTAGACAACGACGCTGTTAGTATCCAGACTTAATTATCAGACCTAAGCAACAAGAACATCAAGAAATTCTCGAACTATGCAAATAAACAAGTCCTTATCAAGATAGCCAGTTATCAGGCATACGGTACAGTATAAACACAATAATATTAACGTTTTAATCACTTGTTTGGACAGAAGCTAGCTTTAAATATAAAGCCTTGGGTCTCAGCTGAACAAAGGTAAGTTGGGAACTTGTGACGTCCATCAAAACCTTCATTACTGACTAATTTGTTTCTCATTTACGTATGGGAGGAATTTGGTAAAGAATGTTGCTACCGGTTTGTAGCTCATTACAATAAGCTCGAGATGGATGGATAGTGTAAGCGACTAAGCGATAAGACTGTTAAGAGGAGAGTAAACGATGAGATGCCGGTTGATGGTGATATATGGGAGAAAGTCAAAATACAAATAGCGAGATCCAGACATCTGGATCTCGCTATTTGTATTTTGTTTGCTGTATGTAATGGCAATAAACGCATTTTTTTTTCTTTCTTTCTATTTAGTAAGGATTGAGTCGTGAAAATATCTCGGGATAAGATGGATCAATCAGCTGGACAGCAGCTATGAAAGTAAAACGGTGGATCCTGGATACAAAATACGCAGTCAGACGTTCTATTCTGTAATAATCTCACCGTAAAAATGTAGTGTGATAATGCTAGGGATTGACACTTTAGAGTGCTCACTTCACCTGAGTTTTACACGGTGAGATTTTTATTGAATAGATCGGCAGGTCCGGATCAAGTGTTGTTCTGAAACTTGGGAGAAGTCGACCAGCGGATTGACTAAAACGAATGTTATTCAACCTAGAATTTAGGAGAGGAAAATAAACGTATAATAATCTGATTCCTTGTTGAGCGCCATATTCATTCACAATAGTCAATCATAAAAGCAAGCAAATTCAACGATCACATATAAATATCTTGGTATTTATCGTTTCTATAAGAACCTTGTTTTGCTAGATAGTCAAGATATAATAGCGCCGCTCTATAAATATTTGTACAGTGGCAGTGCTATGGTGCTATCTCCTATCTGGCACTGAGATAATTTCAATAACAAGTTATTACGAAAACAAACTTGGCCTTTAATATTTATCAATATTTTTCCGAATTCTGTAATATCCATCTCACTGGGCTAAATCTGAAAGCTGTCAGTAATTCCAGTTATGTTCTGGATTTGACCAGTGACCTGAACTCTTATACAGTCACCGGTCAGATCCTGAAAATAACTGGAGTTGGACTATGACAAGAAAAACCGGAGATCGGCCTGGGGCCGTACTATGACGTATTAATTCCATCATTGTTCCAGCGTGAAAGAGAGACGGAGCTATACATGACCGATAGCACTATCTCTTTTTCGCAACGGAATCATGGTGGTGTTAACACGTCATGGTACGGCCCCTGATGTCAGCAGTAAACTTCGATGAATTGAATGAAATGCAATGTGAGAACCATTATAAAATACACTTGACTTTAATTATTGCAACTGTTCTCAGAGTGTTACTGGTACTTGGCAAATAAATCAATTAGTCTAATGGAACTGTACCTACACGAACGATTCTCAGTGAATCTTAAAATTATTGGTTCAATTTCAGGTTGGAAAACTTATTATTAACTAAACTATTTTGCGCCCAAAAGGCACGGCTATCGTCCACAAGACCACAATGGTGCTCAAGTACAGTAGGCCGCACGTCAGTAGTAATACTTTGACTTTGAACTGGCCTAGCGTAGTAAGGCCAGTAGGCCATCTTAAACTGGTTTTGATACCAGTGGCGTGTGGCCTACTGTACGGAATTGAATGCCGACTCCAAGTTTAATAATATTTTTCCAACAGATAAGGTAAGTACCAATTTGCAAACTGTTACAACATCAAGTGTAAAATGTAGAGCAAAGTTGTTTATTAAAAGAATTTTTGAGAACACCAACTTTTCCATTTTGCTGCCTGTGTAGGTAGACTAAACAAACAATATGACGAAATAATATTGTATTGAGTCCACATAGCATTGTTTATAGTAACTTCCATTAATCATGTATTGTTTATCGTTCGAAAAACGTAGTGTGGCACAACTGGCTTGAATCTAGATGAATCGATGACCTGAAAAAGGTTGAAACTAGGGAGTTACCGTTTCGAAATTTAAAAAGTCCTTACAAAAAGCCGGACATTTGCAAAAAACGTCGGGACATTTGATTTTCTAATCTTGCTTTTTTATTAATATTGTATGAATACCAGCCTTTTGCTGTCCCACTGCTGGGCAAAAGCCTCTTCTCATGCAGAGAAGACACGAGCATTGATCAGCACGCTTGCTTAAGACGGGTTGGCGATTTCAGACTTACGAGTACGTCTATTGGGTTCCAGGTTTCCTCACCATGTTTTACTTCACAGATGACGGAAGGCTTAAAACCTGGTGTTGTGGTTTTGTGACGCAATATGGGAGAGGCCTATGTCCAACAGTGGACTACGATAGGTGGAGTTAATTGATGGATTTGCTTAAAATTGTTTATAGTGTGCATATTTCTAAAACGTTATATTTCTGAAAACAGTATATTTATAATATACCAACCCTGTGTGTATAGTTGCGAAAGTTCAACTCCCGAATAAGCATTTTACCGGTACCTAGCCAATGCGAGGCTTTGTGTTAATCCAAAACTATTTGGGCACTCTAGCAACATAACGCCGCCGTAGTTAAAAAGTAAGATACTTACTAATCTAAAAAAAAAAACAAATTTAGATAAGTTTTCATATAAGTAATAAAGCTCTTGGTATCTCATTAAAAAATCGGATGTATGTAAAACGGAAACTAATTTCCTAAACAATATCTCACTAACACATACGCATATTTTTACCGAATGCTAGTGCAAGATTCTAAAAATTTATGATAGGTGAAATGTACGGGAAAAGTTTTTTACAATTTGTGACTTTTTGAGTACATACTTCAACGATGGTTGGTCCCATAGAAGTTTTTGATCAGTATTAGAAACAGGATCGATTGGCATCAAAAACTGTTTTTGTGTAAAATGGCTATTTTCTTGCTAACTGTAATTTTTTTTGAAAATCTGTGAATGGGGATCAAAATTCCATAAAAAATTATGGATAGTCTCCTTAGACCATTTTCGTGTAGCCGCAACGGACAAGGTACTTCCCCTTACTGCCCCGCTGAAAGTTTCCACCCTGTATAATAAGAGTTATACTTATTTATTATGTATACAAGGTGTAACACAATAAACGCAAGTCCTGAAAGTAGTTTGCTCATAATTGACTACTGAATCCATTTCAGTAACTATTATAATTATTAGGTATTTTTTTTAATAATTAAGTATTTTGCAATACTGTCCGCCGATTGAGCCAAAGAAAATGATATCTTATTTCAAGGCAATAAGACTCAATTTTAAATACATAAAGTAAAGCTAGGCTCAACACGATTTTCTTAATAATAATAGTTAACTTTAAAAACAATTGTTTTGGTCGTTGTATAATGCTTTTAAAGTTTTTTAACTTAATACTCTATTTGGGGTGTATGAGCTATTGCGTTAAATATGTTACACGTTGTTTAAATATATACAATAACAAACATAATACGATATGATATATACTATGATACTATTGAACTAGGGCGGCAATATTATCATGCAAGCATGAGCGCTCGAAAGTAAGCCCACGTACGCACGGTCACTTTTTTACGCGACGTTTTTTACCGCGCTGATTTTTTAACGCTTAACTCAGTGCCGAGACTTGAAAATACAATGGTGTGCTTTTTTAACGCTCTGTTGAATTCTCAACGCCGCCGCCGAGAGATGAAAATCCAGTCCACGTCGGTCGGCACGTGCGCTTTTTGGCCGCGGTAATTTTTTCCACGCACTGGATTTCTAACGCTCGACGCTCTGTTTAGCCGTGTGTACATACATAATTATACTATTTATTTACTATTATATATTATTTTCTTTTTGTATTCCCCTAGTGGGATTTATAGATGTCCGTAGGTGTGTCCGTGGCATCACAGCGGGCCCTATCAGAATATCAGCGCGGTGGTATTTATTTTTAAATATTGCAGCATTATGCTGAGATAGGAGCCCTTTTGGTCTCGCACAGTCCTTTTATTTTGTATTTTCTTGTTATTATTATTTTTAATGTTAATTTTGTTATTTTTAAATGTTCTTTTATTTTTTACTGTTTGTATTGCCTGTGCGTGTCCCAAATAAAATATTATTCTTTCTTTCGCTCTGTTGGATTCTCAATGCTTGGCTCAATACAGAGAGTTGAAAATCCAATGCGCGAAAACAAGACGCGTTAAAAAAGCTCCCGTGCGTCCGTGGGCTTACATACTCACGACAGAACGTAATAAAACATTTCTTCTATTAATAATAAGAATTGTTAACAAGACAAAACTCCAGAAAAGAGAGTTGTATAAGTTTTCTTGCATAAACAGTTATTATCTGTTACAAGTTCAATAAAGTCATTTGAATGTAATATTATCAAATCCAAGAGACATAATATTTACCCTAGCTAAGCAATCACCAGCTAAGTTGTTATTCACGTTATAATTAGCATTACTTTGTGAATATGCAGATATGCTAAATTAATTATATTGACCGAGTTTGGCTTGACCGAGGGGACTACATGACCTAAACGCAAGTTTTATAGTGCCTAAAAGTATATGATCCACTGCAGTAAACAAAATCAGAAAAATATATGATATTCTTCAGGATATATGCTAGTTAGATAGTGGTGCCGATTCTGTTGTACACCGAACTAAACTAACTAAACTATCACTAAAATTCCTTACTTTTGGCTATGAGAATCTTAACGCTATTCTGCAAAATAAAATCTCTAAATTTAAAAATTATTTTGACACACTTAAAATCAAATTTGGCAATTGCGACTCCACGTGGTACTTGTTTGTCGTACCACGTGATTTTTTTTTAGAGCCGGAGTCCCTCATTATTTGCAGCCTCGACATGTTTTGTATGGAATTTTTCACTTTTTGTATGGAAAACATTTTTTTTTTAATTTTTTTTACCAACACGTCGGATTTTAGAGGTTTCGGGGGATTATAAAGGGGGTCGAAATATTCATTATTTTTGCGATAGGACACACCGTTTTCGAGATCTATGCAAAAGAAAAGAAAATAAGATCCAGTAGTGTTTTTGCATCTGAAGTCGGGGTGTTGGTGTGAATTTTAGTTCTTGACTACTAATTTTATTCCACACCTTTTTAATCGTGATTAAAAATAGGCAGATTTAGTTAGGACAATCAAAATTTTTGGTCAAAAACGTAAAATTCAGAATAGCAAAATTGCCATTTTCACTAAATTATAATCTCAGTGCCATCTTAGTGCTGTGAAACTAAAATTTAGTTAAGTTGTGTCACTTTAGTCATTTTCAGAATGGGAAATCGTCGTTTGACAGGAATAAACTAAATTTTGGTGATTTTTAGTCTAGTTTAGAGAATTTTGTGACGAGAGAATCGGCACCACTGTGTTGAAAACATAATACAACTGATTTGGTACGATAGAAAAAAGTCACGAAGATACCTCATATTTTTTTTACAACTAAACTCCATAATACTATACATGCGATCATTCTGGTTTTTTTTTTTTTCAGATTGTTCTTAAAGCAACATTATTTTTAACGTGATAGTGTTTTAATTTTTTAGTCCAATTAAGCTTTGTGTCATTGCGCTTCTCTTTCTTTTCTATGCAGTCCGACAGTGACCGCGATTTAGCTGTTGTCAGCCCCTTAATTTAGAATAATAACACCTTTCACCCAGTTTTTAAAAGCCAGAATCCGTTTGTAACCAAATTTTTTATTTCTATTATATGGCGAACTATACAACCTTCATCCAGCAGAATCCTCATTACTCTGCTCATGGAATGCAAGACTGGATGTGTCAATCGTTGCGGGAGGCCCTTGGAGTTTATAGTAATAGACTTACTTCGACTAAATGATATTCACCTACAGCCTCTCTTTTCGCTTATCACAGCAGTGAGGAGATTCGTTTCTTTAATTAAATAAATAGCCGGTCCGCCTTCACAGAAACACTCAGATTATATGTCTCGTCTTCAACATCTTATACAACCCGTCTTATCCTTCCTACCTACGCGTGCGATTTTCTTACGCTCCGCCCTAGCGACGCACTGTCTCTAGATCACACCTTAGAACACTCCTTAAATCCCATACTAAAAAAACAGGCTACTATTCTTATTCCTTCTCTGTGCATGTTGTAAGATTGTGGAACTCACTTCCGCCTAGCATTCGAGATTTAGGCCCACTTGCACCGCTAATCATTAAACATGTTTAGCGCTAAACGTGTTTTAAACATTGTTCTGTCTCTGTCATCTTGAAACATTTGACAGAAACAGAATTAGGTTTTAAACTCGTTTAGCGCTAAACGTGTTTAGTGATTGGCAATGCAAGTGGGCCTTAAAATCTATTTCTCAATTCAAATATCGAGAAAAAGAGCATTACCTTTCCTCTTAACTGTGAGGATAGGTATATTTTGAATTTTTGATATGTTTATTTATTTTAGCATTATGTATTTATATAAGTATAAGTTTTTTTTTTCAACACATTTGCTCAAAAAATGTATTTACGAAGCCTGTAAGTATACATTGTTCGAAAGTTAAAAATTACGCACCATATAACGGAACGGGCGGTAAAATAGGTACTCTCACCTAAGTACTTGTTTTACCGCCCCCTTCGTTGTACAGCGCCGTGCGTATTCTTTACGGTTATTTTTTTATTACCATAAAAAAATATTTATATAAGTATAAGAATTCCACCAAGGAGTTTCAAATTACGAGCTGAATGATCGAACCTCCTTGGAAGCGCTTTTGCTCAATACGTTTATCTCACTTTAGTATTAAAGAGAAAATGAGACGAAAGATGCTTTTCGACTCGACTATTGCGATTCGAACTCAAACTCAACTCAAACTCAAAGCATTTATTTCAATTAAACCATTTACAGGCACTTTTGAATTGTCAAGTGGTCGGTCAGTCAGAAATATGAAGCTAGTTGCCCATTCCAAAGCGTAGTAGGTAGGTACCTATGGAGAAGAACGGGCAAGAAACTCCATGGACACTCTTTTAAATTATATTGTTACATAAATATTAGTTACATCATTAATCTTGTATATAGGTATAATTTTATGTGAGAACGATGTAAATAAGACGTACACATTGAGTGTCCAGTGTACAGCAAATATAAATTCAAACAAAACAATCCATAATTAAATAATTAAAAATAAGCCGTGGTGGCTAAGAGATGACCAGTCCCAACTGACAGCGCCCGTTCACGAACATGACGCATGGATCATGGATCGACTTTTTGCGATTCTATTTTTCACCACGCGCACGTAGCGCCATTTGGAAATGGCGCCATTTTCAAATTAGAAACATCAAAGATTATTATTGTTGCGACTTTCTGACTGATATTTTTATAAACAAAAGTTTGTTTCATTACCTATTGTACCGTTTTCTCGCAAATGTGTTGAAAAACGTTGTATGTCAACATGCACGGAAATTGGTATTTACAAACTCGTGACTATGGTAAGCCCTCGACTTCGTCTACTCGTTTGTAAAAACCAACTTACCGCACTAGTATCATAAATAACAATTTTTGCATTAAATGTATGTAAGTATATTCTAGTTTAAGATGTCACAAAATCAAATTCTTCTCTTCTTGTTCTCACACACTATTGACGACATTTCTTTTTTGTTTCTCTTTTTGCAGGTCTGCTGGAACAAATTTCTGAAATAAGCAGTACCTTTGTACTCAATACTAATATGACGTATCTGTGTCTATTTTACTGTGTGTACAAAAATAACTAATAAGTAAATAGTAATTGTGTCAAAAATAAACTACAAAGACTCCCAGGATTTACTTACACACTACACTACTCTAGCTAGAGTATAGGTATAGACACAAGAGGTAGTTAACTCTTGAATAACAAGATAAACTATACATTAAGATAATACCAATTACTGATATTGGGGCACAAAAAGCATTGTTAACATAACTTGAATGGCGACTGACCCATCATTTCAATGGACACTTTTGGGAACTTGAATGAACAGACAAATGGGAAAATTCCATTATTATCTATTCAACGTAAGGGTCAGCTCACACCGAGACGCGACGCGACGCGACGCTGCGCGCACATTTTAAAAGAGCGACTCAAAATACAACTTTATTTTCTACACGAAAAGATACACATTTCATTGTGAGAATTGCGCGGCGCAGCGCTGCGCCGCGCTGCGCCGCGCTGCGCCGCGCTGCGCCGCGCTGCGCCTCGCGGCGTAGAGCGACGCAGCCGGTGCGCGCGGCGTGCAGGAGCGGCGCTGCGCAGCGCGACGCCGCGAGGCGCAGCCGAGGTCACCGTGGCGAACTATTTTCGTCCAGACTTCGTGTAGAATTGATGCAGTTCGGTCGAGTGCTCGAGTGAAATTATAATGATAGACTGGGATCTTGTTATAATCGGACTTCTCGCAGAAGAGGAAGAGGAAGAAGAAAACAAAAATAAAATTAAAAAGAAGACATCACACAGGAGTATTTGGGTGCATAATTTGTGGAGAAATAGAATAATTCATGGTGAATTTCATACCTTGGCTTATGACCACCTTGCCAATTATCCAGAAATTTTTTATGTAAATGGTATGTAAAATTTTATTAAAATTACATGCAAATGGTAGAGTGCGGGTGGACGGGCGGGGCGGGTGATCGTGGCGAATACAGCTACACGTTTCGCGCGGCGTCTCGCTGCGCAGCGAGACGCCGCGCGGCGCAGCGAGACGCCGCGCGGCGCAGCGAGGCGTCGTGTTGCCAACGATTTCAAGATGCGCCTCGCGACGTTGCGCTGCGCCGCGCGGCGCAGCGCGAAATCACTGGTCACGTCGCGTCTCGTCGCGTCGCGTCGCGTCTCGGTGTGAGCTGACCCTAAGTGGCAAAGACCGTTAGTTGGGTAATCAAAAAATGTTTTGTACAAGATTTTGTTAATTTTTTGTTAGTAGTATGTTTGTGTCGGCGACGAGACCCTATCTGAGCACCAGGGCGCAAGTAGTGGCGGGACCGCCGTGCAAAAGTAACGTAGAAATATTAAGTTCACTAGTTAGAAAACTTTGAAAAAGGATTTATTTAATGTTTCTATATTCTAATTAGTTTATTTAACTCACATGTTATTAGTTTTTGTATTCTGAACTAATAAGACTGTATTGAAAGGATTTCTCACAAGAATAATGTTGTTCACGTATAATTACGTAAGTTGAAAACTTACTTTTTTGTTTATGGACGGATTTTGATGATTTTTGTTTTTAAAGATAGGTTTAGTCACAAAACTAATATATCCGTTTGAATTGTAAGAATCTGGCCATAAGTTTAGAAGATATAAGGGATTTTCTATAGTGAAAATGTGCCAACCTATGTTTTTTAATAGTTCTTGTTCTAGAAACTTTTTATTGTTAATAGTTACATCTCAAATTAATATTTAATTAGATTAAGGACTTTATAAGGTATAACATACATAAAAATTGTAAGGATATATTGATAATATATAATAAAAAAACGGCTTGACAGATTTCGGCTAAAGGGAAAATTGCAAGCAAAAGGGTCTCAAAAATCGCGGTTCTCGTTAAGGTATCGTAGGCCGGCCGCGCCGGGTATAAATTCAGTGCCATTTGCCGGCAAAATTCCCCTGGCTGGAGGCTTTGAGTATCACTTAAGGCAACCACAGGATAGTCCGGTTAAGTAGTGACGACCTCTCTAGGTCACCTACGAGGTGCACTGACCTCTATTAAAATACGCTGGACTGGCTATCGCTATCAATTTCATGTGCCTATTTGAAAATCGCCATTTTGGCGCTGACGGCAGCAGTGTGGGGGAATGGAACTAATACTAGTGATGTGTAACAAAAGGTTTGTTATCGATAAAAACTTTTCTGATATCGACCACAATGATAGAAATATTACCAACGCTATTGTTACAGATTTCCTATAAATGAAATTGGTTTAGGTAATTATTAACATGTAACATTCGTGTTGTCTTTTATTTTATGTTTTTAAAAACGTGAAATACGTTTTATAACATATGTTAAGATTTACTAAAAATGGTAGATAATTGATTTAAAACAAAATAGGCATATATTTTGTTAAATGTTACTAAAACACAGATAAAAAGACGTCTGCACTAGTTGAGTACGCACGGCTACACATCAAGCTATACATTTCCAGTATAGGCTGATCTCGCATTGTATAGGATTTTTGTACAATGTGAGGTCAGTGTAAACTGGAACTGTATAGCTTGATGTGTAGCCGTGTGTACCTAACTAAACTAATAAGCAGATATTTTACGTAGAAAACATAACTTGAAATAGCAGTATCTAGTACTGTTTATGAACTGTAATAATAAGTATCACATGTCCGGTTGACCCCTTCCTTCCTTGTTCTCCTTCCTTCTTCACTATAGGATCAATAAATAATAAAATTCTGTAAAATAGTAAATTACCAAGATAGAAATAGTAATTAATAAGATAATCCCTTCCTATAAAGAGTGCACAATAAGATATTATTACTAGTCAGATACCGCATGTTGCCATGTGATAAGAGACACAATAACTTTCTATTAGGTCTGTAATTACGGTAATTAACTTGTAACAACTTAATTACCGCAGGGGAGGGGGACAGGGAAATAAAAAAAGCATTCTCAAATCACATATTTTATTAAATTAAAAATAGCTGTCGAGCTATTTTTTCAACGTAGTCCGTGACTGATGTTTTAAGAAACAGGTTTCCGTGAAGTGTTTAGAACACAGATAATGATACATTGTCGGAGTCCAGTTGACAACCTTCATATTTTTTAACCAAAGTTTGAGAGTGTAATCGGAGGGGAACCTGTAATTAAAGGAAACATTATAGTAGGTATGGGTAAAAAAATATAAATTATATACATACATCTATAATTATATAGAACACTTAATGAGAATTATGAATCATAAGTGTGAAATTATTTGTTATTGACTCTAATAATAATAAACCTTGAAGTGTTTTGCTATTATTAGAGATCATTATAATGTGCGTATCATTATTTTAACAATGATGAGCATGACTTTTGTTTTACATCATAATATTACGAAAGTATCGATATGAATTTTGACATCCCTAACAAAAGTTATTTGTTATAAAAATGTTCGTAAAATCCCGTAAACTCGAATAGTTTACGTTTATTATTGTAAGAATACACTGTTTTAAGCGGTTTTCTAATAAGTATTTATGTTTTAGATTCACTTACTTGTGAAAACTGACACCACTGCCCTTTTCGTATCGTGTTTTACAATATACGCACGATTTCATGTTGGACGAACAATACAAGCTATGATACAATCACTGTCACTATAATAACACTTTAATTTATATCACAATCACAGTAAACACTTTATAAAACTTTTTATTCCGCAGAGACACAGCGTAAAATCAACAAACAACGGCCATTTGCAATCTTATTAGTTCTCAGAACTCTCACGTCTGTCACTGGGGGCGCTTTGAATCGGCACAGCAAATAGCTGTCATTTTGTATGGGATAGCCAGTCCAGCGTATTTTAATAGAGGTCAGTGACGAGGTGCCATAGTTCGGAAAAAAAAAAAAAAAAACTGCAAAAGTCAGTCGCAGCTCAGCCGTCGAAGAGGCAACAACTCCCTAGAAGCCGAAATCTGCCAGCAAAATTAAGAAGAAATTCTGCAGTATTATTTCACCGCCTCTTTGCTGCCCGTCTCTCCGAGGTCCTCCTAGTGGGTGTACCCCTACCTACCTACGCATTCAGGGGTGCGTGGTGACGTGTGTCGCCAGCGGAGTAATAGGGAAAACATACGTCAAAAACGTGGGACTGTCCCAGGACGACCGTAAGGTACTGGACATACCCCGGTCGCCGCAACAGTATGTATTGTTGCCAGTTTTTTTTTTCTTCTAGTTGATGGCAATGGTAACGTTAATATAAATTATATTAGATGAGTTGGGCCCAGTACGTGGCCAAGTTAATCGCGGCATCAGTGTTTTTTTAGGTCCTCGGAAGTTCAGGTGTATGGGGACACTATCAGCTAATTTTGGACAATTTTCTCTTAGCTTAGCAAGTTGAAAGTTACTTGTTCCCTTTCAATGACAATGCATTTTATCAGTAGAGGATTTCTGATGCAGCAGCCAGGGTTTGGCCAGCAGTCAATTGTTACGATAGTTCATCTTCAACCTAGCCTTTTTTCCAACTTTGCTGGGGTCGGCTTCCAGTCTAACCGGATGCAGCTGAATACCAGTTTTTTACATGAAGCAACTGGCTATCTGACCTCCACAACCCAGTTACTTACTGGGTAAAGCAATTCACCTTGGTTAGACTAGTTTATATTGTTATAATAGTTGTTGTATTCAATTGTTGTGTTAATAAATGATTGAAGGCACAATGGTATTTTTCTTTGTGCACTAAATGTGTATAAATATAGTATTGAACCATTACATGAGTCAGATAAGTTGATTTGACAATTGATCAGTCAATTATGTAAATAGATGATTTTTTTTAAATGAAAAAAAATGGGAAAGTTCTACTGTAGGTTTTTTTTTTTTGTAGAAATCAATATTAGAACATGCATTATTTCAAATTGTTCTTTTTTTAATGATGTCTTTTTTTCTAAATCAATACTGTCAGTGACCTACTGAATATCATACATTTTTTGCTCCATTAAGCTACATATAATTTAATTAAAATTATGCATTCTTTATGACATTTCCTCAGTTGATTAATTAAGTAGGTAGTAACATTATTTAATAACACTGTTCATTTAATAAGTTTATCTCAAGAACACTCTTAATATTTTAATGTAGTCACATGAGTTGATGAACAAATATTATACAAACAAGGTCATACAAAATAAAAACATAATGCAGTAACATAGAAAGACCTACTGTATTTTCTACTAAATATTCTACAAGAGTGCATTATTGTACTGAGTAAACCAGATACCATCTGTAATTTATTGTTATACAATAACAAGTTTTTTTTTTTTTATCTGCCTTTGACAACAATGGGTATCACAGGGGTCGTACTTGTGATGTAGACTTGAATGAATTTTGAATTGTAATATGTCATTAATGGGTAATTCTTTAATGTAATGGGTCTAATTGTATTTGTTCGGAAAACATGGCAAATCACGAATCGTAATTCACATTCACATTCATGTGAGGGATTTTTCCGTGAAAAAATAAAAGGAACTACTTACTTTCATCTTCGGTAGTATGTGCGCCTTTCTTGATATAAATATCCAGTTTAACTGGGTGGTGTATCGATCGCTGTATCTTGATCCGTATGCACAGTCCAATAAGCGTTGCCAGCGAACAATGAGGCACTGT
Organism: Brachylomia viminalis; assembly: GCA_937001585.2. Lineage (NCBI taxonomy): Eukaryota > Metazoa > Arthropoda > Insecta > Lepidoptera > Noctuidae > Brachylomia > Brachylomia viminalis. Next base: position 20,396,136 of record OW443317.2, read on the forward strand.
AGGATTATACTCCACTCGTAACACAGGGATATTATCAGCGGTAGGCTCCTTCACAAAAATTCCTTCCTCGTAAATCACCTTCAAATCCTCGAGCGTACTCGGCTTTTCCGGATCCCGTATCGTCCGCAAAAAGTCTAGAACACCACAACACACGTTAATGACACAAACAACCAACCCAGCAAGTCCAAAACAACACGAAAACTGATCAAAACAAACCGTAAATCGTCTCTTTCAGGTCGTTCTCATCTCTATACCCTAACTCCTGCAGTGTCGCACTTTTGTCCATATAAGCTGGCTTCGCGAGCTCCACTGGTGGTTTTTGTGAGTTATTCAAAGTGAGTTTTGAGAAGAACGATATCATATCGTTGGTGGTAATGAATTGTAATTTCCTGATTTCTACAGTCACAAGTCGGACATGTTTGTTTTGTTGGAGTTTGTTATTTTCCCGTAGGTAGTTTGTCTATGGTGTAACAGATGCGTTCGCACAAACACAATAATTATAAAAAAAAATAACTAGAATAATTTAAGTGTACATAGGTGTCCCAGTTACGTGTCCCAGATGAATTTGTCCCTTATGTTTTGACAGCGCGCGGCAGTTCGCCGATACTTTGAAAAAGTACCGTAAATATACGGTTTGGCATGATACGTGACGATACTCCCAGTTCAATAAATCAAAAGTACCTAATGCTGTGAGCATTTTGATAAATCTATCGGTAATGCTGGGGTAACGGGAAACGCCGTTGATTATCGCAGTGATGGACGTTAACCGTAGGTGTAGCCAGCACTTATCCCGATAATTTGACAAGGGCATTGACCTTGCCATTTGACGTTAGGCCAAAGAGTAATAAATAAGTAATACAGGTTGTTAGTTTTCTCTGTCTACGTTGTGTGTGTGTGCTATAACTATAACTCGGGTGGGGCGTTATTTTTTGGCACAACAGAGAGATTTAGCAGCCACACTTACGTTTGTAATCCATCTCCTATACATAATAATAAAATTGGCACTCATTTAAAACAGTGCAGTAGCGTCAACGTCCATCTTGAAATTCAATATGGATCATTGGCGCCAATTAACATTGACTTATCCTAGCTCAATGCAATTAAATGAGCATTGACGTTGACCGCTCAAATGTGGCCAGTCAATTTATTGCGTTAATTATTGGGATAATTATCAAGTTGTACCGGTTTGTCCATATCGGCATCGGCACCAAGTGGTGCCGGCAATTTCCTCATACCGTCACGTCATATTGGAACCGATTGGTTCCAACCGATTTGCGCGGTTTTAAGGCGATGATGGGTAGGTATTGACGTTGACCGTTGGTGTGACACCGCATATAAGAAGTTATTTGGACCGCCGTAGTACAGTCGACAGCACATCAGGATATACGAAACCGTCAAATTTCTCCAAATGAATTTCTTAAAATATTGAAGGTTGTTCAAAATTGAATGAGAAAATTTGACAGTTTGTGGTAACTTGATCTGCTGCTGTGTGTACTTTCCGAATACAAATTCACAATAGTCTATGAGTATTACAAATCAGTGGTTTCAGAGGCCAATTCTCGTAATTAAAAACGTTCAAAATCAAGTCGCAATCTCATCTCGGCGACAGTCAAATTTCAACAATGTAGGTAAACGCTATACAATTTTTGACAGATTGAGACAGATTAGAATCCGAACGTTCTTATATTAAAAATACGGGAATTGCCCCTCTGATCTTAGAATAGTTTCCTCTAAGCATAGAAGTTCATTACACTAATAACCTACTAGTTTGTACACCACGCTCGTGTTTTTCAGGCATTTAAACGCCAATGTTTAGTAAGGGACTAATTTAATTTATTCGGATTTTAGTATCCTATTTGTGTGCCTTTCATCCATGATTGATTAGAATAAAAGCGTTGCAATGTGCGTAAAAAAAAAACTGGCAAAGGATTCCGTACCACTGTACAATATGTAACAATACTATAGAGGTACGAGGAACAGGTTGTAAAGTCCACTCATACCCCCATAGAAAAGGGAGAAATCCTCCGACCAGACGGGTGTTGTTTCTGGTGGGAGCATGCATGGATGCCCGAGCATTGATGTCGGGAAGTTGTTGTGATGGGCGGGCGTTTTGGGGGGACTGTCTTATGTGATTTTGACGTTCAAATAGTGCTGATTCTCAGCCCAGTTTGAATGAATTACTTTTGATTTTGTATATAATGCTAGTCACGCGGTAATCTCATCTGCTTGCGAGATGCAGGATTTGCGTGACGTCAGTATCACACGCAGCTCGCATGTGGCGAGGTATATACCGCTACACTACAAACTATAACTTGTACAATATTTAAAACAAAACTCGTTTCTTTTATGGGAACCCCCTTTAATTTATTATTATTTGTTGTTAAAGCGGCAATAGAAATACACCCTGTGAAAATGGCAGCCGTCTACCTATTACGGTACATGAGATACAGCTCGCTGACTGACGGACGTACTGACAGTAGAAAGCATGGGGTTCCGTTGGCACCCTTTGGGTACGGTACCCTAAAAACTGGACGCATCAGAAATCCTTTTATTTGTCGCGGTCGGTTAAATCATGAACGTATTTCATAGACAATAATATTGACAAAACAAATGTCACCTCCAGCTGCTACGGGGAAATAAAGTACAGACGCCAGCACATCAAGCTACTACAATCTGTCAAATTTCTTTAATAGATTTTCAACTTTATCGCTAAAGCATTAAGGTTCAAGGTTGATTGGGAAAATTTGACAGTTTCGGGTAGCTTGACCTGCTGGCGTCTGTACCTATGTTCATATCATTCCGTATCATTCTCTGTACGTCATAATTATGTTGACCTCGGACCCGAGATGACAATACTCTTTTTAGACTAGATGGCGTTGTTCTCAACTTATTTTTACTTCTGGCGTCGCGGTCGCGTCGGTCACCTAGGTACGTACACACAGCAGCAGGTCAAGTTAGGTAGGTAGGTACCTACTACAAACTAAAATTTTCTCATTCGATTTTGAACCTAACCTTCAACATTTTAAAAGGTTCCTATAACCTGACGAGGCGACTGTACCAAAACCTCGTGGTGGTGCGATCTAAGAAAAAAAGAGCTAGCCGACTGCTGATGTAATAATTACCCTGTCCACTGATAGGTCAGGTGACTCTCTCGCTGCCTTTTCAACAGGAAAACAAAAAGTTCCACAACATTGTTTCACTTATTATTTTTGCCCATAGGATTAGGACGAGTACTTACTATTTTTGCCTCATGGCTAGATCTCAGCAGGTGCATCGCGTAGACACATACATACATTAACTCTCGCTTTTTTCTCTTTGGGGTAGGTAGAAAATATAGAATGTTCATGCTTCCATAGGGAGTATAGTATAGGTACATAAAACCTTAGGGTGGCCTGCTTGGGGTTATTCACAAGGTATAACATCAACAAAAACACCAAATTACTTATAACATAAGTTTATTAGAATTTCTTGAAGGATTTTTTGGAGCCCTTGCCCTTCGTGACTTTGAGTACGTTGAAACGGATGGTCTTGGAGAGCGGCCGGCACTCGCCGATGGTTACAATGTCTCCTAGCTCCACATCCCTGGAAAGATACAAGGTGGGATGTTCTAGAGAAATGTTCTTTACATGTCATTGAGATTGTAGATGGGATAAAATCAGAGTTTGGGTTAACAAACACGTCTTTCGTCAATAGGTTGTTCGGAAGACCGTCGTGTGAGTATCATCATTTTAATCCTAGAAATATAGTGTTTTATCAAGTTTCTGTGTCTAATATAAGTTATTTACACATAAGCATGTTTACAAATGCCTGGATCTGACAGATACAGCTCAAGTTCTTGAAAGTGGACCAATTTAGACTTTAGCATTCAACAGTACTTTCGTACTGTAAAGCTTACTTAAAACTTTTAAATAAAAAAAATACCGAAAAACTCACCTAAAGCACGGCGATAAGTGCACAGACATATTCCTGTGACGCTTCTCGAATCTGTTGTACTTAGGCAGGTAGTGCAGATAATCACGGCGGATGACGATAGTCCTCTGCATCTTCATCTTCTGGACCACTCCGGTTAGGATACGACCACGGATCGACACATTGCCAGTGAAGGGACACTTCTTGTCAATGTATGTGCCTTCGATCGCCTGTTTTTGGAAAATTGGGTGTAAGTGTTTTGAAAATGGTGGTTGGAAAAGTTAGTGTTGTTTTGTGAAGCAGTTTATTAGTCAACGATTTTTATTACAGGATACTCTTTACCCTCCCCATACACAGTCAATGATAAATAATGATATTATTTTCCAACGCCCAGTTGTATGGTAATGATTTGCCATTGTCATGATTGAGGAAATGTAGTAATGAAGCTGTAATGGTGAAGATAGAATTACCAACTATTAATAATGGTCTTTACATATTCCTGCAAATATTCGCGTTATGTCAAGACTACAAAATTAACTATATTGTTGTATTAACAATTATGATCTACACAAGTGTGATAAGAATTTATGACTCTTGTATGGAAGATCACTTGTTCAACTGTAATCAGATCTTGGGTTAGAACACGTTCTTCGTCACTTGGTTGTCAGAAGACCGTCGTGTGGGTATCATCATGTTAGCAGTCCTTAAGTGTTTTAAACTTCCATTACATCACAAACAATAATCAGTTTATTATTGCTCCAACAATTCCTCAACCATAATGTTAGTATGGTATCTTCAATTTTACTGTAATTTTTGCCCATTATTTAAGATCCAAAAGTAGCTCAACTTTAGTGCTAAACCCACTAGAAAGTTTACTTTTGCAGCCAATTTAGCATTGCAAAAAAACTAAGTAAAATTCTGGATTTTTTTGGGACATACTATTAGAACTTTACTCTCGAGTGTGAATGCACTCATAGAACAACAAAGACTCAATCTTGGACATGCAGTTACATTTGGAACTTAAACAATGGAAAGGTCAATGATTTTTATTACAGGTTAATCTTTATCCTCCCCATACACAGTCAATGATAAATAATGATATCTTATTCTATGATGCAATTGCTACAAATGAGATTCTTTTCAATTTGCTAGAAGACAATCTCTTCTGCATTAATTGCACCTTAAATTATTATTTCAGATTAGTACATAATGATCTTACATCTAAGTATTAACACTGTTACATTGAGAGCAACATGCATACAATACCTTATTCCAAATGGGCTGTTAGCTCTTAGCTTGATAGGTTAACACAATGCTCTGACCATAACCTGATGACATTAGAGCAGATAGTTTTGATACATGCATGCAGGAGATAAGGTTCATTCTGCATTGAATGTGGTTTAAGTCAATTTAATTTATTTTAAAGATAGGGCTTTTAACTTCTGAAATATGTAGGGCTATGGATAAACATTTTGTTAACTGTTGTCTTTATTAACTCACAGAAGAATAAAATTCTATGTTTTAATTGTGAATGTAAACTCAAGCATGAGTTTTTCCATCAGTATCTGTTGATAGATCTACTATATATTGAAGAATAAAAACAGATTTTTAGTTTTATAAAAGTGCAAGAGACTTGTATTGTACCAATCATTAACATGCTTTGTGACTTTATCATCCTTGATGACTTAAGATTCAAATTGCAATGATTGACTGCATTCATGAAATGGAATTACTATTTATGGCATATTTTGTAGTACATTGTATCAAAATGATCTGTTCCAATGTTTGTTGAATTCACTGGATGACTCCAGCCATGCACATTTTAAAGCAAGCTTCTCCTCTGACCAACATGGAACAGTTTCATTTACAATGGACTATTTAGAATGTTGGAACACCACTTCTAGGTTGCACTTTGAGAATATCTTTTATCTTTCAGATAGGACCTGTTTCTAGTTTTTACAATCAACTTGTTGCTAGTCTATGTATCTTTTTATGTCAAACGTATTTTAAAAATTTAGTTATCTTTGCATGGAACAATAATTTACTTATTATTTTTCACCAAAGAGATTTTATTATAAAAAGCTGTTGTGGATTTTATAAATTAAATGTGTAAATACAGTCCATTGTACATAAAACATCAATGTAGTAGCCACCACCGTTGCAAGCCTGGATCCCTTCAACCTTAACTAAAAGTACCAAACCTCAAGTGGAGTCTTGAAACCAAGACCGACATTCTTAGAATGTCTCATGTCTTTCCTCTTCATCACCCCCTTCCGGTTGAGGAACACCGTCGCCTGCTTCTGAAACGCTTTCTCTGTCTACGGAAAAATAAACACTTTAGTTCACACATCATGCGTTACCTCGCGAGGAGTTTTGAAACCAAGTCCCACATCTTTGTGGTACCTCAGTGGTTTCCTGCTACGCTTGACACCAATACCCTTTTTACGGTTCAAGAAAACCGTTGGTTGCTTTTGGAATGAACGTTCCGTCTGTAATTTTATCAATGCATTAGTTTTTTTATTGATAAAAAATCAAAGTTTTCTAACTACGGAAAGTGTGAGGGAAAAAGAAGTAGGAAGAGGATGGAAGAAAACTAAATAACTTATTTTTTAAACAAAACTACAAACAAACTACAGCTGAAAAATAAATGCACAGATTAAGAATAAAAAATGAAATCATTGAAAATAATAATGGCTTCAATAACCCAATATTTTATACATTTAGAAATATTGAGTTTGCCACAAATTTTTATTAATGTTTCATTGTTTAAGATTTAAAGATTTAATATGCGGATCCTTCTTCAGATAAGGTATAATAACAGGCACTGTATGATTAGTTGCTCTGATATCATTGGTATTATTTTGAAAACGATTTTCAAGATACTGAATTTAAAGAACAATTTAATTATTGAAGATCACTTGTTTGACCGTAATCAGTTTGGGTTAGAACACGTTCTTCATCATATGGTTGTCAGAAGACCGTCGTGTGGGTATCATCATTTTAAAGTCATTGCAAGTGTCCTCAATCTTCCACATAGTTTTAATACAAATTATTTGGCAGGCTGAAATTATTTTTAAGTTTTATGATTTGGATCTGAAAAACACAACATTGTTGTGGGATTTGGTAATATTTGTGTATTTTAAGACTAGTTCAGTTAAGCTAGTGCCAGCTATTTCAGTTGTAGAAGATAGCAAAGGTGTGTTTAGCGGCAATTATTTTCAGAGCATTTTATTTTTACAGTTTAGTTCTTAGAATTAGAAAATAAAAACGACCAAGTATTTATTGTAAACGAACCAGTAAATTGTTTATACAAATAGGGCGAAATAGTCGCTGCTTATTGCAAAAGTTCAGATGTAAACATAACCTATGAACTACAATTTATCATTCATAGTTTTAGTGTATTAGGTCTTGGAAAATTTTAAGGGTGAATCACAATGCTTGGAGATTATTGGCATGGTTTTAACCAAACTCAACGCATTTTCACAACGGAACTAACCTATCGATCGAACACACTTCCATGATGAATTTGATCGAGTTTTAGCTTGATGATTTTATAGATACTGAAGTTAATTCATTTAAAGGCACCATTTAGTTCAGGAAACTGGGTTTATGTTACAATTTAGAACACATTTTGACAGGATTTTTATCGGGAAAGCCGATTCCCACGTGCACCAACTGCGCAACCACATTTTCACAATAACACTTGTTTTACACTTGCAAAATATTTGTTAGATGAAGTTTTAAGTATTTATTGTCACTTTTGGAACAAATTAATAATGATTTAGCCAAAATTTTAAATATTTTAGCCAGAAAACCAACACGTACCTGGTCCGCCATCTTGCTTGACAACGAAAAGAAGGTGGTGTTGCAAATTAATAACGACTGCAATCTCCTAAGAAATAAAAAAGAATGTTGCCAAATAATATCAACGTATAAAATATATTAGTATAAAATATACTTATATCTATGGTATAATAATATGCTTCGCCTGGTATTCTCTTCCCGTGACAGCTGGGTCACGTGATTGGCCTAAGTATACGTCATCAGTTGCGATGCGGTTCTCAAAGTTTTTTAGTGGGGAAAAAGATAAAAATAATACAACGGGTACTCAATTTTTATCATTTTTAATATTTTAGATGAGCCCAAACGGCCTGAAGAAAGAGCCGTTAAACCTTATTTGAAAAAAAAAACTATCTACAAGCTACGTCAACATCACTTGAAAAAAAAATTCATCTGACTTGGCTGTATGGGCCAAGATCCCTTTGCCTGTCCTTAATTAGGACTAAAAAAACAACCAAAAAAAATCACTACAAAATAAAATAATAACATGGACCAACTTAGTACACGACGAAAACCTAATAGGACGCAATTAACTCGACTTGAAAAATAAGTCAAAAACTAGTTAGGTTAGGTTATGTTCGGGCGTACAGCCGAATTAGCACAACTATGCCTTATATGGAATTTAAAACCGTAGATAAATGAAATAATATGTAGAAAGGTACTTACCAGTTCTTATTGTTGTTTTTGGTCTACAATATTGAAGCCACTTATTTGCTATCATCTCTTCTTTGGGAAAAGAAAAAAACCTTATTACTCCGTCTTTTTTACTTCTGTTTTTACAGTTTACTACGGAACATTCAACCATTTTTTTTTTCTTGTGTATCTTTCAAACTCAGTTTTTTACACTGTTTTTATAGTGCCTATCTAATGTTTGGGAACCACAGTATTTTGCTCACCAAGCAAAACAACGCTATAGATATGAGCGACACGACGATAGTGATGAAATGGGGAGCTGTCAGTATGTCACTTGTCAATTCGATGTGTGGCTACTGTGTGTGATTGAATTACCTGAGCAAAATGCATTTTTTAACTTATCAAAGCAATTATGAACTAATAATTAAATATGTTAATTAATTTAAAACTAAAAAGATGAATCACAAGAGTTACTAAATAGTTAGCTAGTTAGTAATTTATTTTATTTTTATTAACTAATTAAGAAAGTCCCTAAATTTACTGAAACGGACAATCAATGGCAACACTTATCGTGACGTAGTCTTAGGCCATCGTGGGAAGAGAATACCAGGTGAAGCATATTATTATACTATGCTTATATCTAAAGTTAACTGGCGCCTTTGTACAGATTTTTTTTACTTGTGCTTTTACCCGTAGACAGAGTAGTTTTCCCTGTCTACGACTGTGACCTCTGAGTTTGTTTCGGCTTTTTTTCTCAGAGTAGTCAGATAGGAAACGCCGACCTCATCTAGTACATGATTAAGTATAATATGCACAGACATACAAATTGTATATTTGTATATTATGTCTGTGATAATATGATTGACGTGTAAAAGTGTTTGTAAAAACTACAGAAATAAAATCTTTTATAATTTACAAATAATTATAATATTTAAGTTTACTGATGGATCTATTGATTCTTTCTAAAATATCCATTCCGGCTGTATTACACCAATTACGAAATAAGGTGAAACACGTTACTGGTGCCGATTCTCTTGTCACAAAATTCTCTAAACTAGACTAAAAATCACCAAAATTTAGTTTATTCCTGTCAAACGACGATTTCCCATTCTGAAATTGACTAAAGTGACACAACTTAAGCAAATTTTAGTTTGACAGCACTAAGATGGCACTGAGATTATAATTTAGTGAAAATGGCAATTTTGCTATTCTGAATTTTACGTTTTTCACCAAAAGTTTTGATTGTCGTAACTAAATCTGCCTGTTTTTAATCGCGATTAAAAAGGTGTGGAATAAAATTAGTTGTCATGAACTAAAATTCATACCAACACCTCGACTTCAGATGCAAAAACAGTACTGTATCTTTTTTTCTTTTCTTTAGCTTATATCTCGAAAACGGTGTGTCCTATCGCAAAAGTAATGAAAATTTCGACCCCCTTTATATAACTTCGGAACATCTAAAATCCAACGTGTTGGTAAAAAAAAAATTTTTTTTTTCATATTTTCCATACAAAAAGTGAAAAATTCCATACAAAACATGTCGAGGCTGCAAAATAATGCGCGACTCTGACTCTAAAAAAAAATCACGTGGTACGGCAAACAAGTATCACGTGGAGTCGCAATTGCCAAATTTGATTTTAAATGTGTCAAAATTATTTTTAAATTTAGAGATTTTATTTTGCAGAATAGCGATAAGATTCTCATAGCCAAAAGTAAGGAATTTTAGTGATAGTTTAGTTAGTTTAGTTCGGTGTGCAACAGAATCGGCACCATTGTTTGTGTTGCTTTTTTTACGCAATTATCATAATCAAATTAATACTGAGTCGGCGTATCACCGGTCAGTTTCCATTACTCGTTAGTTTATTAAAATAAATAAATGCATCTATTTCACAGTTTTCAGTATTCGCCAGTTTCATATATTCGTCAGTTTGTGTTGGATGTTCAAGGAAAAAGATAGTTTCAACTGGTTTCAACAAACAAAAGTAGATAATTTAAGGGATGCGAATTCTCGTCAGTCAGTGAGGCAGTATTGTAACGCAAAACTCAAAATTGAGTATTGGATTCTTACATTTCAAGCGAACGCTCCCGGTGTGAGTATAGAGATACAAGGAACAGGGTGTAAAGTTTACACATATCTCCATAGAATAGGGAGGATTCTCCGACCAGACGGGTGTCGTGTCTAGTGGGCAACTGCCCGGCGATTGATGTCGGGCGTCCCGACTCGGGACGTTGTATATATGCTAGTTGCGGGGTAAACTCTGCTTGCGCGATGCAGGATTTTGCGTGACGTCTGTGATGCGTACTTAGTTCGCATGTGGCAATGTATATACCGCTACATTACTCCCCTCCGGAGACCGGAGGTTGAAAGTGGGCCGAGTTGTGTATCTTGCGATGCTTGCCAGTGCCAGTTGAGATTCCAGTGAGTCGGAACCGGGTGCCGCATAGTTCACGATGAGTCAGAACTGTCTGCAGTGATTCTCGAGTGAGTCGGGGTGGCACTGCGTTATGCTACAGCGTGGTACAGCGCCGGGTTGAGGCTGACTGCTGGCGTCGACCAGGAGAGGTGTGAAGGGCTCTGCTGGTTAACCGGCCGAAAGTGCAGTGTCCTGTGCCAAGGTTGCTGATGAGGCTTAAAGTGATGACCAGGAAGGCGCGTTCGCTGCATGGTAGTAGCCAGGATACCCATTTGAATCCATGGGTGCTGGCTGGCTGAGACTAACCGCTCGAAAACTTGAGGAAGCAATGGTGATGACGTCACGCAGAACTATATGTTCGAAGGCTGCGTCAATGTCCATGTTCACATATACTGGTATCCCACCAGTTCCTCGTATCTCTATAGAAAAGGGAGGAACCTCCGACCAGACGGGTGTCGTGTCTGGTGGGCAACTGCCCGACGATTGACGTCGGGGCGTTGTATATATTATGCTAATTGCGCGGTAAATTCTGCTTGCGCGATGTGGATTTTGCGTGATGTAAGTGTGATGCGTAGTTCGCACGTGGCGATGTAGATACCGCTACATGAAAAAACTATCCTAAAGGCACTGCCCTTAGGGTAGTTTTCAGCTTTTTCATGTTTTAAGCGTGAAATAAAACAATCTAACTTTTATATTATTTTCAAATTGAAAATAATATGAAACCTGTGCGTCAAAGACTTTTTTATGTTATTTATGTAAACTTTTAGTAGATTTTACTTTTTTTTGTATTAAATTAAAAATTCTCGTTGCAATGGCAACTCGGTATGTTTTTCTCTTCATGCATTCCGAATTAGACCATGATCGCTCACAGCGATCACACGGCACGGCTACGGCGCGCGGCGGCACCAATAATTATTTGCGTTCTGGATTGAGATATTATCATGATTATGACAGCTAAGAACTATCAACAATTCGGAACGCTTGTGAACGCGCTCACAGTCTCCGCTAGGAGTAATAGTGTTCTGTGCTCACAGAGGTCACTCAATGTCAACCTCAAACCTTGCACAAAAACGACCGATTGGATAATCTTCTTCAAATGGAAGTTCAACGCATTGGCACTTCTGTTTTGTTGGTTGACTCCACGGAATAGATAAATCGTGGTTGACTCTATCGACTCAGATTTTGATTTTGAGAACGACGATTTGTCCAGGGATGAAACGGATGTCGCAGTGCTTATATTAGCGTACTTACATGCTCCCGGCAATAATTTACCCCGAAGAAAATACCATGTTCTTAATCATTTATTTATTATTTTTGTCACAGGGGAAAAGACAATTCCTACAGTTAGCATTACTGTATCACTGTAACATACCCAGGGGGGTACAATATTTATATGTAGGTATGTCAATATTATTAGCTTTGTTAAAAATAATTCATAAAAATACAATTACACTCTTAATTATTGTTACCAAGAATTATAATATTGATGCAAAAATAATTAAATATAATGCGTATGAGTTTAAAACTCATTTCAGGTATTCTGTTTATTTGATCGTGCTAACGGGCGTACCAAATTAGCGCGAGCGCGATAATGATGTCCCGTGAATCGTCATAATATTAAGTCGTCATGACATGCGCCATCTTGCGATAATGCCGACCATACCCTAAATTAATATCACCGTGAGCGCTGTCAAAAATGATGGTAAACTAAAGCGGCATTTTCGAAATTATGCTGTAAAATCAAAGACGTAACAGAATACCTGAAAAGAGTTTTAAACTCATGCAAATTATGTGTAATTATTGTTGAATGTATGTTGTTTGTAATTCTTGGTAACAATTAAGTGTGTAATTGTAGTTTTATTAATTATTTTTAACATAGCCAATAATATTGACACACATATAAATATTGTAAACCCCATGGGTGTGTTTTAAAGTGATACAATAATGCGAACTGTAAGAACTGTCTTTTCAACTGTAACAAACAATAAAAAATTAATATGAACATGGTATTTTACTTCTGGGTAAAACTTTGCCGGGAGCATGTAAAAACGCTAATATAAGCACTTCAATATCCGTTTCATCCCTGGACGAATTGTCGTTCTCAAACTCAAAATCTGAGTTACCAGAGTGGATAGAGTAATCCAACAAAATAGAAGTGCCAATGCGTTGAACTTCCATTTGCAGAAGAATATCCAATCAGTCTTTTTTGTGCAAGGTTTGTGGTTTACGTTGAGCGACCACTGTGAGCGCGTTCATGATCATTTCGAATTGATGACAGTTCTAAACTGTCATAATCATTACATAATTATATCTAATACGGAACGCAAAATATCGATGTGATCGCTGTGAGCGATCATGGTCTAATTCGGAATGCAGGTTAAAACGGAACGAAAAATATCGTAGACAGAGAATGCTATAGACGCCTGCAAAGCGTGTCGCAGAAAGAGACAAAACAAAAATACGTCACACATTTAGGGTTACCGTGTGAGGAAAAATTTACCCCACAATTTAAAATGTCTATAGAAAATTTATTTTTCTCATAAATCGTCTTTAAATCAGTGTCCGTTCAAAATACATATTTGGGAACCTAGATATTCTGTAATACAATCGGAATAAATACACCCTAGCTACAGATTCCTAGATACAGGAATATGTTTGATTTACAAATTATTTTGGTACTTATTACGTTTGCATGAACTACGCATGCTCCCTCAACCCCTTAGGAGCAGGAGAAAGTAACAATGGATGATGATGATGTGATTCTAAATACCTACATTTTCTTAGATGTTGGTAGTATCTGGCTTTGTGAGTAAATAATACAACAAGTTTATTTTTAATTAGCTTTTATTGATTTTACACGTTATTGTCCTTAATTGTCCGTCAATAACGTATTTCAATAAGTATATTATAGTAATTTGTAAGTACAAATACTTGTACTTAGAAATTATTATATTATACTGTACTTACAAGAATGCTTAAATTATTTTCAATTTCCATATTCGTTTCTTCATGTAAACTGATGGAGGAAGATGATGGAATACAGGCCTTTGATTCCTAAAAAAAAATATTATCTTTATGACGTTAGTAGATGTAAGAAGATGTTGTTTACGGAAAAATATATTTTAAATTCTTTATCGATATTTTGAATCGCGTTCAGAGTTTAAGATAAGCCTGTCTCAGTCATTTATTGCACATAAAATGTACAAAATAATAGTTCGCAACAGATAATTGTATATAACAGTTATAAAAACACTGAACATATATAAAAAAACATATAAAACCTGTATCGAAACTTAATATGTTATTAACTGAATATTTAGCAGAATAGGTACTGTATTCGGTAATAGCAGTGTTAGTTTCTTCTTTTTATTTAATTTTTTTTTATCAAAATTTCTGCTGCAAATTTTTGATGACGGTTTTGGTGTCCAATCTGTTCGTCCTGTAGCTACGATCCAACTCCGACGTAAATTATCATCTTCAGGAAAACTGCAACAAGCCATTAATCTTTCAGATATACAATTAACTAGCTGCGCCACGCGCTTTTACCCGCATGTGTCTCGGTTCCGTGAGAATATTGCGATAAAAAGTATCCTATGTCCTAACCCAAGTAATTTACCGATGTGTCAAATTTCATCCAAATCCGTTCAACCGTTTTAGCGGGAAAGCGTAACAAACAAACCAACAAATAAACTCAATTTCGTATTTACATACAATATTAGTTAGGATTAGGATACACACTACAGAATACATATTTCCCATAAAAGTGGGTAATAATTTATGGAAAATTGGCAACACCAAAATCCTTAGGTTAGAATTCAATAATGTTAATTTTGTGCTTTTTATCGATGAATTTACGTCTAGGGTACATTATTCACAATGTATGAACACAGTAAAATGTTATTGATAGCCTAGTTACTGATAAAAAGTGCTATACTTACGAATGAAAGGACAAGTCTGGCATTTTCGTTCCACCCATCACTTTTACACGTTAGATCGCTACACTGCACCATGTTTTTTTTTATTTAATGGTTGAAATATTAAGGCTAAATTGTTCACAACATAAAATAACATAATTTACTAAACTTAAAGCACATAAAACTGAATTTTACAAGAAGACGATAACTATCTGTCAAACTTTGTTTAGCAAAGTACTATGCTAAAACCTTCAAAATCGTGGCACGCGCCGTGAAACAAAAAATCTCATCGTTCTGTCTCATTTCTTTACACGACATCGGCGTAACTTGCTCTTTTTCTTGTGTGAATGCGACAAAACACATCAATTTGTCTATAGCATTCTCTGTCTACGAAAAATATTGATGTGATCGCTGTGAGCGATCACGGTCTAATTCGGAATGCAGGGGTCTACGGCAGGGGTAGTTGTATTGTATCCACAGACTACAATATATAAATATAGTATAGGATAATTGTATCTGTAGTGTGAATGTGAACTGGTCCTGGTAACATTTGTAAACGAAACTGTCAGAAAGCGAGTTGTTATGAAAATATTTGCAAAATTATTTTTCGCATTTGCGCCCGTTGATAACGTTTAAACTCTTGAATTTTGATTTATTGCATTTTATTTAACATTTTTATCATTTCGCTTTCAAAGTGCATTCAGATGTTCACAAAGTGACTAGTATCCGCGAGTGATGTATCGAGTTTTTCCTTTTTGTTTTGTCCAGAAAAATAAAATTTCTGGTTGATTTGCGATGGAGGAAGTGAGGCAGCTGGTGCAAGAAGAAGGCCGGGAGGCGCGGAACCTCGTCGCATTCCATGTGGCCGTCGACTTACCAAGTAAATGCATTTTATTTATATATGTACATAAGTATGCAAGTCAAAATCTCTCGTCCGTGGGCGGTTGTACTTATTTGTTTCGGAAAGTGGAGAAGTGCTCGCAGGCACTAAAGCGCGGTTTTAAGCGTAAACATTGTTAAAACATTGTGCACACTGAATGTCGTCTTTGTGTGTTTATTTAGAATAAGAGGCTGGATGAGAGTAGACCTTTGTGTGATTGTTATTTTGTATGAGATGTTGTTTTTTTATTTATCATGTACGTTTTTAAGGATATTTTTTTAGGCACAGACCTTGATTTAGTTAGTGGTTAACAATGGACATGGTCAGTGGAGAGTTAGATGCTGAACATCTGTTAAGTTTTGTTAATTCTTCATCATCTGTTGTTTCATTTGAAATTACTATATCATATCAGACAGATACCATACAACTGATAATCAGACAACATACCTTTGTCCAATTTATAAGCCCAGGCATCAGTATCCCTAATCCTGTCTAGCGCTAAACATAAGCCCCTCCAACTGCATTCCAACATACCTTTGTCCAATTTATAAGCCCAGGCATCAGTATCCCTAATCCTGTCTAGCGCTAAACATAAGCCCCTCCAACTGCATTCCAATTACCTTGATCCAGCTCAAATTATCCAACCATAATAATTATGGTTAAGGCTCACAAAACTATAACTGAAGATTGTTTCTTGTCAATCTACCACTAACTATTTTATATTCCAATATTGCATTTAATTTTATCACACAGCGGGGCGAGCGCGCCCTACTGTGATAGGTTTGAGTCAAACATTTTTATCACAGTTTGGGAGCAAAGCTGTGTGACTCCAGCCTATCACAGAGGCTGTGCTCACCAATAGATATGTCACAAATTATACCAGTTACATTAACTTACTTTGTGCACATATTTTCCTGACATACAATGTAATGAAATTTACAGTAAGCATTTTACAGATTCCTACCGAAAATTTAATAGATAGTGAGCTCCTCTTATAAATTCATCTGACATTCATAAAACGTGGGAATGTTTCAGTTGCATACTGATTTTAAAAAAGCAATTATTTCACAACATTTAAAAAAAGAAATAATGATTATTATTTCTGTAAATTGGTTTTACAGAACACTTTTAAACAAAAAATAAAATATTTTAAAACTAGATGAGGTTTGTGTTTCCTTTCTGACCATTTGAGCATTCCATAGAAGGCAAGGCCATAGAAGGACCATACAGATTAGTGTCAGGTGGTCTTTTGAGGAAAGGACCACTCAGAGTATTTGAAGAAATTGTTTATGCACTCAATTGATCAAGTGATCCTATCGCAGTCCATTGCTGGCTTCATAAACCTCTCCTAAATTGCATCAGGTACCTCACCTTGACCAGAAATGGTTACCCACAAACAATTTAACTATTTTCTATAAATGTTATTGTTGTGTATACTGTTGGAGATGAAAAGTTAAGAGTGACATCACTAAGGTGCTTTGAGACTAGGTGCTTGCACTGCTGTATCCTAAGCTGGACGTAAACATTGATAAGATAGGGTCAAAATTCAGCATGGGAACATAAACAATAAACAAGATCAGCATTGTGACCACGGAGCAAATACAAAGAGGAGACGGCCTAAGCAACTGTGCACTGTGATTCTCAACTAGGTCCTGACGTCATCATGTAGGCGTGGCCTTAGTCAGTGTATTGTTGACGTTCGTCCTGTGCACAGCTCTGTAAACGTTCCGTTTTTACAGCATATTTGCGCTAGAAGAAAAAAAGAATGAAGTGTGGTGTTTTATCTTGTAAGAACTACTCGGATAGACGTTCTGGTGCTATGGGTGGCATCACATTTCATTTGTCAGTAATTTTATGCGTAATTTATTAAAATAGTTCTTCATTCTGCATGTAGTGACATCTAGTGTGAGATAGTTACATAACTACAAAGTAAAATCAACAGGACGAGCGAATAGTTTTGCTATTGACCAGTAGATGTAAAATAAAGAAGTGGGCGGGATCTGATCACCCCTCACCCCGTAAAGTGTCACCCGTTGCTTCATACAGAAACCTTATTACAACATCTCCTCTTTGTATTTGCTCCGTGATTGTGACCATTGTTATAATATTAATGTTATGACTATGAGTGGACTTACTTTTTTGAGACCTTTGTAACTACATATTTGTAAGAACCTTTGTACTTAACTATTTGTAACAGTCAGTCAGTCCTTTCATGTGTTAAATAATATTTCCTTTGTCTTTATTGTATAGATTGAACTAATTATATTGTTATAAATATAAAATGGTTTCAGTTAATAGCTAGTTACCGACATACATAATGACCTTTTTTATAATACTGTTAAACAACGAAAGTTTTCATTAAAAAACAAAATTGCTATGTTTTTGTTGCCTTTTGTAGAAATACTGAAACTGTGTCAAAATTTAATTTAAAGTCTCAAAAAAAAAAACTCAAAGCATTTATTTCAAATAAACCAATTACAGGCACTTTTGAACTGTCAAGGGGTCGGTCAGTCAGAAAGATGAAGCTAGTTGCCCATTCCAAAGCGTAGTAGGTACCTATGGAGAAGAACGGGCAAGAAACTCCATGGACTCTTTTAAATCAAAATTTTGTTACAAAATAGTAGTTACATTACTTACATCATTCATGTTGAAATTATACATGTGAGAACGATGTAGAAAGACGTGCACGTTAAAAGCGACCGTAATAAAAAGATAAAAACAATTCAGGAATCAAAATAAGCCATGGCAGCTAAGACATGACCAGTGCCTACTGACGGCGCCCGTTCACGAACATGACGTATGCATCAGCACCATACATGGTGCTGATGCATACGTCATGTTACCATCACCTCAACCATTTTGAAGGGAACTCAATGATCCAATACACACGCCACCACCAGCAACACATTTGAGTGAGCATGACATACTCTCAGCCGCCAGGGCACATCCTAAAGTATGGGTCTTCAACATACATCCTAAAGTAATTATAACTGAGGAAGATATACATATAGATCCAGCAAGTAGATTTGTAACATAACACCAGGCCTTGTTTCATCGAAGGGTTGGGTAGAACTGTAACTGTACCTATAGTACACAGACACACCAGCCAGCCCGCCAGCTATGTTTAAGAGCGTTTATACCTTATGAGTGGCAACGTCGCAATTTAGTGTCATATTTCGTGGTTTTCAATTTTTATCATTTAATCCGAGTTATATTTTAAAAATCTGTTTGATTAACTTTTTAGAATTACATATGTGAAAACTGTGTAAAAGGTAAGAAATCGTTGCGTTTACAGTTCTATTTATATGCAAATAATACATTGGAAACTTGCAGGGCGTTATTTTCATTGTAAAATAACTGTAAGCATTATGGTTACTTACTTTTTAAACACTTTCACGTAATTCTAAAAAGTTAATTAAACAGATTTTTAAAATATAGCTCCGATTAAGTGATAAAAATAGAAAACCACGAAATATGACACTAAATTGCGACGTTGCCACTCATAAGGTATAAACGCTCTTAAGCCCCATGTAATAGGGGGCGAGCCTCTTGCCACCAACCAGGCACGAACTCCTGGCTGCTACTGAGAAATTCCTAATTGAAAAACCCAATAACACTTTGCCCAACCTGGGTATCGAACCCAGGACCTTATGCAGCAGTAGCGCTTGCAACCACTAGACCAACGAGGCAGTCATTACAACATCATCTATTTATACTCTCTGTCTACGATTTATACCCACTTATTTAACTTACAACAGCAGGTTACAAATATGGCGTTATGGACTTACATTTACATACTAATTCTTGGAATAATGTTGACTAATGACTAATGAGAACAGTTTAGTCTTTTATTTGTTTTCAGCTGTGTTGATTAGTCATCTGTCTAAATTAGAGTAACTACTGACTCCCATGTTTCTTTACTATAATAGAGTAAACCGACAGATATTTCGATTTCAGTAAGATGGTCCTTGTTTTTGTAGTATTGCAAAATACTGGAGATGCAAGGTAGCAAGGGAAATCGAGTCCTGCAAGCTTGTTTAGTTTGAAAAATTGTTTAATTAGCTTTCTGGATTCTACAGTTTTTATGTCTTCTCCCATGAGAAGAATGTTCAAAAATAATCTCTTTCTTTAAACTATTCGTTATTTATGTATACCCTATCCATTCTCATTTATGTGACACAGTGGACTATCTTTTCTCATCTTAAATTCTTAATTGTTTCAATAAGAAAGGATGGTATTCGATTAAATCAAATAATTGCATTATGTCATCAATTAAAAGGGCCTCTATATACCTATTCTCACAGTTACAGTTGTGGTTTACTTGCACAATAATAGTGTTGTAAATCTAATAATTCTTAAACCTCGGCAACTTTTACGCGCAACGCGTTGCAGCATGATGATACGAATACGGAACACATTACGTAACTTGATACAGAACAACGATCAACTTTTGTTTAGCAACATTGCCTGAGCAGTGGTGGCCCAGTGGTAACGACCGCGACTTACGAGTTGTAGGTTGTGGGTTCGAAACCAGGCGGGCACATACCTTGTGTAAATTATTTCATCACCATTGCTCTCAAAACAGTGCACCGAGTCCTAGAACCAAAAATTCGATGACATGTGACATCCACCAACCTGCCCTGGGCTCGCGTGGTGGATTACGGCCCACTCCCTCTCACAGAGCGGAGGCCTGTGTCCCGGCTTTGGGAACATTGTAGGCTGATTATGAATGTTCAAAACAAAGCGATAGCCCGCCATGTTACGGTCAGCTGGCAATTACGTTGCGCTGTTGCTAGGTGACCAAAAAAGACGAATATCACGAGATCAGCGTCTAAGTCTAAGGCATTAAAGAATGCCTTTGACAAAGTGCGGCATAACGGCACGCGCCCTGTCACCCTGTGTCGCTGTCGCTTGTGCAACGTTATTAGTTCCAGCCGAGCTATTCTGTAACTATCTCACCGTGATAACTTAGGTGAAGTGAGCTTGAAGTGTGTTGTCGATAGTGTCAATCCCGAGCATCACGTGGAACGATAGCTCACTTCGCCTAAGCTATCACGGTGAGATTGTGACAGAATCGACCGGCTGCTGTATTCCTCGACATTGTTTGTGAGGGAAAGGGGTGCTGGATCGCGTGGCACTAACTCATGACTTCACCTTTTTGTTGCAAGGGAAAGGTGGGATGTTTGTTGCTTCTTTGACAATACCTTGCTTTATTTCAAGTTTTTATTCAGGTTTTTAAATCTTGATTGCAAGCTTTTTTTATCCGACTTCAAAAATAGGCGGAGGTTCTCAATTGGATAGTATATATATTTTTTTAATTTTTATGTTTTTTACCTCTGAATTTCGTCATTTTTAAACCGATTTGAAAAATTATTTTGTTTGAAAGGGTATACTTATAGGGTGGTCACATATAAATCTGGTCAAGTTCTGATGAGTGGTTTCTGAGTAAGCTTAAATATTACGTTTTTTTTTCCACTTAGTGTATGTTGATGATGTTATACCTAATAACTTCCGGTCACTGTTATTTACTTAACAAGTGAAGGTATACGAATTTGTGTGGGGTAAGTACCACAACTAAAAAATAAAATTTTATTACAACTGACTTCCAAAAAAAACACTACAAAGTGAAAATATCTTTAATTTCGGAAGTCGGTGGCCAAAAACGAAAATACAAAATCAAAGACACCGACTTCCGAAATTAAAGTTATTTTTGACGTAATTAGTAGTGTTTTTTATAGTTATTTTTTGCTGGACTTCTTTTTTATGAACTGGTTCTTAGAAGATTTATTTACGTAAATAGAGAGGAAAGGGAGTAGGAAGTCTTTGCCCTGCAGTGGAACACCACAGGTGTTTACTTCTTCCTCTCGACCTATCAAGTTGAGGCCTGATGCTGCAGCAAGAATGGTCTCCTTACGAGCGAACTCTTTAACTGCTTCTGTTGTCGTCTTGTTATCTTAGTACCTATGTAGGTACACATTGAGATTGAATCTGTGGAAGAGTTACTCGCAATATTCGAATTCTCGGCAGTTGCAAAGCATTATATTCTACGGGTATCGTACGTAACGCATCGCGGCACATCGAGACGCATCGCCAGCCATTGGGTGGGACGATATTGTATGGGCGCTTACTTACCGTTTGAAATAAAGAAAACTTAACCATTTATATACTTTGTGCGTAGTATAGGTACTACCGAACCAATGTTTTTGTTTGTAGGTTACATTTTATTGAATCTGGCCCTGATCCCTGTGGTACTCCCGGATTTAATTTTAACTAGTCTTGACGTGATTATGTGAATGCTTTAGCTGTAATTGTGTTTCGGTCTTTATCATCGTCAATCTTTCTATTTATTTACTTTAGTTAACACGGTTACAACCAATTACCTACAGTAGGTAATTAAAGACAAACACATTAAAGAAAGAGAAAATATCAAATTACAAAGTTCGGAACACTTTCATGAATCGGTTGCATATTAGAAAATCAAAACTTTCCTGAGCAAATTTCAAAAGAACAACGTACAAATCGACAAAGTTTAAAATAAAGATGGTTATTTGATCAAAAGTTCAGCTGACCAAAGTCTGGAATATCAATGTTTAAATTATTTATTACACTATTAACCAAATCGTTTAAAGGTCAAAATGGATTACTTACTGGATAAATTATTAATTATCAAATGGATTAACTGAAAAAGGTAAAAATAATATTAATATTAGCGAATAGCGCCTGTCTGACACAGAAAGCATTTGGTCAAAATGGTCAAAATACCTAAAATGATGCATCACCTGCGAGCTATTTGTATGAACCCCGAGCGTAAGCGAGGGGCCACCCAGGGTATCAAGAACCTAGCTGACACAAAGGAGCGAGCGCAGGATAGCGCGAGCGGCGACATGGCTGACAGAAAACGAGAGACAATTCAAATGCGAGCGAAGCGAGCGCGAACGCGACGAGCGGAGCGAGGAGCCAGAGATAAATATTATTTTATTAAACTATTATGTAATTTGATTAGTAATGATGTGATATTTTAAAATTACATCTAGCAACTTTTGAGCAGTCGTTCATTTGATGTCACATTTGGGATTTTAAAATTTTTCTAAGTAAAACATTTGGTCAATTAAATTTTGTTATTTCGTTTAGGTATTGTTCTTTTGAAATTTGCTCGAGAAATTTTTGATTTTCTAATATGCAACCCATGAATCCCACTCCCTGTATTTCTGACATGCTAATAAAACCTTCGTCCATTCGTCCGGAAACATCGTTTGTTAGATAAGAATCCAAGAGATCATCAAGTGCGGCCAGAGTGCAAGGTACTGAGGACTTGGCAGGCGCAACGGCGCGACACGGAAGCACAGCAAAGGGCCAGGCCACAACACTGCGTTGCGACGACGCGTCGCAAAAACGTCGTCGCACTACACAATACAAGGCCCATTGTGCGACGTCGTAGATTTATACGGTGCGTCGTCGCACCACAGTGCTGTGGCCTGGCCCAAACAGCCTGTGTTTTCTGCCGAGGCAGTAATTGTCTGGGGCAAAGAGGTGAACCCTGGCACGGCATGCAGATCAGGCGCGTCAATAGCGGCACGGAGCGTCTTGCAGGCTATGCCTATATCCTGTGGCTATAGGTTCTAGTCTAACCGAGTGCAACAGAAAACCAATAGAGACACGGAACGATCAAACTCAAACTCAAAGCATTTATTTCAAATAAACCAATTACAGGCACTTTTGAATTGTCAAGGGGTCGGTCAGTCAGAAAGATGAAGCTAGTTGCCCATTCCAAAGCGTAGTAGGTACCTATGGAGAAGAACGGGCAAGAAACTCCATGGACACTCTTTTAAGTCAAAATATTGTTACAAAAAAGTGGTTACATCATTCCTGTTGTAATTATACATGTGAGAACGATGTAGAAAGACGTGCACGTTAGAAGCGTCTGCAATAAAAAGATAAAAACAATTATTATGGAATTAAAATAAGCCGTGGCAGCTAAGAAATGACCAGTGCCTACTGACGGCGCCCGTTCACGAACATGACGTATGGATCAGCACCATTCAGCTCAACCATTTTGAAGTGAATTCAACGATTGATTACCATTTGTACTCCGTATCTGAGGGTCTACTTCATAAGCTCGAAGTCCGTAGTTTCGGCAAAAGTAACGGGCGATGCATGAACTACTTTCGGACGGGCCCGTATCTTCGGTGACGGATTTAGAGTGTAGACCGCCCTACACAGAGGACTACCCAGAAACTGAATTGTGGAGGTCAGATAAGCAGTCGCTCCTTGTAAAATAATGGTATTTCGTTGTTTCCGGTTAGATTAGAAAGCCGACCCCCGCATAGTACATAGAGATTTCATTAGAAATAAGCATCGCCTTTGTACCTATTTTTCTATTCTTTTCTTCTTGTCTGTTTATATATGTGTGTACATAAATGGTTAAATAAATAGTTGGGAAGGGGTTGGGGAGATCCATAAGTCTCGTCTACAGATACCAGTTTTTTAGGCTTCTTGAACTTATGAGAGAGAACAAACAATTTTCAATACAATCAATTGATTTAAAAAGCAAATAATATGTATAATATACCTAATAGTTTTTAGTTTTTTAGTGTTAATTTTTTTATGTACTTTCTTTTGTACACTAACGTACTTATACAGGGTGGCAGGGACATTGACGCGCAACCATGGATTCAGTACTTGCATGATTCTAAACTCCTCCGTGTTGAAATTTATAGTCGTGTTATTTAAAAAAAAATGTCCCTTACATTTTGACCGCGTTGGGTACACTTTTCTATGAAACAGCCGATTTTTTTTATCGACTTCAAAAAAGGAAGAGAATCTCAATTCGGTTTTTATTTAAATGTATGCTATGTACCTCAGAACTCCGTTATTTATGAACTGATTAGGAAAATTATTATCTTTCAAAGGATATAACTTCAAGTTCTGTTAAGTGGTTTTAGAGTCAACTTCAATAATACGTATTTTTTTTTTTAAATTGACGAAAATTTTCTACTCCTAGCGTAGGTCTAGAATTATGTGCTGAATTCATGGTGCGAGATTGCAGGTCGATGCCCCTGCCAACCTGTATGAATAAATATCTAACTATAATAATATTAGGTCAAGTTATATTAGCTATCGAAACTGTAGACGTGATGGGCAAAGATATCTAAACATGATTTAAAAAAAAAAACGGTGTTTGTTTTTCGGGGGTCAACGACTGCTGGTAATGATAAATGATTTTATTTCTGTAAGTAGGTCTGTACGAACACTTACACGGCAATTGTATATTTTTAAACTAGATGACGTTTGTAGTTTTGTTACTTGAAGTATGAGTTGAGAAAATCTGTTTCCTTTCGTTTTATTGGGTTGCGATATCGATACCCATAACGTCTGTGAAGTTTACACAAAGAAAACTGTTGTTTTATACAGATATTTAAAGTGACTACACTACATGATGTTGATGGCCCCAAAAAAAAAAACTCATCAAATTAATTTATTTTTGTTTGATCATGTTTACGTATCAATACCCATCACTGTCTGTGGAGTTTCGCTAGCTAATTACTGTATATAAATAAATAAATATATAACTATAATAATACATGGTATTGTTCGTCGAATCGTTGAGCTCCTTAAGCTCTGAGTTGAGCTGCACGGCTACTAACAAATGCGTGCACTGACTGGACAGGTCCACTCAATCTGTGTGGTTCAAAAGACCATTTCAGACACAAATCTACATAGCCTTCACATGATCTGACCAAGATTTTGTCTGGACTTTAAAAGCGACTGTGACCTCTGAGTTTGTTTCGGCCTTTCTTCTCAGAGTAGTCAGATAGGAAATGCCGACCTCATCTAGTTTTTAAAATACGATTGACGTGTAAAAGCGTTTGTTCAAACCTACTTACAGAAATAAAATCATTTATCATTTACAATAAAAACTATGGGAACAGCGTTATGCTGTGAAGGACAAAACACTTAAACATGTTTATTTACGCCTTAAAAAAGTACATTATAGGTATTCAATGTCTCTGTTTCAGTATTTGAAGGAAATAAGAGAACAAGGGTTGTAATAATGAATAGATCAAAGCTACCAACAACTATCAATTAACATTTAGTTCATCACATTGTTGCTACCAACAACTATCATTTAATATTTAGTTCGTTACATTGTTACTACCAACAACTATCAATTATTAATATTTAGTTCGTCACATTGCTGCTACCAACAACTATCAATTAATATTTAGTTCGTCAGATTGTTGCTACCAACTACTGTCAATTAATATTTAGTTCGTCACATTGCTGCTACCAACAACTATCAATTAATGTTTAGTTCGTCACATTGTTGCTACCAACTACTGTCAATTAATATTTAGTTCGTCACATTGTCGCTACCAACTACTATCAATTAATATTTAGTTCGTCACATTGTCGCTACCAACTACTATCAATTAATATTTAGTTCGTCACATTGTTGCTACCAACTACTATCAATTAATATTTAGTTCGTCACATTGTCGCTACCAACTACTATCAATTAATATTTAGTTCGTCACATTGTTGCTACCAACTACTATCAATTAATATTTAGTTCGTCACATTGTTGCTACCAACTACTGTCAATTAATATTTAGTTCGTCACATTGTTGCTACCAACTACTGTCAATTAATATTTAGTTCGTCAGATTGTCGCTACCAACTACTATCAATTAATATTTAGTTCGTCACGTTGTCGCTACCAACTACTATCAATTAATATTTAGTTCGTCACATTGTTGCTACCAACTACTATCAATTCATATTTAGTTCGTCACATTGTTGCTACCAACTACTATCAATTAATATTTAGTTCGTCAGATTGTTGCTACCAACTACTATCAATTAATATTTAGTTCGTCACATTGTCGCTACCAACTACTATCAATTAATATTTAGTTCGTCACATTGTCGCTACCAACTACTATCAATTAATATTTAGTTCGTCACATTGTCGCTACCAACTACTATCAATTAATATTTAGTTCGTCACATTGTCGCTACCAACTACTATCAATTAATATTTAGTTCGTCACATTGTTGCTACCCACTACTATCAATTAATATTTAGTTCGTCACATTGTTGCTACCAACTACTATCAATTAATATTTAGTTCGTCACATTGTCGCTACCAACTACTATCAATTAATATTTAGTTCGTCACATTGTCGCTACCAACTACTATCAATTAATATTTAGTTCGTCACATTGTTGCTACCCACTACTATCAATTAATATTTAGTTCGTCACATTGTCGCTACCAACTACTATCAATTAATATTTAGTTCGTCACATTGTCGCTACCAACTACTATCAATTAATATTTAGTTCGTCACATTGTCGCTACCAACTACTATCAATTAATATTTAGTTCGTCACATTGTCGCTACCAACTACCATCAATTAATATTTAGTTCGTCACATTGTCGCTACCAACTACTATCAATTAATATTTAGTTCGTCACATTGTTGCTACCCACTACTATCAATTAATATTTAGTTCGTCACATTGTCGCTACCAACTACTATCAATTAATATTTAGTTCGTCACATTGTTGCTACCAACTACTATCAATTAATATTTAGTTCGTCACATTGTCGCTACCAACTACTATCAATTAATATTTAGTTCGTCACATTTTTTGGTGATGATAGTTAATTATTTCCAAACTAACTTCTGCCCGCGACTTCGTCCGCGTGAAATTTCTTGTTTTAACATAATATAATATCCTACTTGCTGTTGCTGGCGACTTCGTCTGCGATCCACGATAAATAGTAGCTTATGTCCTTACCTAGGTCATGGTCTGTCTGTGTGCCAAATTTCATCCTAATCCGTTCAGCCGTTTTGGCGTGAAAGAGTAACAAACAAACTTACTCTCGCAGTTATAATATTACATAATAGCTGTGCCCGTTATTTCTTTTTTATTAGCGGTCTGACTGACTTTTGTTTGCTCGGCTCCTTAGGGTCGTAATGTGATGTTAAATAGCCTATAGCTTACCTCAAGAATTGGGCTATCTATGCAAAAATATTTTTTCAAATCCGACCGGTATTTCCAGAGATAACCCCCTAAATACAAACTTACAAACAAACAAACAAATGTTACCTCTTTATAATATTAATATAATATAGACAAGCCGCGTACACAAAAACGACCGGAAATAAATACCACAAATAATGTTGTGCTCTATTTTGCTACACCGTATTTGCAACCTTGTAAAGTTATGTTAATTTTTTCCATAAATATTATTGTTCTTATTTTAAAAATACGTTTACTTTCAAATAAATTTAAATGTCAATATAATTATTTTTTTGTGATTGAGCGTTAAGGTGTATACATAATCAAGTTATGCAAACGCCTCCACTTGAGCGTATTGTTTTTGTTTCTAATCCTTAATCTTGTGCTATTGTTGATCGAAGTTCTAGACCCAGTGGCTTCGGTTGTGCGTTGAATGATATTAAAATTTTTTTAGTAGAAGATTATATGTATTTGTTTAAAACTCCCGCATTACTGAGTATCGTGAAAGGTACGTATTTGAATATCGAAGATTAAAATACCTACTGTTAAAATATCGATGTTCATAACATCGAAAATGGAAAAATCGAACGACCATAAAACCGAAAATTAAAATAACGAAAGTTTATAGTATCGAATGGTTAAATATCCTACGTCCAATATATCTAAAATCTAAATATCTACAAAAGTTACATCGAAAGATCCAAATATCGAAATACAGATTATCGAATGTCCTAAATATCGAAGTACAAACTATCGAACGTCCTAAATATCGATGGGTACATAGAACATCGAAAATGAATATACCTACGTGTAAAAATGGGTTAATTTTCAACATTTAATACATTCATTAATTCACCCTAAAAATACGTACCTACAAAATATCGAAAAAAATTTGATGTAAGTAGTATGAGTGGAAAAAGGTTGCTTCTGCAACGTCTCCGGCGCTACGGGAAGTGCAACCCCTTCGCCCTTGCGTAACAAAGAATAGGCACCCATGTTCACCTCCGGGAGGCGACCAGAGCCTCAGCCGCTACGGCTCCCACGGGTGCCTATGCTTTGTTACAGCGGGCGGGGGTTGTCCTCCCTTCGCGCCTCCGGATTTTTATATACACTCTAGGGGTAACAGCCAAAAGACTACGTAAATTCGGGGTGCCCCAATTCGGTTTTGGAACAATTTTGACATATTTTATCCATGAAAATCAGTGTCTAGTGTACAAGCATAGGTCAATCGTGAAGGTATTATTTAGGTCTTTAAATTAAAATATTTTCTTGAAAGTCAATATGTTGTGCTACTAAAGTTAGTGACAGAAACGTATCGCTGCAAAACCGACTCCACGTAGTCTTGTCTGCCCTACCCCTAGAGTGTAATTTAGAATCGCGTAGGCGCGGAGGGGCGAGGCAGCCCGCGAGCTGAGGAGCAGGTGGTTTTAACACCCGCCGCCGCAGCTGAGGTTGGCCGGCGAAGCCGGCCAACAAGCCGAAGCTGCGGTGGTGAGCGTTTAGACCATCTGCGACGTTAAGCTCGCGAGGGACTGCCGGAGCCCTGCAGCGCCGGAGCCGTGACAGAAACCATGCTTGCTTGCATGTTGCATGATTGCTGCATGCTTGTTTGCTGCTAGATGGTAATCAGTTACTAGGTGGGTTACAAAAAAAACAAGGAAAACCTCCTTTCCTATTTTTACATAATAAAAACCCAAAATAAAACACATTTGTACGCAAATGTAACGTAGATATTATGAATTTAGATGTATGAAATGTTGATATTTTGAACTTAGGCATAATGTCATTCGATATTTTGAATCATTCGAAATTTTAATCACTCGGCATTTCAATCTTCGACGTTTTAAGCTTAGGTATAACAATTTTCGACATTTTGATATAATCGATATTTAAATTTTCGATGTTTTGAACATTGGTATTTTAAGCGTAGGTATTTTAATCTTCGATATTCAAATACGTACCCATCGTGAACCATCTTGTAGTTGTCTTATCCCGGCTTGGCGAACCAAATATCCGGCCCTGGGCCAACCCCGGAAATGGAGTCTGATATTGCAATTTGCTTGTTGCGCTGTTTCTCTTATTGGCTTGTCAGGTTGAGAGCCGAGTTGCGGGTTGCTGCATACATACGTCTTTTGAGCGCCAAAAGAACTGAAAAGGACTGTAGTTGTATATTTTCATCTGTGCATTTGAAATCGCTTTAGCTATGCATAAAATATTAGGTTTTTTTTTTAAACCTACTTTGCACCCAGATTAGCCATCTTACCAAAAAGTAACTTCGATGCATAGTTCGGGAAAATTTGAAACGGATATCTCCCCTTTGAAACATGATTAATAATATATCAATTACGTTCACAGGGGCTGCGTTTCCCGCCCACATTTCATCAAAGGCTTTTGTTGTACCTATGCATGTATATATGCAATTAGTGTTTGATAAACATGGCTTTCATGGACTGCTATGATTACGCACTACAGGGGGCTAACTACGACCACTGTGGTTGAGCTATAGGTATAGGACGTACTTATAGCTCCATCACAGTCTCAGACTGAAGTAATATTAAAACAATACTGCTATAAGAGGTGGTGGTTAGTAAATTACAGATATTTTTCTTGTGTCAAATTCTTCCGTCGTTCCTTACAAATTCAAATGATTTTATTTCACATAAACCTACACGGGCACTTATGAAACGTCAGACAGAAGCTAGGTGCACGGTTCCAATCGGTCGTTTCCTATGGATAAAGGTGATAGTTGCTGAAAACACTACAGAGTCCTATCTAGGTCACACGGTAGTACCTATATACCTCGTGCGCGGCGGGAGCGGATTACCTCGCCATCCGGGCTTATCCTTTACCGAGCATTCATGATCGATATTGCAGGGCTATACAATACAAGCTAACTGTGGGATGCGTAGTAACTGGCTGGTTTTATCACAGACCACATTGACCTATTTATCGAATAAATAACATTTGGAACATTTTACTTTCCTATAAAATAAACGATGTCAAAAGCAATGTTGCAGCACCTTATAATCCTTATGATATACTCTCTAAACCTCAAAATGTAGAGAGAGAGAGACGGAGAGAGAGAGAGAGAGAGTCATTTATATTAATTAAACTGAGAATCAGCACTTATTGAACGTCAGAATTACATTAGACAATCCCCCAAAACCCCCGCCCTTCACCAATACCTCGTGTTTTAGCTGGAAGCAGTGGCGCAACAAACTTCCCAGTAGCACATAATGTCTGTTAAGTTAGAAGAACTTGACTCTAAGCAAATATGCAAAATAATTAACATTACAAAACAAAGAAATACGAAGCGTTGGATAACATCTTATGTAAGGCAATTTTTCTAAATCGGAAGGCATACGAATTTTTAGACTATTCAGCGCTGAATACATTTTGCTTTCGACTGCATGGCGGATATTTTTCAGCTGAAACATCATTCGTCTGACCCCTGAGCTTTTATAGTTCAAGGGTTTGTTTGAAATCCATTCCATTTGTATCTGCAATGTGTATTTTGCCGATAAGTGTATTCAATCTTGTATGATAACCCAGCGAGTATAACGTTGCCTATATATGTAGAACAAAATCCATCCTGCATCTAACTCAACAATTTCCGGAGGACGACACGGACCAACGACACGAACACAACGGATCGTAACTTACGACCCCGAGCGGCGGACACAAAAGGAATCCTAAAAATGTAACCAGTAACAACTTGCATGGCTTTCTATATGAGGATGATTGTAGGTATATACAGAGAAAACCCACGTGAAAATACTACTTTCGGACTAAACAGGGACCCTGATTCAAGAACTCCCAACGTCACATTCAGAACATGCCAAGCTATTTTGTACCCCTTTTAACGTATATCTTGTTCACGCCTACGCAGATCGCATATCCCGCAAGCCGCCTCGCCCCGGAGCCCCGCCGCCCCGTCGCGCTGCGCCTCGCGGACCTTCACGCCTCAGATCCGCCTCGGCCGGCAGAGATAAGCGGTCAGAACTGCGTGCGAGATACTGGGCCTTGCTGTTCGGAGATCTGCAGCGAGCTGTGAGTTTAACCTGTATTACTGTGTCTTTTCCACCTTTTTTTTTCATCGAATTTTGTTGTCCACTGCTGGGAAAAGGTCTTCCCCATGTAGGGTTACCACCACTTGGATCTGCAGCGAGCTGTGAGCCATTATGATCATCCTTCTACCCTTCTTATTCTTGCTATTTCGTCGATGGCAATCTATATTGAATCGGCCCAGAACTGCGCTACGAGTTTGGCGCCATCGGTATCGTCCACTGTAATGAGCAGGCAGCAGGGCACGCAGGGCATGATATCTGGTGATATCCATCTGTCCTGACCTATCTCGATGTCTTAAGGGTCGACGCAGCATGTCTTCTATACTTGCATACATCTCTTAGCCGTTATCTGAGTATGGCACCCATATTCCCTTAACTTTCACACTGGCCATCTATTGTTTATTTGGTCTTCTTCGTGGTGAGTATATTTAAGTAAATACGGGTAAAAAAAAAGAGGTCGGAACATATCTTTATTTGCGACTTGATACTTAATGATTTGGGAAAAGTCATCATATCAGTGCAAAAAGGCTTTGCGCAGCATATTGCAATGGTAAATTATTTCATTGTAACTTGTCCCGTAGATTCCAGTTTCACTTAACGTGAATCTATGATATGAATATTGGTTATTTGGACGAGCAGCCAGTATTCATCCCAGAAGATAATGAAATTGACAGCATTCGACCAAGAATCAAAGCGTGTCAGCCATATTTAAAAGCATGTACATTAATCGGTGCGCTTCTGTGCCGGTACGCAAGTATCCGCACCGATTAGGGTACATGTACTGTGCCTACTTATACATGCAAAGGGCAAAGTATTATGTCATGTGTAGTTACGACTGGAGTTAGTGACAGGTGAATTTTTCTGCTCTTCTGCCTGACCTAGGTGCAATCCTTAACCCCCCAGTTTTTGAAATCCTGATAAAATCTGCTGACAAAACTCTTGCTGTGCTTAAATTAAATAAATAAAATTGACATGACATTTGATTACCGATAAAACTGAAGGCTTTTGGAAATCGGAGATAAATCGCCGTCACGAGTTTAATTATCGTATTTGTAGTTGAAAATCTAACTATCGACGTTAATTATATGTAACCAATATTTTGTAACAATATGATGTATAAGAGTGTCTATGGAGTTTCTTGCCCTTTCTTCTCCATAAGACGGTACTACACTTTGGAATGGGCAACTAGCTTCATCTTTCAGACCGACCGACTTCTTGGCAATTCAAAAGTGCCTGTGAACGGTTTAATAGAAATAAATAAATGCTTTAGTTGGAGTAAAATAACGCCAGCTTAGAAAAGTCTCGCTACAACGCTCGTTTATTTTCACAGCTCTTGCAACCGACACCTGTATGGATCGAATTCTATTTTATATGTGTGTGCGTTACAGGAACTACATGACCTTTATAATGCCATGGCTATTTCATATTATCGATATGCTATTGAACTTGGACTGCGGCTACAAAAGTAAATATTTAATCATTTGTGTATGTTTGTCACGACATAGTCTTGAAAGTTTAATAGCTTGTGCAAGTAAACTTTATATTTTG
The DNA here is from genome assembly GCA_937001585.2 of Brachylomia viminalis. NCBI lineage: Eukaryota > Metazoa > Arthropoda > Insecta > Lepidoptera > Noctuidae > Brachylomia > Brachylomia viminalis. Next base: position 20,429,374 of record OW443317.2, read on the forward strand.
GTAGAAAAACGTGGCTCAACAAACATAATTGTCTGCCAAAAGATGTAGAGCTCGACATTGGGCATTTGTCGAAGAAATCGGGTAAGCTGCATAATAGCATAATCAGCCTACAAAGTTTCCACTGCTGGGACACAAGCCTCCTCTCTGTGCGTGGCAGTGAGTCATACATAATTCACCACGCGGGCCCAGTGCGGATCGGTCATTCTCAAATGTCTTGGAATTTTTGGTTTTTAGGACATGCCTGTTTCCACACCATGTTTTCTTTCACCGTTTTGATAGGAGCTGTGGTGGTATAAATTACACAAAGTAAATTGCCTGCATAGGTCCGAACCCACGACCAACGACTTCGACACGTAAGTCGGTGCCGTTACCACTGGGCCACCACTGATGTTGAAATAGTTTCTTCAATGCGTTAGTCTACTCGTCCTACTATGTGAATGGTGTGCACGCCTGCAAGTGACTTATTCAAATTAAATTAGCTAGTGAAACTCCGCAGACGTGATGTGTACTAACTAGTCTTGCTTGAGTTGCTTGCCATACCTACTTATTATAAGTAATTCTATGAAAGAAAATGTTTCCTATAAAATATGCAAATCTCTCGACAAGCTTTTATATCATTTAATAAAATGTGTAATACTCTTAATATACTTAAAGTTTATTTTCCACTTTTAAGGGCAATTAAATAAAAGATTGTTTAAAAAAAAATACCAATAAGTTTGTTTTATCATGTTTATATAATTCGATACCGATCACGTCTACAGAGTTTCACTAGCGAATTTAATTTGACTCTGTATACACAGGACCTTCTTGTAAATGGGTAATCAAAGTATTAATTTGTAAACAAGTTGTTGGTTATTGACCGCTTCGTTGGTCTTGTGGTCGGAAGCGCTACTACTGGGCATGAGGGTTCGATTCCCGGGTCGGGCAAAGTGTTATTAGGTTTTTCCTTCGAAAATATCTCAGTTTGGAGTCCGGATTTGTGCCCGATTGATAGCAGTAGGCTTGCCCCGTATTACACGGGAATTAACATGACTGGCGAAATGTGCATTGGGTCTACTATAGGTGCACTTCTGGCTCACCCTTCAGGGAATTCAGGCGAGATGTTATGTTATGTGTTATGCCGTGGTGTGCCTTATAAATAAATAAACACAATGTATGTATGTGTAAACGATAATGTGACCTTAAAAACAGCATTAAATGTTATCATAGTTATTGCAATTTGGTTCGTACATTGCTAGTATTCCTCTATCTACGCAAAAGATGCTTTTGCTAGAAGTAGAAGAAAGATTTATGTCGAGTGCAACGGGGTGGGGTTTAAACTGACGTCAGTGGTGTAAAGGTCGGGGTTCAAAATGACAAACTCGCTCGCTAGTGCACGCTACGTGTTGTATAAAACGAAATATTGGTGTAACTTCGCTTTTGATATTTTCAGGAATTAGGTTTAAGGAACCCGTGTCTTTCTCTAAGTATTAACTCCCACATTGCCAGTTGTTTTCTTTTTATCTTTGGATAATTTACCGCTAGGCGAAAGTTGGGTTTTCAAGGTTCGGCGCTCCGCCGAGCGTTGAAAATTCATCAATGCGCTTTTATTTAGGCATTCATGTAAGTGTCGTCTAGAGTTAATGAAAACAGTCATTAATCAAAATTGGTTCCCAAAAACGTAACATGAAAATTCCATATCCCGTTTGAAACACATTTATCAATTTCCGTCTACATTAAATGATGCAAACGACGTCTCTCCTCGCAAGCTCTTGAATGCAATGCAACCTCAGCTTAATTCTAGGAATAACATCCCTTTGCGAGACAAAATCAATAATGCCCGGGCCTAGAGCCACTGAATAGATAGATACAGAAGGCTGGCTGCACAAATCGAGCGAAAACAGGCGCACGCACACATAGACGCAATGACAATCGCAAGTACGACCGCATCGCTGTTAGTAGACGCGTGTCTAAATAATGTAAAAATACCTATCACATAGCTGTTATTTACGCGTTCTGTACATCAAACTAAGTAACATTGAGAAAAACATATTGCTGGGAAACGGCTTTTATTTTTCGGTGTGACAAACACTGTGGTTATGGGTGCATACAGTGGTACAGGAGTTGTGGGGATATTTAAAGTCACGTTGTAACAGGGCTACTTGTAATTCGACGTATATCCGTCCAGAGCAGATAGGTGGGTCAAAATGCAACAAATTGAACCCCCACATGTATGGCCGAAATTCCATAGTTTTCGAGATACTCGTATTTGAATTTTAACAGTTTTTCGATATTTACCCAAAATATGACATGTAATCCCAAATAATTTGATTATTTTGTTGCCTCAAGTATTTTTAATTATGTTCATAGCTTCAAACTCAAACTCAAACTCAAAGCATTTATTTCAAATAAACCAATTACAGGCACTTTTGAATTGTCAAGGGGTCGGTCAGTCAGAAAGATGAAGCTAGTTGCCCATTCCAAAGCGTAGTAGGTACCTATGGAGAAGAACGGGCAAGAAACTCCATGGACACTCTTTTAAATCAAAATATTGTTACAATAGAGTGGTTACATCATTCATGTTGTAATTATACATGTGAGAACGATGTAGAAAGACGTGCACGTTAAAAGCGTCCGTAATAAAAAGATAAAAACAATTATGGAATTAAAATAAGCCGTGGCAGCTAAGAAATGACCAGTGCCTACTGACGGCGCCCGTTCACGAACATGACGTATGGATCAGCACCATTCAGCTCAACCATTTTGAAGGGAACTCAATGATCCAATACACACGCCACCACCAGCGACACATTTGAGTGAGCATGACATACTCTCAGCCGCCAGGGCACATTCAAGTCAATGAAAGACGAACCCAGTAAGCTTTATAGTGGGTACATAGTGCTCACACATGTGCTATGCAATTATACAATACTATGAGATTGAATTTATACAATGCAAAGATAGGTTGTACAATCTTCATCAGCTCCAACACTATTTTCGAATGCTAATTAATTAGTTTACGCGCCCTTGTGGAGCAGGACCAGCCCTGAGCCAAGCATTTTTGTCAGCGATATAATCCCCCAACTTATAATATGCTTGGCTGTATAGTGTGCGTTTTATACAGGATTTAAATTTCGTTTCATTCAGTTGGAGTATGTGGGGAGGTATTTTATTGTAACATTTTAAACAGTACCCCATGAAGGATGAGTCTACTTTAGCCAGTCTGAAACCTGGTTGAACTAATTGGTCCCTATTTCTAGTCCTATAATTGTGTCTTTCACCTCTTTTACTGAAAAGATTTAGATTTTTCCTTACGTACATGATGTTTTCATAAATATATTGACAAGGTACCGTCATGATGTTAATGTCTTTAAACAGTTCCCTTAGAGAATCGCGCCTGCGGAGGCTGTATATTGCTCTGATAGCTCTTTTCTGCAGAATAAAAATAGACTCAATATCGGCAGCCCGTCCCCATAATAAAATACCGTAAGACATGATACTATGAAAATAGCTGAAATAGACTAGCCTCGCGGTATCTACATTAGTAAATTGACGGATTTTTCTTACAGCATATGCTGCTGAACTTAGCCGTCCTGCAAGAGATGTTAAATGAGGACCCCATTGCAGCCTTGAGTCTAGCGTTATTCCCAGGAAAACAGTTTCATCGACAAATTCTAGTTTCTCGTTATTCAATACTATGTCACAATCACTACTTTTAACATTCGGTAAAGCAAATCTTATGCATTTAGTTTTTTTCCCATTTAGTACTAAATTATTAGCAGTGAACCAATTATGTACCTGCAGTAGGGCATTATTTACGTCGTCAAGATTTGATGCACGTCTATTTATCTTAAAGATTAAAGAAGTATCGTCAGCAAATTATACCATTTGTGGTTGGTTTTTAAATAAATGGGGTAGATCATTAATATATACTAAAAAGAGGAAGGGACCTAATATCGATCCTTGTGGAACACCCATTTGTACTTTTAAATGAAGTGAATTGATACCATTTATTTGCACTTTTTGTTGTCTATCATTTAAATAAGAATGTACTAAACTAAGCGCGAGTTTACCTAGTCCGTAATGCTCAAGTTTTAAGAGCAAGGTTTCGTGATCAACGCAGTCAAATGCCTTGGAGAGGTCACAAAAGATCCCTATGGCATCTTGGGCCTCCTCCAATTGTAGTGCTATAATTTTGCTTAATTGTAGTGCTATAATTTTTTAATGGTACCCATTGAATATGCAGTTTTTTTTTCTTTGGAATTAAATGTCAAATTTTGGGTACCTAAATATCAAAAAAATCCCTTAAAATTCAAATATCTCGAAAACTATTGAATTTCAGCCATGCATATGGGGGGTTCAATTTGTTTCTTTTTGCCCCGCCTATCAGCTCCTGACGGATATACGTCAAATTACAAGTAACCTTGTATAAAACTTGTTTCCATGAAAAGTTGGGACTTCACCTTCAATATCTTCGTAACCAGCAGGTTCCCAGGTGTGATCCAGCACAAAAAAAAATATCACGATGACGAGGAGTATTCGTGGCTCTCGGTTCCGTTAAGCATAATTTTACTACACCCGTTATGTGTGCGTGACTTCTCGTTCATTGTATGGAGCCGTCCTTCTGTACCTCTATCTATTAAAATTTCGTGCCAGTACTGTCAAGCTTCACGCTTCAATCAGTGAATTCAATATTATGGCGTTGCATCGTATGTATTTATACCTTTGATTAAATTGGCTATTACACTCGAAATGTTTGGATGCATCATAGAAAATTGGAACTTCAGAATGGACCATGTTAACCGCAGTTACGGCCAACATTTGAAAGAAATAATCTTTAAAAAAATAAATGTCAAGAACGGTTATTTTGTATGATATAAAGATAACCCAAATAAAATTGATATATTTCTTTTATATTTTAGTTTTGAAAAAAAGCACCTCTAAATGAATCCCCCGTTACAATAAACGTATTTGTCCACAGATCGGCGAAATCTACAACACCGTTGAGGCTCACGAAAATCTAAACGAGTGCCAAGAAGTAATTCTAGTTCTAGAGAACTACACTCGCGATTTCAAGGCTCTCGGCGAATGGTTCAGACTGAAGTGGGAATACGACAACACGCCACCACCCCAAAGACCACAGAGTCTGGCATGGGAGATCAGAAAGACTGACTTTGTACGCCCAGAATCTCGAAAAGGGTATTCAGTTAAGAGTTCTCCGTCAGTGTCAGGCAAAAACAGCCCTTTGCTATCAGGTTATAATACCCCAAGTGGCAAGAACAGCCCGAATCTAACTGGCAAAGCCAGTCCTGGAAGCGGAAAAGTCAGTCCAAGAGTTACAGGACATAATAGTCCTAAAGCTAACATTGAATTTTTTAGCAACAAAATCGCTGCGAAAATCACTGCTAAGCCTGAACCGAAGTCTGCTAAAGAGTTGTCGAGACTCTCTGATATAAAGGAGAAGGATGTTAAGGATCCAACCGAAGAAAACGTGATTACGCCACCAGTTGATGAAAAACAAGAAAAACCAGTGAAAGTTGTGATACCACCAGCTGTCGAGAAAGATAAACCAATCAAATCACCTGTTGTCGAAATAGGTAAAGCAAAGGAATGCCCCAACACGAGCCCAAAAATGGTTGTTATAAAATCACCTAAACGCACAGTATTACAAGATGGCGCTAAGACATTACCCAATGGAGATATTTCCAGCCAAGCTAAGGCAACTATTGCCAAGCTGGATGCTATGGAAAACGAATTCTTAGAAAAACAACTGACTGAAAATGCAGCTAAGAACGAGAATCAACTTAACCTTGATAAGGAAATCGAAAGTGCAGTAAAAGTGGCTGACGCAAATGATTGTGCAGGGAAAATTGTAGAACAAATCAAAGCGATTGCCGAGAAAATTAAAACGGTCAACGAAAATATCGCTGTAAATAAAAAACAAAGTGTGTCAACAGGGTCTCCAGTGAAATCTGAGGACAACTTTGATGACATGTCCAATGAGAGCTCTTGCAAGTCGAGCGATGAAAAACCTACACCAACTGAAGAAAAAGTAGTGTTCGTTGCTACAAAAAACGTTAAAGAAGCTGTTGTTTCACAAGAAATTAATGAGAAAAAGATCAAAGATCAAGATGTCAGCCTTAAAAACCAAGAACTCACACAGGAGACAAAAAACTACCAACCATTAAATGGTATAAAAGACTCTGAAAACACTAAAGTTGATGAAACCACAGACAAAGAAGCTCCACTCAGTGAAGTAAAAGAACCCAAGAAAGATCACGATTCAAAGAAGAATGATCTCAAAACTGCAGCTGAAAAGCCGAACTTAAGACCGGCTTACTCACAGGCAGCGGCTAAGCCAAAACCTGTGACTACAACCAAAACTGAAGTTAAAACTCCAACCAGGTTGATAGCTCGAAGCAAAACTGTTGTTGAAATGCATCCTAACTCCGCTTCTAAACCCCCTAGGGCGTTCCCTAAACGAAATCAAACAAGTAAATGCAGCTATCCTTTCAATCTTACTACTGGAAGGACTAGTCTTTTCGATGCTCCTGCCAACAAAGCAGTATCTAAGAAACCTCCTAATCCCAATCGTGCCCAAATGGGTTCGGGCGATAATAAGATTACACTTAAAGTTGATCTAAAGAAACGTCCTCCCAGACCAGTTACTCTGAAAATCAACGAAAAAGGTGATAAAACAGAGAAATTTAATCCGTCATTTGATAAGAAAGGTGGCGAGGAGTACAGCAGCTCTGATACTATAGTAACTCAAATTGATATGTCCAGAATCGAGTCCAGTGAAAGTTTAAAGACTTTAGTACCAGAAGAGGGAGACTTCGCTAACTCAGTCGAAGTACTTAACGTTGATAATGCTAGGACCGATAACGATGGGTGGTTGACAGTGAAATCTCGACGACTAAGTCGCGAATCGAAGAAGCAATCTAAATCACACTGGGCTAACAGATTCCACCAACCGTCAGCAACTACCAGCCTACCAACACTTAACATGATTGAATCTCCTAAACAAGAAGTCAAAGAGATAGTATCCGCCTCAAAATTAGATCGCGCTAAGTCTGAACAGCCACAAAATACACCAGAACATCCGAGGATTGTAAAGACAAAACCTCAAATCAAAGAGGTAAAGAAAGACCTCTCGATTATAAGACAGAAATCAGACGTGACTGGTTTGAAAACCCGTACGTCTAGAAGCAAGGCTTTGAAACGGGAGAAGAATAAGAATACTCCCAAAGATGATGGCTCAGAGTTAACTAAAAACCGCTTACATTCGTCCTTAGAAAGTCTAACTACAGGGTTAGCTAGATCTCAAGAAAAAACCGAAGAAACTTTCGACTTCGACAAATGGAAGTCTGAATTCATGTCGACTTTCAAATTCTTGGAAGACGATGATCAAATGAATGATCATAATGAGATACTCAAATCTGCTGATCCCTCAGAAATGTCAGAGATAGCGGAAATGACGTCACAGATTGAGGAGAACGAAAGGAAGATCAGTTGGGCGCTGGATTTCCAATCGGAGGTCGATCAAAGGAAATTGTGTGAGGAAGAGGATTTGTTGAACCGACAGATCATGGAGCTGCAACAAGTTTCTGAATTTGATTTGGATACGGAGACGGATGATACTGAGGTAAGTACTTTAATATAGATCTCAATAAGCCTTTTGAGTACGTAATTTGTTCAAGTAATTTGTATAAAATAGCAGAATTAAGTCACAAATAAAAAATGTTATTACAATGCAGATTAAGGTAGTGTAATAACAAATTTACTTAGCTTAAATGAATGGAAGCTTTTAGTCTGTCAATTAAATAAATAGCAGAAAAGCTTCACAATAGAAGAATAGAATTATTATCTCATAGAACTTTGTAATACTTTGCTACTTCACGTCATACCTTTAAATACCATTGGTATTAGTTATAGGCCATGGAGATCACTGCTTTAACGTTCCACGTAATATTTTTGTGTGTATTTCAAAGCCCACTTGCACAACAAATCACTAACTACGTTTATTGCTAAACGAATTTTAAATCATCATTCTATTTCGGTCAATTGTTTGAAGTTGACAGGGACAGAATGATGTTGTAAATATGTGTGGTAACACATGAAAATTACTTAAATTAATGGCATATCTGTGAAATAAACCCTTGTGGAGGTCTATCACCGGCATAATCTTTATCCTGGCATTAGAAATGGTGTGAGATATCTCGTGCGAAAAAAAAAATATATCGACAGTCAAAAGTCTCGCCAGTCAGTCAGCCAGAATACTTAATAAAATATTGGTTTTATGGCAATTTATGTTATTATAAGTTTCTTCCTCACTTAATTTTGCTTATACACGATTTAAATAATAATATCGTAGAACCAATGGTTCTCGAAATATACGGCGCTAATAGAGTCAAATGTATTTACCGATTTGTGGTATACGTGGGCTTATTTCTTGTGCCGTGTCAATATAATTTTCCCTGAACAGACTGATGCAGAAATTCTCTGTGAGGACACATCAGTAGGTGCTTCCTGCCAATCCACGGAGAACCTATCTTTAGCTGCAAGTCTTGAAGACCAGTACGAGACTGCTTTAGCCGGCATGTCCTGGGCAGAAAGGGTGGATACCCTAGGAGCCTTGGAAGCATTGGTCGCTAGGGATCCAGGTAAATAGTTGATAACTTGATAGAATAGAGTATTTGACTGCTATCAAAAATATACATGAATTAATACTTATTTTAAAGATATTACTAAAAAACACGATTTGCAAAAATAAACATCGATGGAAAAATGGAGAAGTTACCCTCTTTAGATTTTCTTTTCTTTTTTTTTTTTTTTTTTAAAACGTTGCTCCACTGCTTTTTTGTTCTTCTATCCTTGTCACGAAAACGATCATTGTACTGAATGGCGTCAAGTTACTGCGGTGTTCCTGTATTTTGACGTCAGAGTCTAATAATGCAGTCTTTAAAACGCATAGAACTTAGCCATTTTTTGTAGATTTAAAAAAAAAATTTTTCGAGAAATTAAATCAAATAGTCTGTTGTGTAAAATATTGTGATTGGTTGTTTCATGTTGATATCGTTCTGTGGGTTTGTCTTACAATAAGTTGGTTTTAAAGTTAGCGTCACTTGAAATCTTTTGTATCTTACATTATTATTTGTCGTGGTAGCAGCAGTACACACTCTCCTCAGTGTCTCCATATCCGCAAGTGACCACGAGGTACATTATGCACACAGCCCCACCATACAATACTCACTTCACTTCACTTGCCTCACTTTGACGTCCGATTCGCATAGACGTAGACGCTTTATTTTGTACTAGCTATTGCCCGTGAGTTACTCTGCGATCCAGGATGAAAAGTAGCCTATGTCCTTACCCAGGTCATGGTCTATCTGTGTGCCAAATTTCATTCAAATCCGTTCAGCCGTTTTGGCGTGAAAGCGTAACAAACAAACTTACTTTCGCATTTATAATATTAGTTAGGGTTGAACATTAATTTACTAATCGAAATTGAAACAAAATAATGTGTCACTTAACATTGTCATCATAAACTCTGGTTATTTGACTACACTAATGATTCGGTTCGATATCGAACAGCTCTGAATCCTCGTCCCAATAACAAAATTCTAAACAAACATTCGCGCATCAGGTCGAGCCCAACAACTTCACGCAAAACTCTCCCAAGGCATCAAACGTCGCGGCAGCTTACAAGACGCGTTACGAAGACTTCAACTAAAACAAGTGCGCGCCGAACGGCAGAGGATCGAGTACCAGACCGAACGCGCCAGGAAGATACATCAGCTGTTGGCAAGAGTCGAGGAAGTTAAGGTAGGGAGTTAAACTATCTCGTCCACTCACCCGGCTTGCAGTGGCGCGGCCAGTCGGGGGTTGCGGAAGGATCGTACGTTCCCGCGACCCCCGGCGTAGGTGTGAGATGGAACTCCGGGGTGGTTTTTAGTCAGTAAGAGTCTGACAGACCCCGCCACCCGCCCCAGGGCGGCGGACATCCATGATGATTTTCCATCCAGGAAAAAAATAAAAAAAGGCAGCTTAAATAATTTAATTTTAATTTACTTAACTTTAATATTACAAAAAAAAAACTCAAAGATGGCGACACACGTATCGAGCGAAACATTTGAACCAATAATCGCTAAGATTTAATGATTTTTACACCTTAATAAATTCAACGTATCTTAATTATATCAAAAACATCCTTCTCTACATAAAATAAGGGTATATTTTATAAGTTTAATAAATGCAATAAAATTGATACTAACTCATAAACTTTCAAGCTTGCTACGTATTATTGGGTACTGTCATTAGATGACGCCATCACGGATCGCGAGAGTTCTATGGAACCACAGGTTCCAAGCGTTTCGTTTTTGTATATTCTTGTGATGCGTAATATTGTCTCAGAAATACTACTTTTATATTAAAAACAGAAAAGGCCCCGAGCGTCGCGTCGCCCGTCTATTTCTTGCCCGGGAAGTCAATGCCATGTGGTGATATCTCAATATATTACTAAAACAATGGTAGGCTGATAGCGTCCTAGCCGTGGTAGCTCAGATACTGCATCAATTGGTGTAACTACGGGACTAAAATTACCTACAGAATTGCCTATATTAGGACGGCACGCTTTTGCTCTATGAGATTGGGTATCTGTACTTGTATTCTTTGATCTGTGACTAGATAAAATTATCTAAATGATGGTGAAAACCGCATCAAAATACATTGTGCTGTTTATAAGAGCTAGTGGTTACACAGGTAGGCACGAAAATCGACATTGTGTCTTATTATGTATCGATAGTTCCAATGGTCCCTGGTAAATTTGCTGTCCATCATCGGATAAGGATGCGTTCAAATCTGGCGTTGATCGGAACGGATTTTTTTACTAAGTATTCATAGCTATTGTTAAGATTGTGCCTTTCCTGATTAATTGAGGCTTTATAAATTACAATTGGTAATTGCAATATAAATATAAATAGGCAATTTGGCAATTGGTTGACGCAGTGGTTAAGCGATTGACTGCTGCGCTTCGTGTCGCGGGATCGATTCCCGCACGGAACAAATATTTGTATGACCTGCAAGTAGTTGTTCCGGGTCTGGCTGTTTGTGTATGTAAGTTTAAATATTTGTAAACGCGCCCACGATAAAGGAGAAATTCCTAGTGAAGGGCAACGTTTAAAAAATAAATATATATTAAAATAAATAATTTGTTACCTAATTTGGTAGCCATTGATGGAAGAATTATGTGATCTGCTACATAATGGCCAGTTTTAGAAACATTATAATGAAAATATTCATTAGATTTTTTTAAATGTAATAAAATAAACATTATATCGAGTTAAGGGTATCTGTACTTAAACGTCATAATATCAAATAAAAGTACTGATAGGACTTTACTCGCCAGTGGCGCCAACTGGTGAGCACGATAGCCCTCATTACACCTGCGGGACGTACTTTCGTGGTATCCTCACATGCACGCTAGCACAGTGTAATGCGGCGTATATTCAGCGTCCAACATACACGATTTTGACTTGATACTTTAACTAATTCAGTTTATTCATTCTTCAGGTAGCTAAAAATGAGCTGATTGAAGAGAAACGTCTTCGAATGGAGAGGCGGCTTCAGAAGGCAGCTGAGAACAGAGATCAACATCTCAAGGTATGGAATATAACGTTATCTAGATTGTCTTTACGTGATGTTGTTTTTGTTCCCTCCGCTGTTTACACTTATTACCCGACTGCGCGAAAGACGGGGTTATGTTTTATTTGCTTATAATAATTAAGCACTCGTTCAGTTTGTTACAGTAAAATTTCGTGTCTGTTCATGTAATAGACGTAATAACGTACTTGTGGCGCCCCCTGGGCAATCGAATTCGTTGTCAATCGACTTGATCGATTTTTCATCCTAAAAGCATGTCAATCAATCAACTCAGTCCATCGCACTCCCTGCTGGACGTAGGCCTCTCCCAGGCTGCGCCACAACACCCTCTCCTCCGCCTGCTGCATCCAGTCTGTCCGAGCCAAAAGCATGAGCTAAAACGAAAGTAAAAACCGGTAATTTGAGATTTAGTAGCTCATTTACTAATCATCTTTTTAGCAAATCTTTCTACTTTTCTTCGTCATCATCAGCCTATTACTGGACATAGGCCTCTGCAATTGCATGCCATTCAGCTCGATTCTCGGCAGCTCTCATCCAGCTGCTACTAGCCACCCTGTGAAGATCGTCGTACCACCTAGCCTGAGGGCGTCCTTTTTTTTTTTTTTTTTTTGTTTCCGGGGTGGAAAATCCTCATGGATGTCCGCCGCCCTGGGGCGGGCGGCGGGGTCTGTCAGACTCTTACTGACTAAAAACCACCCCGGTGTTCCATCTCACACCTACGCCGAGGGTCGCGGGAACGTACGATCCTTCCGCAACCCCCGACTGGTGCCGGCCCGCCGCTGCGGGCCTCTTCGGGTCTGGGGGGGAGTGCGGTGTTTGACTCCCCCCGCGACGTCTAAAAGGGGCGCGCGTGGAACACTACGCGCCGCCACCTCGGGTCCTGATGTATGGGGGGCGACGGACGTCCCCGAGTCCGTCGCCCCTGGACCCATTTAGGGGGGCTGGAAGAGGGCGTTGTCCGCCCTCCGCCGACGCCCGGTGCGCCTTCTGCGGGCCGGGTGAGTGGACGAGATCTCCCTCTCCCTTTCCGCAGCCTCCTTCTGCGAGAAGACTGTCTCACAGAAGGAAACCACCGCGTCCCAGGACTCGTCGCTGCCGACCTCGACTCGACTACGGCCGGCAGCGACAAGTCACTGCCTACTTCTGAGATGAGGGCACGGCGCGGCTCCTCCCAAGCGGCACACTCTGCCAGCGTATGCCGCGCCGTGTCCTCTCGAGCCTGAGGGCGTCCTAACTTAACGTTTGCCGACTCGCGGTCTCCACTCAAGAACACGTCGACCCCAACGGTCATAGGTTCTACGGCTAATATGGCCGGCCCATTACCACTTCAGCTTGCTCATTCTATGGACTATGTATGTCGACAACTTTTCTTAATCGATTTTTTTCTTTTTACAGGACATAGTCCGCAAAGCACACGACGAAGAAGAAAAACTCCGTGAGATCGCGTTCATCAAACAGTTGGAAGCTGAGAACCGTCGGCACGAGTTCTTGGAGCAATGTCGCTCGCACACTACCCGGCTGAGGCAGATGAGACGGGATCGCCTGTCTAAACTGGTCAGAACTAGCTTTTATTAACCTTAGAAAATTTGTAGATAACGTCGGTACATACCAAAGGCGAAGCACAGGTGGCTAGGTCATGTTTCAAGATCAGTATTCTTGGAACTGGCACGTTTAAAGATTAGTTGTAGCTCGGGAAGGTTTTATTAAATAGTTATAGTGGCTACTGTCTACTTAGTTACGTTTGGCGAATGGCCAAAATCACGTGGCTAAATAAATGGTCTAGTGAAAAATATGTATTTCCTAAAGATATTCCATAATGATACTCGTAGCTGACGTAGTTGTGATTAGGGTAAAAACTCACTGGTCCCACGTACCGCTTTCGTGGAGATCAGTTATCATATCACCATCACCCACAGCCCCACTTCCCGCACTGGACACATGCCTCTCTTTCCTTGTACCAACCCCCACGCTCCTGTGCCACCCTCATCCAGTTCTACCCGCGACGGCAACAATGTCGTCTGCCCATCTCGCCGCCAGACGACCGACACCTCGTCTTCCAGTCCTTGGTCGCCACTGAGTCACAGCCTTACTCCACCTTCATCACTGCGTTTTCCAATATCGAAAACCTTCGTAAGTCTGCGGATCTCGATGTTTGGAACTCGGTCTATAAGCCGTATGCTAATCATGAAACGCTCCAAGGTTCTCTTTGGAATTCACATGCAGAACACACTGGTTATAGTGGCGGGACTTCAGGCAATGTGGATTTTTTGCCGATTTCAGAATGTTGTCCAATTTTCTAAAGCAATATTCTTCTCGATATCTCTGTACGTTGATGCTCTTTGCCGAATTCAAGAATGTGGCCATAATGCATTACTCTGTACTTATATTATCTAGCACTAACTGTCAGAAACAACATGCCATTCCTTTAAAATCCTCCAATAATAAAATGGTATTTTTATTCAATACTAGCTTCGGCGTCCCCACGTCTTCAAGATGCTAAGAGACGCTGTTTCCACGATCAACTCAATAATCGCAGTTTTTCCGATGTATGGAATGTAGCCTCACTGAGGGCGTGCCTCTGGGTAGCGTTCTGTCTCCTCTTCTCTTTTCAATTTTCATAAACTTCGTTACCAAAATAATCTCTTCCAGTTTCCATCTCTACGCAGATGTACCGACATTTTACTGTAGCTGACGCGGGTTCTGCAATTGCTGCAATGAATCATGACCTGGCTTGTATGTTTTTTGGTTAAGCTTTTGGTTTGCAAGTTAACCCAACTAAATCCCAGGCCATGATCATAGGCAGCAGATTCGTTCGCAATGCGGCTGATGGGTCATCACATCAGTGATGACACATCATGCCTTTATATCTAGATGGTGTTCTCATTGACTATACCGAAACCGCCAAAGATCTGGGTGTAATTATCGACTCCAATCTTTCGTGGCGTGCTCAGGTCAATGAGGTCAGTCGAAAGGTACATTTCTCATTTCATTCGCTGAAATGTCTTCAAGCCTTTGAATACTAAAATTTATTTGGCACAGACACTTATTCAGCCGATTATAGATTATGCCAACGCCTGCTACTTGGATGCTTCAGATGAGCTATTAAACAAGCTTGAGCGCTTGCAAAACTTGTGCATTCGCTTCGTTTTCGGTCTGCGAAAGTATGACCATGTTTCTCACCTTCGCAAGGAACTCAAGTGGCTCCCGGTTCGCCTTCGCAGAAACCCGCGGATTTTATGTCTCCTCTTTAACAACATCTTACACAACCCGTCTTGTCCTTCCTACCTGCGTCAGCGATTTTCTTACGCTCGCACTAGCGAAGCACCATGTAGATCACACCTTAGAACCCTCCTTAAATCCCATCCTCATTAAACTAGCTACTATTCTTATTCCTTCTCTGTTCATGCTATAAGATTTTGGAACTCAGTTCCGCCTAGCATTAGAGATTTAAAATCTATTTCTCAATTCAAATATCGATTAAAAGAGCATTTACCTTTCCTCTTAACTGTGAGAATTTATATTTTTTATTTTTGCATTATGTATTTATTTAAGTATATGTATTTTTTTTATTTTGTGTTTAATATTCTAGTTTAAGACGACACAAAACCAAATTCTTCTCTTCTTGTTTTCACACACTATTGTCAACATTTATTTTTCATTTCTCCTTTCGCAGGTCTGCTGGAAGACATTTCTTAAGAAATAAGCAGTACCTTTGTACTCAATACTAATATGTCGTATCTGTATGTTTTACTGTGTGTACATAAATAATAAAATAAATAAATAAAAAAAAAAAACAATTTTACCTCTTTCAAAATCAAAAGTAATTTATTCAAACTAGGCTGAGAATTGGCACTTTTTGAATGTCAAAATGACATAAGAAAGTCCCCGGCACGCCCGCCCTTCACCACTCCTTCGTGCTGTAGCTGGGGAGGAGACCTGGCGCAACAAACTGTACCAGCAGAACATCTGTCTGTTCAGTTTTATGTTATTAGTTGAAAACTATAACTTTTAACTTCTCTTTCTAGGAACAAAAAGCAGCTCGCGAGGCAGCCGTGGGAGCCCGCAGACAAGCTCTAGAGGCAGCGCGGAAGTTACACGTGGAGACTCTACTCGAGAAGAGGAAGGAGAGAGATGCCAGAGTCGAGGAGCTGAAGGAGCTGAAGAAACAAGAGAGAGATGACGCGGCTAGAGAGAAGGTGACTAAAGAATATGTATATCGTTATGCAGGGTCAAGTCAAATTAGCTAGCGAAACTCCGCAGACGTGATGAATTAGAATTAGAATTACGTTTATTGTCTCCAGTATTACAGCTAGTAGTATTAGTACATACACAAAACGATGAGTCTGTGAAATCTCCCCTATTAATTGAATTTAACCTTGTATTTGCTTAAAGGTTGCTTTGTAATAATGATTACTAGACGTAAGTACGCTGTTTACTGATCTTTCGTCTAATTTTGAAATTAAAAATTTTTCACTTTGCAGTCCCAGCTCAACCTGTGCAAATAAAAATATGCTTTATCTCCACAGGCGGAAGGCGTAAAATCCCGTCTGTCAGCCCTCGCAGCAGCCGCAGAGCTAGAAGCCGACGCGCTTCGCTCACGCATCAGAGACAAACAAGACGCCAGCCAACAGCGGCTCGAGTCTCACCTACAGGCTATACGGGAGAAGGCTACAGGGCCGAGACAAGCGGTAAGTAATAACAAGACGCCAGCCAACAGCGGCTCGAGTCTCACCTACAGGCTATACGGGAGAAGGCTACAGGGCCGAGACAAGCGGTAAGTAATAACAAGACGCCAGCCAACAGCGGCTCGAGTCTCACCTACAGGCTATACGGGAGAAGGCTACAGGGCCGAGACAAGCGGTAAGTAATAACAAGACGCCAGCCAACAGCGGCTCGAGTCTCACCTACAGGCTATACGGGAGAAGGCTACAGGGCCGAGACAAGCGGTAAGTAATAACAAGACGCCAGCCAACAGCGGCTCGAGTCTCACCTACAGGCTATACGGGAGAAGGCTACAGGGCCGAGACAAGCGGTAAGTAATAACAAGACGCCAGCCAACAGCGGCTCGAGTCTCACCTACAGGCTATACGGGAGAAGGCTACAGGGCCGAGACAAGCGGTAAGTAATAACAAGACGCCAGCCAACAGCGGCTCGAGTCTCACCTACAGGCTATACGGGAGAAGGCTACATGGCCGAGACAAGCGGTAAGTAATAACAAGACGCCAGCCAACAGCGGCTCGAGTCTCACCTACAGGCTATACGGGAGAAGGCTACAGGGCCGAGACAAGCGGTAAGTAATAACAAGACGCCAGCCAACAGCGGCTCGAGTCTCACCTACAGGCTATACGGGAGAAGGCTACAGGGCCGAGACAAGCGGTAAGTAATAACAAGACGCCAGCCAACAGCGGCTCGAGTCTCACCTACAGGCTATACGGGAGAAGGCTACAGGGCCGAGACAAGCGGTAAGTAATAACAAGACGCCAGCCAACAGCGGCTCGAGTCTCACCTACAGGCTATACGGGAGAAGGCTACAGGGCCGAGACAAGCGGTAAGTAATAACAAGACGCCAGCCAACAGCGGCTCGAGTCTCACCTACAGGCTATACGGGAGAAGGCTACAGGGCCGAGACAAGCGGTAAGTAATAACAAGACGCCAGCCAACAGCGGCTCGAGTCTCACCTACAGGCTATACGGGAGAAGGCTACATGGCCGAGACAAGCGGTAAGTAATAACAAGACGCCAGCCAACAGCGGCTCGAGTCTCACCTACAGGCTATACGGGAGAAGGCTACAGGGCCGAGACAAGCGGTAAGTAATAACAAGACGCCAGCCAACAGCGGCTCGAGTCTCACCTACAGGCTATACGGGAGAAGGCTACAGGGCCGAGACAAGCGGTAAGTAATAACAAGACGCCAGCCAACAGCGGCTCGAGTCTCACCTACAGGCTATACGGGAGAAGGCTACAGGGCCGAGACAAGCGGTAAGTAATAACAAGACGCCAGCCAACAGCGGCTCGAGTCTCACCTACAGGCTATACGGGAGAAGGCTACAGGGCCGAGACAAGCGGTAAGTAATAACAAGACGCCAGCCAACAGCGGCTCGAGTCTCACCTACAGGCTATACGGGAGAAGGCTACAGGGCCGAGACAAGCGGTAAGTAATAACAAGACGCCAGCCAACAGCGGCTCGAGTCTCACCTACAGGCTATACGGGAGAAGGCTACAGGGCCGAGACAAGCGGTAAGTAATAACAAGACGCCAGCCAACAGCGGCTCGAGTCTCACCTACAGGCTATACGGGAGAAGGCTACAGGGCCGAGACAAGCGGTAAGTAATAACAAGACGCCAGCCAACAGCGGCTCGAGTCTCACCTACAGGCTATACGGGAGAAGGCTACATGGCCGAGACAAGCGGTAAGTAATAACAAGACGCCAGCCAACAGCGGCTCGAGTCTCACCTACAGGCTATACGGGAGAAGGCTACAGGGCCGAGACAAGCGGTAAGTAATAACTAGAGATCGGATATTCGGACGCAAATAATATGCACTAATGCACCTAAAGTTGAGCGGTTGGCTAATATAGAATGCGTTGTTGTATCGAAAAAACCCGCGGTTCCGGGATTGACCAATTTAGGGTTTCTGAAGGCCAATTCCCGTAATTAAAAACGTTCAAAATCTAGTCGCAATCTCATCTCAGCGACAATCAATGTCAAAAACTTGTCAAATATGTAGGGAAATTAGAGGTATTTTTGACATATTGACACTGAGATTAGACTGCGAACGTTCTTAAAATTACGAGAATTGGGGTACTGATTATAGAATCGGATGTATATTTACTTACTTCCAAATGTTGGATTATATGGAATACACTTTTGTATCGATTAAAAAATCCCGCGATTCCGGAATCGACGATCGAATGGAATAGTTTGGGGGGACATACACAAGATATTCAGCCTGCGACGCACAGTGGATCGACTCCATACAAAGTTTCGGACATAGGATTTTTAAATTACACTTTTGTGATTTTTGAAAAACTAGTGATGCCAAACTGTTCTCCTATATGATACAAGACCAAATCATTCTTATACATTTTTCGGTTAAACTTCAATTTGAGAAGATATTTGACTTTAAGTGATTTCAATGTATGAAAATGTATATTCAAGTTAATGTATCTTCTGATTTTCTCACATTTTCTCCTTTTGACTCATATAGCAGATTTGTAGAGGTGTTTAGCTAAATTTTTCCCAAACACACTTGTGCCCCCCCGGGCCCCCCTTAGAAAATATTAAATTATTTTAAAATAGAATTTATTTTGATCAATTAATTAATCTACAGCAGTAAATACTAAGTAAAATTTAAATTTAAGAAAATATTACATAAGATTAAATTAATTTTATCAAATATTAACTCAAATTTAATTATAAATTAGGAACATACATGAAAATAAACTATTATCTAAAAATCCAGTTTTAAGTTTGAATGGAAACCGGAGTAACTTAAGTTTGGCTATTTCTTGCCTGACTTACAAAATGTTTCCCAGCTACGAAGTCTGATATACAATGACCGCTGTTCAACAAGGAAAATGCAACAGCACCTGCAGCAAGTGTCGAGCAAATTGACTTTGTATCACCACCGGATACTAGTGAATCAACGTCAAAACAAGAACATTATATATCACCTAAGCAAGATGCCTCCACGTCTACACAGAAACTGCCCCGTAAGCCATTTGAAGATCTCAGTGAACGTCAGAAGCGTAGACGCCTTTCAGAGAACGCACGAGTACGTACGAAAAGTGAAGCTAACGAACTAGCGTTTTCCACTGTAGAAGCACTTAAGTCAACCGGAAATAATGAAGTTGCTGAAGTATTAAAATATATGCTGGAGAATCCACAAGCTGTTTCAGCCATCAAAAGAAACGTCGATGGAGAATCTCCAAATTTACAAATAGAAATACCAGCAGTAAAGGCGTTAGCCTTGTATATTACATTGAAACTATCTAAATGGAGCTACATTACTCTTAGATAGTTTAGCATGAACAAAGGAATAAGTAAATATCCAAGTTATTACAAACTACAAAAAGAAAAGAAAAAGTGTTATCCCGACAAAAGTAATATTCTTGTTACAGAGACATCCATCATTCCAGTTTGTGATTCTGAATTTCATTTCGAATATGTCACTTTTAAAGATATAATTAAAACCTTTCACACGTTAAATGTCAAAAAGACTGCAGATTTATGGGGTAATTCTGTGGACGTTGCTAAGTCAATTATAAATATTGTAGCACCTACTTTAGCTGTTATTTTTAATAATTGTATTGACCGTGGTGAGTTTCCTGATCTTATGAAAAACAGTAAAATAATACCGTTGTTTAAATCGGGTAGTACATCAGACCCTACTAATTATAGACCTATTTCAGTGCTACCTACATTTAGTAAAATTTTTGAAAAACTTATTTTAAATCAAATGCAAAGATTTTTTAATGTACATAAATTACTGCATAACAAACAGTTCGGTTTTACAAGGGGTCGTTCAACTACTGATGCCGGAGTTGAACTTCTAGGGCATGTATATAATGCATGGGAGGACAAATGCGATGCGTTGGGCATCTTTTGCGATTTGTCCAAGGCATTCGATTGTGTTCTTCATGCAACATTAATCAGGAAACTGCACCACTACGGAATCCGGAACGCCTCTCTGGATCTTCTTACTTCTTATTTAAGTGATAGGATTCAGAGAGTTGATGTTAACGGGAAAAGATCTCCCGGATCGGTAGTAAGAATGGGGGTCCCTCAAGGCTCAATTCTAGGTCCATTTTTATTTCTTATTTATATAAATGACTTGCCTTACCTCATAAAGGATGAACATGATATAGTGCTGTTTGCAGACGACACTTCACTTTTATTTAAACTCAAACGTCAGCAGCTGGTTACTGACAATGTAAATAGTGCCCTCGCAAAAGTAGTTAACTGGTTTAATGTTAATAACCTTCTTCTTAACGAGAAAAAAACGAAATGTATTAAGTTTACGATACCTCATGTTAGACAAGTAGAAACAAGTATTCTCATAAAGGGTGAAGAGTTGAAACCCGAAAATACCACAGTATTCTTAGGCATAACTTTGGATGCCAAGCTTCAATGGGGCCCCCATATAGATAAATTGTCAAAGAAGCTTAGCTCTGCAGCATACGCCGTTAGGAAAATTCGTGGTTTAACTGATTTAGAGACAGCCCGTTTAGTATACTTTAGTTATTTTCATAGTGTAATGTCGTACGGTATTCTGTTGTGGGGAAATGCCGCCGATATTCAGACGATTTTTGTTTTACAAAAAAGGGCAATTCGTTCAATTTATAAATTAAGTCCCAGACACTCCCTCAGAGACAAATTTAAAGGGATTAATATAATGACTGTGCCTTCTCAGTATATTTATGAAAATCTTTTGTATGCACATAAAAATATTAATCTGTTTAAAAAGTACAGTGATATCCATAATTTAAATACTAGGAACAAGCACAAATTTGTTGTTCCTACTACCAGGCTCAAGAAAATAGGTGGCTCGTTTAGATGCCAATGTATACGTTTTTATAATAAACTTCCTAGCCACATTCAAGCACTAAGCCTTAATAAATTCAAATCTTTTATAAAAAGGAAATTATGCCAGAATGCCTATTATACTGTCAAAGACTATATTGAGGACAAAAAGGCTTGGGATTGAGTTGCTCCAATAAAGCACAGGCAATGTTAATTTATTTTATTTCGCTAACTATTTCTACTTATAATCTTTGCTATAAGTATCTATACTTATTTACATATACAATGACACTAATATTTACTATTTAAAGTATTATATTATTTTAAATTATTGTGAATGTGAGGACTATGTGTGTTTTTGTTGCAGTTTTAATCATGTTCTGGCAGTTTGAGTAGCTGATGCGGCCTACCCAAATGTCCTTTCTTTGGTATTGTTCGTCGAATCGTTGAGCTCCTTAAGTTCTGAGTTGAGCTGCACGGTTACTGACAAATGCGTGCACTGACTGGACAGGTCCACTCAATCTGTGTGGTTCTTTCCTCAAAAGACCATTTCAGACACAAATCTACATGGTCCTCAAAGATTATTATAATATTATTCTAATTATTGTGAATGTGAGAACTATGTCGGTCATTGATTTATTTATATTTATTTTTGTATTTTTCTCAACGTAATCATGATCTGGCAGTTTGAGTAATTTATGCGGCCTACTCAAATGTCCTTTCTTTGGTATTGTTCGTCGAATCGTTGAGCTCCTTGAGTCTAAGTTGAGCTGCACGATTACTGACAATTGCGTGCACTGACTGGACAGGTCCACTCAATCTGTGTGGTTCTTTCCTCAAAAGACCATTGCAGACACCGATCTACATAGCTTTCACATGACCTGACCAAGATTTTGTCTGGACTTTAAAAGAGACTGTGACCTCTGAGTTTGTTTCGGCCTTTCTTCTCAGAGTAGTCAGATAGGAAACGCCGACCCCATCTAGTTTAAAAAAAAATATGATTGACGTGTAAAAGTGTTTGTTCAAACCTACTTACAGAAATAAAATCATTTATCATTTATCATTTATCATTTATCATCAGCAAAAATCTATTTGCAAGCTCTTTTAGACCTAACTACGGCAAGGCTGTTTGAGTCATTGGTTGATAGTAACACAATTGATGATGAACAACTAATACTAATCAGTAAATGGGGCTTTGATGGCGCTTCCGATCAAAGTATTTATAAACAGAAAAGTAACGAAGACCTAATGAAGAAAAACGAATAACCGCAAGTGTTTTTATGGCTAGTTTAGTGCCGCTGAAATTAGTTACGGAAGACGGTGAAGTTATTTGGCAAAACGAGCGTCCTTCATCAACTCCATATTACCGTCCAATAATGTGGAAGTTTATGAAAGAAAATAAAGCTAACGTATTGTCTGTAAAGAGTGAGATTGACACAGAAATTTCAGAACTTACTCCTACAATAATCCGGAACAGCCATATCAAACACCAGCTACTAATGACGATGATTGATGGTAAAATAGCATCGTACATTTCAGACATTCCCACATCCTTTTGTACCATTTGTGAAGTTCGACCAAGAGAGATGAATGAATTGGCGTTAGTTCAAGACAAACCAGCAAATGAAGATATGTACAAATATGGACTAAGTTCGTTGCATGCTTGGATTCGATGCATGGAGTGTCTTCTTTATATTGCCTACAGGCTGTAATTTAAGACATGGCAGGCTAGAGGAGACGAAAATAAGAAAAAAATGAATGACAGGAAACTGAAAATCCAAGAAGATTTCAGAAGAGAAACTGGATTGATGCTTGATGTAGTGAAACAAGGTAGTGGAACTACTAACGATGGCAACAGCGCTCGTCGGTTTTTTGGAGATCCTGACAAAACTGCTTCACTGACTGGATTAGACGTTGGTCTTGTGAAAAGATTTGCAGTTATTCTACAGTGCATTTCATCAGGTGAAAAAATTAAGATCCCACAGTTTAAGCAATTCTGCCAGGATACAAACAAGTTGTATATGGAATTATATCCCTGGTATAACATGCCTCCAAGTGTTCATAAATTGCTTGTGCATGGGTCGCAAATCATAGAGCATCTTTCAGTAGTCCCAATAGGTTTCCTTTCGGAAGAAGTTTCAGAGTCCAGGAATAAGGACGTCCGAAGATTCAGAGAGCACCATTCTCGTAAAATTAGTGGCAAAGCTTGTAATGAAGACATCTTGAACAACCTGTTGATTTCTTTGGATCCTATGTTGGCTCAAATTCAACCACGCATGGATACGAAAAGTAAAAGAGGTTTTTTCAAGGAAACCTACGAACTTCTGGTCCAAGAACCTGTTGATAGTAATTTCGTGGATGGGAATAAATTTTTCGGTGACACCGATGAAGATACTGCTAGTGAATCTTCGGATAATGAAGAAGATACACTAGCGTAGGCTTTAGTTTCTTATATTTTTTTTTTCATTTGTAATATTTTTTTTTTTGTCATCTTTTATTTATTTTTTCTGTACCTTCTCTGTTTGTAAAAATGTAAATAATCATTATAATGTAAAATTTGTAGGTATGTATTTATAAGAATGTTTTATAGTTTAAAATAATTTCAAAATACCTTAAAGTAACTTTTTTTATATTTAATAAATTAATTTTGTCAAGATTAACATTTTTTTACTTACTTTATACCCAAATATTAACTTTTGTAAATCATTAATTTAAAAATAAATTTAATTTTTAAAATTGTCTTATATTTTCTAAGGGAAAGCCCTCTTAGGAAAATATAAGAAAATTCATTAAAGTATCATCTATACATATAATTAATTAATACAAAAAAAATAAAATGATCTCAAAGAATCATTACTCACCAATTGCAAAGAAAACAGTAGAACTAAAATTTCGTAGCTGGGAAACTTTTGTAAGTCAGGCAAGGAATAGCCAAACTTAAGTTGTTCCTGTTTCCATTCAAACTTAAAACTGGATTTTTAGATAATAGTTTAATATCATATATTTTCCTAATTTATATTTAAATTTGAGTTAATATTTGATAAAATTAATTTAATCTTAAGTAATATTTTCTTAAATTTTAATTTATCTTAGTATTTACTGCTGCAGATTAATTAATTGATCAAAATAAATTTTATTTTAAAATAATTTAATATTTTCTAAGGGGGGCCCGGGGGGGCACAAGTGTATTTGGGAAAAATTTAGCTAAACACCTCTACAAATCTGCTATATGAGTCAAAAGGAGAAAATGTGAGAAAATCAGAAGATACATTAACTTGAATATACATTTTCATACATTGAAATCACTTAAAGTCAAATATCTTCTCAAATTGAAGTTTAATCGAAAAATGTATAAGAATGATTTGGTCTTGTATCATATAGGAGAACAGTTTGGCATCACTAGTTTTTCAAAAATCGCAAAAGTGTAATTTAAAAATCCTATGTCCGAAACTTTGTATGGAGTCGATCCACTGTGCGACGTGGCGCGG
Organism: Brachylomia viminalis; assembly: GCA_937001585.2. Taxonomy (NCBI): domain Eukaryota; kingdom Metazoa; phylum Arthropoda; class Insecta; order Lepidoptera; family Noctuidae; genus Brachylomia; species Brachylomia viminalis. The sequence continues at coordinate 20,454,022 of OW443317.2, forward strand.
CCGCTCGCCGGGTGCGGCGGGTGGCTCGTGGGTTCCAATTTTTGTTCTAGAACGATCACGATGTTTTCTGGAGAGAAGAAGCTATACAACGTGTCGTTTTGCATCCTCGTCAAATTTCAGGAGGCTGTTATGAAAGACATAAATAATCATATAAAATTACGATCCTGCTCAATAATTAATACATACTTGTTTTTTTAGATATTTAAGTTTGACAGTATTTCAGAATACTCCACTTTCAAAGAACAAAATCGCCCCGTTGCGTATGCGGTAGGCAGTGTCGTACGACTATGTCGCTGTGTGCATGCGTTACAGTTACAGCGCAGTTACAGGGCGGTATCACACGGGCCCTACACATGCCGATTTCCGAAAAAAAACAAAAAATAAAAATAAATACCTACTTATTTTATTATTGATTCGTGTCGAGAATCATTAGCATAGTTACCTCCTCGAATTTGACGAGGATGCAAAACAACACCTTGTATAAAGCACGCCATATTTAAAGGTGAAACGAGCTCGTCTAATACTATTGTTACTTTTCGACAGACAACCTCAGAAAGCCAAGACCAGACAGCTAAGGAAGAGAAGGAGATTCAAGATGAAGCTGAGAGACTCGAACAAGAGAGGAAAGAGAGGGAGAAACAGAAAGCTGTGAAGAAGAAGGCGAGGAAAGTTAAACAGAAACTGTTGAGCACGTGAGTATTAAACTTCCGTGTGGATTAATAGAATTATTAAAACTAAGGGCGAGATATATAAATAAGGAGTATGTGTGTTTTGTGTGCAAAAGAGGGTGCAAACTGTGGTTGTTTAGTGCACGCATTGTTTAGTTAACAACAAACTTTATTTAATAAACATTAAAATTATTATATATACAACATATAACAGAATAAACGCAAGTATTGAAAGTAGTTTGCTCATAGTTGACTACTGAATGCATTTCAGTAACTATTAATATAGGTATTTAAAAAAAAAAAAAAGTATTTTGCAATACTGACCGCCGATTGACCCAAAGAAAATTAGATCTTACTTCAAGGCAATAACACTCAATTTTAAATGCATAAAGTAACGTTAGGGTCAACACGATTTTCTTAATTAAAACTATTATTATTAAAAAAATCGTGTTGACCTTGCTTTAAAAAAAATGGTTTATGCCATTGTATTAATGCTTTTAACTCGATACTCTAATCGGGGTGTATGAGGTCTTGCGTTAGTTATGTTACATGTTGTATACAATTTACAGGGTGACAGGGACATCGACCCGGAAACTGAAACCATGAATTCAGCTCATGATTCTAGACACCCCAGCATAGAATTTTTTTGTTGGTTATCAAAATAAAAACTGCTGTTTCATAGAAAAGAGCAATACCGACCGACGCTGTCAAAATGCATGGAGCACCGATTTGTTTTTTAAATATCCGACTAAAAGTTATTACGTACGGGAGTTCAGAATCATGTGCTAAATTCATGGTTTCAGTTTGGTCCCTGCCACCCTGTAACGGAACTAACTGTTTACAGTAGGTACTAAATTAAATATAAAAATAAATACAAAATATCCTTTTGTTTTTTGATCTCTTAGGCGTCGAAGTACTCGTCCGCATCGCTGTCATCCGGGAATGTGCCCAGAGCACTGGCAGCATTGCCACGTTGATTGGCAATACTAATTCTAATGCATTGCTTTGAATTCACGAAAATAAAATTAAGACATTTCTTTAGATTTGCTACAAAAAATATCACATTTAATACAATTAGTTAGGAAAACAACTCGAGCTAGTATTTTATCGTAAATAAACCGGATTCGAATCCAAACCAAATCAATGCGTAGTTTTTTTGAACAAGTTCTTATACTCTTTGACCCCTTTATGAATAAAAAGTTCGATTTCAATCGCAAGTACCAAATTAAACTAGTATAATTATTTAATTTACAGAGGCAACGAAACGATTGTTATGGACGAAAACCAGTTTGTAATAGACGCCCTGTCCCCAGCTGCAGCTAAAACTTGCAAAGTGATCCACAATATATCACACATGCTGACGCCATTCCTAGAACATCCCATCGGCATGGGCTCTTGGGACGTCGCTCACAAAACATTCGAAATCAGTGGATTCAACGACGGCCTGGACAAGAAAAATAACAAAAAGACAAACAAAATTATTATAAATGGAGGTTTAGAAAGACAACAGAGTAAAGAAAAAGAAAAAAATAACAATAATAAAGACACAGAGAAAAGTGGTGACGTAGAGAACACTAATGCAGTAACTAATTCTACAAATAATAAAAGAAAGAAGAAAAAGAACGGTGATAAAGATAAACCGAAGCTAAGTAAAACTAATTCGGTATGTTCGTCGCTCAGTGACATGAGTTTTGGTTCGGGAAAGCACGAGAAGACTCGGAGTGTCATAGATATACAGGCTTTCGAGAAGCAACTGAATGAATTGCATCGGATGGTTGAAAGAACGGTAAGCTGTGTATATAATCTTCATTCATGACACAACATTTATGTAGTTAGTCGTGTAAGATACTTCAGGAGCCGTGGGGTAGTTGCGTAACTAACAACTACAATGGTTTTCATTTTGACAATTCGACAACATTCATTGCGTTATTTACGTTGTAAAACAGACGAAGTTTTCAAACATATGACGCAATGGTTTAGGAATTTCTTTCGAAATCCTTCGGATTGTGAAAGAAAGTGTGTTACGCAATTGGGGAGCCAGTCCGTCTTTTATCAGTCACTAGCGGCCCGCCCTTGCGTTGAACGGATGCAATGATGACATGTCAAAACATTGAGATGTCTGTGCTTGATGTTATCTAGAAAACATTCTCTAAATTATGGTCAAAACCAAACAAAGCAGATAAACAGGCAGATTAGAAAACCGATTTTGCTTTATACTACGTATTGAATATGTGGGGCTTGTGGCTAAGTAATAACAGCCGCACGAGCCGATCGATCAGGTAAAGCTACGCATGCTGCGGTTGCCCCATGGATGGGTGGCCATCTTTACACACCAAAACCCCTCCGTGCCTCGGAAAGCATGTTAAGCTGTTGGTCCCGGCTGACATTCGTGGATCTTTGACGGTCGTCAGAAGCCCGAAAGTCTGACAACCAGTCTTACCGAGGGGTATCGTTTTAACCAGTAACTGGGTTCTGGAGGCAGTCGCTCCATGTAAAATACTGGTATTCAGCTGCATCCGGTTAGACTGGAAGCCGACCCCAACATAGTTGGCTAGGCAGATGATGAGTATGTATTGAATATAGTTTTTTTATGACATGCAAAGTGGTCTGCGGTAGTCTGGTCGTGCTCTAGTGTAAACTGTATTACAGGAGCCAGTCTCACTATTATACTTTTGTATTTTGTGTTTCATTTTGTTTTTTAATTTTCGATTTCTTGGTTTCTAAACACCGAATTGCCGAAGCGCATACATTTTTTGGTGCTACTGTACGCCATGCACAAAAAATGTATGACGTTTGCGTAAACGCATTGTTTTTTTTAGTTTTTGTTTTATTTATTTTTTTGTTTTAATCTTCGTATGTAGTGCGCAACCCAACAGCGAGCTAAACTCGGCGGTTTGGGCCGAGTATTCGCTCCCGGGTTCGGACTACGTCACAAAACTGCGGTAAGATATAATGCTACAATACTTTAATAACTCAACGAATATTACAAAATACGACTTCACTTTAAAAAGAGTGGCTTCCTATGCTTTATATTTCTATGCTGTATACAGGGCGTCCCACGGATATGTCACATGGAGGGAAAGTACCTTGAATATTGTAGATGGAACATTTTACTGAAAGAAGACATTATTTGAATTTAATAAACAATTTAAACTGCATTCATAGATATTTAAATAATTACATGGCTGAACCGGAAATCGAACCCGTTACACGAGAAAAATAATCTTACCCTGTAGCTTTATCATACCGATCGAAAGGCTTTATCATAAGGATTATTTTCTGCTAAATAACATAGTGTCACAAATTAAAGGAAGACCATGATTTTTAACATTTGATGTGAAATTTTGTTCAGAAAAATGAAAAGCTGACATGGCCGTAAGGACATACAACTGACATTATCATAAGTACCTATTACTAATAAATGTACCCACTTGAGAAGTACGCATCATTTCCCTATTATAATTTAACTGCATGATAAAATGATAAAGAGATACGTAATTAGTAGACCGTACCTGGTTGTATGCAACAAATCGAAATAATCAAAAGAGTGCGACTTTGTATTCAACAGGAATTATTCAAATGAGTCCCCCATTTTGAGCATTTGATAAATTGATTAATTTTGTATTAAAAATGTTAAAATTCATGGTCTTCCTTTTATTTTTGAATCTATGTTATTTAGCAAAAAATAATCCTTATGATAAAGCCTTTCGATCGGTATGATAAAGTTACAGGGTGATTATTTTTCTCGTGTAACGGGTTCGATTTCCGGTTCCACCATGTAATTATTTAAATATCTATGAATGCAGTTTATATGGTTTTTTTAAATTCAAATAATGTCTTCTTTCAGTAAAATGTTCCATCTACAATATTCATGGTACTTTACCTTAATGTGGCATATCCGTGAGACGCCCTGTATATCTGCTATAAATGGACAAAGCTTTGACAAAATATCTACCTAATTTTGTTTAAGACAAAACAAGCCAAGTGCCATAGTGGCCCAGTGGTAACGGCCGCGACTTACGAGTTGTATGTCGTAGGTTCGAACCCTGACAGGCGCTTTACTTTATGTATATTATTTCATCACCACTGCTCTCAAAACGGTGAAGGAAAACACCGTGAGGAAACCGTCATTTCCTAAAACCAGAAATTCGAGTACATGTGACATCTACCAACCCGCACTGGGCCCGCGTGGTGGAGCACGGCCCACTCCCTCTCACAGAGAGGAGGCCTGTGTCGCAGCAGTGGGAACATTATAGGCTGATTGGGCTATGCTTATTCAAAACAAGCCACCCAGTCACATTTTTTTTAAACCATTTCTTCAAATATTTTGTATTTTTTTTTATCACTAAGGTCCTATAAAGCTGTATGTTGTGTTGAATCTATGCTGGAAAGAGATTTGGTTTCTAACTTTCTACTCATAACATTACGCCTTGTTCCTCCGAAGGGTTGGGCAGATGTGTAGCAGTTATCTTAAGTTAATCCCACGTAATAAGGAGCGAGCCTATTGCCATCAACCGGGCACAAATCCAGACTCCGAGCTGCTGTTGAGGTAATTCCAGATAGAAAAACTCCATTACACTTGCCCGACCTGGGAATCGAACCCAGGACCTCATGCTCAGCAGGAGCGCTTGCTACTAGATCAACGCGGCAGTCAGTTTGTACACATTTCCCGGCTAAAATGGCTCTTATTGTTTTAAGTTATAACAAACTAGCTGTTGCTCGCGATTTCGTCTGCGATCCTGGACGAAAAGTACCCTATGTCCTTACCAGTGATCGGATAATCGGGCGCTAATATACCTAAACTTCACTTTTATTCCCACGAAAGAATAATACGGGCATACCTTTCAGAATCCCGGAACCCGGAATCTTTTGAAATTCCTGAGATTGCAAAAAAATGTTACCTGCATACAAAATATAGTAAAAAAAAATTTTTAGTCTTCTGTTCGTATAAAATACAATAAATTGGTCGATTCGATCACTAATCGTAATCTGTTAGATAGATAAATCATATTCCACTACTTGACCACATTGTGCACATCATTTTTTATTGATATTCCATTTGTTTTGAACAAAATATAGATACTAAATCAAAATAACCACTGCTATAATTTCATTAAGTTTGTTATAGTTGTGTTTACAAAATTGTTCAATCCCGGGAACCCGGGATTACTTATTTATTCAGAAAGGAATTACCATATTATTCTTTCGCGGGAAGACGTTTAAGTGCCCGATTATCCAATCACTGGTCCTTACCCAAGTCATGGTCTACCCATGTGTCAAATTTCATCCAAATCCGTTCAGCCGTTTTAACTTACTTTCGCAAACATTAGTTAGGAATAGGATAGAGTATTAGATATCTCCCCTTTTTGACTCATTCCTTCGTGCTTTTGTATACTACGCCCGCCATAGTATCTATATATAGAAATCAAATAAACCATTTATTCTTTGTCTTTGTTCCAGTCACCTTATGAGAAGACATCCATATACAAAATTCACATAATCAAGATAATAGGAGAACTGCTAGCCATCGCTTGTGACCGCGACGATCTGTCATCGCAGTTCACGACTAAGTAAGTATACATTTGATTAGTTACATAATCAAACTAAACTTATTTGCATACAGTTCAAATTTGATTGCAGCTTAAATTGAGCTTTGAATTACTCTATAGGTTTTGTAGTCACACAAGGGTAACAGCTTTCTGTATTAAGAGGGCCCTTCCCGGTTCGTCTATCGTCAACGCGAGCATGATTAAAAAGCTTGTTCCATCCAACGCAATGTTTGAAAAAGAAACAAGAGTGAGAATGCGATAACATCGAACGAAAATTGGCGCGCGGAGATTTCACAAAACTTGTTCCAGGAAATACGTGTTTGTGAAAAAGCCTTACTTTTGGAAAAAACTATTATCATTTAGAATCTCCATTACGTGTGCGAGGTATCTATAAAGATGTTTTCTTTACTTTTTCAATGTATGAGTACATTATGAACGGACAACTTTTTAGATAACATTTGATTTAAAGCTGATTTACAGACGCCTTTACTGATTTAGTTTCTCAAAAAGGTTTTTTTTATTAAATAAAAATCTAGATATAAACCACAAGATATCTGTGTGTTCAAAATATCTGGAGGAACATTTATTATACACTTACGAGCGTTTGTATGGGAATTATGAAGGGTTGGTCGCTCACCTAATGAGAGCCTCTTCAGACATTGGTCGAAATTCTTGGCCACTACAATTATCAGCACAGTGAAAACTGAATCCACAGATCACGTGTCGAAGATCTCATTTACCAACTATAACACTAATACTACGAAAACCGCTGTCACTGTCCAATGATCTTACAAAGTTTAAGACAAGAAAGTGCCTAAGATCCGTGCGTTTCGGAACCTTTCTCGCTTCAGCATTGACATGAAGTCACTCCTAGCATAAGCATATTGTAGCTTACAGTCCGGCTGTCGCGAGAACGCGTTCCTGGGGGTATAATCCTTCAGCCCGAAGTCCGTCGTTTCGGCCGATGTTACGGACATTTCCAACTCCGTATCACTTACGGACATAAGATTAGTCCGGGGCCCGAACTTAAAATGAATGACAAAACGTTTAGACAGTCCTTACTCCCAATGTGTTTTTGCCCGTGCGCAAAAGTTAATTAATCGGGAGTAGGGTTCACATTTAAGTATCAAACTACTTTCGGAAGGGCTCGTATCCTCGTTGACGGACTTAGAGAGTAGGCCCCCCTGACACCTGTCAAAGCGATAATTCTATTTAAAAAAAAAATAGTTTATTGACACAAAATACCTTTGTATACAATACCAATACATTTCACATAGGTACATTGGATTTTGGGAAAAGGATGCACAAATAATGAGAAACCCTGCTTCCTAAACTAGGGGAACCCTGTGACCTAGGCTCTTAAGGGGTAATTCCACTGACAACACTAAGGCATTCATTGTGCAAAAAAAATGTTTACGAGCTGTGTTTGGTGCAGACCCAATAGAGTCATGCAGACCTATTTTTAATTATTATTAATATTAGCTTGTCTATACATACTGGAAATATTATTACTACTACTACTACTACTACTACTATTATACTGGAAATAGTATTGTTCGTCGAATCGTTGAGCTCCTTAAGTTCTGAGTCGAGCTGCACGGTTACTGACAAATGCGTGCACTGTCTGGACAGGTCCACTCAATCTGTGTGGTTCTTTTCTCAAAAGTCCATTTCAGACACCAATCTGCATGGTCCTCAATGATTATGTCCGGATTTTATATACACATTGACATTAATGAATTTTATATACATATACTATGACAAGAGTATTTACTTTGTAAAGTATTATGCTATTATTTTAACTATTGTGAATGTGAGAACTATGTTGGTCATTGCTTTTTTTTGTATTTTTACTCTTAGTGTAATCATGATCTGGCAGTTTGAGTAACTTGTGCGGCCTACTCAAATGTCCTTTCTTTGGTATTGTTCGTCGAATCGTTGAGCTCCTTAAGTTCTGAGTTGAGCTGCACGATTGCTGACAATTGCGTGCACTGACTGGACAGGTCCACTCAATCTGTGTGGTTCTTTCCTCAAAAGACCATTTCAGACACCGATCTACATAGCCTTCACATGATCTGACCAAGATTCTGTCTGGACTTTAAAAGAGACTGTGACCTCTGAGTTTGTTTCGGCCTTTCTTCTCAGAGTAGTCAGATAGGAAACGCCGACCTCATCTAGTTTAAAAAAAAAATATGATTGACGTGTAAAAGTGTTTGTAAAAACCTACTTACAGAAATAAAGTCATTTATCATTTATCAATAGGCGTATTTGTAAAAAAAACATCCTCACCTAATAAGTACAGCCGATAGCGAAAATGTTTATAAAGTGGGCAAAATCTCAAGAGATCCAACAAAATTGGCAATGCCACGATGTAGAACAGCGTACTGCCATAAAAACGCTAGTCGAATGGCAATAAAGATATTTAATAACACACCGAAGATTATCAGAGAACTTTGAACCAGCTTATTTCAAAAGCATCTCAGAGCATGGCTTATCGAGAATTGTTTTTATACTATTAATGAATTTATGAATTATAGGACAAATGGGAAAATTGCATGACGTGAAAATTCAATTTGACATTTTTGTTTTTTAATTATGTATTGACATTTTGTAATTTAATTTTTTTGGTTGGTATTTAATTATTTTGTGTCATCATTAATAATGTCACAAAATTTGCATGCCGAATTTAGTAGGCGGAATATGAAGAACTATTGTGTGTTAAAATATCTGTAAATTACCATATTTCGTGCAAATAAATGAATCTATCTATCTAGTAGTCAGTGTTCTACTGTAACTTCGTGTACAAAATAAACCTTTATTTATGTGTGTCAATAAACCCTTAATGACCTGATTTAACTATGAATATGAATGTGTGGGTATGTGTGTAAGGGGGGATTGCTGTCAAACTCAAACTCAAACCATTTATTTCAATTAAACCATTTAGGTACAGGCAACTAAGAAACTGAACTGAGAGTAACTAGTAAAGATCCAATTCACAAAACACGCTTTCATTTATATGAAACTGACAGGTGTCAGGAACGCATTCTCTCGACGGCCGGCCTGTATGGACATAATAATGTGTAATTTCTTTCCCAGGGCCCTCTACACATCCGTGATGATTCTCTCGCGCACAATATGTACGTGCGCAATGAGTGCGTCATACTTCATGAGCACCTGTACCTGCGTCTACGTCGTCAAACTGCTTAGTATACAGTTGGTAAGTCCTTGAATTGATTTATTTATTTACTAGCTTTTGCCCGCCGCTTCACCCACTTGAAGGTCGGAAATCATACCAAAGGAACTTACTACCGGAATAAAAGTATCCAATGTCCAACTCAGGCCATGTCAGGTCATTGGGCGTCGCGAATCCCAGGCCGATTCCCGGCCACCGTAGGCGCGGGCGCGGGAAAGGGTTACCGTGCCCCTGGCACAGGCATCTGAAGGAACACGGGTGGGTTTTAGTCCGTAAGAGTCTGACACGCCCTGCCGCTCCGCCCAAAGCGGGAGAAGTTATTTGATGATTTCCCACCCAAAAAAAAGGCCGTGTCAGGTCATGCTCAAGTCATGGCCTGAGTAAGAACGTAGGGCGGTATGTCAAATTTCATCCAAACCAGTTCAGCTGTTAAATCGTGAAAAGGTAGAAAACAGACAGACACGAGTTATTTTCGTATTTAAAATATTAGTATGGATTCTCCTTTCAACTATCTTTACAGGTTCTAAACCTGATGCGATAGTGTGGTTTTCAAGTAATAATAATATTTAAAAACAATGTGGTTTTGGTTTTTGACGGACCAATAATAGTTGAACTGATAACACTCGTAAAAACATACTTCTATCTACCTACCTCATACAGTCGTAACGATACGAGAACGTCCGACCAAACTCTTGTTTAAATACGCCATCGTAGTATGAACTACAAACTTGAACAAGTGCTTAATATAGCGCCACCTAGTGATGTAATCTAATACTGCGTTGTCAGTGATGTTGTACTGTTTACAACTGTTCAACACTAGATGGCGTAACAGGTATCACACGGCGAAAAAAAATTGCCTTTCTGCATCTGAAAAATTCTTTAGGTCTTCAACGTTACAACGTTTACATAGTAGAGCAAGCGTTGTTTCTTAGTGCACGACTTTAAGCAACATTGGTGTGTTTTAATTTTAAAAGGTTACTCATGGGACTTTTCAACTATGTCCCTGGGTGATATGTGCAATGCCACAGGGGAAATTGTAATAGGAATTTGCAGTAGAGCGATTATCTGTATCCAAATTCATATATAAAAGAAACAGAATTTATTTTAGTTTATCTGTCAGATTACCTACCTCGAAATAATCTAAAGGCAGTGAAACCCGGCCATTACCCACAAAAATGTATACGTGGACTTTTCGAACCTCTTTATTTTATCGTCGATTAAAGCTGTTTCCTCTGACTGAAACATTGTATATACCTACTAATAGTCGCTTCCATGTCTTTTTATCAAACAACATCAGTACCCGTTCAAATCGAAGTATAAAGTTACAAAAAACTTCAGTCCCAAAACGTTTACAACCAAACTTAATCAAGGCTGGTACGCAGATTGAAACACATCAAAATTAACTAGGCAGAAAATTATAGATACCCTTTACTTACACGGCGACATCGCAAGGGTTGGTATTTTATGTATGTCCGAACTTTTTGTTGTAATCTCAGAAAGTGCTCGGCTGATTTTGTGTTTTTATTGATAGTTTTTTATGGAAAATTGGTATGAATTTAGATTATTTAGGGATGTTCTAGGATCCACCCTTATTGGATGGCTTTATGGTCTGTTTTGTTAGTGAAGTAATAGAAGTGTTTTTGTTGTTACTGAAGTAAAGGGGTGGAAAATAAGATGCGATTGGCGCAATAAAATATTTTAGACGGTCGTCGTGTTCATTCACAGAAGGATTCGGCCCTTAAGTGAATGTAAAGATTTTTTTAGAAAAGCGGTACCTACCATTCTTACAACCTTTAGAAACCTAGCTAACTTTCAAAGAACATGAAAGTTTATTTTGGAAATCCTTCTTAGGTTCTATTGTAAACAAACAGTTAGACTCACTTATGCATCCATCATCATCACCCACAGCTCCACTTTACCCACTGCTGGATACAGGCATCTTTTTCCTTGTACTAACCCCCACGCTCCTGTGCCACCCTCATCCAGTTCTACGCGCGTCGGCCACAATGTCGTCTGCCCATCTCGCCGCCGGACGACCGACACCTCGTCTTCCAGTCCTTGGACGCCACTCTGTCACAGGCTTTCTCCACCTTATGCAACCTACTAATATAATATAATAAATCTGAAAGATTGTATGTTTGGATATTTGTTACTCAATCACGCAAAATCGGCTGAACGGTTTTGGATGAAATTTGGCACACAAATAGTTTATATCCAATTTTTTTTTTATTTGTGGTGAGAAATCATCAAATAACTTCTCCCGCTCTGGGCGGAGCGGGAGGGCGGTCAGACTCTTACTGACTAAAACCCAACCCGTGTTCCTTCAGTTGCCACGGTATCCCTCTCGGACTTTCCCGCAACCCCGGCAGGCATCGGTCCTAGCGGACCGCGTCATTGGTGCTGACATCTCTTTGAGGCGCGCGTGGAACACAACGCGCCGTCGACCCGGGCCTGGTTCTTATCGGATGGCGAGCTGACCATTTATTTATTTATTTAAAGTTTTCGCACAAAAGGTACAAAGGCGGACTTAATGCCTTAGGCATTCTCTACCAGTCAACCAAGGGTGGTGAAGAGATTCGATGGCAGGTGCTTTAATTGAAAGGAAAGGATTGATTTTGAGCGATGTTTAACAATGATAAAAAAAATAAACTATCAAAACAACGTGCACAAATACATAAATAAGTCGTATACACATACATACTACCATACCACCACCATTTTTTTTTTTTACCATTGCTCGCCGTCCGCAAGCCCACGCCTACGGTAGCCGGGAATCGGCTTAAATAGTTTATATCCTGGATTAACACATACATAGGATACTTTTTCCACGCGGGCGTAGCCGCGGGCTGTACGTGTACCTAATAAATCTTACTGACGACTACGACTATTGGTCAGCCTTTTCACACATCGTTTTGTCGGGCTATGCCAGTTTAAAAATACCTGTTTATCATGCAATACCGAACCATTATACTCCTTCATAATCGGCCTATAGTGTTCCCACTGCTGGGACACAGGCCTCCTCTCTTCGAGAGGGAATGGGCTGTAATCCACCGCAAGGGCCCACTGCGGGTTGGTATTTTTTTATTTCTAAGTCGTGCCAGTTTCCTCACGATGTTTTCCTTCACCGTTTTGAGAGCAGCGGTTATGCAATTAAGTATACAAAGTAAAGCGCCTGTCTGGGTTCAAACTTACGACCTACAACTCGAAAGTCGGGGTCTACACCACAGGGCCACCACTGCTCCTACACTCTCTCTACTCTTATACTCCTTACTGATCTAAAAACAGTTCGACTCACGACTTCCAACCAATACCATCCCGTTAGTCCAACCACGCTGTAACTCAACTCGCCCCTTACAGGGAGAGGTCGTGACGGTTCTATACGTTTCTAAGTTATATACGTACGCATATGTACGTGTTTAGTGTAGGTAGGTATACGCTAGACGCCGCACCATGAGACGTATGACGAACGTGGTTTTAAGGGTTGTCACACTTGTCGCATCGGGAAGTAGTAGTTTTTATGTTTGTCTATACAGGGTGGCAGGGTCATTGGTGCACAAACTGTTACCATGGATTCAGTACATGATCCTTGACCCTGGGTAGTCGTTGAAATTTTTAGCGAGTTAAAAAAAAAATAAAAGAAAGAAAATGCGTTTATTTGCGGTAAACATGGCGCAAAAAAGAACATAAACACAATAAATAACAAAAGGTTGGGGGAAACCTGCGTCACATCCACGCAAAACAGCTATCGCTCAGCATTATGCTGCGACCCTATGCAAGACAGAGCCCCAGCGCCCATAGCGTGCGCGCATAGATTTTGACCGCGTAGGTGTTGCACTTTTCTATGAAACAGCAGATTTTTATTTGATAACCGCCGAAATATGTCTACGCTAGGGTCTAGCATCATGTGCCATGTTGTATTTGAAATGAAATGAAATTGTTAATTCCATAAATAGCATATCGGAATCACCTTTACGCGTAACATGTAAAAGAGAAAAATAAGCTAGATAGAGTCGACATTTCCTGACTACCTCTGAGAAGAAATGGCGAAACAAAATAAAAAAAAATCTTATTAAAATTATTATTATTATAAAATTTGTTCAATTTTGATACAGTGCGTAGACAGACCCTGCTAAAAGCGGCATTAAAAACACCAAGTTGCAGAGAAAATTGTGAAATGTGACTGTAAACATTTGGTCAGGATAATAGATAAATAGAATACCGGAAACTAGATATAATAATAATAAAGCTTTATTTATTCCTTACATATAGTTTACATTAATTTTAAACATTATTTGTAGTGTTAGTATTATACATTTCCTAGTTTGTTAGTATATGTTATTTTATTAAACTGCGTTAACGAGTTTTGTTGTAAGGACCGCTCTGGCGCTAAAAGCATTTCCTTACATTTCGCTCTGTCTCTTGCCAGTCTGCTCCAGGTATTTCCCACCATGGCAACTATGTCTTCACTCCATCTTTTGAATGGCCTTCCTTTCCGTCTTTTCTTGTGAATAGGGTACCAATTAGTGACAATTCTGGACCATTTTATCCCTGGTGTTCTTTGGACATGCCCAGCCCATTTCCATTTTTGGGTCATTATGGTTTTTGCTATGTCTTTTACCTAGATAATTTTCCTGACGTGTTCATTTATCACTTTATCGCTTACCTCAAGGCCCAGGAGACTCCTTTCTATGCCGTATTTTGGCACACTTTGACCTTATGAGTCTGTTTTGTTGACAAAGGCCATGTTTGGGAAGCGTAAGTGAGACAGGGTACTAAACATGTCTGCATAGCTTTAGTTTTCAGTGTAACTGGTAGATTACTCTTGAATACCTCCTTATTGGACAAGTGTTGGAAACTAGATATACTACATGTTATCTAAGAGAGTCAGCTGAATTATTCCGGTATTCATTCACAAATCATATACCTGTTTTGTGATGCGATTTTTTTTTTTTTAAGTTTTTTGTACACTTACTACTTTTGTATACTTAAACAAGGTGAAAAATGTATCATTATTTTAACCTTTTGCTGTTCCATTGCAGGGAAAAACCCTCACTTCCCTATTTCCTCGTGTTCACGTCCCCTGCTATTTCAGGCCAATCCTGAGATATCTAATTATAATAAATAGCTGCGCCCGCGGTTTCATCCGCATAAATCTCGATCCCGTGGGAACTGTCGTACCTGGTCTTAACTTAATCAAGGTCATGTGCTACCCATGTGCCAAATTACATCCAAATCCGTTCTGCCGTTTTAGTGTGAAATCGTAACAAACAAACAAACATACGAAAAATCTAATATTTTCTCTTTATAATATTAGTTTAGTTACAACTCCACCCCTCGTGCCAGCCCTGTGCTCTACCGCCAGTAGCCGTTGAGTGGGTGGGCGCCCTAAAAGCGCCGCTAATGCATCTCACGAGACCGTTCACATTGCCCTTTATAACTTGCCTAGCTACTTGCGCTAGTAGCTATAATTATTAATGTATAGTCGTAGATAGTAAGTGTGACTGTGGAAATATTAAGAGTCATGTATTGAGAGATCTTTGGGAAATTACGTTACTACACTATAGAGAAAACTGACAGCGAATGTGAGTACCATGCAGGCTAGATTGAATACATGACCATAACTGTCTGGCGCTGTTTTGAGTATTTTATATATGGCCTACGCAAATGTCTTGCAGATCTGGTAGCGTCGTGTGACGGGTCGTTGAGCTTCCTAAAATAGGGTTGAGCTACACGATGACTGATGCGTGCATGCCGTCTGTTGGGACAGGTCAACTCAAAGCTGCAATGGCTCGTTTTCAAAGGGCCCATCCAGACATTGCCCTGCATTGTTAGATTCACATAAAATCCTAATAATATAATGTTTAGACTTAAAAAGAGACCATGACCTCTGAGTTTGTTTCAGCATTTCTTCTTAAGGATCAGTCAGCTAGGAAATGCCGGCGCCATCTAGTTTTAAAATATTGACCAACAAAATATTGACGTGTTAAGTGTCTTAAAAGATCTACTTACAGTAATAAACATTTAAATTTAATTTAATTTAGTTTCATTTTATTTCATTTCTAGTGTAGGTAATGGTCATAATTTTAATTTACATTTACGGTGAAGCGTTGATGCAATGGAGTAAGAAAATTAGCATGTTCACACTTCACACTTGCATCTTAACATGTCTCCGAATATCACAGATGATAGTGTCCACAGGTATTTTTGATAACTTAGGAAATATGTACTTCTAAAAGTGTCAGTCAAAATAACCAATCAATAATTATCTTTACAAAATTTATTTATTTATATCCTCACTTACAGCTATTTTTACAGGTATAACCCAATGCAATAGTGAAGCAAACTTAAAAACTTATTGTCTAAAATTATCATGAGTGTTACGAGTGTGTTTACACCGTCATAGCACTCGTCTGATTACTTGCGCGAGCAACTTGCCATAATTAAAATCTTATTTATTTCTGTCAGTGTACCTAACTTATTACCTGTACCTCCTTTCACACCAATAACTTAAAATTCATCTGTCATTAAAAAAAAACCCTTGAGAAGTGCACTCATGTTTGTCTATACAACTTTATGGAACCACAGACAATGACACACACAATACAATCTCCGCAAAACTATAAAGATTTTATCTGATTTCGCTACCGTGTACAGAAATAAAATAAAAATCCCGGAATATTCTTACCGTAAGCTTTTACAGTTTGTTATAAAATAAAATAAAAATATAAAACTCCGACCTCTAATTAGGCAGTTACCGACTCTTTCATACAAATTCTGTAGTCGTTATTGTATAAATAAAAAAGGTATTTTTTTCGCTTTTTATATTCGGTTATCTTTAGGGACGGGTTTAAAATATCGAAGGAACATGGCCGTATAAATTTGTGGTCTTAGATGATTGGGAATGTTTTTGTATTATGAGTTATTTTTGTATTCAAAAGTGTTGTCAATCGAGCTCGGTGTTTAAGCTTATATTCGACTTGGTCATCATCTGCAGTCGCCTAGGCTTTTCTCCAACTGTATTGGGGTCGGCTTCCAGTCTAACCGGATGCTGAATACCACTACCTTACATGGAGTGACTGCTGGATTCGATTTATCGTAACGTAATCAGCTGTCTATCTCTGCAATTGGTGTGTGCAATGAAAATGGCCAAATGTTTATCTTCTTCGACTCTCAAAAAACTTAGCATTTGACATGCTAAGTGATATTTTTAAGAACTAAAGGCATTCCAAGGGTCTCTCACATTGCAGTCCTTAGATGTGGTTTATTAAGCTATACTAAAGTGAAGTATGAACGAAGGAATGTTAATAATTTGGAAAGAGACAGGATTTTGACATTGAGCGTGATGTAATTCTTAAGTGTCTTGCTTTTGAGATATTCTCTAACAGAATCACACTCGTGCCCTTACTTTCAAATTACTTAAAACACTAATTATTATTTCGCATTGTTTCACAAAAAGCGTATTAACGGATTAATTTTTAATGTCCATCCTTATGACTTCCCACCGCAATAAAAAATGTTGTTAAAAACTCGCCAAAAAGTATAATAATTGTTGCATTTTTGTAATAAAAATAAAATTGGGAATTTTAATCTTATGCAGTTCCGTAACAGAATTGCTTTGCAGATAAAACGCGGCTCGGTCTACTGCGGAATGTTCTGCTCAATAAAATAAATAAGATACGAGTATTCTGTATTTAACATTACACTTTTTCTTTTGTCGCCAGACAGTGTCAGTTTTTTGAGCGTCAAGCTTAAAAGAAAAGGTGTAGTAGGCTTTATGATTTGGTGATATGGTATCCAGCTGTTCGTTGGGTGTTTAAAGACGAATCTAAAGGCTCATAATAATAATTATTAATTATCGCCATCTTTCAGTAAACGCGCTGTCATACACATTCTAGTGGACTGTATATTTAGCTGATTAAATCACCCAAGTCGCTGGTACAACTCCATTTATTGTTAAAAATAAAAGAACAACGTCATATCCTTATCTATAAAAAGCAATGCCACTTTTCGTTGTAATTTTATAACTCAAGAACGGATGGACCGATTTTGCTAATTCTATTTTTAGAATATTCCTTGAAGAACGAGGATGGTTCATACGGAGAGAAAAATTAAAAAAAAAATGTTAGGCGGTACGAAGTTCGCGGGGTCAGCTAGTATTTAATAATTATAAAAAAACATAATATAGTAAGTGAAACGGTCGCAACGCGCGCATTATGCAGTAAATCGCCAGAAATTAATTATAATTCGATGTCCAGACGACGACTAAATGTTTACCACCCCATAAGTAGGTAATTGCTTGCACTTTGTTGTACTTTCCAGTTAGTTGGATAAAATAGAGCCTGCTTAATAACTGCCCGTAACCAGATTTACTAAATTAGCATAACTTACTGGGCCCGAATATAGTTATTTTATTAGTCGCAATTAAGACCAGCATATTGAATCGTACACTCGCGGCAATGTTAATTGGTCGTTATCGCTCACGCTATCTTGGGTTTTTTTTCGAAATTCGAAGTGTATTCCTTTTTTTCTCTTAAATCTAGTTGTTTATTAGGGTCGATTGACATTGTGTTGATAACATTTTTGGCCGACATTTCGGTTGCGACTTTTTTTGTTGTAACTTTGATTATTTACGATATCTAAGGTGTACGGGCGTAAGACTGGGTCGTAAGGATCCTATTAGGCTTATCGCATCGGTTGGATACTGTATCGGGAACCCAAGCTCAAGCTGTTTTTTTGTTGATAGCCTACGTTGTTTCCCAACTTTGGGCAAAGGACTGTCCTTTTTCCTTCTAAACCTCTCTAACTCTGGCGATTTCAGGCCACGTCTGCCCTGCATACTTGGCCTTCATATAATAACAGATATTTGATGGTCTTGCACGTCCTTATTTTTAAGTTAGGGATAGGTTTTTTAAAACATAGTAGGTATACTTATGACAATATTCAGCATATTTTTGCGCGACGGTTGAACAGATGACTATTTTTCATACGGTCTATTGAGCATAACTAGTTCCGAGGCAAGCACACTCACCTATTCTAACGCGTCATAGTATTGCCACAGTGTAATTTCATGCAGTTGGCCAACGTTGGAGGCGTTGATATATTATATATGTACGCAGAGCAATCGTACGAGAGTTGTGAAAATGGAGAGTTTTGAGAAACAAAATTGTTGAGAAATTGCTGTTTCATACATTTTGACCGCTTTTCTATGAGACAGCAGATTTTTTTTGATAATCGATGAAAGATGTCTGCGATAGGAGGTCTAAAATCATGTGCTGAATTGTTGGTTTCGTTTTGCGTCGATGTCCCTGTATAAATTCAATTAACTTATGGGAATCATTTGGATGGATCATTCGTGATATACATGATAAAACGTTAGAAAATAGAGAAAACTTGTGTGTTTTCCTTCTCGACTTCGGTCCCACATCGTGATGGGATCAAGCTGGAAAAGAACCCAGTCGTTCTTTACTGCAACCTCAAAAATACATAATTAATTATGTATTAAATTCTAACTTTTATGAAGATTTTTAAATCCTATAGTTAATACTTGACAAGCTGCGATTACAGCTTGCATCTAAGTATGAAAAATGAAAACACCAAAAGTACAGTGTATTCAAATCATTGTTTCCAATTGATGTTATTTGCACTAAAACAAAATAGTATCAAATTCATAACTATTGCACTAGGTATTGAAAAACACAATTAAGTAACACAACTGTTTTTTTTAAATTAAGTTTCAAATTGGACTTCATGGTTGTCCCTTTATTAAAGTATTTTTTTTCCAAAAACACAATGTTTTGATGTATTTCTACTAATCTGTTTTCTTTCCAACAGGAAAAAAACCTCCACACAGAACAACGCGACATGGACCTAGCGAAGCAGGCGACCGACTGTCTGTCAGTAGCACTCGACTCCGTACTCTGCTCCACTCGCTTCTACGAAGACCACCAGGATCTTTGCACCGAGGAGGTGGAACTACTCACTGCACTACGGAACAGAGCACACTCGCTCATCAGGTGAGAGGGAAACAGTTGATAGTACACAGTATAATAGTGAGAGGGAGATATATGGTAGTATAGCTTCAATTTCTACGAAGACCATCATGATATGAGCACGACGAGTTGGAACTACTCACCGCGCTACGGAACAGAGCACACACGCTCATCAGGTAACGTGATAGAGGGATAGATTGTGATTTATGAAGAACGTCTTCAATCGTCGACGTCTCTTTACCTATACGGCATATTTGTTTCCTGACGTGATAACCGTAGCCAAGACCCGGTACATGTTAAATGATTCATTTCCATAAATTGGGTTAAAAAATACTTTTATCTACTCTCATATCGTAAAATTTGAATTATAAACTTCAAAACGAGTTTATATTAACATACTTTGTAAACACAATACCGAAATTTAAAAATAGAACCATGTTATCACACCTTTTCTCTAACAAAGTAGTTTCGATTAAGAACAAAGTTAAGAATTAACTTTAATTAAAACTAACAATTAATTCGTAAAGGATCCCATTTAAATGTTTGTAGTAATAAAAACCATTAATTATAGACAACTGCCCCTCTGAAAGACAAAACATATAACCTTAAAAAAAAAATATCCATCTCGGCACAGTTATTTCACTACTCTATAGTAAAAATTAAAATTCCACACAAAATTTTTCCAGCATTTCCCATTACAAACGCAAACACTCGAACTAGTTTATTTTTCACATCAAAAATAATAAAAAAACGTACCCACTTGGTATAGTGCCCCTCCAAATTACAGGGGAGGCGGGAATGCATTAGACAAATTAGATTATGCTCTACTAAATGGAAAGAGCGATCTTGAACTACTCGTATGTTCGTATGTCATAGAATGGTGGAAATGTGTTTTTGTTATGGCGTTTTAGAAGACTCAGGGAAGTTATGAAGTAAAATTTTGCATGGCGTTACCATAGTTAATTAATACTGCAGGGGAGGCATTCGCGAGCGCCTCAAATAGATGTCAGCAACAATGACGGGGTCCGCTAGGGCCGATGCCTGCTAGGGTTGCGGGAAAGTCCGAGAGGGATACCGTGGCCCCTGGCACAGGCAACTGAAGGAACACGGGTGGGTTTTAGTCAGTAAGAGTCTGACACGCCCTCCTGCTCCTCCCAGAGCGGGAGAAGTTATTTGATGATTCCCCAACATAAAAAAAGGGAGGCATTTGTCTCAATTGAAGATTACTATAATTTATTGTGCAGTCGCTTAGACTGGAAGTTGTTAATTCTAGAAAATGCTACGAGCTCGGACCAATTATCCTACCTATGGACGGAGTCATAGCTTGTTGCCGCTCTTGCGTCCGTATATCAATTACGTTATTGTTTTCTTTGTCTATTGCACTGAGCATAAGTACGGGTGAAAGGGTTAGATGGTGTAAGGCTGGCAACGTCGCACTGTCTATGTGAATCGTGGCACTATCTGACATCCTAGCGTGTCAAAACACTGCGTTTCGGTGTAGTATTTTTGCGAAATATAAAAATATCTCAGTGAAATGGCAAAAGAATTACAAAAAGTGAAACTATATCCTGTGCAGCTGTGTTTTGTGCATCGAGAACAAAAAAAGGAGGTGTAAAAGTCCCAGAGTTATCATTTCACGCGTAAGTCTTTGAAATCAATTTTATAGTTTATGTAATCAGATTCTTATCCAGAAAATCGATAATCATAAATATTTACATATTACGAGTAAGGTTTTCTTACTCAATATTGATAAAAGGCCATGTTTTATTTAATTAATTTGTATTCATGTCTGCATTGTTTTTGGCGATATTTATAGTGATGTAATAACGAAATACTACAAACTTTATCGGAATCACTCTGTTGTATCTTTATATAAAACATTTAGTAATAAATAACATTTGCTTACTCTAACAGGTTCCCAAAATGGCTACACTACTTCTTCTAGTTACAAAAATAGGTTTCGTTCTCTAAATAATCGTGTATTAGAGTTAATTAGAGTATGATTTGAAGGAGGATCTCAAAAATCTTTTAATAAAATCTATACGCGACAAGTATTTACAACTTAAAATACATTTTACAATGAAAAACACTGTAATCGAAAAACACATTAATTTACTTTAAAGGTCATTAGCAAAAAATATTCCTGTAACCTCAGATTGTAACTTAGTAGTCATTTTTCCTACAATAAACAAAAATGAATTGCGTATGTATTTATTTAAATGATATCCTGTATATTTATTAACCCATAACTGTAATTTTATCGACATGCTTTGAAGCGTCGACCCTTTCCTAGATCTGCACACTAACCAAAAATGACACTAAGTTTTCATCTAATGCTCCGTCCATAGGTAGGATAATTGGCCCTAGCCTCGGACCAATTATCCTACCTATGGATATATATATATATAATATGGTTTAGTCTTATAATGATATAAGACTAAACAAAAGAGGGCAACTCGTAAAATAAAATGGTCTTCGACGTCGGCATTGCAATGTCCAAAATCAATTTATGTGCGAAACAATATTGCTGGTTTGCATATTATTAACAGCTCTATTTCCAAACTCGTCAATCTAAATGAATATCGAACGTTCAGGGTACCTTTTTACTAACAAAATTATGGTTGGAATACCTTTATAAAGAAATGCACTACGTTTACCAAGCCACCTGTCAACAAACATTTGCCTGTCCAAAGTAATTCACAAAAAGCTTTAATAAGTTAAAGAGCCGACACGTCACAATAAGAACAATAAACCTGTACTGACGTACCATGGTGAATGTTGGCGTCAACAAGGGAAACTGGGGTGCGTTTGGTGTATGTTTTAATTAAACTAGATGGTTTTGAATTGGTCCTGTTGATTTAAGAGCACAATGTCGAAAAGCTATTTTCAAAACTTTCAATATCTTTGTAGAGCAGTGGTGGGTCAGTGATAACGGCCGCGACTTACGAGTTGTATGTCGTAGGTTCGTACCCAGACAGGCGCTTTACTTTGTGTAAATTATTTCATCACCACTGCTCGAAACGGTGAAGGAAAACGTGACGAAACCGGCATGTCCTAGAACCAAAAATTCAAAGTGACGTAAACAATAAAAAAAAACAACCTACTTCCATAAAATAAAACAGTACAAATTGGAAAACAACTTTAATTTCGGAAGTAAGTCTGGCGTTGAAATATAGCTAACAACGCACTTGCACTCCAATTACCTACGTAACAATTTTTATCATAATCCGAACTTAAAAAAGATTTTATTTTTCACTTTTTTTTGTGGTACCTACCCCACACAAATTCGTATACCACTACTTGTCATGTAAATAACAGCGGGAGTTATTATAACATCATCAATATACACTAAGTGAAAAAAATACGTATTATTGAAGCTAACTGAAAAACAACCCAAATTTTTTAGATTCTATCCATAATTGCCGGTGATATCGCGTGACATACATACAAAATAATAAAAAAAACAGACGTATTGAGAACCTTCTCCTTTTTGAAGGCATTGTCATTGTGTGTTACAAAATTACCCCGCTGCAATGGAGCCGCCTAATAGTTAGCCGTCTAATATTTGCATTTGTAAGCGATATCTGCAGCGGCTGCAGTGTGTAGAACGGCTTGCTTGCAGTAGCTTAGTTTTGCGTAGTTTATAATAAGCTGAGTCATCGCTACTGAATAACTCGACTGGTTTTCGCCGATGTTCAATTGTTTACTTGAGAACGTTGCCTTCTTTCAACTAAGCATTGTTTCCCTCTTCTTTCGTATCAATACTTATGCAAAAGCTTATGTCGTGGCAAGGCGATCTTCTCCATACGAAACTACCTTTTGGAAGGGGCGACTAGAATCAATTATATTTAAATGTAAATGTTGACGTTCAAAAGTGCCTTTTATGTGCCTATTGGAAATAAATGCTTTGACTTTGACTTTGGCGGTACCGGGGCTGAAAGCACACGTACATTTAAATATCTTCTACATTGCTACATTAAACATTATTTTGACCTATTGTGGTATGGTAGTTTTATTATAGGTTGATCGTCTTCACATAGGTATTGTGTTACAATATTTTGTATAGGTACATTAATTAATGTATACAAAATATTGTAACACATTTTAAAAGCGTAACGGTGGAGTTTCTTGCCCATTCTTTTCCATACGAAACTACCTTTTGGAAGGGGTGACTAGAATAAATTCTATTTTAATGTAAATGTTGACGTTCAAAAGTGCCTTTTATGTGACTACTTGAAACAAATGCTTTGACTTTGACTTCTGTCCTAGTTGCGTTATACACATAACACAAAAAAAAATCCTGAGTGTTGAAAAATCACTTCATTCGTCCACGCTTTAATTAAACACGAAGTCATTTAATACACTTGACCTGCCTGTCCCTATATCACAACAGAACAACGCACTGCCTCCCAACAATAGCGCATGGCACTCCATTGTGTCCATATGTGCCGCGAATTCACTTGCTTTCTTCGTATTAAGTAGCGGCATAGAGTAGGGAATGTTGTTGAGAGATGACAGATTGGGACGTTGGTTTGTCTGTCACAGAGTAGGTTTTTTTATGCATAAGAACTTCTTATATTATTGATATTTTGTTGGAGATGTTTTGTTTTTTTCCAAACAACATAATTTTTCTTGATCTTTGTGTCAAACATTAATTTTGCTCGGGTTGCAATTTTTTTACATATTATATTTGGTTATAGTATGGAGATGTTTTGTAGCTGTCTAAACAATACTGTTTTTAATCTCTGCCAACTGTGTATTTAGTGTTGAGCTCTTTTTCGATGACCATTTACTGAAATATGCACTACGAAAGAATATTGCTGTCAAGAGTATTGACAGCAATATTCTTTCGTAGTGCATCCGTTTTGTAACTGGATGTTTTTGTATGGATTAAGTTTTAACTTTCATAGAAAGTTTAAATTATGATGATGTAACACATGCATAAAACATGTTAATTTAAATAGGTTATGAAACCCAGGGGAAGACATCAGCTGGCCTTCCTAAACAACCACAGATCATATCAGTTCACCAAAATAATTAAATTAAACTAAAATGACTGCCACGTGCACTCTGTCACGCCACCCTACTCTGTGGCGCTAGGGTGCGACATCGATACTCGGTAGATTGCAGATTATCGATTCCGTCGGATACCGGCACATTGATTGTGTTAGTTCAGGTTGTAATAAAAGTAAATGCTGTTGTAACTTAATGGAGATCCGGACGAAATATTGAGACTTGCAATAGGTTTAGTTTATTTTAAATTGTGTTGCCCGTCTTTCCAAAAAAATCTTAATGTTGCTTAACAACAGGAAGACATCAGCTGGCTTATGCAGCAATAACCAAAGATGGTATCAGTATATCAGATCAACAAAATAATTAAATAAAAATAAAATTATCGCCACGTGCACTCTGTCTCGTCACCCTACTCTGTGGCGCTAGGGTGCGACATCGATACTCGGTAGATTACAGACGATTATCGATTCAATCGGATACCGGCACTGTTAGGGTTGTAAGATGTAATAAATTAGCGGTGTTTGTTGCCATATGTGAGGATTGATAACGTTTGTTCAGTGTTTTGTTATCTTATTGTGTGTTCTTAGGGATTAACTGTTTTAGTCAGTTAGGTGGAGTAGGTTAGGCTTGAGTTCTGCTATTGAAAAGCCTAGCCTAGCAAGAAAGACATTCAAGTTTCAATTCAATTAAGTAATTTTTTTGGATAAATTCTGTTAGTACGGTGGGGCGTGGGCTGCATCAATTGGGTAGGTACCCCAGTTGTATTAAAATTAACTTTGAAGGGGGGCACTCATATCGTGACGCTGACTGTACCTAGGTATGTCATTTTTTATATTGTGTGTGTCTATGGTCGTAATCCACCACGCGAGCCCAGTGCGGGTAGATGTCTTCGAATTAGTGGTTCTAGGACATGCCGGTTTCCTCACGATGTTTTCATTCACCGTTTTGAGAGCAGTGGTTATGAAATAATTTACATAAAGTAAAGCGCCTGTCTGGTTCGAACCTACGACCTACAACTCGTAAGTCGCGACCGTTACCACTGGGTCACCACTGCTGCAATGATGTCGTATATTCCCCTTAATTTGTCTTACATTAAGGATTCATTTAAGGATCCCACCTCATTTAACTTTAGTGGTATTAGATTTTATGCATGTTTTGTAAATGTATGAACATGCTAGTGCCTCTGTCTCATAATTTTCCTATATATGTCTTACATTTTAGCTATTATAAGAGGATCCTTTTACCATTGATATAAGTAACATTCTTCAAAGAAACACTTCCCCTAAACATCATATTCGGTACCCCATACTTACTCCCATTGCCAGCCCTAAATAAAAGGGTTTCCTCGTTCAATCAAAGGGCTACTTGTTACGAGTATCGAGAACGATTGTAAGCGAACAGAATCGAATTAAACTCTTCAGAGCACTCGATATCGTTGTTATGTTCTTCATTGGAATGCTGAGATTTTGATTTGATGCTGACGGCGCTTTTCGATTTTTAATGGATCGGTTGTAAGAGTGAAATTGGTGTGATTTTGAGATATCGATTCATGTTGCAATTTCCGTGTGCGAATATGAGAATTATGAGAGTTTAGGAAACTGAGTAATCAACCGGTCATCTAGTCTTATACATTTTTGGTTCTAGTCTGTTTTAAGATACATTTTGAGTGAATTAAAAGATCGGTTGCGTACTCGCGAGTGAATCGTGCGCGAGCTTCTAATCCAACAAAGCTAAATATTTTCAGCAAAGTAGCTAAGACAGCAGCGGTGGTATGACTTACGAGTTGTAGGTCGTAGGTTCGAACCCAGACAGGCGCTTTACTTTCTGTAAGTTATTTTATCATCACTGCTCTCAAAAAACGGTGAAGGAAAGCATCGTGAGGAAAAACCGGCATGTCCTAGATTCAAAGACATGTGACATCTATCAACCCGCACTGGGCTGGAGAGGTCTGTGTATCAGCAGTGGGAACGTTATAAGCTGATTATGTATTAGCTAATTTGGTATAATATAGCTGGTGCCGAAACAAGAGACGTTACGTTCGTCAGATGCTGTAAAGGCAATTTTTTACGTCTCGACTGCTCAATGATGTATCTTGTTAAACTGAATTTACGGGATCCCATGCCCCCCATTTATTGGGCATTTTGAAGGCTTGGCAGAATCAACTCCAATTGTGGTCAATATAACTTGGTAGTTCACCCTAAGGTGGAGATCCTTAGATGTAGCCCGCCAAATTCAATTTTTCTTTGGTTTTTTGCAAATTGCAGCTCTTATTTACGTCGTATGTTGATCAAAATGCGATTCGCGACCGTAGGATAGATACATTTACTGAATAATAATCATTAGTTTCATATCAATCGTCAAACTTTGGGTTCCTATGAATTTTTCAGAATATTTTATGTGAAAATTCTTAGGTGGAACAAATTTTCAAAGATTGACAATTGATATGACATTAATGTTTATTATTCAGTAAATATATAATCCCTAAAGTCGCGAATCGGATTTTGATCAACATACGACGTAAAACAGAGCTGCAATTTGCAAAAAAAAAACAAAGAACATATTTATTTGGCGGGCTACAGCTGAAGATTCACCTTAGATATTCAAAAGTATTGTTACAATATTCTGTCTTACTCAATACTAATAACATTTTGACCCAATTCCTCCAACTAAACATTAAGTTAACTAACGTACATATAAATTCAAAAGCCAAGGCTATAAACCACTCATTATAATTACTACCCCAAATTAATTTGACGACAGTTTGCAAAAGAGAACGCGCTTCAATCTGGTGATCTGCCAATAAGCTGCTTTGTAATTAGACAGCATGTCGCCTGCGACCAATCACTGAACTCCGCCCACCAATTGGTATTAAAAAGTCGCCTTGTTAAGTAAATGAAAACAGCCCCGTACCCCGTGGTGTTAGGTTGTGGTGGTAGTGTTAGCGGGTTCATGAGCGGAGCGGAGATCTGTTGCATGAATTGTTGTTCATCGCGTTAGTTTGTATGCGTGCACTTACACTTTGAAAACATATTATACGGTGAACGAATACCTGACTGACTTAATTATTATAATGAACATTTTTTTCTTTCTTTCTTGTTTTTATTTATTATTGTTGATTTGACAATATGAATTAGAATTATTTAATAATGGGTGATAATTGTTTGATAATTTATTATAATCAGCATGCTTGTACCAAGATAATATTTGTACACCGATGACGGCTAGACATGGCGTTCTTCAATAATTACAACATCTGTACCTAACCTACCTATGTTCAACAAATAAAAATATTTGTTTTTTTTTTGTATTTTGCACTTCATTCTCGTTCACTCATTCATTCAATATCTTTCCAACTGATAGTCAAAAATAGGTTTGCCTTTTTATACATATTTTCTCCTCTATCCTTGTAGACTGCTACTAATCACACCGCCATTTTCCATCACAATAATAAAAAGGAGTTCGAAGATAAAAGGGTTTAAAAGGAGAACAAAAAATAACTGGTTTTGAAGATAAAACTGAAATAAACTACTTCTCTATTCTTCTTTCCGTTCGTTTAAAATAAGGTTTCAGTAAAACACAAAGTGGCATTATGTATATCGCTCATGATATAAAATATCCCAGAAATAACTGTCGCTTGCAATAGAACCTCGCCCCATGTCCTATAATTTCACAGGGACATTTTTAATTTATTAAAACGGAGCCCGATGATTATTTGATATTCAAAGTCAATATTTATTTTTTATTAGCGGCCATTCTGTTTGCATCTGTACGTCGACGAGTGTTTTTCACGGCTGATTGTTTTCGTGTAATATAATGATGGTGCTTATGGACTCCTAGTATTGAAGATGAATTTAGTTGATTCGTTTTATAACTGACCCACCTTTACTACTCTACTTATTAACGTATTAGTACCAAAATTGTGTTAGTGTTGTCGCCTAGCTTCTGTGACATGACATTGACAAGGATGGTAGGTATTTCTATTTATATAGTGTTTGTAAATTAGTTCTATTTTGGGGGTGGAGTATGAGTGTTTGTGTAATGTCGTCCCGTTTCGTTGACATCTACAGATTTGATACGACAGAGGGGCTTTCCTTTACACTGCCTATACTAGGTACCATTTTCAAGCTCTGTACCAAAAATCAATTAAATAGGAGCAGTAGTATAGAGTCGCAAATTATTTTTTAAGTTTTGTCCCGTTTGAACACGATGTATCTTTCCTAACAGCTGATTATGTCTGACGCAAGTCACAAGTACAACCAAATATTTTGTCGCTAAAAAGATGGCAATGCAAACAAGGAAGCAATAAATACACACACACTTGCACTTTCATTACAAAGGCTGTTTGCGTTTTACTCTGATTTGTAAGCTATTTAGTTTGCTTGAAAAAAAAAAGTCTTATTTTTGGTGCTTTTTATTTTTATACCGTATCGAATTAATACTAAACACGTATAGTATACGTAGTGTAATTTAATGCCCCTCTGTCATATCAACTCTGTATGTCAGTTGGTGCGTTCTATATAAGTACAGTTATAATGCTTGTTTTATCATGGTCAAACAACTCACGTAGTCTGAACTATCCTGCAAAATAATTTATAACTTTTCGCACAAAAGGTACAAAGGCGGACTTAATGCCTTAGGCATTCTCTACCAGTCAACCAAGGGTGGTGAAGAGATTGGATGGCAGGTGCTTTAATTTCGATTAGAAATAGGTCGGACTCAGTGGCAGTTCTTAATACTTGTATATTTTATCTGAATCTAAACTTGCCCGGCCTATACCAACTAGGACGGATTCGTTTTGCAGTCTAAGCAGATGCAAGAAAATATCAATATTTCACTCTGTAAGTTTGACCTATAAATGAGCATGAAACAGTTGCATAAAGTTCCAAAAAAAAAGTCGGATAAAGTGTATTTATTTCAACCAGCATGCTCTTTTTTGGAGTGTCAAGACTCTTACTGACTAATACCCACCCGTGTTCCTTCCTTGGCCTTTTATGTTCCGGGTCAGCGGTACCCCTTTCGGATGATCCCGCTTTCCCGGCAGGCTTGGGCCCTAGTGGGCCCCCTCTTCGATGCTGACATCTCTTTGAGGCGCGCGTGGAACACGTACGCGCCGTCGTGCACTTATCCCAATGTATTTACTCTCCATCCCGGGTCGTTTTTCATCAGTACATCTCTATCAGCCTTCATCTTCATGTTAACTCCCTTCCTAGCCATGTCATATTTCACACAATCCATCCATATTTCGGTCTGTCGCTTTTCTTCGCCCCGGCCACATTCATACTTACCAATTTTCTTGTCGTTATTATTGGGTCACAAATCTCTTTTATCACCAGCCTACTGAACATCTGCAAATGACCCGACCATCCAACTGTCACATCCTACAACTCAATACTGGGAACAATATTTATTCAATAACTCGAAGGGGTGCAGGGGTGCTCACACTGCTCAACGTTGGGGTCGCATTCAATTTGTGTGTTGTCAATGATGCGCGCTCGATTTAATGGCAGGTGACGTTTACAGTTTGTGTTAGTGCCCCCTGGTATACGTAATGGATGGTTAGTTGGTAGTAAGCGCATTGGGACTGTAATCATGGGTTTTGGTACTTACTGATGTTTTGTTTTTAGGATTTTTTTGTTGCAAATTTGTTGGTTTAACTAAAGGAGTAGGTATGTAAGGAGCGTAGCAGGTGGCGTTCTGTAGTTTCCGCCTACCCCAATGAGAAAGGCACGAGTAGCTGTAGGTATATGTTATTGGTCTAAACTGGAATGTCACTACTTTCTGTGGTTTAAATTGCTTCGTCTTCAAATGTTTTCTGTTCTTTTCTTTTTTTTTACCGGCTTAAACGAGGATGTTGATTTGAAAAGTTTTGTTTCGTACTATATTTTATTTATGTATTATATTTCGTTATTTTATTTCCAGTTTTTCTTTATTTATTAGACAGGAAATAAAAGAAAGAAAAGTAGGTAGGTACCTACCTACTTTTCTTTCTTTTATTTCCTGTCTTTTTTTTTCTTTATCGCTTCGCTATCAGAACTCTCTCTTCAGTATTATTTGTGTCCATACGGACAATGGTCACATCACATACTATCTATTAAATTGTATTTCAAATAGCGTCATTATACCTACTTACCTTAAAAGTGAGTGGCACTAGTTGGTCTTTTAGTTATTATTCCTTGTGTTCTTTCTTACTTTCGTTCTTTCCTTCTTTAATTTCTTTATTTTCTTTTTTCTGTAACCTACCTTAAGTCTTCGTTTTTTTGCGTTCTATTTCTATATCGCTTCGCTATCAGTGTCAAGTCTCCCTACAGTAGCACTACATACAACCGTTACATCTGTATCGGTCGGTGTTTGTTCAACATTATTATCTGTGTCCATTGTCCGTATGTCACATACTGTCTATTAAACTGTAATTCTGATGGGCAGAGGGTTGTTTTATATGTACTGTTTTTGAATACGTTTTTGTAATTTTTTGATGGATCGGTTGTCGGTTTTGTGAGGGAGCTATTTTGAATAAAATATTTTATCGAATACAATATAAAAACAGTGTCCAAAATGTTTATTATGCCTGAATTTAGCCACTAAATAAATAATTTTATTTATTTATTTCATTTTGTATTTCAATGAAAATAGGGCAAGAGGAAGTGACTCTGCTTTATTTTACTCCGCTCTCCCGAGCTGTCCTTGATTTAATTTTAAATAACTTACTTACTTTGACTGACCGGTTGGTGCAGTTGGTAGCGACCCTGCCTTCTGAGCCGCTGGTCCCGGGTTCTATCCCCGGACAAGTCAAACATTTGTGTGCATGAACATGTCTGTTTGACCTGTGTCTGGGTGTGTATATGTATATAAGTATGTATATCAGTCATCAGGTTACCGTAGTACAGGCTCTACCTAGTTCGGGACCTGAAGACCTTGTGTGGATGTTGTCTCTTATTTATTTATTATTAATATCACATATTATAACAAAAGACTGTGTCATTTCTATGATTCTTGTGCGGTCATATGGCCTTACTAAATAGTAAATACCAATTAAAAATAATCTTTGTATACAGGGTAAGTTTTCAAAGACCTGCCTAATTTAAGGGTGTGGTACAGATCAACAAACTGAACAACATTCTCCGAGGGACCAATATCTTAATCGCGAAAAAAATATCAACTGCTCCATACAAAACTTCAATACCTACTCGACCTAAATTTATGGGACGGCTTAATTAGATAT
This sequence comes from Brachylomia viminalis, assembly GCA_937001585.2. Classification (NCBI taxonomy): domain Eukaryota; kingdom Metazoa; phylum Arthropoda; class Insecta; order Lepidoptera; family Noctuidae; genus Brachylomia; species Brachylomia viminalis. The sequence goes on from OW443317.2 coordinate 20,485,653, forward strand.
GTATTAGTTTATAGTTATTGTTATATGCTTATGTAATGTGTTTTATGGGCCTTAGTTGCATGAAATAAAGGATTATTATTATTGTTATGGCTTGACATTTCTCGGGACCCTGGGGTCCCGGACCTTTGGAAGGCGTACGAGGGGCCGAAGCCAACTTGCAGAGGCCCCTTAGACAATTTTAAGTGTTGAGGCACTAACCGTCGATTATCCCTGTATGCACTATGCAAGTGTATTATTATTATTATTAATTCTTTTCGCGATCACGATGCTGGTCCCATGGAGAAAATTGTTCGGTCTGATGGTCTGTACCACACCATAAAATTTAGCAGGTCTTTAAAAACTAACCCTGAATATAAGTGTAGTAAGCATGACTTGAGCACGGCTGGACCGATTTGGCTATTTTTTATCCTAAAATGGTCGTAATATTCCGAATAAGGTTTTTAGGGAAAGAAAAAATGGGAAAAACTGAAAGTCCTTTTTATGGGATTTTTGTATGAACTATTGTTTGGACTGGACAACGTGTATCAGTAGACCAATTCTCGTACTTAAAAAACGTTCAAATTCAAGTCGCAATCTCATTTCAGCGACAATCAATGTCAAAAACCTGTCAAAAATGTATGTAAATTGATTGTAATTTTGACAGATTGAGACTGAGATTAGAATGCGAACGGTCTTAAAAATACGGGAATTGCCCCTCAGGTCAGCTAGTAAATAGAAACTATTGCCAAAAAGATTACAGGGGGTTTTACATTGGCCCCAAAACAGGCCCGTATCTTGGGTACCAAGACTAAGAACTATCGATACAATGGAAAAGGAGCTTTACTTTATAATATCCCAGATAAATATCACTCAAATGTATACTGTGTAATCCATCACACGACATCTCTTATTATCATTAACCATAGCGGTTACCCACAAACCAATTACCGCATCATATCTCTCATAACTTAATACAATTATACAAATTCACATAATTTTCTGACACGTGCCCGACCAATAACTAAAATTATTTGCTATTACCATTTATAATAAACATTTTCAAAGCAAAAGCACCCTTACGTCTTTGAAGACAAGAGTATTTTGAAATGAAAATGTTAAACTGGTCAAAATGCAACGACACCGTTGTTTTATTCACCAGAACACTGAAAATCAACCATAAGGCGTAAACTATAAGGTTCATGTAAAGTGTAAACATTAAATACAAAATGCATCGGCACGTGTTTCAGTGACAATGTTTGCTCTAGGGATTGGACCGGGAATCGAACCTGTGACCCAAGAGGATAGACACGCGACTGATGTAGTGTGTGACTGTAGTGGGAACAGTTTTTGTAAATATTCTGGGACTGACAGAAAAAGTAAAGTAACGGTTTTGTCATGATTTATAAGCGTGACGAGTTGTAACGGTTTCCAGTCTATATAAAAAAATATTTAAATTACTGCAAAAAGAAAGTAGGTACTTACTTAGTTTATTGTGAAAGGATTCTTTCGAATAAAACAAAAACTGACTCGACACAAAACATTTTTGCTGCGTTCAAGTAGCAATGCTGTGTTCCAGATCGGGAGCTATATTATCATTTCAGTGGAATTACAAACACAATTAGATTGCCCAACTTTGCTACTGTCCTTGAATAACAAGATTATCCACGACCTGATAGTTGCATAGTTTGTTATTCACTGCTGGGTTATGGTCTCCATTAGCCAGGGTGTTCGCACTACCTTTTTCCAGATTTTTCTGACACGTTGACTATAATTTTGTAATCGTCTCTGCCTCTCCTATTAGGCCCGCCGTCCACGACGCTAATCAAAAGTAACCAGTTTCAAACTCAAATCACCAATAAGTAGCCAGAATGTCACAGCAGTATTTCAATGGTGGTCTGTACACGACGCAAGCACTTACAAACTACACTCATCAAAAGTGTCTAGGGATCAAGCATTTTTATGCGGATTTCTTGAGATTAAGATGTGGCTTTGTAATAAATTTATGATTTTATAAATTTATATGGATCCTTTTTGGTGCATTTCATAATTTGAATCAGGAACTGTGAATCAAATTCGAGTAAAAGATGAAAATCAGCTGTCAATATTTTCCCTATAAAAACATACAACGCATTGAAGACATTATTAGTGCTACTGTTTCCCTACTACTGATTAAAACCAACGTTATTATGGAGCGGCGACGTCATTTAAGCAGGGAAGAAATGCTCAGAGCCGTGGGAATGATAGAAGCTGGTTCCCGGCAACGTACTGTGGCTTTAGCTCTGAATACAAGTCAGAGTGTTATCAGTCGACTTTGGACACGTTACCGAAGCACTGGTACCGTGGCTGAGCGCCATGGAGGACGGTATCGCTGCACCACACGGAGACAAGACCGATACATTCAAATCTTAACTCGAAGAGCTCCAACAATAACCGCCATGATGTTAGCCGTGAGGCTTCATCACTCTTCAGGGAACTTAATTAGCGACCAAACAGTCAGAAACCGCTTGCATGAAGTGAACCTTCATTCCCGAAGACCGCTACGGGTACCACCTATAGCAATGCACAATCGTAGGATTCGATATCAATGGGCTCTTGAACACAGAAATTGGGCAGAAGAACAATGGCGTTTCGTGTGCTTTTCTGATGAGTCTCGTTTTGGTATGAGACCGGATACAAGACGTATACGACACTGGAGAACCCCTGGACGCCAACAGCGATTAAAATCCTGCCAGGAAGTGTCCATCCTTATAGTGGTGGAACCATCATGGTATGGGCGGGTATTTGGATCGGCGGAAGAACTGAGTTGATTTGGATCAGAGGCAACCTCAACGCTCAAATTTATGCTGAGACGATTGTATCAGACGTCATCGTTCCTCTACAAGTGCAAATCGGTCCCTTATTTCAGTTAATGCATGATAATGCACGACCGCACACCGCAAGAGTTGTAAGACAGACTCTCGCCGCAGCTAACATCAATGTCCTGCCCTGGCCTGCTCAGTCGCCAGACTTGAACCCGATTGAGCATGCATGGGATATGCTACAGAGAAGAGCTCTGCCGAATATGGAGGGTATCCAGTCGCAAGAAGACCTTTTTTTTGTTGTTGCAACGAACATGGGCGGCCATTCCACAGCGTGATTTGGATGAACTCATTTTGAGTATGCCAAACCGATGTTCTTGTGTTGTTAGTGTTCGCGGTAGAAACACGGATTATTAATTGTTTAAGTTACCCAATAAAATTTTAAAGAAAACTGTTATTTCAGTCTTTTTTTCGAACTTTTGTGTTAGTGGTTCAAATGTCAAAAATCCCTTTATTAGGAAAATGGCAAATTTCTTTATTAATGCAAAGGTGACTTGGTTTATCGTTACTGTGACAAACGAAAACACTTTATTTTATGAATCCTTAAAGAAAATTTTAATTAATATCAATCAGGAGAAAAGTTATTGCAAAAATATATGTTGATCCCTAGACACTTTTGATGTGTGTAGTTAATAACGTTAGTGGGTCGCATATAAATTAGTTCTCCTAAAAAGGTCTAACATTCGCCATATTTCAACATATTATTAACACCCTCGTATAAAAACACCGACCACTTTCACTTGATTGAGCTTTTAATCCTAATAAAATAAATGTCCTTGTGACGCCATATGCGCAAGCGTTGCCCGTGAAATTAAATCAAAACATCGGATGAAAGAAGTGCGTTCATTATTGTCGGTACGTTGCGCGGCGCCCTTTAATTGGACTTGATGTTTGTGGAGCTAGTCTTTGGACAAATTTTAGCGTACACAGATCCTGAATTTAGGAACTTTTATCGTCTCTGTGTTGGTAAAAATACTCATATTTTATCATGGCATGATTTGTAACTCGTAGTCAGAAGCCCGAAAGCCTGACAACCAGTCTTACCAAGGGGTATTACCCAGTAACTGGGTTGTGGAGGTCTGGAAGGCAGTCGCTCCATATAAAAGCAGCTGCATCCGGTAAGACTAGAATCTGACGCCAACATGGTTGGGAAATGGCAGATGATGACGAGTGCCGAAAACTAACTTCTATAATAGGTATGATGGTAAAGATAGTCATATATCTGGCAATGCTTTGTAATCCGTAAAGTAATAATATGTCAATTTAGAATCTAAATTAATATAATTACTTTAGACTTAGCATAGACTTTATCAAAATTTTGGATGAATCCTAACTTCCTAACTAATATTATAAATGCAAAAGTGAGTTTTGTTGGTTTGATACGCTTTCACGCTAAAACGACGGAAAGGATTTGGATGAAATTTGGCACACAGACAGACCATGACCCGGGTAAGCACATAGGCTACTTTTCATCATTGATCGCAGATGAAGTCGCAGGCAAAAGCTAGTCAACAATAAAAATACGACTTGTTGACAAAGAATACGACTATTTGGACTCAAAATAGAACACAACGTGACGCGAATCAAACGACAAATGAGGTTTCGTAAGATTCGGAACCATGGGTAGGTAGGTGCTGTCTTCAAAAGGAGGATCGAACTGTCAAGTAATCCTTAATCCCAACCATGCAATATGTCCTTATAATGTCATCACGCCATATGCGTAGGCGTTGCCCGTGAAATTAAATCAAAACATCGGATGAAAGAAGTGCGTTCATTATTGTCGGTACATTGCGCTGCGCCCTTTAATTGGGTTTAATGCTCAGCCAGTCAAGTTCTTTGTGCTATAGTAATGTGTTCAACATGGCCATTTGTCATAATCATATCAGCTTGTTACTACTTAGTACAGGGAAGGAACCGCTACTGATCACCACGCTTATAACTTCTGGTTTTCTTTACCGTACTCTGGGTTTCCAATATTGCCGAAAAAGTCACTGCATGGCATTGAAAAGGTCACATTCAGGTCATCACAATACTCTAAAGCTTTATGTTTTTATTTATCGTGATGGAGACGTAAAAAAAAATAATGCCCTCTAGGGTGCCGTATATAAAAGTTTGTGACTATTCTAGATATTATGTGCAACATCTAAGTAAGTATGTAAATTTTTATGTTCAGTCTCTCATGTGCTTACACAAAAATGACAACTTCCATAATCATAATCATAAAGCGTGCCACAAATGCGGTTTCTATGTATGCTCAAGGGAGTGAGTTGAAACTCGTGCTGTTGGTGTTCCCAAGTGAGGTCTGACAGTGACAACGTCCGAAGGGTCGTGTCACATGGCCTTTGTACTGAATATATGCGAAATTGTAAAAATAGAAAGGTTATTAACAGATGGGGAGTGGTTTGAGACTTTCAATTCAAAACCGCACAGTATTTTTGATGGCCAGATTGTGAATTTTTCTGCGAGATTTTTATATAATATAGATAGATGAGCTACGAATTCTTTGAAGTTCATTGGAAGACAAAGAAGAGATTCAGACATCGTGCGCCAAGAATCTAGTGACTCAAAAAAAAGATGGTGGTTAGTGTAGAATAGGATAGATAGTATAGAATATTTTTTAGGCACAAAAGCATTATACCATCAAAGATCCTTAGGATGGACAAATAGTAGAAGTTAGTTCTAGATTTCCCAATGTCAAGCTCGCGCCGTTGTCCGTCCGTCCGAAGGGTCATGTGACATGGTCCTTGTAATAAATATATGCGCGAATTGTAAAAATAGCAAGTTTCTAAACAAATGAGGTGTGGTTTGGTAATTTGAATATAAACATAGAAATCACACAGTATTTTTAGAGGTCTAGTTGTAATGTTATTGTTTAAACGGTTTATTTATCGCAAATATGTATATAGAAGAGCTACGATTTCAGCGTCGTTTGGCAGCAACGTTAATTTCTTTACAAATCGGGCACTGACAAACCGGTGTCAAGGGTCATCACGTACTGCTTGTTATAAATATATGCGCGAATTGTAAAAATAGAAAGGTTATTAAAACAGATGGGGTGTGGTTTGGGACTTTCCATATTATATGGGCTAAAAGAATCCGCACGTGCGGGCCGAGTTTAGTCGAAATCTGTCGACATATCAGGTTTCCCTTTCTATTGATATATTTCGCACTGCTCTGGTAAAAGCAAGTCTTATAGTTTATAATAATTATTGAAATAGTTACCTATATATGTCTTACAATCAACGGGTTTGGAAAAACTATCATTTACCCGTAGATGTAATTTGTCGCAGTGTAAATCATAGTTGCGAAGTTCATTACCGCGACCGATGTAAATACGTTGCTGCGAAAGTTTACTATCACGACGTTGGTTGTTGAGAAATATTTGCGTTAGGTTAGGTTAGAGCAGGGACCGCTAACGCGCGAAGGCGAGCGAGCTAAGCGAGCGTGCCGGGGCAGCGGCCGCCTATCGGCAGATCCCCTCTATAGTTGGTGAATCATTTGGGTGAAATTTCGCACCAACGAACGTCGCGATAGTAAACTTTCGCAGTAACGTAGTACATCGCGTTGATGAACTTCGCAACTATGATTTACACTCAATTTGTCGTTGACAAGGAACCGTTTCCTTGGCCAACAGTTAATCCGTTTATCTTCTAGGCTGCATTTTCATCCAGCACCCTAATTTCGCAACACAATCACAATCCGAAAGTTTTTAAGGATATAGCTCATCCATTGCTTCATATGTTTGAAAAAGTCGTCTGTTCAGCAACGTAAATAACGCAAAGAATGTGAATGAACTGCCAAAATGAAACCATTTGCGATCAATTGTCATTTTATGTGTGTTACGCAATTACGCTACAGGTCTAACCCTTCTGTAAGTCTAAATGAAGAAACAAAAGGGGAGGCTTGGTTGCCAAAGTTGGTGAAGCTAACCCAATTTCTATTTCGAAGAGCGAAAAGCCCGATACACACTCGCCATAGTACGCCCGATAGGCTGCCCAAACCATTTTAGAAATCATTGGCAGTGACAGTGACTCCAACTCCCCAATGACGTCTGTCAGTCACATGACACCGACACCGAGGGGCGTCACATGTTCGTTCTTACCAAATAATACGCCAACATTGTATAAATAGAAAGTTTATTAACATCTGGTCATTGCAGGTGTATTAAATTCTTCTGTAGTTTTTTTTTATAACCGTATCGTCCGATTCCCTATGGATTGGCGTGAAGACTATCGTTCCATATTTGCTGATATATTCTTTCATGTTACAGTGACAGAGCTTATTCATATTTATCGGACAATTTACTCATTGTTCGAGAAACATATCAATCTGTCATGAGAAGTCGTAAGATTTATTTTCTTAAAAAATCGCCAAAAAAAAATTGGCTCGGGTTCTAGCCAAGAACTCTCCCAAGTCCGTTGTAATGGTTGCTAGCAACGACTCTAAATATCTCATCTTCATCTCATCAATTGTAGGATGGTATTCTTTACCAGCACTTGGTTTACAGAAAACAACACTTTTCCGATAAAGGCCCCTACCTAGTATTTCTTTTCTATTTTACTCGATAGCGTAAACTCTCCTCATTCTTCCGAATCTCTCAAATCTGACAAAGCGTAATCAACCAAAACACGCTAATAATACAATCGGCTAACATCTCAATTGACGCCCCGCGGCGTCGCCTGCTGTGCTGTTGTGCTTACGCCTACCGAACGCTTTTGATAGATCGCCCCGTGTGGCCGAGTTGGGGCAGCGAATGTTCTGATCAATGGATTTTTATTGTTGTGTTATTTCAATCATTATGTTGGTGAGTGGAGATGTAAATAATTTTCTGTCTGAAGTATGGAAGAATGATAGTAAATGAAAATGCGCAAGTTAGTTCTTCTTTGGTTTATTTATAGTCAATCTTAGCGTATTCATCGAAGACTTCTTGGTCGAAACAGAATCTGCTATTCATATAATCGGATTCTAAAAGCCTTTCCAATTTAGAATGTTGTCAAATATCATGTCCATTTCTATGATTTCCTATTGTTATTTTGGAAATCATGAGATTTGTCAGTAATTTTTACTATACGTCATCTGTTTTACCAAATTCTAGTGGCAGCTCTAACAAAGTTTATAATCATATTCAGGATCATACTTTTTTCATCAGATTTCTGTTGTCATCTTGCATCTCGCCAACAGCTAAAATTCTAATCATCCCTGCAAAATTCTTGGCCCAGTCTTATCGACCGCGTTAAGTGCCGTGCGAATAGCCAGGTGTTCTTCTCGCCCCCTGTCTCTCCCACGTGAGATATGTCACACTTGCGGGACTAAATTGGGGGTAAAATGTGCACTGCTATTTTGATTTTAAGAGTATTTCTTTGGGGTTCGCAGGGGTTATAGTGGTCAGTGATTTTCAATTGTTATTTTGATTTTAGTTGATTAGGTCTGTTTTGATTTGGATCTGTCGGTCGTGAAGTTGGGAGTGGAGTTAGTTAAATAATAATGTTTTGTATTGTATGATTTTCGTAGAAGTGATTTAATCTATTCAAATTCAAGGGATTATATTATAAAAAAAAAAATATAATATTGTGATGCTTAGAAAGATAAGACAGTGTTTAGTTTTTTTTCGAGCTCATTTTTAATATAGGGAAACGTGAATTTTCCGTATAAGTGAGTATAAGAAAATGATAAGTACTAAACATTTCCCTTCCCTTTCATTTCCACTTTCAGATACAGTATCTTCAACAAATTACCTTTGAATGGGTTCTAAAAGGCTTGGATTGGCGATGGTTACTACTACAACTAGTTCCAATTATTTTAAAGCCTTGCTTTATTTGCTTATTACGTTTTTGACATTCCCTCAAATTACCATTTTAAATTATTTTGCCTTTCCTTCACAAACTATAACAATCAGAGCACGCCTCTAGTTTCAAAACGAAGCTTCTGTAATCATATCATCGTAACTCGAGACTGTTGTTTTTTTAACCGAATAATCGAATCGGACGGGACAATCCAATACATCGAAACAAGCGATTATCGCTCCGCCATCGCTAAGTACTTGCGACAGCCGCGAATAGGGTATACTAGTGACTAGGGCGTGTGAATGAGACGGAGATACTATTACCAACGTGTGTGAGGGAGATGGGAGGTGTGCTTGAAGTGCATTCGCGTAACAGCGACAGATTGGCGCGCACATGTCGAGTTGCGATGTTCTTTTTGCAAAGTGTGTTTTAGTGTTGGGTTGCGTGTCGATAGTCTGATTCATTGTCGAAATTATTTAGTTTTGGGTGTTTAAGGTTTGTAAGTGTGTAAGAGTATTATGATATATGGTACGGTGGGTCAACAGTGATGTTAAATTAAAAAAAAACAAAGCTAAATATTTTGGTTTACTACTTGATAATCTCGTAAATAAGGAATTTTCACTTGTTAATTTATGTATATCTAACGACATGGCAGCGATCGACAAGCTATCAATATTTTTTATTTTTATTCGATATATTTATGCCATAATTTTTTTTAACCTGTTTTGTCCCACTGCTGGGCGAAGGTCCCAAGAAAAATATTATTCATCGATAATACAGTTTCTTATCCTAACACATCCCTACGCAAGCTTTCAAGAGGACACATGAAAGGGGAGCGACGGGTCGTACGGCAACGCTTGTTTGTGCGATTTAATTTCATTTATCAACGCATTACTTACCGGGAGGGAATTACTTATCCGGATTACGATACCCCGCTCTGCCCTCGACACTTTTCCTATGTGAATAAGGAACGAGCTCTGAATTTTTAGTTGTATATGATAAGGCGGTAGGTACTCATGGACTTCTGTTTACGTCGTCGAGTGTATGACCAAATTCGTTTTATGTTTTTTTTGGGATTTTTTACTTTGGATGGAGGTTGGATGTAAGCAGGATTTATGTATTGGACAATCAAGCGCTTTCTGGTTGATGGACGGTGTAAGGTTTGCCAAAATTTTAAGTTACTGGTAATACATAGAAAGTTAAGAATATTTACAAGTTTTAAGAAGACTTTTTGAGCATCATCATCAGCCTACAGCAGTCCACTGCTGGACTTTCCGATAGCACGCCATTTAGCTCGATTCTCGGCAACTCTCATCCAGCTGCTACCACCCACCCTGCGAAGATCGTAGCTCCACCTAGCCTGAGGGTGTCCTACCTTACGTTTGTTTGATGTTTCTTAGAAACCCAGAAAGGTGTTGATCAGATGAAGTCAATCAAAACCAAAAGTCATTAATTGAAATAAGACTGAAAAATCAGCACTTAGAAAAAATAACATTCCTTCACAGACAGACAGACAGAAATACCAGACAGTCCCCCTCAACGCCCGCCCTTTACCACTTCTACTAGGAACTGTCTGTCCCAGGTAAAGCAACAAACACCCCAATGATAATAATATACCAAAGGATAAGTTATTAAGTATACTAATTTACTCATCTGTTATCACCAAAAGCTATTTTCCCATGATTATATCCCAGACAAAAGAAAACCCGTAAACAAAAATCCCAAAACACAGACAAGCATCACTCACAATTTGAACATTTGCCAAATTAGAACGCCATACCACACCCAAAAATGCGTTAAAAGCATATCATCGGATCAAAACATACACTCATTAGTTGTTAATAGATAATAATAATTAAGAATAGACAATTTTATAGTTTTAATATCAGGTGAATGGTGAATAAATTGTTTTGGATCGTGGGAGAAAGAATTTGATGGGTTTAGTGACCACTTCGTCTTAGAATTTAATGGAAATGGCTCGTTTGGCGTGTTTGGCATTTGATTGCTTGCTTTCTATGGGATGATGAGGAGTTAAATGTCTTAAGTGGTTAGGAAAACTTCTGATTGCATTATTCGGAACTGGCTGTTGCTCGCGGCTTGGTGTGTGGGTAGTAAATTATCCCACGGGATCGTACTACTTACCGGTATCAAAATGTATCCTATGTCCTAGCCTACGTCATGGTCTATCCGTGTACTAAATCCATTCAGCCGTTAAAGCGTGAAAATGTAATACAAAGACTTCACATGTATAGTAGGTATTAGTATGGATTCAGAGATGACGAACGTAGTTTCCTATAATTGTTAAAGGTTCTGAACTCAAGAGGAACTGGTAAACGCTCATAAAAGTGACGTACAAGTGACAACGTAGCTGGGCAATGAGTCTAGACCTTAGGTGCCATCAACACGATGAAAGCAAAAGTAGTTCAGAAAGAGTCATAAGAAATTGGCGTGACTCCTTAGTAATGAAGAAAACTATTAGAATCCATACATATAGGCAGCACTTTGTTCCTCATAATGACAGTTGCAATGCTCTTTTGAGGGGTAAATAAAATGGCAATGATAATTACACTGTGGAGTACTTTAAGCCGCTCTCGACCCTATTTGTCCAATTGCGCATGAGTGTAGTGTCAGGTGGCCGTTTAGCTACAGTGTGACAAAGCAGAGAGGATGATAGTAGATTATTATCACCACGTTATTTTGTTTTTCCAAGGGCATTATGTTTCTATTAGACTGTTTTTCCAGCTTTTTGTAAACCTTCGTCAGCTCAGTCTGTTAGCTCGTACTCTCGTTGTATTAAATATAAATAAATAAACATGAGACAACATCCACACAAGGTCTTCAGGTCCCGAACTAGGTAGAGCCTGTACTACGTGTACGTGTGTGTGTAGCGTGTGTGTATTGGACAGCTAATTAATATTATTCTATGTTGTCAACCATATCCCGTTTTACTTTTTGGACTCGTAGGTAGTCCAGACCATACTTTTTGATTCTTCACAAGTTTCGCATTCACAAATATTGCCATCATTGGCAGCACGTTTAGAAAAAAACTTTAATTACAATATTCTACTGGTCATTCCTTTGATATAGGCCACTCCATATTTGCTTTAAATCTACGACAAACAGGTGATACACGTGCGTTCTAGATTAGATACCCACATTGACAGCCACTTACATCGTTTTGACGCTTGTATCTCTCAACTGATCTATCTCCTAACATCTGCAGTGTAAGTGATCGTTTGCCTCTAATCAATGTAGAGTAGTGTGTAAGTTACAGCCGATTAATGTCGAACTGATTATCACTCTTAGCAAAACACGTATCTTCAACTACTTGGCATATTGCATTTAAATATTGACATTCTTATCAACATTTTAGTTTAGTACTAGAATCTTGTCTAGACGTAAACATTTGTTTAGCAATGTTAATGATGATTACATTTTGTTCTCTAATTAGGATTGTTATTTTGTTTGAATTTATTATTCTTTTATTTGCATGCAGCCCCCGGTTGTTCAGTTTTAAATAACCCCTAAGCTTTCGAATAGTATAAATCCGTGCAATCCGATTGGAGCTCATCTCGAAAAGAATATAAAGCTTCCTCCCTTATTTTGTGGCATTGTTTCTTGCATTGTCCTAATCGTATTTGTATGTGTACGGTCTCTTCTTTCGTAAAATCTGTCTGTTGTCACTGGTTTTCCTGTTCCTAGGGGTTCATGAATTGCACCTCCATTGCCATCTTAATCTGGCTCCTTTCTTTAACCTACTTTAATTCTATGCGGAGTGTTGGCCTATTCAATGCCTCTTTATGATGTTTTGCTACGGTAATATATAATAAATAAAATATCGTACACCTTAGGAGGTAGATATATAAAATCCTTAGTATCACCAATAGGCCGAAAACAGGGTTGGGCCATAGCAGTCTTCAGACGGACATAAGCTAAGTTGCGTCACATCACTCCAAAATAGGAGTTGTGTTAAATCAGCCCAATACTGACTTAATATTTTTATTAGCACACAGACCCTTTCAACTATTAATATCCATTCAAGCCCCACATTTCATTTCTATTCACGCACAACTAAACCAACATTCGTTGGGGGGCGCGAATTTGTTTAAACTCAATTTGCATATTTATTTGCGTTTATTAAACTGAAATAAATTTGATGACTCAATGTGCCCCCTTGTACGTCAAATGAAACCCATATGTATTTATGGGATTCTGGTTTATGTTGGCAACACCTGCTAGCTGTTATTCAAAATATATAGTTATTTTAATTGAGAACGAGGATACATTTTTAGTGGCTTTTAAATTCGATGATGCAAAATCTTTTAGATTATTTTGAAATTGCGATCAATAAAATTAGGGAGGAATTGGATTAAGCATTGAAAGTCGATTACACATTAAAATAGTTCTGATTTGCTATTGAATAACAAATCAGAACTATTTTAATTAAGATAAGAAAGTCCTTAAAAATTCTTGTCTATCTTACGTAAGTCGTAAATTCTTATTAATAAGCTAATAGTCAGTAACACGTTATGTCGGTCCAAATTATAATTACACGAGTATGCATTTCAACATCAGTATCGCTCTCGGTTAAACATTTCCAGGTCTGAATGATGTCACATTAGGTCTGGGTCGTTTGATTTACAGAAGAAATCCCACGACTCGCGGCTTCGATTAAAAATATTCTACCAAGATTAAAGCTCCAGAACATTCATTCGCAATTTATCTTACGGAAAAGAATTATTACAAAATGTACTTAAAGTCTTATCTTTCGCACATGTTATAACAGTAATTCACACATCAAAACCAATCATAAATAAAACCAACCACTCGAGATGATACAAAATCATTTTTATACAAAAAACCTCACTATAAACTACACAAATATATTGAAGCGGCTAACTGAAGCTTCCTTTCATTACCGACTTCCTTCAATTAAAATAAATCCACACACAAAATTAACATACCTCACACACTTAAAATGCCACAGCGATTTTAATGCGTGTCCAAAAATCCTTGATCTCCCCTGCCCGGAGCGTTCAAACAAAAATTACCAACAAATGAAGATGTTTGTCAAATCATACGGGTCTTTTTAGAATGGACGTTTTAAGTCTCGAAGAATATCAAAGGCGACATAGTGTCCTTAATGGGTATACGTATTTCACCTTGTAAAAGGCGCCGAAATGCGCCGGAGTCGTTTATCTAACTGAAATTAAGAACGAAAACATTTTAAACGAGCCATAAATTTTTCTTATGTGAGTGCTTTCTTTTGGTGTTGCCAGCTGTGGTGATTAATTTTGCGGGTTGATTTTGTGGGTAAATGTTAGATTTGATATGTAGTAAATGAGGTTTTTAAAAATTACCGTTGTTTTATGAGTAAAAAAAGGCTTAAAACCTAAAAAATCATATTAAATAGAATTAAACAATATAAACGTAGCAACTCTACCAACTTTATTTTGCTATTTGTAGGCTATGATTATATTTAGGTACCCTGACCTCTAAAAGTGAATAGTCAGAAGAAGTGTAAACGTTGGATGGATGATGAGTTGATTGATGACACATGCATTATAAAATTATGCACTTATTATTATGTGGTTTTCCAAAAAAAAATATAAGGACCCCTGATCCTATTATATTTATAGATCCTATTATATTACTATTATCCCTGAAACGAATAAATCCACTACCACCTGGCAACACTGATCCGGATAGATGCGCAGGCGCCTCTCGTATGCTCGCCTTCCATTAGCGCGTTTGAATTTAGAACGCGCCGCGATTGGCCGGCGTGGCGGTGGAGGCAATGAATCATGGCGCCAGCGCTGAGACGATACACAGGATGCTGTGTTTAGATGGTAAATTGTACTTTAAGTTAAATGTTTTAATAAGAATAGTTTTGGTCATTTGGTGGCTTTGTATTCCGACATATTAGTTGTTACTAGAATCTGCGCAATAGTAAAGTGATTTATTTTTAAATTATTTCACTGCATATATGTTCGCCTTATCTTGTTTTCATCTTATCTTGAAAATTTTCTGAATACAAACGGTACACTGGTAAGTGATATTGTAGCACCATTGATAATGTACCTTCTAGCATTAGTAGAGAAATCTTCGACGAAATAGAAACAGAAGGAGTAAGACAGTTGCCCAATTAAGCATATTCAGCCTATAATGTTCCCACTGCTGGGACACAGGCCTCCTCTCTGTGAGAGATAGTGGGCTGTATGTAATCTTTCACGCAGGCCCAGTGCGGGTTGGTTGATGTCACATGTCTTTGAATTTTTAGTTCCAGGACATGCCGGTTTCCTCACGATGTTTTCCTTTACCGTTTTGAGAGCAGTGGTGATGAAAGTATTTACACAAAGTAAAGCGCCTGTCTGGGTTCTAACCTACGACCTACAACCCGTAATTCGGGGCCATTACCACTCGGCCACCACTGCCCAATTAATTATTGTAAGATTGAAACCATTTTAAGATCATAGAAGTAACAACATTATCGTAAGTCTCCTACACGATATAGGTAGGTACCAAACTGTCACTGTAGAGTAGAATAGAACCGTAGACAGAGAATGCTATAGACGCCTGCAAAGCGTGTCGCAGAAAGAGACAAAACAAAAATACGTCACACATTTAGGGTTACCGAGTGAGGAAAAATTTACCCCACAATTTAAAATGTCTATAGAAAATTTATCTTTCTCGTAAATCGTCTTTAAATCAGTGTCCGTTCAAAATACATATTTGGGATCCTAGATATTCTGTAATAAATACACCCTAGCTACAGATTCCTAGATAAAGGAATATGTTTGATTTACAAATTATTTTGGTACTTATTACGTTTGCATGAACTACGCATGCTCCCTCAACCCCTTAAAAGCAGGAGAGAGTGACGATGGATGATGATGATGTGATTCTAAATACCTACATTTTCTTAGATGATAGTAGTATCTGGCTTTGTGAGTTAATAATACAACAAGTTTATTTTTAATTAGCTTCTATTGATTTTACACGTTATTGTCCTAAATTGTCCGTCAATAACGTATTTCAATAAGTATATTATAGTAATTTGTAAGTACAAATACTTGTACTTAGAAATTATTATAATATACTGTACTTACAAGAATGCTTAAATTATTTTCAATTTCCATATTCGTTTCTTCATGTAAACTGATGGAGGAAGGTGATGGAATACAGGCCTTTGATTCCTAAAAAAAATATTATCTTTAAGACGTTAATACAAAATAGATGTAAGAAGATGTTGTTTACGGAAAAAGATATTTTAAATTCTTGATCGATATTTTGAATCGCATTCAGAGTTTAAGATAAGCCTGTCTCAGTCATTTATTGCACATAAAATGTACAAAATAATAGTTCGCAACAGATAATTGTATATAAGTAACAGTTTTAAAAACACTGAACATGTATAAAAAAACATATAAAACCTGTATCGAAACTTAATAATTATGTTATTAACTGAATATTTAGCAGAATAGGTACTGTATTCGGTAATAGCAGTGTTAGTTTCTTCTTTTTATTTAACATTGTTTTTATTAAAATGTCTGCTGCAAGTTTTTGATGACGGTTTTGGTGTCCAATCTGTTCGTCCTGTAGCTACGATCCAATTCCGACGTAAATTATCATATTCAGGAAAACTGCAACAAGCCATTAATCTTTCAGATATACAATTAACTAGCTGCGCCCCGCGCTTTTACCCGCATGTGTCTCGGTTCCGTGAGAATATTGCGATAAAAAGTATCCTATGTCCTAACCCAAGTAATTTACCGATGTGCCAAATTTCATCCAAATCTGATAAACCGTTTTAGCGGGAAAGCGTAACAAACAAACCAACAAATAAACTCAATTTCGTATTTACATATAATATTAGTTACGATTAGGATACACACTACATATTTCCCATAAAAGTGGGCAATAATTTATGGAAAATTGGCAACACCAAAATCCTTAGGTTAGAATTTAATAATGTTAATTTTGTGCTTTTTATCGATGAATTTACGTCTAGGGTACATTATTCACAATGTCTGAACACAGTAAAATGTTATTGATAGCCTAGTTACTTAGAAAAAGTGCTATACTTACGAATGAAAGGACAAGTCTGGCATTTTCGTTTCACCTATCACTTTTACACCTTAGATCGCTACACCGCCGCACCATGTTTTTTTATTTAATGGTTGAAATATTAAGGCTAAATTGTTCACAACATAAAATAACATAAATTACTAAACATAAAGCACATAAAACTGAATTTTACAAGAAGACGATAACTATCTGTCAAACTTTGTTTAGCAAAGTACTATGCTAAAACCGTCAAAATCGTGGCACGCGCTGTGAAACAAAAAATCTCATCGTTCTGTCTCATTTCTTTACACGACATCGGCGTAACTTGCTCTTTTTCTTGTGTGAATGCGACAAAACACATCAATTTGTCTATAGCATTCTCTGTCTACGAATAGAACACTCTTTGTATAAGTCACATTGACATGTTCTGTCTTTAATAAATACTGACTGTTTTACAAGTGGAAACTAACAAATGATCAAAGGCTAAAAAAAAAAAAACAAAAGTCTATCCAAGTCTAAATATTTTGTTATTTTTGTATGTTGTCTTTTATGGATAAATTTGATACATAATTCAGTTTTTTCCTTTGTATGATTACCGTGTTATTTTTTTAAATTTATTTTAATATTTCTACCTTGTTAAACTTACTGTACCTAGATTATAAGTAAATGATGTGGTCTCCTATAATTGGAAGCCCACACTTATATTTGTCCCTGATCTATGTATACTAGCATGTAACTGTGTAGCCTCTGTTGGAGATCCATAAATAAATAAACTCACTCGAAGCATCCGATTCAGTAGCACTACGCAACCATCCTGTATACACCGTATGAAAATAACATGAAACTTCACGCGTGTACCGAACAGTGACACACCATTATATCATACTCGTTGAAATGTAACATCCATCATTCATAGAGTACGGTGCTATTTGTTTCATACATCACGCGTTGGAGATGCAGCCAACACTGTTTGTATATAAGTAGGTTGACATGTTTGTGATATTAATTTATCGGAGATAAGTTTTTTGTTTGTTTTTGGTTAAGTTTGACCAAGATTCTTACGTAGAGAATGTGTCCAAGAAAATATTGGACCGATTTCACTAAGTAAGCGTAATCTGTTTTTTAGTTGGTGATCTACCTACATCTTAAGCATCAAGCGGTCAGTCAAAGTAATTTATTTGCCAGAAAATCCAAGCTCTCATGTTTTTGTAGCTGTTCAGGATGAAAAGCGTTGATCTTGTACTCAATCTTAAATGCGGCTGATTCAGACTGATGCAGCATATTTTTGAGTAAAGACACGTTTAATTGACAATCTGTAATGAATACCTGTAACTTTTGATTACTTTCGTGTTGCAACATGGTTTATTGTTACTTCCTCTTTCTTTTAACAGAGACAGTTCTTTGAAACCTCACATGTCTATCAAACACGAACAGTGACGTGTCACTGTTTATATCATACTCGTTGAAATGTAACATCCATCATTCATAAGGGCCGCTATTTGTTTCATACGTCACGCGTCGGAGATGCAGCCAACACTGAATGTCGACATGATTGTGTTGGTTGATATTAATGTATTAGAGATCAGTGGGGCAATTCCCGTATTTTTAAGACCGTTCGCATTCTAATCTCAGTCTCAATCTGTCAAAATTACAATCAATTTTCATACATTTTTGACAGGTTTTTGACATTGATTGTCGCTGAGATGAGATTGCGACTTGAATTTGAACGTTTTTTAAGTACGAGAATTGGCCTACTGTTATTTTATAGGTCGGGGAAAAAGTTTTTACGTAGGTACTTCATAGGTATTAAGTTGTAGTAAAATCTCTTTGGCTGTATTGCTAGTTTTGATACCATTAAACAGATGACATTTTAAAACAGGAAAATAAAAAGTAAAAACGACTTCCCGCCAGTTTTTAATTGTTTTTCTGTCCGCCGAAATTAGTGAATCTAACGAAGAAATTAGATAAATTTTGAAGTTTTATTACAAAAAAGGGAAAATGCGACACAAGCCGCGAAAAAAAATGTGACGTTTATGGAATTAACGCAGTGTCAGTAAGAGTAGCACAAAGTTGGTTCAAGCGTTTTCAGTCGGGAATTATGATGTCGAAGATGCAGCTCGCTCTGGTCGCCCTGTTACGGATAAAGACGATGCCATTTTAAATAAAATGGAGTAAGTGGAGTAGTTACAACACAGCTGAAGAGTTAGAGGCTGCCCAGAAAACAGTTTTGACCCATTTGTAAAAGTTTGGGTATACAAAAAAGCTCGATATTTGGGTGCCATACGACCACTTAGTCTTGAATTTGTTTATAAAATACGAAATAACGTTTTCCCCGGCCTAATATTTATATTCTCTTTTACCAAGCTCTGCTACTTGGATCTATTTCGCTAGGTTTCCGGAATCTGTTGTTTGCTGGTCTTATGGCTACTAGGCTTATTATCATCCTTCTGCCCTGAGCTTAAGCGGCTATGCTTATACTTATATTCAACCTATAATGTTCCCACTGACACACACTGACACAGGCCTCCTCTCTGTGTCTCGCCTGCCCTTTTCCCATTTTATTGGCGGTCGCTGCAGCATGTCTTCTTTCAAACATCTCTATCAGCCGTCATCTTAGTTTTACCCCCTTTCGAGCTATGGCTCGTCATCATTCATAATTTATTCACTGTTTCTTTGGTCATCCTATAGAAGTATGAAGAACAGGGTGTAAAGTTCGCTGTTACCTCCTGGTAAAGGCAGGATCCTCCGACCAGACGGGTGCTGTGTCTTGTGGGACAACTGCTCGACGATTGATGTCCGGACGTTGTATATATGCTAGGTGCGCGGTAAAATCTGATTGCGCGATGCAGGATTTTGCGTAACGTCATTCAGTGTGATGCGTAGTTCGCAACTGGCGATGTAGATACCGCTACAATCCCTTACTCTGATACTTTTGTAGGTACTCAAATATTTCTTTCAAACCAATAAAATAAGTATCTCGACCTACCTAAGATGAAAGGAATTGTTTTTGTAATAAATGAGTCTGATGGAACAAATGCTTGACCAATGATACGGAATATAAGTTTATTTAAATATACGATTTTGAGATCACATCTAAAGTAGGTAATGGTTTACGGTCTACTCATTATTCCGTACATCTTCTTAGTATCATGTGGCCATCTTTATTGTGGATCCTGATAAATAGATACAAATAATTATGTATCATCAGCCTTTGAAAAGTAACAAAGATCGTTTAGTGAACACAAGACCGAAATTGCAAGACCATATCGCTTTGTATCGTAAAATAAAACGGACGAGGCCAATAACACATTTACATTTAACTTTATTTTACTCAATCCGGTTTACTGCCATCAATCTCTGGTCATTTACCATAACAGCCATCCTTTGTGACCTTTCAAGTCTCACAAATATTTAAGATTACATTATCTCAACCCGTCTCTACAAGGAGGTCTGGCATTATCAAAAAGTTTACAACCAGACAGACAAACTCATTCACTTATATCAATCTTTATTCCCATGCCTCAAAGTCTAACATTCCGTAAATACACAGTAAAAAGGACCTGGTCTAAAACATATCGTTGCGCGTGAGTGACCAATCACAAGGCGAAGCTCGGATTCCAAATTTGAAATTCTTGACGTACCAACGGCGCCATCTTTTTTCGTTATTTTTTTAATTGATTTTCTGGAACGGAAAAATGTTCGTAAGTTGTATTGATTGGTTTTATACGGCTTGTATAACTTTAATTCGATTCAGATAATATGCACGTTAATGAGCGTAACCTATTATTAACTATGTGAATCACCTCTTATTAGAATAACAATAATACAAAAAAAAAACCTGTCCTGTTATGGGCTCCTAGTCTTAAACGATCAGAAAAGGTATTTTCTCAAACATGCTTGGAAATTTAAGCATTATTTTGCCAACCATGCGAGATAAATCGAAATTGCTGTACTGACCCAATACATGCGAGCGGCGGCGGCCGGCAAAAGTTGTATGAAAATCCATATCTGTCGTGGTTTAGCGGCCAAATGAATTACATAGTAAACTCACTCATATCTATCGTGTAATTCAAAAACGGAACGATCTTTTACTCCGAAAAATGGCAACCAAGGAGGTAACTTATCAAAGGTTTTGTTTAAATTTCGAACTGGCTTGCAAATAGAAAGCTGTATAGTGAAAAAAAAAAAACTAATGAACACTTAACGCGGGAAAAAATATTGTTGTTCGTCACTGATTTTGAAAAGTAATTGTATTTTCATATCCGCGCATTATTTGAGAAAAGTACTAGGTATACAAGCCTTGGCCACAACTAGGCATTGATGGACTTACGTATGTGTGCCTCGGCCCACATTTACACGTTCGTCCATCAATGCCTCTTGCTGGCCGCTGCAGTAATGTACTATTACATTATTAAATAGCTCTACGTTGATGATTTCTAATGCCAAGGCAATACGTTTTTTTGATGTGAAACATCTATAGCCGCACGTAAGACCGATTGCTGGCGTGGCGACGCATGTAGTGGCGACGCGTCGCCACGCTATATTTTAAATAAAGAACAATTTATTTCTTTAAAAAAAAACTGAATATTTGGTTTTCGATTATGCCATATTTATTTTCTTTTATTAAACCATTCTTTCATACTTATTTACTATACTATTTTGTATAGTAAATAAGTATGAAATAATAATATGAGACAATACAATGAAATAATGGTTTTCGATGTTTCACATCTGCCAGGTGTCCCGCGACGGCTCAATTTTTTTTTTTTACATAATCGCAATAAGCCAAGTTACTAACCTTGTATAAAAATTGTTTTACATACATACGTGAAAAGAAAAGCATGAAGAATCCAGGCTATAGTTTATAATTATTGCTCATTTAAAGAAAAATGTTACGAAAGTTAAAAGCTCTAAGCATCTTTTCTGAAGAAAAAAAAGTTGTTATAAAAGCAGTGCATCTCGAATCACTGATCTATACAGGCTACCAATCTTACACAGCTTACTACAAAGATTAAATTGGTATTTGTTGAAATCCGCGAATTCAAACCGAACTTACCGGTTACCCTCGCGAGATTCGATTAGGGCTGGCTTTCCCAAAGTTTTGTCGGCTGTCAGCGATTGTTCTAGATTGAAAGAAACATTGGTCGATTGACTTACGGCCGAAATTAATAACCAATCTAATCCAATATCTCTAGATTTAAGATTGAAAATTCAATCCAGATTTGTGGTAAAGTGTAGCTAAAAACGATCCACGGATTGCAATTGCAATCTTTTCAACCAATCGATCTTTGAGAGGACGGATCGTAGACTACAGATTGCGCTCTGTTCGAAAATGACAGTTTGAGTGTGTCAATAACCTATCCGTTGAATTTGACGTCTGTTTTGATCGGTGTAAACAATCCAAATCTTAATCTTAGAATTTCGTAGGATATCAGATTAACTTCACAGATTTTATTTGAAAAATGGCACTGTTGATATTCTCCAGTGATAGTGACAGTGATATGGAAGTTCTGGCTCAATTATCGGATTGGGATAGTACTGATAGTGACGCTGGTTAAGAAATAAGACGTCAACGCGCTTCTTCGCGGAAACTTAAAAGGGTGAACTACATGCAAAGTCTGGATGATGCGGAGTTTACCTTTAGGTTTAGGCTGTCAAAATTAGCAGTAAATTTACTGTTGACTGAAATTATGCCTCTCGTCCGTGTAACTTCATCAAGGTAAGTTGCAAATAGTACTTTAGAAAAACAGCTAGGTAAGTACGTACTACCAACCTAATAAAGAACTTTGTTTTTAAAGTATGTATAATATTTTATTCAGAAATCATCACGCTTCATCAACTAAAAAAAATGCTTTTAAAAAAAACAAGTTTCTTTGGCGGCGGCTACTTTTCCCTTTCGCTTGTTTGACCACAAAAAATACCACGCCGCAGATAATAAAACGCATCCTAGCTTTAGCCGTTTCGTGACATTCCTTTTTAACCAACACGTTTTGAATTTTAGCACGTCTTTTTCGTATTAATAGAATTATTACGTCTTCGGTAAATATATGTATTAAAAGTCTTTAAAACAAAATTGTAAAGCCTATTTATGCTTAGTTTTTTGATTGTTACAAAAAAAACGAACCATGTCTATTTTTATACATTTTGCTTACAACGGATTGACGAAGAGGGAAAGGATTTCAAAATATCTGCGGATTGAGCGACCGCAGGATCGTCTTTTTTCGTTATTGGGACGCGGTTTGGAGATCGATCCATAGATTGGTATAAATCGACGATCGATTTATATCTTGGATCATGGATTCAATATTAATTTCGGCCATTAGTAGTTTAATCCCTGCCCCGCTGGTCTCGTGGTCGCAAGCGCGACTGCTGAGCCCTGGTCCTGGGTTCGATTCCCAGGTCGGGCAAAGTGTTACTGGGTTTTTCCATTAGGAATTTCTTGGTAACAGCCTAGAGTTTGGAAGTTGGCGGTTTGATACCCCCGTGGTGCCATGGAATGCAAGTTGTGCCGTTGGTGCTGTGCCTCATCTCTCTTTGGTCGTGTTGGATTGCCGGCTCTTTGGACTATGAGAGTGAGGGAAGAGGGAGTGCACCTGTATCTGCGCACACACTTGTGCACTATAATATCTCCCGCGCCGAAACATGTTTGTCAGTTATCGTCATCTTAAACGTGGGGACATGTACACACACACCGTATCCTGAAAATAATCTGTCTAAACGTTCAGTGGCGAAACTACATATATTATCAATGGTTAATAGACGCAGCATTTCTTCCTCTTCATTTAATTATTTCAGCCTATTTCTTTAAGCCTAGCGTAGTACAGAGTTTCAATATAATAAGAGGTCAGCTTATACTGGTTTTGTTACCACTGACGTGATGCCTACTGTACATAGGCCACCCCCAAGGATCGCCACGACGTATTTTTCCTTATCATCATCAACTTTTGGAGCATTATGCTGACCATTTCTATCTTATAAAGCCATTTATTTATTTCATCTACCTCTTCCGTTGTTCTCCAACAAGCTGTCAGGAAACATTATTAAAAATATATCCCTGAAACCGATAACGAACCGTAAAGCAAGTTTGAGCACCGCACCGAACCGTGGTTACAAGCAACGCAAATATTGACGCAACTTATAATTGGGTGTACAGCGAAGATGCTTGCAAAGCGAGATTTTTTAATTTTTTGCTCCTCTCTCCCCTTTTAGTTGGGGCAGCCATGAGATGATTGGTTATATCCAATATTGGAACAAAATATCAGTATCAAATACTTTTTTTAAATCTGGATAATTGTGGTTCTTGACAGTGCTTATAAACGAATATCCATTCCGAAACACACTCCGATTAATTACTGAAATATCTAGTATTTCAGTACTTCGGTAAGAATGGATATTAAGTAGGTACTGTCTGAAGACATGTTAAAAAAATGGCTATGTTGAATATCAATTTCCATAATTGTAGAAGGTGCTCTATTTAAAACACTGATAATCAGCTGCATCAGCTTCATTAGCTTCAAATATATCTGATAAAATAAAATAAATTATTTAATCTGTTTTCAAGTCTTATTTTAGCTTTTTATTCTTTTGACTCCACGATCACGACTCCAAAAGTGTTCTTCTGATGAGTCAGGTAAGATGATCTGAAATTTCAAACCTTATACCTAATTCTATTACTTGTTTACCTTATAATTAATAAGGCTACGTACACCACACCGTCCTACATAAAACAGAAGCCATTTTACAATCCTAACACAGCACTCATGTACCGCCCCAAGGTACGCTTGACCATCAAAACAATCTCTCCAAAGCCTATGTTATTGTTGAAACACAAAACATGCGCTGTTTGTTTTCAATAAGGATTTACTCCTTCCTGTATGTGGCTGGACTTTTGTGTTAGCATTAAGTGAATGGCGTAGGTGATATTATAGTCAAATTATTAGAGCATGTGTTAACGAGGCTTGTTGATTGGTACTTTCAAATTGACATATACTTTTTGTATATGTCTTCTTTTGGGGAGTATGTTGGTTGTGCCGTTGGTTTCTTTCAGCTTGAACTTTCAAGACGTGGAGAAAACAGGGCTTTTTATGGATGCCTTTTCAAATTTGGTTTTTAGAATGGAAGATTATTCGAATCAAACTCAAAGCATTTATTTCAAATAAACCAACTACAGGCACTTTTGAATTATCAAGGGGTCGGTCAGTCAGAAAGATGAAGCTAGTTGAAGAGAATTTATATTGAACGATAATTGGTCTCGCTTTCTTGGAAGAAAAATACACGTTGGTCCGACCCTAAATAAATTAGGATAAGGACAGGAGAATGATGATCATGATGATGATGAGTTGGTCTCACTTCAAATATCAGTAGGTCATATTTCAAACGTTATTTTGTACCCAACAATTCAATACATAAAAACGCTCCACAATTCGGATTAAAGTAAAGAAAATCCCTATCGCGTTCAGTCCGCCTCTGTAAATTTGTGTGCTTAAAGTATTAAATAAATAAATAAAATCAGAAATCCAGGCCTTTGCCTGTCAACGGTTAAATGACAGAGCGTAAACTTCTGTTGTATTGCATATTTTTTCTATTGGTCATTAACAGCCCTCGAATTTTCCGAATATGCGGAAGGAAAGTTGCATTTCTAATTAAATGTCTTAGGCCCGAGTTCACCAACTACAACATAATCATTGATTACGTAACCGTTCTGTTAGCATTTAACAGTCGTTTAAACAAAGCACGTTTTTTTCGAGTTCACCATTTATTTGTAACCAACGGTTAAATAACCAAACGTTTTTGAATGAGTGAGTCGAAAATGACTGAATGATCGAATGGTATAACATTTTTTTGTGAATGTTGAAAGTCAACGTCAATCAATTTCCATTGTCAAACTGTGTGATCAAACTCAATTCATAATTCTTTCGTGCTGTCGCGTTACTTTTCTTTTATAATCAGTAAATATGCAAGATAAACGCAAACGTACTGTAAATTCGTAGGTACCGTAAATCCAAGAAATCGGTAGTAACGGAACTTGTAATAAAGTACAGAGACAATAGAAAATAAAAAATCGGACGCTAACAACAAATGCCGAAAAAGCAAGTGGTTGGAAGCATCTGGCCGACGAATTGGATGCTCTTAGCACACACTTCCAACTTACTTTCTGGGAAAATATCAAACGCCAAACAAAAAAACAATCAACAAGTCGGAATCGGGACCTATTTACGACTGCTAAGCAAACGTGGTAATTAAATTACCTAATACTTTGTAGTTCCGGATTGTCGCGATATTTATAACGTAACACGTTATTTTTAGGTGGTGGAAGACTACCTCCACCTCCTCCGAATGCCAAACTTCACGTCAGGTAGCATAAACCAATGGGTAAACTGAGTTGGCTAGTTCGTTTAAGTTAATGATTCGATTACAGCACTTAATCAATGGTTAGTGCTTGGTGAACAGCTAAATATTGTTAAACACCCGTTTATGGTTTAAACACGTGTTTAAATTTTAACCAAGTGTTGGTGAACTCGGGTCTAAGTCATTCGTTCTAACCGTCACTTCTTGTTCCAGCTACTTATGCCTGACCGGGTGTATTACTCGCGCGGAGAAAGCCGGCACCGCTCGCGAGAGCATCCAGACTTTGCTGACCGTCTGCGCAGACCTCTGCCATCCCTGCGAGGTTGATGCTGTAAGTATAGCTGTACAAACAGTGTTGTTTTTTTTAAATAAAATAATCACAAATCATTTGACTAATCAATAGATTTGTGGAGTTTCTTGCCCATTCTTCTCCATACGAAACTACCTTTTGGAAGGGGCGACTAGAATCAATTCTATTTTAATGTACCTAAATGTTGACGTTCAAAAGTGCCTTTTATGTGCCTACTTGAAATAAATGCTTTGACTTTGACTATGAGTGAAAGTTTTAGTGATTGAGTTCAATACTGTTTGCAAGTTAGAGAAGTGAGAGTGCGGAATGTTACTAGGTCTACTTGAGTATCCTCCTACCAGGAACTAGCAGTGTTTGTGTAAATTAGGTTGGACTTAAGCATCCGAAATTAAAACAGATTTGGTGTATGGGAATAAGACAGGACTCCTGCGCTGTTCAGATGATTAAAACGTCATTTTAGAACTTACATGAAAGGACCTGCGATATCGTCGTTTGTCAGACAGAATCCTAAGTAAGCTTAACGTAATAACCCTTAGTGGTTGTTCGGTTAAGCCTATCCCCACTAGCCACACTAAATTCTTAATTTATTTCTAGTATAGGTACATGTTAAGGTTATACGTCAATTACAAAATGGACCCACACTAAATCAGTAAAGGCTCCCGCAGACAAGCGCGACGCGACGGTGGGACGCGATTTTAGTGGACCAATTTCCATTCATTTTCTTAAAAATTGTTTTACTAGAGTCGCGTCGTGCTCTCGCGTCGCGCCTGTCTGCGGGCGCCTTAAATCTGTGGAAAGGAATACCAGGAAAGAACTGGCCTGTCACGTTCTTGTCTCGTACTCTAGGATCTTGTGTCTTGGCCATCAGTGATTTTGATGTAATGCAAATCATGTTCTTATCGACTTTTCACTAACACTACCATATCTTCCAGGGCTCTGAACGCATATGCGCGATTCAATCTCTCCGTTGCGCCCTCGGCACCAGCGTCGTCGGCTCCCGCGCAGAATTCTGCATGCTCTTCGCACAAGGCGCGGGGCTGGAACACAGCGGAGGCTTCGTGCGGGCTGCTCGCACCGCGCATCTGTTGCGGGCTCTGGCTGAGCTGGACCATATGATCGTGCAGGTTAGTATGTTTAGAGATGCAACGGAAAGGCAATTACTGCAAACTTTGTCTAAGCGCGGTCTTATGACGGAAAATCGTGCAAGGCTGTAAGTTTGATTAGGAGAATACTCATCTGCGGTTACTAGTGCTGGACAGTATTGTTCTAGTGTACGGGAAATAGGATTACGATGTACGGGTATACGCCGCCCGGTCGAACCCGGATGAGACTAGCGCAAGAGTGTGGAGATTGGTACGAGCAAAGAAAGGCGTTTGCCGAGCAACGATGCGTTCAACTTTTGACTCTAATGTATTATTGGCTGACTGGTCCACTTTATCCATCCACCAACTGATTAATCGCCACTACGATATAAATTATTCTGCTGTCATGAAAAAAGGATCCACTTCAGATTTCAACAAATAACACAACCATTCATTACCAAATCACCTTACACAAGCCACGATCCACAGAACAAACTAACAGTATCTACAAAAAAGGCGGCCCAACAAATGAGTGGAGGTAATAAAATATTCCGAGCGCGTCTGTTAGAAAGCATATTTGTTCGGTCCTTAATTA
Organism: Brachylomia viminalis; assembly: GCA_937001585.2. Classification (NCBI taxonomy): domain Eukaryota; kingdom Metazoa; phylum Arthropoda; class Insecta; order Lepidoptera; family Noctuidae; genus Brachylomia; species Brachylomia viminalis. The sequence continues at coordinate 20,513,675 of OW443317.2, forward strand.
ACTGGAGTATCATTGCGCTGTTTGCTGAGCACACAGGGTAAACGATGAGTGCGGTGTGCGGTAGCCGTCGGAGCTACGTTGGTATGGACATGGACAGGGGATTGTCTTTTGTGAATCACCAGCGATCATTCGCGAAATGAATGTTGTGTCACTCTGCCATTCTTATTTTTGTGCGTAGACGAAATTAATGTTGTGTCACTCTGAAATTCTTATTTTTGTGCGTAGACGAAATGAATGTTGTGTCACTCTGAAATTCTTATTTTTGTGCGTAGACGAAATGAATGTTGTGTCACTCTGAAATTCTTATTTTTGTGCGTAGACGAAATGAATGTTGTGTCACTCTGCCATTCTTATTTTTGTGCGTAGTTCGTTATTCATATTTAGAATAATAATTATGTTATACTTACTGTCCGCAGCTACCTTTAAAATAAATAAATAACATGATTGCGTGTTGTTTAGACGGTGCCAGTCAATTGTTGCTTCAATTTTATGGTATGCCACAGGGAATAAACTTTTACCGTGTAAATGTAGCTCAAATGATAATTCTTTTTTTATTTAAGGTGGGTTTGCTCTTGACTCTAGTCTAGGTCAGTGGTGACAGAGACAGAGTCGACGATGGAGTGAGCTTACCCAGAAGAAGCCTGTTCACTCTCACTTTGAAGAGATTACTACAATCTTGAAACTTCATTGCAATTTACAATCTTTAAATTTCTTAATTGCAATTTACAATCTTGAAATTTCTTCATTGCAATTTTCTTTCCAAAACGCCACGTCCATCTTCTTAATTTGTGCATCACCTCCGCTACGTACATAAAGTACTCGTGGCATCGTTTCACATTACTCGTCTACCCAATACTCGAAGCTACTGGACTCTTGGCGAGCCGCAGATCGCATGCACTTTGATTTGGAACCGCGTCGCTTTGTTTGTACTGATATTCAACTACGTGCGTCATTGTGAGTAATCTGTCTTTGTGTTTGTTGAGTTTCATCATTTTTTTGTGGAGATTATGAATGAGGTTCAGGTTGATTGTGTTTGTCGTGTTGATTCTTGAATAGTTGATCAATTTTTAAACTTTGTGATGACTCGTAGTAGAGCTCGATAGAATAGGATAGGACCTAGCAGATAAGGCTTGGCAGAAAAAAATTAGATTTATTCCAAAGTGCCTTGCTGCTTGACATGATACTGGTTGCCGTTAAAAAACTCAAACTCGAAACATTTACTTAAACCAATAACAGGCATTTTTGAATTGTCGAGGAGTCGGTCAATGAGAAAGATGAAGCTAGTTGCTTGTTCCATAGAGTGGTAGGTTCCTATAGACAAGAATGAAACTCAATGGACACTCATATAATTATTTTATTTTCAATGCAAGCAAATGATTGATATTTCTATTGTTTTTCTTGTTCAGTTCAGTTTTGTCATCACCGCTGTTTACAATAAATAGGAAAGATCTATTAATGCAACATCCCCAATTTCGTCGTTGCCAAAACAAACTGGACGCTCGGTTACAATGGTAAACTTAAAATTCATGTTCTCACATTAATATCAGTGTCCTGTAGACACGTGTCGGTATTGTGAATGTCCTGCCTCAATAAATATTGGCTGTCATGTGATGTGAAAGGAGGACTAAATACAGTTGTTATACAAGATATTGTTAAAATAATGTGTAAATTTTCGCATTGTGTGTTTGAATTACCGCTCGGAATATTCTACGGTTTGGCGTCAGTTTGCATAGTCATTTAGATTTTGAAGATCTTTTTAACCGACTTCAAAAAAGGAGGCGGTTCTGAATTCGTCGGAATATTTTTTTTAAAATAAATTTTCACCGATTACTCGAAGACGCCTGAACCGATTTGGAAAATTCGTTTGTTGTTTTAAAGGGTATAGGTACTTCCCAGGTGGATCTATTAAAATTTTATCGAAATTGGTCGAGCGGTTTTAAAAAATCAACAATAATTTATTTTTAAATAAAAAAAAAACCGCCTTCAAACGGACGTGTGATCGTTTTCGAATTGTCGTGGGGTAACTTAAAGTTGAAAAATAAAAACTTTCGTACAAAAAAAAAACCACCGACTTCTACAACAAAAAACACTACAAACTGAAAAATAACTTTAATTCCGGAAGTCGGTGGAAAAAACTAAAAATGTGTTTTTGTTTTTGGAAACGGTTATTTTTTTTGTAATTTTTTTTTTTTAAATATAATAATAATCTTAAATGAACTGTCTCAACGCGCAGCCTAAACCGCAGGCTCTAGAAACTTGAAACATTGCGCACGAGTACCCTATATAACGAAGATGAGCACTGGAAGGTGTTTTTTGAAAATTCATCCCCTAAATGGTTACATAGGGGATGAAAGTTTGGATGGAACGACATCATTATAGACGATTTGGAATCCCATCGGGCTTAGGGATTGTCTTATAATAAGTCCGAATAATGCTAACCCTATAACGCTGTCAGATAATCGCAACTACCACAAAGTCGCGTGTCGGTTTTGTGTATGTCCCGCTTCGATAAATATTGATGGTCACGTGTGGCGACACGACGTGACAAGCGGTGACGGGACACACGTCAGTGGCCATTTAGCTAATTATTGTTGATAATATGTATCGATAATTTTACAATAGTTTATTTATTTAATACCTAATTTAAGCACACAAATTTACAGAGGCGGAGTTAATGCCATAGGAATTTTCTAGCAGTCAACCATTGGGTGATGCTGAGACAAACAGTGGTAGGTGTAATTTATAATGAAAGTTTAGGAATAAAAAAAATATATAAAGGTACGCATAAACCTATTAAGACTATAAATACTATATTCTATATACAGAGTTGATATGACAGATGGGCATTCAATTACACTACGTATACTTTACGTGTTTAGTAGTAATTCGGTACGGTATAAAAATAAAAAGGACCAAAAATGAGTTTTTTTTTCTTTCAAACAAACTAAATAGCTTATAAATCAGAGTAAAACGCAAACAGCCATTGTAATGAAAGTGCAAGTGTGTGTGTATTTATTGCTTCCTTGTTTGCATTGCCATCTTTTTAGCGAACATATTTGGTTGTACTTGTGACTTACGTCAGATAGCTGTTAGGAATGATACATCGTGTTCAAACGGGGCAAAAACTTAAAAAATCCTTTGTGACTATACTACTGCTTCTATTTTAATTAATTTTTGGTCCAGAGCATGAAAATGGTACCTAGTATAGGCAGTTTAAAGGAAAGCCCCTCTGTCGTATCAACTCTGTATATACAACGTGTAACAGAATAAACGCAAGTCCTGAAAGTAGTTTGCTCATAATTGACTACTGAATCGATTTCAGTAACTATTAATAAAGGTATTTTTTTCAAAAATTACGTATTTTGTAATATTGACCGCCGATTGAGCCAAAGAACATTAAATCTTATTTCATGGCAATAAGACTCAATTTTAAATGCATAAAGTAATGCTAAGGTCAACACGATTTTCTTAATAATAATAGTTAGCTTTAAAAAAAAATTGTTTTAGTCATTGTATAATGCTTTTAACTCAATACTCTAATTGGGGTGTATGAGGTCTTGCGTTAATTATGTTACACGTTGTATATACATATATAGGTACACCTAATTATTGTATAATTATAAGCACAAACAAATGTACGTAAAATACATGAATATACTAAAAACAAATATAACAAACCATGAGAAAACATTACCGTTGGGATGATACTGCCAGCTTCTTGCGAATGTGCTCGCGAACTTTAGCTTTAAAGGATAATCGGTTGGTTGATAATAGTTGTCGCTTTCCATTTTATAATAAAATTATTTTGGACATTTTTTTGGGGTAGCTCAATTTTGTAGGAAAATACTGTGTTATCATTATCACTAAGGTTTTAAATAAGACCGGCTTCGGAAACAGTTTTTAAACAGCAGTTATAGCTATTCAAAATTAAATATTTATGTATGCTAGAAGAAAACATGACAACTTTATTTACCGTATTATTTAAGAGGATCACTATTAATTTTAGTATTCATCTGGTTGAAATGCGTGCACTACTAAACCATTGAACCAAAGGGTTTTCTGAAATTACGTCAGGTCCGGGCACGTCCTGTCAAAAATTTCAAAGCACCTGTGTTTTCTTTAGTCGTAACTGAATGATGAACGAATGATGAGCGTTATCATATATCTTATATTCATTGTTGAAATGGAATACCTTTTGTCAAAGTGGCGCCAACTAGTGGCGTGAATTTTCATGAAAATCCTCATTAAAAAGGTAGCTTGAAACACGAATGCTTTTCATTCTTGAAAACTACACAGTTTCAGATAAAATGTAACAAAAAACTCCAATATAGAATTAAGATCACACAGCAAACCGATGGCAGCAAAGTAGAAACGGACATCTACATTTTTGTGAAAATGCATTTTTTTACAAAAATGAGCCTATAATCGCCCTATCTATAAGTCCGTATTAAAATTATTTTCAAATTTCAAAATAATGAAGATATTCTGGCACGTAAATGAAGACATCTACATTCGATTTTAATAAATAAAACATAGTAATATGTATATTGCATTTTTATTAAAAAATATATATTTTACGTGGTTTGGGAACTAAATAAATTAGTTTACCTGATAGACATAGATAGAGTTTTGTGGTAGATAACTCATTTATTGATAGTGTATAAAATGTTAAATGCAAAGTAAGTAAAGACATCTACAAAATTTCGTAAAAAAAAGAGAAATACTGTTTACATGTGGCTTAGATTTTCTTTAAATATCCTTAAAAGTATTACTGGAGATTATTATCTTAGTTTATTAGATATTTTAAATGTAATAGGCGCTTTTTTATCACAACATATAGCAGGCAGGTGTCTTCTTCTACGTCAAAGTTCTTTCAGAGTAAAAAAGACATCTACATTATTTAAATAAAACAACGACATAGCGATAAAACCTGTTACACAATTCATAGAGAAGGTTATTTTAACGCATCATAGAAAATTTCATGTTTATTGGTCCATAACACTCAAAATGACAATAATGTTTTACTAAATCTGCTCTCCTGTAAAATTGCGATTTTGTAGATGACCGTTTCTACTTTGCTGCCATCGAAACAGTCTTCCTCATAAACTCCAATACATACTCCACGCCACGTGCTGAATCCCTCCGATCCCGAGACAATAGTTTAAACAAATTGTTTACCTTGCATTACTATGGTGATTGTTTACAGAGTGCAGTCTCTTCTGTCAATAGTTAGACCTCCTTGTCTCTTGTTTAAAGCCATAGAGCTTGGAATCGCCGCACCGGCAGCGTCTAGAGACGGCATCACCAATAAAATTCGCGCCGAAAGTGAAAGAGCGCATTATTTCTATCATCCAACCATTCAAAGCCGTTACTTTCTATACGTCATTAGAGTCGTAGTCCGAGCAGGGCTTGAAATACAGGTATTTTTGGGAACCGGTACAACGGTACCGGTTCCCAAAAATACCAAGACCAACCAACCATACCAAGGACAACGGTCCTTAGTGTGTTACCGGTATCAGAGTAGTAGGTACCTGCACTTTTGTTGCACTGTTGATTTGTTTGTTTGTATTTTGTGTTTCACGCACGAACTATGTCCAAATAAACGTTATTCTTTCTTTCTTTTTACTATTGGTACCGGTAGCAGACGAAGTACTATTGGTATTTCTAATCAGTATCGGTACCAAACAAATATTTCCGTAAGTTAGAGTGAGAAAACAGATATAGTAATAAAAATTGTAGTTAGGTGCAGCGCAGACGACAAGACTTTTTGTGCGAAGGAGTCTGCGGCACACAAAAAGGAATAAATTTAATGAAAGATGAAGAATTCATTTATTACTTTTTGTGTGCCTGCGCTGCACTAGAAAAATAACTTCAAGGTTGCCAACAGTACGAGGTTCCTCGCACTAATATAAGATTTGTGGTAAGCGCCGGGTACCTAAACTTGGTAACGGCACTTGTTAGGTGGAGTACCGGTACCCGTCTGGAACCAGTACACAGTACCGAAATCACAAGAACCGCTAAGTATCGGTACAGAATCTTTCCTTTTGGTACCGATTCCAAGCCTGAGTGCGAGTTAACGGTGACAGGCTTCGTTTGTATGGAAAGGGTTAACTGCCGCCTCTAGCAGCGGCCGACGAGACGTCTCCGTGCTCTGTGTTCAAAGTTATCTCTCTTCGAGCGAATGTTAAGAGAATCCGTTCACGGTTGTTTGTTTTTAATTAGATGATACATTGACATGGTTAAGATGTTAGTTGTAACGTATGGAGGCACGAGGAACATGGTGTAAAGTTCACTCATACCTCCATAGAAAAGGGAGGATCCTCCCACCAGACGGGTGTCGCGTCTGGTGGGCAACTGACCGAGTGTTGATGTCGGGAAGTTGTATATATACTAATCGCCCGGTAAACTATGCTTGTGCGATGCAGGATTTGCGTGACGTCAGTATGACGCGCAGCTCGCATGTGGCGATGTAGATACCGCTACATATTGTGCAGAAGCATGGATTAATTAGGTTAGTCTAGCAATGCATTGAAATCGTACGTTCCCGCGACCCCTGGCGTAGGTGTGCGATGGAACACCGGGGTGGTTTTTAGTCAGTAAGAGTCTGACAGATCCCGCCGCCCGCCCCAGGGCGGCGGACATCCATGAGGATTTACCTAAGGAGTGGAACGTGGCCGACGTTTGGCGGAGGCCTATGTACAGCAGTTGACGTATTTCGACTGAAATGATGATGATGAAGGAGTAGAACTCCTGACGGAACGTGTTAACCGATAGTCGAGAACCTGGGAGCCTTCAAGTCTTGAGTTGATGACGTCAGGAAACGTCAGGGAGCCTCCCTGAGGTTGCGTCGACCGCATCTTCGCTTACCATCAGGTATATAGGAAATAGTGGTAACGCGTACGACTATTGTTGTCTCATTCAATATTAGATGCGGTTAGTTGTCGGTATCGGTATTCCTTCCGTCTATAAATATTGCTGTATTCTGGTTTCGTTTATATAGGTGCCACATCTAAGTGTATGTTTGAAACCGATAGCAATACAGTGAAATAAAACGCAAATCTTGTTCTGTAATGTTGGTAAAGCATCAACCTAATATAAAAAAAAAAACATTAATTTTGAATCAGCTGGGCGATCGCCAATCCATAACATAATACTACAGGCATTTGTTTTGTTTGCCTCTCTATAAACGGCCACAATTTTCGCCAACTCAAAGCTACCCCTTCAGGGAAAACGATGATACTTTAGTTTACACAAGTGGTACCCTTAAAATAAACATTTATTCCTACCCTCATTTATGTAGAATGTACGCTCGTTACGACGCCACGTGTCGTGCTGTGTACTTAATCACTTGAAATTGTGCCAATCGTGGGCGTGTGCGAATAATTGCTGAATTTAATTCTGCTCGTTTTTAGATGGATCTGGTAGCTAATCTGATAATGTCTTGTTGTCAATTACAATTGTTGTTGTTTGTTGTTTTCAATTGTTTGTTGTTATTGTTTTAGATACACTTTATAACTATCAGTGTGCTCAAATTCGAGATCAACAAAACTACCACCTTTGAAAAGGGAAACCAAAAGAAATCGTGTTAAATGGGCTCCACCCTGATATCACCATATCTAAGGCCGTCGTTACTTGAGACTTTATCAGCTTTGCGCTGCATTACTCTGTCAGTCATAAAACTGCTTACAAAATATCTAGAGCTACTTACGCGTTTGCCAAGGTAGTAGTACTAGTAGTACTCTGTCTCTGTCACCACTGACCTAGACTAGAGTCAAGAGCAAACCCATCTTAAATAAATAAAAATAAAAATAAACGTTTTCGGTGCAGTTGCCAACATTTTATTGAGATCTGTATCATTGGTACCCGTAAGTCAACTACAGTCCTTTCAGTTATTTTACTTCTGACGGCGGCAACCCAACAGCAACCTTATATTAACGAAAATGAAGATCATTGTGCTTTTGGCAAACTTCTTAGCGGCAGCAACCCAACAGAAACCTTAATGTTATGTTAATAAAAATCACTGTGATTTCGACAGTAATGCAAAATAACTGTGAAAGGACTGTAGCACCAATATAATTTTCTGACAGCCAACATTGTCTTTAAATCACCAAAACAAAAACTGCAAACACATTTTATTGATCCTCCTCCGCAACCCCCTAACAATAGAGTTGAAACCCGAGCCCCCCTAAAAGCGTACCGTATTAATGTTTATATAGCCATCCACTGCTGGTCGTGCGTCTCTAATGGCCGGTCCCTCGAGGTGTAGCCGCGTAATCGATACTGCCGCCGACTGTTAATGGATTAGGTGCCGCACCTATAGACGTGATTTTTTGAAATTGTGATATTCGGGTCGTTTTGGTCATGTTTTTGGCAGTTGGTTTGGTCTGTAATTAAATGAGTTTTTTAGAAACTCCTATTATCAAGCAATTTCTAGGAGAGTTAGGCCCAGCGTTCACGACGCTACTTAAACGTAACGTGGTCCGTTCATGACGCGACTTACTAACGCGTTCGTCTACGAACCGCCATTAAAATACTGGTGCTGTGACATTTTAATAAAAAAAAAAATTAACCTTGTCCACACTAGGAATTTATCCTGTATTGTGGGTGCGTTTACAGACATTTAAACTCACATACACAAACAGCCAGACCCGGAACAACAACTTGTAGGTCATACAAATATTTATATTTGTTCCGTGCGGGAATCGAACCTGCGACACGCAGCACAGCAGTCAATCGCTTAACCACTGCGCCAACCGTGCCGTCAAACTTCAAAAACAAACGTCACAATACAACATACGTCAAAATATTGGCTGTTCATTGGTGATTAGAGTTTGTAACACGATACTTTTGAGTAGCGTCGTCGGCGGCGGCGGCGGCGATTGGCCTTACTCACATACAATCACTAGTATCTCGGGCCGTTCCTTTACTTCGTTTTGCCTGCAATTTCTAGTTTTTCCACTGCCTGGGTATTCAGTATATGAAACAGAATATCATATCGAATTATTTTGGATGTTACTTCAACATATCTAGAATCTGAACCTTTGTCAGCCATTGCTATAAACTCAAACTCAAACTCAAAGCATTTATTTCAAATAAACCAATTACAGGCACTTTTGAATTGTCAAGGGGTCGGTCAGTCAGAAAGATGAAGCTAGTTGCCCATTCCAAAGCGTAGTAGGTACCTATGGAGAAGAACGGGCAAGAAACTCCATGGACACTCTTTTAAATCAAAATATTGTTACAAAAAAGTGGTTACATCATTCATGTTGTAATTATACATGTGAGAACGATGTAGAAACACGTGCACGTTAAAAGCGTCCGTAATAAAAAGATAAAAACAATTATGGAATTAAAATAAGCCGTGGCAGCTAAGAAATTACCAGTGCCTACCGACGGCGCCCGTTCACGAACATGACGTATGGATCAGCACCATTCAGCTCAACCATTTTGAAGGGAACTCAATGATCCAATACACACGCCACCACTAGCGACACATTTGAGTGAGCATGACATACTCTCAGCCGCCAGGGCACATTCAAGTCAATGAAAGACGAACCCAGTAAGCTTTATAGTGGGTACATAGTGCTCACACATGTGCTATGCAATTATACAATACTAAGAGATTGAATTTATACAATGCAAAGATAGGTTGTACAATCTTCATCAGCTGCAACATTATTTTCGAATGCTAATTAATTAGTTTACGCGCCCTTGTGGAGCAGGACCAGCCCTGAGCCAAGCATTTTTGTCAGCGATATAATCCCCCAACTTATAATATGCTTGGCTGTATAGTGTGCGTTTTATACAAGATTTAAATTTCGTTTCATTCAGTTGGAGTATGTGGGGAGGTATTTTATTGTAACATTTTAAACAGTACCCCATGAAGGATGAGTCTACTTTAGCCAGTCTGAAACCTGGTTGAACTAATTGGTCCCTATTTCTAGTCCTATAGTTGTGTCTTTCACCTCTTTTACTGAAAATATTTAAATTTTTCCTTACGTACATGATGTTTTCATAAATATATTGACAAGGTACTGTCATGATGTTAATGTCTTTAAACAGTTCCCTTAGAGAATCGCGCCTGCGTAGGCTGTATATTGCTCTGATAGCTCTTTTCTGCAGAATAAAAATAGACTCAATATCGGCAGCCCGTCCCCATAATAAAATACCGTAAGACATGATACTATGAAAATAGCTGAAATAGACTAGCCTCGCGGTATCTACATTAGTAAATTGACGGATTTTCCTTACAGCATAAGCTGCTGAACTTAGCCGTCCTGCAAGAGATGTCAAATGAGGACCCCATTGCAGCCTTGAGTCGAGCGTTATCCCCAGGAAAACAGTTTCATCGACAAATTCTAGTTTCTCGTTGTTCAATACTATGTCACAATCACTACTTTTAACATTCGGTAAAGCAAATCTTATGCATTTCGTTTTTTTCCCATTTAATACTAAATTATTAGCAGTGAACCAATTATGTACCTGCAGTAGGGCATTATTTACGTCGTCAAGATTTGATGCACGTCTATTTATCTTAAAGATTAAAGAAGTATCGTCAGCAAATAACACCATTTGTGGTTGGTTTTTAAATAAATGGGGTAGATCATTAATATATACTAAAAAGAGGAAGGGACCTAATATCGATCCTTGTGGAACACCCATTTGTACTTTTAAATGAGGTGAATTGACACCATTTATTTGCACTTTTTGTTGTCTATCATTTAAATAAGATTGTACTAAACTAAGCGCGAGTTTACCTAGTCCGTAATGCTCAAGTTTTAAGAGCAAGGTTTCGTGATCAACGCAGTCAAATGCCTTGGAGAGGTCACAAAAAATCCCTATGGCATCTTGGGCCTCCTCCCACGCTGTAAATATGTGTTTTAATAAAGTGACACCGGCGTCAGTCGTACAACGTCCTTTGGTGAAACCATATTGCTGACCGTGTAAGATTTTGTTGGTGTTAAAATGATTAAGCATTTGATTGAGCATTACCTTTTCGAACACCTTGCTGAATACTGGCAAAACAGATACTGGTCTGTAATTGTTGGTGTCTTTGCTGTCCCCAGATTTAAAAAGTGGTATAACCTTACTGTATTTCATTAAATCCGGGAAGACTCCTTGATCTACACACAAATTAAATATTAAAGCTAAGTATGGTGCTATAGTCTCGATTATTGATGTACAAACTTTGATAGACATTACCCATAGATCTTCGGTCAATTTGATTTTTATTTGCCGAAAAGCTTTTATAACTATCATAGGGTTTATATGTTTAAATTGAAATTCAACCGGGCAGCCTAAAACGTTCGCTCTTAATAAATCAATGGAGACATCAGGTGAGGAATTTAAAGCTTCCGTCGTTTTAGCTGGTATATTAGTAAAGAAATTTACAAATTCTTGATAAGTATCCTTAACTAGTTTCTTCTCTTACAGCATCAATTGCTGGATAAAAACCTATTGATAAGCATAATTTCTACGATCTCATAATTTCTTATCTTGTCTTCTTCATCTATTCATTTATTTCCAACTTGACCAGTCATCAATAATAATAGTATCACTGAGACAAACAAATATCTAAAATATCTAAAACGTAAATAAGAATGCAACCGTCCTCGTTCCTACTAACACACAAAACACTAGTGATTTATTAATTAACTCTCTCTTTTCAATGCACTCGTCCTCCCCCGTCCCAGCGGACTCAAAACTTTGATGTCCGCAAACGATGCGCCCTGGGACTACTGTTTGTAATGCTAAGGAACAAGATAAACATCATTATTAGTTTATTACGCGCATGGGTCAGTTTTGAGGATTATTTGCGGTTTTTGTTAGTAGAAAGATAATCAGTTATTGTGGTGTAGTTTGATTATGTTTTCCATCTCTGTTATGTAGGTAACCTTAGTATACTTTGCAATTTCGTCCGTCGAGAGTGCAATTAAAAATACGAATTGAGTAGGTGCGAGTTTTAACTTGTGGACTATATATATAAATATACAAATAAGCCAAGAAATGCCTTCCTTGCCTTGCCACTGCAGCAGGCAACAAATCTGAAATGTGTTCTATCTCGCAAGCATTCTTCATTAAAGAAACCACAATGCGCACAGCTAAAGAGTAGAACTCTACCTGCGTCTGTGTTTCCAAATTCATACTTACAACCCTAATCTCTCAAAGTGAGAGTGTACACGCTTCTTCTGGGTAAGCTCACTCTATCGTCGACTCTGTCTCTGTCACCACTGACCTAGACTAGAGTCAAGAGCAAACCCATCTTTATTTAAAAAAAAACCAGTTCTATTATCCATTTTTCTTCATATTTTTCATTTTACTGTTGTGATGTGTCTCCTGTTAACTTTTTCATTAGCGTTTTCCATTCGCATGAAAGTTTAGCATGGTTTGGAAGGAATGCGTATTTATTTGCAGCAGTTACTACTCTGACAAACCATAGAGCATAAGGTTTCCAAACGATTAGGTTACTTTGTAATAAAATAAATTTGAACAGCTACACCACATAAGAACTCAAGAACACATTCCCGTTAATCACGTCCAACCGCCACAAGATTCACTTACAAACTTTCTACCACCCAATCTCAGTCTGACCACTCTTTTATTATGTACCCTCAAACTTCTTTGTAGCGTGTCCAGAACACATCTGCCAAGACTGTAGTAACTCAATCTGTGCTCGCGTGACCTCGGCACTTACCGCACGGATTCAACGGTCGCTGGTTTGAGGGACATCCCTCGTTTAACTTGGGTGTTTTAGTCATGGTTCATGGATTTTTTTTGAGGGAATAGTTGGCTGTATACTGATGTTCAGGGAAATGTAGTTGATTTGGAAGCTATGTCGTAACTACTAATATGCCGATTTGGCTCCACTTTTTCAAAAATGGCTTCGACTTTATCCGTAACAGGGCGACCAGAGCGAGCTGCATCTTTGACATCATAATTCCCGAACTGAAAACGCTTGAACCAACTTTGTGCAACTCTTACTGACACTGCGTTAAGTCCATAAACGTCACATTTTTTTTCGCGTATTGTGTCGCATTTTCCCCTTTTTGTAATAAAACTTCAAAATTTATCGAATTTCTTCGTTAGATTCAGTAATTTTGGCGGACAGAAAAACAATTGAAAAACGGCGGGATATCGTTTTTACTTTTCTTTTTTTGATGTCATATTTTTAATAGTATCAAAACCAGCCAGATACAAACAGTACAGCCAAAGAGATTTTACGACAAATTTATACTTATAAGGTCCAAAAAAACTTTTTCTAAACGGACCTTTTCCTTTCCTGCTTGTCTTTCAGTGCCAGTTAGTTGCATTAGCCAAAGTGTCTTTAATATGATTGTCTTTGTTAACAGGATGCCTTTGGCGAAGGTGGTTGGCCACTGGAATTCAGAGCAGCTGTCGCCAGACTCCTGTCGCAGCACGCACCCAATGATAAGGAGGCACCGAGGACCACTATTTTGCGTAAGTAGCGTATAAAAAAAAAAAAAACTGTCAGTCACAGGAAAATAAAAGCCTAAAGGCATTGGCGAAAATTGATTCAATGATGGATGACATTATAGATATCAATTCAGTTTTCCAAGCATAGCTCGTTCCATAGCTCGTTGAACGACTTTGAATTTATGGAGCAGCCGTACCGTGAGTGTCCACGTTTTCGGCTCCGTAGGTCATACATAACAGGCAAGACGCACTTATTGAAGACTTTCTGTGGAATACGCGACGAGAAGACTCGACGAAGTTTCCCAAACGCTGCCCAGTCGAGCTGAATTCTTCTGTTAGCCTTCTTCTCAAAGTTGTTCTTACCAAACTGCAGAGTTTGCCCGAGGTAAACATATTCGCGAACAACCCCGAGAGCACCGCCATTGACAGCAATCGGACCCGGAGTAACCTGTTCATTGAGCATAACCTGGGTTTTGTCCAATTTCATCCGGATTCCAGTATCTGCTGCAAGTCATGCAGTGATTCAGACAGTATGACGATGTCATCTGCAAATCTCAAGAATGAGATGTACTCGCCGTTGATGTTCATGCAGCGTCCTTCCCAGTTCAGAATCTTAAACCCTTCCTCCAATGCAATATAATAATAATTAATGGCAACAGATCATAAGGTCATAAAGATTAATAAATCTGCCAAGCCTTTTCCTAACTATGTTGAGGTTGGCTTCAAGTCCAACCAGATGCAACTGAATACCAGTTTTTTAACCCCCGACGGAAACAGAAGGGTGTTATAGGTACGTTTAACGTGTGTGTCTGCGTGCCTGTGATCTGTGTGTCTGCGGCATCGTAGCTCCCAAACGGCTGAAATTATTTTGTTTTTTTTTTGTGTCGTTTGAATGGTGACTTGGTTGAAAGTGTTCTTAGCTATGATTCAAGAAGATCTTTTCAGCCTTTTAAAGATTATCAGCTCTTTTCTAGTTGATGAAGGGAGTAAGCGTCTTCCACAGGTCTGATCGAGTCGAAATTTGGTATTGTATTACTTCAATGATATTAGAAGCACATAGTAACCTTGAACTGATGCTGCAGCATCATCTGGAATTTGCAGGATACCCATGACCCTCACAAACTTACAGCAGTAGTATCGTGTTTGGGCTCATTGTAATAGTCTCAATGAATAGGTTATAGATAGATGATGATCAGGGTCTGATAATGGAGTAACAAAGAGACAAGAACACGTGTCGATCGTAGCGTGACTACTATTACTATATAAAGTTTAAAAAGCAGGAAATAAATTAAAAAATCTCCGATACAAGTAAAAATCTCTAAAAAGAAAATACATAATATGTATTGACTCGTTTAAGTTTAATATAGGTGGTAGGTAATATTTTGATCAAAGCGTTGTCGCGTCGGAAGACGGCTAGTTAAAACGTCTAACAGACGAGGCTCACACCCAGCAATAATGAATCTATGATATTGTAGAAAGGATAGTTGCTGTTAACTTCCAATTTTCATTCGCCGTCCCCCGACGCGACGACGGACGCTTGGATCAAATAAAATTATTACCTACAACATTAAACGTAAAGGGCCTAATAGTTACATATTTATGTCGTAGGATAATTTGATACTTCGAATCTTCGCGAAAATCCTAGGGGTTTTGCGAAAACGCGGATAATTAGACATAGGCGAAAAATTATCAAATCTTACTGGACAAAGTCAGGATCTAACATAACCTAACCTAAATGATACAACAACAATAGAAGGGTATCTGGCGCTTGGCGGCCGCTGCCGCGGCACGCTCGCTTCGCTCGCTCGCCTTCGCGCGCTAATGGTCACTGTTCTAGCATAACCTAACCTAAATTCTAATTATCCGCGTTTTCGCAAAACCCCTAGGATTTTCGCGAAGATTCGAAGTATCAAATTATCCTACGACATATACAACGTGTCGTTTTGCATCCTCGTCAAATTTCAGGAGGCTGTTATGAAAGACATAAATAATCAAATAAAATTACGATCCTGCTCAATAATTAATACATACTTGTTTTTTTAGGTATTTAAGTTTGACAGTATTTCAGAATACTCAACTTTCAAAGAACAAAATCGCCCCGTTGCGTATGCGGTAGGCAGTGTCGTACGACTATGTCGCTGTGTTACAGTTACAGCGCAGTTACAGGGCGGTATCACACGGGCCCTACACATGCCGATTTCCGAAAAATACAAAAAATAAAAATAAATACCTACTTATTTTATTATTGATTCGTGTCGAGAATCATTAGCATAGTTAACTCCTCGAATTTGACGAGGATGCAAAACAACACCTTGTATATGCATATTATACATAGCAATATTTTATTGATCCTGTAAAAATAATTTGATCTGCTAATAAATATCACATTTTTACCCAAAGATGTTCTTTTATCTTTCTGGCTTTAAAAAAATAACTGTATCGTATAGTTACAAGGCTAGGACACATCACAAAATACTATCAGTGAGTACTTATATTAGCGTATCGTTTCTCAGAAAGATGTGGTACAGACCATCAGACTGAGCAACTTTATCCATGGAACCAACATCATAATCGAGCAAAATAATCAGCCGTCCCATACACTAGGGTCCAGTAAGTATTGAAGATTTGAAATGGATGGATTTGGAATGATGTTTGTATTGAATATTTTGGACCTACGTTGACAATATTATGTTTTTTTATTTTTGATAATTTAATATTTGACAAGTAATTATGAATCAATCAATTTATTTTTATTTGTTATTTATGTCAGCATTGTCAATGTTAATGAATGTTGTTATAATTTTTTTAATTCTAATTTTGTTTAATATTTGCACCATGACAATAATTATGGTAAACAGGTTAGCACAACTCTATGTACTTATTACACCTTGTATGCATTTTTTATAATTGTATGTACACACAACATGTTTGAGAAAATAAAGTTATCTGAATCTGACAGGACATTATTTTTTCGCGATTACGATGTTGGTCCCATGATGTAAGTGGTTCAGTTTGATGGTCTGAACCAAACCCAGACCATTAAATTTTACCACGCCTTTGTGATACATGCTGTATATCTGTATTTATTTACTATACTACGTAAAAGATAGCTTGATTTCTGCGACATAAGTCAAACTGACATTCCTAGGGTTGTCATGATATAAAAAATTAATGACAAAAATTCGTTTCTTACTATTTTCGATGCTAATGTAACATATAATTGGGTTTAATTTAATAACAAACGTTACTAAATTGAACGAATATCTTATATATAAAATTCTCGTGTCACAATGTTAGTTACCATACTCCTCCAAAACGGCTTGACCGATTTTTATCAAATTTTATATGCATATTCAGTAGGTCTGAGAATCGGCTACTATCTATTTTTCATACCCCTAAGTGATAAGGGTTGGAAATTATTTCTAGGGACACTAGAAATTAAATAGAAATAATGTATATGCCAAAACAACGTTTGCCGGGTCCATATCTGAATCAGTTTCTGAATCGTACTCTTGTTCGCAAATATTATCAAATCGGACGTCCCGCTCCCAATCTTCTTCCATTAGTTTTCGGTATCCTATACTATATTGTAGTCTGTGGTTTTCGGCATTTAGTTACCACCTTCTTCCTGTTTTCTGCAGATACATTGTCGACCGCACGATGATTCATCGCCCATCACTAAGTAGGTCGGCATGCCCATAAAGTATGACATTTACAGGTATTGTCTTTACTACTATGAAATTCAGAACTTCATAGGCGTGATTTTACTGACAGCTGTCGCAGAGATCAAGCTATCTCTTACGAAGTATAGGATAAATTTCGGAATCGATTAAATGTATGCCTTTTGGAAATACCTTGATTAGATAATAACGTGTGGTTTGTCATTAGGTTTGAGCAACCAGCGCCTGGACCAGACTCTGTCAGAGACCATGGTATTGGACCTGATCGTACTAGTCGGCTTCGTTGTCGTCAACAATCCACAACTACAGGTGAGTTCTATCTCTGTTTTTTTCTGCATCAACTAGGATCAGATTACTGATAGCTTTTGTAATATTTTGTCTTTCATTAACTCGGAAAAGATAATTAGGATTATTTATTTTTATAACCTTTTTGGGATATTAACATGAAAATTCATGTAAAGTAAAGAACAAAATGCGTTTACTTTTGCATTGCGGATATTAAATTATACTTGTATGGAAAATGACAGGGTACACAGCATTTAGACATTTTAGACAGTAATATAACTGAAGTTAAGAGCGTTTATACCTTATGAGTGGCAACGTCGCAATTTAGTGTCATATTTCGTGGTTTTCAATTTTTATACTTTAATCGGAGCAATATTTTAAAAATCTGTTTAATTAACTTTTTAGAATTACGGGAAAGTGTTTAAAAAGTAAGTAACCGTAATGCTTACATTTATTTTACAATGAAAATAACGCCCTGCAAGTTTCCAATGTATAATTTGCATATAAATAGAACTGTAAACGCAACGATTTCTTACATTTTACACAGTTTTCACATAATTCTAAAAAGTCAATTAAACAGATTTTTAAAATATAGCTCGGATTAAATGATAAAAATTGAAAACCACGAAATATGACACTAAACTGCGACGTTGTTGCCACTCATAATCATAAGGTATAAACGCTCTTAAGGATGAAAGTAAATGAATGAAGAAAAAGGCGTTTATATATATCGCAACATGAGGAGTCATGTGGTTTCCACTTACCACATGCGAAACGGCACGAGTTAATGCATGTGAAACTGTATTCCTGGTTTTGCTCTTGCGCAGTCGGGTAAAAAGGCGATCAAATTATTATCTCTTCTTTTAATACTAATAGACTTGACCTCCATCAAGATATTCTAACGTCTTAGTAACTCCGTCCGTCCGTTTTATTTGCCCGTTCTCATGCGGGTGACACCTGCACGCTAACACGTATTTCCACCCCATTGGGTAACCTATTAACTATTAACATGTTGACATGGTCAACTTAATTGATTCCTTGGACCATCCTTTATTTTTTGTGTTGTTAGCTTCTTAAGATATTTTATCAATATTAAGAGGTTTGGTGGGAAGTATTTAGTGCAACTGAAGGTGCTTAGACTTTTGTTAAATATTCATTTTAACTTGACGATTGAAGAATGTTTGATTTTAAATGGAGTTTGATTTGTAAAAATCTCAACGTTTTACTTGTACTCGTTGATCTTTCTTCTATGCTAAAAAAGACTAAATACATATTGCAGTAAGTACTTTTTTAGAAGGGTTTTCAAAGATAATTGTTCTCATTTTCGTTTGATATGCTACATAAATGAATTTCCTCTAATTAAGTATTTAACCAAAGCCTTCGACTCTATCACTCACTTAACCCAAATTCACCTAAACTTTATTTCCAAATACATTATTAACGCACTCAGCTCCTTTTAAATTATTCCACCGGTGCGCATTACAGCAGTTTTACCGTGTTTTACCGAGTTTTACCGCTCCTAAGTTCTCACGGACACAGGTGTCCGAGTTACATCGGACGCACTTGCTCAAGGAAGTGTACTAGGCCCATTAGTAAAATTTATGCGAGGGTGTTTTTTTACTTAAGCATAATTGATTTTATGGGTTTTGGTAAAGAAACAGTTTTTGTTGTAGGTACTTTGTCACAGGAGTTGGTCGGTTTTTAGTACATAGTTTTATGAATATACGTAGTAACTATTGATCGCCAAAAATAATGTGTAAGAAATTCATTTTATCTTAAGACAAGCATTGTCTTAAGATAAAATGAATTTCTTGGAATAGCTTGGAATTTGGACATGAAATTTAATCAGGAAAAATTATGTTTCTGTGCTCATACTTGGAAATAGCATTAGGCCTAAACCCTTCAGAGTGACGACTATAACGTATTTCATATCTCATTTAATAAAAATATATAAAGGGTGTCCAGCGGGAATTTTTCAACTTTAAATCAACGTTACTCATTTGTTAGCGGGGTTAGGGCCGCGGAGGGGGTGGCGCTAGAAGCTACGTTTCTGCGGATTTGTCAGTCGCCATGAGTCATTGGTCGGGCGCGCACCGCGCGTACGCGGTGGAGCAATATTTAATGAACGGCAATTCGCCTATTCGAGCGCGTCGTGCTTTTTGTTTGCATTACAACATTCGGCGATTAAGCGATGGTCCGAGTACGCAGCTTATCAGAACGTGGGTGCAAAGATTTCGAGAAGAAGGGACAATGATCAATAGGCCGCCGCCAGGACCGTCTACGTCGGCAGCAACACCAGAACGAGTGACACAGGTGCGTCAAGAAATTCTAAGAAATCCAAGGAAATCAGTAAGAAAGATTGCCGCCTCTACAGGCATTAAGAAGTCAACTGTGCATACGATTTTGAAAAAAAAACTAAAGCTTCATCCCTATAAAATGCAAATTGTCCAAAAATTAAATGAGAACGATTATGTTTCAAGGGAAAGGTACGCCAGAACGGCTTTGGAACGATTTCGAACCCCGAGAACACTTGGAAACATATTGTTCAGCGATGAGGCACATTTTCACATCGGGGGTTACGTAAACAAGCAAAATATGCGTTACTGGAATCCCAACAACCCAAGAGAACGTCATCAGAAAAGTTTGCACTGCCCTAAAACCACAGTATGGTGCGCCATCTCAGCTCATGGAATAATCGGACCGTATTTTTTTAATGAGGGGGAAACTGTGAATTCCTCTGTATACTGCCGCATGATTGATGAGTTTTTGGTGCCGCAATTGCAAGTTTTTCCAGGGCGCAACAATAGGACACATTTCCAGCAAGATGGGGCAACCCCGCACACTTCTAGGGTATCCATGTCGAAGTTAAGGGATATTTTCCCTGGAAAATTAATAAGCAAGTACGGAGACATAGCCTGGCCACCACGATCGCCTGACTTGACGCCTTGTGATTTTTTCTTGTGGGGATACCTCAAGTCTAAAGTGTACTGTAATAATCCCCGCACCATATCTGCCCTACAAGAAAATATCCGGCGTGAAATTGATGCAATCCCCCAAGCACTGTGTTCGCGCGTATTCGCCAATATGAGGGTTCGCTTACAAGAGTGTGTTGCGCGAAACGGACGTCACTTGGAAGACATTATTTTTAAAAAATAAAATCCGCAGAAACGTTCTTTGTTTTAAAAATAGAATACATATTTTGAATGTAATAATATGTTTTTTATTTAAGTTTAAAAAACAAAATTTTCCGCTGGACACCCTTTAGATAAAATATGACGAGAAATTCTGAGTCATTTGAAATATGAAACGAATACCAGTACATAAAACTGTGTTAGATTACAAGCACACCCCGACAAGGCTAAACTCAAACTCAAAGCATTTATTTCAGATAAACCAATTACCTATAGGCACTTTTGACTTGTCAAGGGTTCGGGCAGTCAGAAAGATGAAGCTAGTTGCCCATTCCAAAGTGTAGTAGGTACTCGTACCTATGGAGAAGAACGGACAAGAAACTCCATGGACTAAAATAATAATACAAGCTCGCCAAATGAGTCTTACCCATAAATTAAAAATTAGGAAGGACTCAGGTGCTAGCCCGCGTCGCATTTGTTCTGCCAAGTGCCCTTGGTCCATTACCGTACAATTTATACCGTTGTCGCCATTACAGTGAATTGTTGATGTTATTCATTGTCCATTATTGACTTGATGGCTTTTTGTCTTTTGGAGGGTAGATCGTTTTTTTTTTAAAAACGTTGCCCCATACTAGGAATTTCTCCTGTATAGTGGGTGCGTTTACAAACATTTAAACTCACATACACAAACAGCCAGACCCGGAACAACTACTTGCAGGTCATACAAATATTTGTTCCGTGCGGGAATCCAACCCGCGACACGCAGCGCAGCAGTCAATCGCTTAACCACTGCAGCAATTGCACTGAAGCAATGTGTTTTGTTTTGCAAGTAATTCAATTCTAACGCAATATTTACATAAGTATTGTGATATTATTTTTGTATGTTGCTGACAATCAACACAGTGAAAATACTGTCTAGTATGGTGTTGTCGGTGAAGGAAAACATCGTGAGGAAACCGGCATGTCTTAGAACCAAGAATTCGAAGACATGTGACTACCGATTATGGCCCACTCCCTCTCACCGAGAGGAGGCCTGTGTCCCAGCAGAGGGAACGTTATAGGCTGATTATGTATATTCTGTATGGTTTTGTCTATTTTCAGTTTGGTCAGACTGACCAAAAAACCCACTCTCTGGTCTTTGTTAAGAAAAAGTAGATGTAGACATTTATTTTTATTAAAAATCTCGTCTAGATGTTTTATATCTTCGCATTTCACACTCAGAGTAACTGGAGTTTCTTGCCTATTCTTCTTCATAAGAAACTATGCAGCTTTTGGAAGAGCGTTTAGAATCAATTGTATATTATTGTACATTTTGACGTTCAAGTGCCTTTAAAAGACCTACTTGAAAAAAATAATTTGTTTGGACACACCATCGTATGACCATTTTGTGATATCAACTTATCCAAATCTTCATTAATCTCACCTAGGAAACAATCTGCGACGGCTGGGGCGTGATCAAGACCCTCTGCACTCTGCCAGCTAACTGGCTGGTATCGAAGACCCACAGCCACTGTCTGCTACCAACATTGGTGGCACTGGCCGAACTGCCAACCGCGGCCGCCGCTATCGCTACAGAACTTAGCATGACTGTAAGTATCTATTACTGTACTTGTTTTCCCTAGTTATGAGTACTTAGTTTCATTTCTTTAAGGTCATCGCCTTAAGATCAGTAACTACTGTGTCGTTATAATTTATGTGGGGTAAGCCGTGTTTATTACATTATGTGTTTTAATAATTGCACTAGGTACCGCGTACGTTATGTTTACCAAGGATATGTGCGTGGCGTGTCATTGTATTGTACCTGCATTTTAGTGAGTTACCATAGCCACGCGACCAACGTCGGTCTACGCTATCATCGCTATCATGGAACCTAAATATACATTAGGTCTTTTAGTAGAAACTATAGAGTTGTAGTTCGACATCGACTGATCACTTTTTCTACCGATCGATGTTGATTGAGTGGGTGTGTAAATTTTAGATTTTGTTTCGAATACAAAGTATAAAACTCTGCCTTTAGTTTCACCAGCATCTGATCCTAAGTTTCATCATCTGCCAGCACTGCTTTTCACTACACATCTTAATAGAAAGGACTTTGTAACAAACAACTGGCTCTGTCTTAAATAATTTTCTCTACAATAATGTAGCAGGCACTCGTAGTAATAGCGAACAAGAACCCAATTTGTACGTCTGAATATTTGATGGAATTACACTTGTTCGGCAACTAGGTAGCAGCTGCACTTCCTACTTTATAAACTGAACTCACTTGAGTAGAGGAAGACACAGAAGGGTCACAATGGGAAACAGACTTTGTAGAGCAGGATACAGACGCTGTTATAGTCACTGCATCATAATCTATTTCTTCAGTCTTATGTTAGTCACCACAGAACATAAAATGTATAAGACCTGATGATCGCTACAGTATATTCTAAAAGAAAGTTTACCATAATTCTAACGATTGGTATATGAATTGGTGACCGCAGCGTGTTGCTTTCAGTGAACGGTAATATAGTATAGCTAGTATAGCAACCCAACTAAGGAACTATGCTAGACGATTAACAACAAATGCATACGTATGTATTTGTTGTAAATCGTCTAGTATAGTTTCTTAGTTGGGTTGCTCATTCATTACTTATGCATAGAATTATTTAAACGATGTCTTTCTTCAGGTAAAAATACTATTTCGGTCAGCTATTGAGAAGCACTTGATATTTTTTTTCTTTTAGAAATTTGATATTCCTTCCTCGATTGATTGAATATTGGATTCAATTAGCCTTCTGCGTCCATATACTCACAGTGTGTAGTCGAAACAGGTGTCAACAAGTTTTACGACTTCTCCCTAATATACCGTTTTATGTTAATATTCCAATGGTGATGACCATCATTCTGTCGTTAACTTGTTCCGCCGTCCACCGTTCTTTGACGGCATCGTCAAGTTTATTTATTCATTGTCCTATAAAGGCGGAACTTTAATTATACTTAATTTTTACTTTAATTAATATTCTTTCATTGGTTCTGTTGTCGATAAATTGAATATTGTGTATGGAAGATAAAGTAAATTTATGGATTCAGGTGTATCTATGATTAGTAACATTGGAATGTTACTAATTATGTTTAATCAGAATTAGTTTAGCTGTAAAATTAAAAACTAATTGTTTTTTTGGTATTGAAATTATGATGAGAAACATTAAATATGTGAGTGACTTGTCGGTCATAGGTTATTAATAATTAATGGCGATTATTGGAACATGTGTCCTTTTTAGGCAGACTATTTAACATGTAATTTTAAGTCATTATACAGAAGCATTTATTGCACGGGTAATCATTGTTTAATTGATGCTTTAATCATTGTTGTATAAACCGGTTCATTTTTATTTCAAGTAAAAATTTATTAAAGGAGTTTTAGCTGACTGCAATTGATGCAATAAATAATTTTGAATTTTGAAAGAATCGAAAGTAAATAAGTTGATAAATAATCCAAAATGATTTGCACTTGTTTGGCTTAAAATTAGACAGTCACCTCAGATTTGATCAAGATCTTGACCTGAGTACCAATCAATCACGACAATATCAAATCCCATAAAGTAAGAGAAGAACCTATTACATCACAAATTACAGCTAAATAACTTATATCTCCAACAGATGCTAGACGAATATATGAGAAGCCCAGACGCTCAGACAGTGAAATTGGTGCAAGTGATCAAACAGGGACGCGCGAAGAAAGGTAAGAATAATAAAGACAAGTAGACTGAAACGAGATTGATTATATTGTATAAGTCGAGCACATAATGATAAGACACACATTGACATGACAACATACCCAAGTAATGATAACAATTATATAAAGATTCAACGCGAACTCGCCGAACTATTGATCGGCTGTTCGCACGACCACATATCTAGTACCTAACACATTTCCGTATAAGCTGACCTCTTATTGTAAGCAAAACCTACAGGGTAGTAGGGACATCGACGCGGAAAGTGAAACCATGAATTCAGCACCAATTCCAGGAAATCTATCGAAAGTTATCAAAAAAAAAATACTGCTCTTTCGAAAAGTGCGCACCTACGCGGTCAAAATGTAGTGAACAGCATTTTTTTTTTAAATAACCGACGCGCGACGAAAAATATCAACGCAGGGGATTCAGAATCATGGACTGAATCCAGGTAACAAGTTGTGCGTTGATATCCCTGGCATCCTGTATGCTATACGACAGCAGCTTATACTGGAGATGAATATACCTTGATAAGTCGTGCTTATCATTGATAATCCCAGGACCAGATTGGATAAGGGTGCAACTAGATTGCAGTCGATCAATGTCAACTAGTCGATGATCGCCTCAAATCAGAATCACGCCTTGACGATATAATTATGATAAAATCAATCGATGCGATGGTCCAAGCCAAAAAGCATTTATTTGAATCAGGCCATCTGCAGGCACATTTAAACTGTCAAGAAACCGGTGAAATGACCTATGAACCGACCGTCGATCGGTACTGACGCAAGAGCAAGAGGGTTTTCATCAAAATTCTCGCCACCAGTTGGCGCCACTTTGACAAGAGGTCTTCCATGTTAAAAATTAAAATAAAATATAAGATGAAGTTCATCATTCGTTTATCATTCAGTCACGACTAAAGAAAATATAGGTGCTTGGACAGTTTTGACGGGTGCCCTTATCTGCCGTCTCAATGCTGCCACCTAGTGATCGGCGTTTCAGAAAACCCTCAATAATCGACGTCGTATAAAAACAAATGACGGCGGTCCTTCGAAAATCCGTTTGCTATGATTGCCACACTGGATCAATTTGAACGGTTGAAGTTATCAAACGAAAAGCTGCTATCCTACGATCCAACGTGGATCGTGTAAAATGCGACATGGATTTAAATGAACGTGGCGAAATAGTGAACACATAATATTATATCATCAAGCCTATTTCCTCCGAAGGATTCGGCAGAGAACCAGCACGAAATGTACTGAATTTGACAGGATTTCGACAAGCAGAGCCGCCAACCTCGTTCATTTAGAATCATGTCCGACTGTACTGATTGAGATGTCTGCACACTAGAACGGATCCTACTGGACCAATAGCCATATCGGCACATTCAAAACACATATTCGTAGTTTGAATTAATATGAAATGCCGATGCTGATAGACCGTTACCGTCTAATTCAAATAACATATTTCTATATATTATTTCTGATAAGGGTAGACAGTGTAACAAAATGAACGAACAGTTTTTGAACGAACTAAATCACAACTTAAATGGAGTTCAAAACAGCGTCCAAGAGATAGTTCCTTATGGCTTGTATTCGACCATGCTCACGCATACTTTCCTTCAAAACTTGACAGTGAAGAATGATCGAGCAATTTGTTGCTCTGTCTGCTCTGACCCTTACGCGGTCGTTTATGGTACGATCTTGTGGGTGGAGGCCTTTATACGAAGGCCTCAGTTAGTATAACATTTTTGATGTTGACGTTTGTCTCATATCTAACTCATCAATCATAATTATAGGGTGATGTACCGGTTTTGCTAATCAATGGAGATTTGATTTAAATTGTAATTTGGTTATGATTTTAATGATATTTGTTAAGATTTTCATTACGAATTTGATTCTGCATGTTTAAGTGTATTGCTGATCAACTAATCAATCGATGACAGTTGTCAATCTCTGGTATAAGGGGTGATGAAATTGCAACTTAAGTTCATGAGATTTTTATAAAAAAAATCCCATATTCCTACTTAAAATCCCTACTTTTTGCGCTTTGGGAATCATCCCAATATTCATGATATGAATCTACCATTATCAGCTCATAATGCTCCCATTGCTGGTACACAGACCTCTTCTCTGTGAGAGGGAGTAGGCTGTAATCGACCACACAGGCACAGTGCAGCTGTCACATGTCTTAATTTTTTTGTTACAATGAGTCGACCGCTAACACCAAAAATTCGGTCCATGATTTTCACTTCGAAGTCAAGATTTCAATTGTTTAGACTTTATTTTGTTTTGTTGTGTAAATATAGAACTTTTGAAAGTTTGATTTTGATGGTTGTCAGTACTTACTAGATTGTTTCATCACCGTCATTTGCTTCTCATCTATTCAGGGTTTTTGTACTCCCTATTGTGCCATTCATGTGTGTGCCAATTCTAGCTCATTCATCTTTTTCGCTTAACTTCTTTCATCTATTGTCTCCCAGTACTTCTATGTCAATGTGTCAACATACTCTTCCAATAACGCAGTTGGCTACTTTGTTAAATTGGTGTATTTTAGATTTCGTTGATGTTTCTTTCCCGTTCTTTCAATAATATCACTTTCCAAGTTACTTGCTAGGTAACGTATTTAAACCGTAGTTTAATTTCTTATGCTTTTATTTCGTAAGACATTCCTAAGTTTTCATTTCATTCCATTAATTTCATTGATAGCGCACAATCTTCGGACTTACGCTCAATTTCCATTAGTTTCACTAAATTAAGTCTAAATTAAAATACATCATAAAAACAAACTAGTCAAATACTTTGTAACTTATTCTCAGTATTTTAGAGTAATAACTCAATTGATTAGCATCACCAATAATATCGTAGTTTGCACAGCCGTTAGCGGCAACCCATATTTGAATTTAAAAAAAATGTTAGTCTCAGCTTTTACTAAAACAATATAGAAGCTACGAATTATATTATGTGAAGAAACGTAACTCTCATACAGTTGCCGCTTTGAGTTTGGAACCCGGTTGACTCACTGACAGCTATACCAACGAACACTCACACTCGTTCAAAGTCACACTCATTCAAAGTCAATGCGCGCATTCGATTGGTCGCGTCTGGGGTTACGCGGGTTGTTCATCCGGATTTTTCCGGTGTTTTTGCCTCCCGTCCGAACTTGCTCCGGTCTTGTCATTTGTCCGGACTTTTTGAACTAACGAGATTTATTAGTAAATAAAAAAAGTTTAAATATTACTGAAAAATAAAGTTTAAAAGTTAAATGTCCGGACTGTTTTTGCAAATGTCCGGCTTTTTGTCAGGACCTTTCAAACGTTGAAATGGTAATCCTAGTCGCATCAAGGTCATGTCACGACATGATGCTCAGGAGACGAGTGGATGGAGATTCGCCGCTGCGCGGGTACAGGTATAGTTTGTTCCGAAAGTATTTGATGCAAACATAATCAAATGGATCAGAAAACGTACCCGTGGAAACCAATTTGAAGTGCCGCTTGTAAAAATTGAGAGCTATGATTTGATTAACTGAATCACCTTAAAAATGTGTTTAATTTCACACTTGAGGTTAATTTTATAACCTCAATTTTAGTCAATGATGTTTGATTTAATAAGTCAAACAAAAATTGTTGGAAACAGTCGTGAGATATAAAGTTGAAACCTTCTAAATACAGATGAATATGTTCCTAATTCCCTTTAGTGAGTAAATGCGTAAGAATGTAACCTGAACAGGGTTTGTTTACACTTTCACCAGATACTTCGGAACAGACCATACACATTTGCGATACAATTTGAATTACATTTCTTCACATTAATATTCGGAGTATAGAATGTTCTCTAGTGTTTGAGTAAACGCTTTAGAAGACCATTATACAGGGTGTGGCGTAAGTAGTGGTCCACCGTTCAGTATTCGATGAACCAGATAATTAACTATGGCAATTAAAATAATTAACTATTTTTAGTAGTAAGTTTTTTTTTACAAAAATCGCTCTTGAACTTGATGGTGTGTTAAAAATTAGGGTTAAATTAGAGAAGAACCTGAAGAAATGAGCTGAATTTACATAAAAAATCATAATTTATCATGATAGCTCTAGTATTCAGCAGTAAAAAACAGAAATCAAAATTAAAAAATAATGGTTTTTTGTTGAAATTACAAACGAATTTGTAATAAAAGGTAGAAATTTCGTAAATAAAAGACAAAAAGGATATATTTTCGGAACCCTTGGTAAAAATGGTTAAAATTATCTGGTTTATCGAATCCTGAACGGTGGACCACTACTTACGCCACACCCTGTATGTAGTAGTTGATATAATATATTGTACACTTTTTGATGTGAGTCTATTTATCTATTTTTCTATGGTTGTAGACTAGAACTAGACAAAAATAAAATGTATTTCAACAAACTTTGTTTCGCATTGGATTTTATAGGATGTGGTTTTAAAACGTGGACGTTATTTATAGAAATGTTTCTCTTCTTTCTTCATATTAAATACATTTTTAGTTTTAAATTCATTATGGTTAGTGATGTTACTTAATTATGCAAAAATATTGTGTTCTCGTTCATGTTAATTTAACGTTTTATGCTAGTCAATGTCTGTGGCTTTGCTCCAGTCTCTTTTTATACTTAAACATTATTAAGACGGTAGTTCATACATGACTGAGCTCTCTTGTTTGTTGATTTACAAATACGTACGATCTATACATTGTTAATAATTGTTGTTTTAGTGTCTTATTTGCCCTGCTTCTTGTCTCTCTTTTATTTATCTTTTTCCCAAGAGACTTTGTTCCCAATAGAGCTCAACGTATTTTCAAAGCCTCTTCCCAATGTTAGATTTAAACTTTTTACGTTAGTTGTATTTTTTTATATTTCTATGATAAAGATTTTCTGCACGGCCACGATTTAAAACCTCCTCTCTTACTAAACAAAATTATGCTCTGTAAAATTTCTTCATAGGAATGAGTTAAAAAAAGAAATGTGTGTGCTAATAGAGTGCCTTGTGGGACACTCTTCTTGAATGTTTGAAAACAAGGTATTTTAACGACTCGAGTATTATATACGATTCGAATACTGTGATAAAGTAAGAGACGGGATTTATTCCTTCGAAAAAAAAATGTTGTGTAAATGAAAACGGTGGAAAGTTTAATGTCAATGCTATCAAATGCTTATGTCAGTTCGACATCTCATGTTTTTCTATTTTTCCGTTTATTTTTTATTTTTGTGATACATTTCTTTTATTAACAGCCCGTTTGCATGTGATAAAATGATGGTATAAATATATACTTAACTCTGACCATTGTAAGGAATTCGTGAACTGTTTAACTTATCTATCCTTGATGTAATGAATGTAATATTTAGCTCGTCTCTTGTGAGAGCAGTATTTCAATATTGGTGTAAAGTGCCATAATGCTGCCGCCTAATTGAAGGTTTAACTGATCAGAACCGATCATATAATTATTTCCATAGAATTTCAAATACAAACCGGGGCAAATGTATCATTATGGTACTTGTAGATTTAAGTCAATTTATCAATCCTTCTCTGTACGTGTATTAATGTATGTGTGTCTATATCTGTTTAGAATGCAAGAGACGGGCTTCAAGTTCACTTGTTCAGATCCAAATGCAAATGGGTGTGAATCTGTGATTTTATATATATTTTAAATTTAGTTATATGACTTGCAAATGTTATGATTTTTGTACGTTTAGTTAGCTACACGTGTTTAGTCTAATGTACTTTATCTGTGATTTCTTTTGTTTAGCATAACTTTCGTGTAACTCAATGTGTACGTGGAAATAAATATTTGTGTAACAGTGCATTCGTGTTTTCTTTACGAATTGTGTTTTTTTTTAAATCTAATCTTCCTTTCGGCACCATTATCGTCACTCATAAAATGTTACACAGTCTGTATAATGTTTCTAGTTTCGATCAACATCTTTCAACGTCTTTAATGACTTTTAAGGTACATAGGTCTCATACCAGCTGAGTTTTTTTAAAGTACTAAAATCCCTCTACATCCCGTCTAATTGCACATATTTTCAGCACTACGTGACACCTAAATAAAGTGGCTCGTAACAGGTCACTGTTGGATTTCGAACGCTCGGCTCATCGCCGAAAGTCGAATACCCAGACGGCAAGCGGGCATAATAATAATGCAGTTGCGAACTAAAGTTCCAACCCTAAAACTCGTTAAACTTCTTTTCAGATTAGGTGCAGTTTCATATAAGGTTCATCATACGATCCCACAGATTTAACAGGAGCTTTCGATAAGACTGGATTTATTTATTGATTTTTTATTTATTTTCAAAACACTCTGTCTATTTTACAGTTTGTTTTTAGCCATAAAACGAAAACCTCTCAGGGTTTATCTGTATGCTGGCGGCGGGCGACGAGGCGCTGATTCAAATTTTACAACAATGTTAATTACTACAATGATGCTTACTTACAATACAATAATTTTATAATGATGATAATAATTTATAGGTTCATTAGTTGGAGAAATGTTGTGTAAGGAAACGTTTTGATTTGTATTTATAACTTTTCGAACTCGTTTTGTATAACGTTTGCAAGTCTTCTGGAAGATTGTTAAGAAAAAGGTACTAAATATTCTGCAACCCCATCCCGTACACACTATCGAATTTTGGCAGGATGTATTTAGGTATTTTTCAGTGGTAGTCAGGTTAAAAAAAAAACTATTTTTTCAAAATCACCGCCCTTATCGATATAATTGGTAAAAGCATTATCTACGAAAACGATACCACTGAACCTACATCAATAACAATACACAATAAAAATAAATAAACTAAAAATAAAATCCATTTGAAACAGACACGCTATGAAACTTATTTTTAACATCAATTTGTGAATGAGTTGCATTTGTTTTGATCGTAAATTTTTATATTCTGTTCAAACCCTGAAAGCTTTTTATATTTATCCTGAAGATGTATTTTGAACTATAGTCAGCAAAGCTCGTCATGTGACTCTTATATCGTTGGGATAAGGTGTACATTGCAATGACTAACGCGAGTTTGTGAAATACAATATCTGTATATTTGATTTATGTGAACGATGAGTGATTGACTTATGAAGACAAAGTGCTGTATCCTTTTTTGGGTGGTCAGGAGTTGTGATGGGATGTAGTTTGGGAGTTTCCGTGTTTTGTATTAATACGTACATATTATTAAATGACGTAAACATCCCATTTTTAAGGACGAAACCAGTTCGAGTTGATGGACAATAAGTTAGAGGAATATAATAGTACTATATACTATGATAGTCGCAAGCCTCATAATCAACTGACTTGACAATAATTTATGTTCTCCGCCAGTTAGTTATGTGTGTAAGTAATATGCTAAATAATCATGAAATTATCCTTTAGATGCCTTTTACGGCAACCATATAGGTATATCTGGGGCTAAGCCTTGTTAATCCTTTCTTTTAAAAATCATTCGTCTTGTGCTTCGTTGATTTAAATCCTCCCTACAATTTTCGTTGTGTCCTTGAGCTGTCTGACTTCTGGCATATTAACGAATCAGATTTTATCACAATCAAACATTTTGACTACAATTAAATATTTAATTTCGCCATATTCAACTTCATAATCACTTCATTCTTCAGCCCCATTCTCACATTTTTCTCTTTTATAAATCTACATTAAGAAAAGAATTTCGCCCCCATTACAATATTATGCATACACGAGTGCCCAACAATGAGGATATAGGAATCCAAATTGTTAGAAAAATGATGCGTGATCAATTGCATGGAAAAATACTTCCGATTGTGGAGGGGCTGGGGTTTTGTTCCGCGATTGTAGCCACTTTCAAGTATGTTTAGGGGTAAACTGAATTTCGTACTCGTGCTCTTTAGGGTCATCCATCATTTGCCCAACCTTTTCCCAAATAAGTGCGGACTGATTATCAGTCTAACCAGATTTCGGTTCCCGAAGAAAGAGTTATACGGGTTTCCAATTAGGAAATTCAGTTCTATTTAGCAGTCAGTCGGTAGCAGTCTGAGATCGATAACCTAGTTAATTTAACTAGGCATTAGGCTTGCTTCCTACTACATGGGATCTTAAAGCCTATGGCCAGTCATATTTGGCAAAAAGTTGATGCAAGTTGTCAAGTTCTGTAGGTACGCCTTTTTTTTTTTTTTTGAGGGTAGGAAGTCATCAATTTACTTCTCCCGCTCTGGGTGGAGCGGGAGGGCGTGTCAGACTCTTACTGACTAAAACCCACCCGAGTTCCTTCAGTTGCCTGTGCCAGGGGCCACGGTAACCCTTCCGGACTTACCCGCAACCGCGGCAGGCATCGGCCCTAGCGGACCCCGTCATTGTTGCTGACATCTCTTTGAGGCGCGCGTGGAATACAACGCGCCGTCGACACGGGCCTGGTCCTTATCGGACGCGAGAGATCGTCACTGCCAATCGCCTGCACGAGGACACGGTGGTGCTCCGCCCAAGCCGGGCAGACCTCCACCGTATCCTCCGGGCGATACACACAATGGTGACACCCGGGCGTATCCGGAACAGGAACCTCCCGAAACAACCGTGTCCGGTGAGGACCTGCGTCAGGCGGAAGGTGAGGACGCCGTGGCGCCGTTTATCGCCGCAATTGTGGCGTGCCCAACGCTGGGTTGCGACAATTGCACTCTCCATGCCGCCCTGAGATCCCGCCGGAGCTCGGTCCGCTGTACCGTGATCACTCGCGGCAGCGGAGTTACGCCCCGGCGTTTCGCCTCCTCGCGCCACTCCCATATGTGCGCGAGGACTTTTGCCTCCAGATCCCATGGCGGTAATCCGGCAAGGAGGCTGGCCACCTCACCGGAGACCGTACGGTATCCCCGGACCAGCCGGGTACGCCTGCCTGTCTCTTCATAGACGTGATGTTGTTATCTTTAATCATATACTATAGTGGTCATGTGGAGAGGTCGTGATCCTAACTATTTGTGAAAACGCTTCCATATTTTGATTGGGCCACAAATCTAAGGAAAATTAGCCAAAAAAGCTAGTCAATAAGGACTATATTATGGCTAAAAGAACTGGACCTTGGACCTTTCTAGATTTAGACCGTTTGACCCAAGGACAAAGACATTTCAGTTATATTTATACACATCATTTTACCACTATACATTCTCGATAGCAGAGCAAGGCCTCTTTCCACGCGCAGCGGTGAGAGATACCAAAATACAAGGAGTTGTTCTTAGATATATTTATATTGTTAATGGAGCTTTTATTATTGTTTATTTTCATTGGAAATGTGTTGTTTAAGATAGCCATTGTGATGGATTTGAATGTGAAATCTAAAATTAAATGTCGGCAGGCTCTTACTCAGATTAACAGATACGTATATATAACTATAGAACTAAGAAACTGTAACAATACGGCAGTTATTTAATTTTCTGTGTATCTCTACAGACAACCCTAGTAATAACTATCTGATCCTTCTGGATTCAGACTGCCTTGTCAGTCTAGTGGTCGCTGTTCAATTCTCAGATTGGGCAAAGTGTTATTGGGTTTTCTCATCAGGTCTCGGTAGTGGAGTCTGGATTTGTGCCTGGCGGCAATTGGCTCGCCCCCTACTGCCTACATGGGACTTTGAAAAACAACTGGCGAAATGTGGGTGTAGGTACCTAGGTACTATAGATACACCTTTGCCTAAACCCCCTGGGAATACAGGCGTGCTATTATGAATTCAGGATTCTAAGGTAGTGAAGTCACTTCGTACAATTTTGCCTCTTGGAAGCTCCACTTCACAAATCACAATTTTTTCCATAACAAAGACCTCTCCACCCCCTTCTATATTCGTCCATTAGCGGCTCGATTGACGTTCGTATCGCCTCATAATACACCAGTAGTAGAACGACTCACGAGGCAGGCGCACGACTGTGAAAGGTAAAATCTGTTCATGAGAAAACTACTCACGAGGCGCTATTATGGTAGTTGGAGGGTAGGTAGGGATAGTTATTATTGAGTTTTTAAATTTAAGCTAATAAAAATGATGGAATGAGGCCAAAGACCAAGGTGTTTTTCGGTGCTTTATCAATCTCGGGAGTTAAGTTAGAATAAGAAAGAAAGAAGTTTTAGTTTACTGGTTTGGAATAGTAGGTACTCGATGTCTATGATATTATTTCATATATTTTTTTTAACCTGAGTAACTGTGATTGGCAGAAATGACTTAGTTGGGCTGTCTGCCTCCCAAAGAAATCCTACGAGCAGCTCTAGGTCTAGGTCTAGGATCTATAATCGAAAAGATATGCCATTCAGCAAGATTGGTAGCGATTGGTGCTCAGGGGACTATGTCCAGCAGTGGACTATTGAAGACTGATGATGACGGTGATGGTGGTGCTCAGGCTGCGCTCAATTTGAGTAACATCTCGTGGAGGCTCTTATATGTATATCTAGGTGCATAAACTCACTTTTTGTTATGGGGTAAGGTTCAATTAAACGAAAGTCACGTGCTTCGATCCTACGGATCTTCAAATATATTTTAAGCTTATGATAGAGAGATAGACTTATTTACAGATAATCTATACATGTAATTGATTGAATGAATTTTTGTCCGTTTATCTGTCTGGGTGTATACGTTCCGGATTGGCGCAAAAACGGCTGAACGGATTTGGATGAAATTTGGGTATACTTATAATCCCGGTGGTACGTTCCCGTGGGGTATTTTTCGACATCTATGTGGGCGAAGCCGCGGGAAATAGCTAGTCCAATTTAAAATTGCGCGCCTTTCCACTTAGTTACACATTTAAATTGTTTGTATCGAACACTATTGTGGGCGCGCAACTTAAACTAAGACGTTCTCCCCCAAACTGTGCGCTGTCTGGGACCACCTGGTTTCGAGTCTTTCCTACAACTTAAATATGTTGTACCAATTACAAGTCAACACCACACACAATGTAATACGTCGCCTTTTACACCATAAAGATTAGCACAATTTACATGAACGTGAAGGTCTCCGTACCACTCCGTATAACTTACCGATACGTTATCAGTACATTTTGTTCGGCGCTATCTCGGAAACTATATAAAACTAACGAACCGTGTTTGTTTACAGATTATTTGGTGTTTGTTATTAGTAAGTGGCGCTGGTGCATTGATGGGAAATTCATGAGTTTAATCTGTATTGGGGAAATTGTGATAGTTTCTTTTATTTTTGCTTTTGTCTAATTTTAACCGTCGGCGATGACATGGATCCTCTATAAGCGCTTGCAGATCCAGACAATGCTATCAAAACACTAGGTACAGACTTGGCAAATGGACCGGTGATCATCGCAGTTATAAGTGCAAAGGAGCATCAAGTTACAACCTAACCTAAATAAATAAATTAAGCAACTCTAAATAGGCAGGTACTTCTTTCACTATTCGCGAAGCAGTTACCATTCGTAGCTGAATGAGCGCCGTGAACCATATGCAGCTTATACCTGAGGGCCACGTGAGGAATGTCCCGTTGGTCTCGTGGTTGCAAGCGCGACTGCTGAGCGTGGGGTCCTGGGTTCGATTCCCAGGTCAGGCAGTGTTATTGGGGTTTTCCATTAGGAATTTCTTGGTTACCGGTTTGATATCCCCGTGCCTCGGAAAGGACGTTAAGCCGTTGGTCCTGCGCCTGATCTCTCTCCGGTCGTGTCGGGTTGCCGTCTCATCGGACTATGAGAGTGAGGAAAGAGAGAGTGCACCTGTGTCTGCGCATAAACTTGTGCACTTTGATATCTCCCGCGCCAATGGCTAGTCTCCATTAACATTGACCACCATGGCCGAAATTCGGTCTGGGGGACTAGCATTATACCTGAGGGCATAGACAAACTGATTTTCTATCAGCTATAACAATGATGGGAAAGTCAAAAAGCTGACAAGCTACCGAAAAGTTTACGTCAATCCTCTTGAAAGTCGTGTTTGAAGCGCTTTCAATGCACACAGCTATTCACAACCATTCGATAGGCTCCCGTGGCGAATCTAACATGAATCAATGTTATCGAAGAAGTCCTCTAAACGCTATTTACAAACTGGTTTCATATTTCTGACTGACCGAATCCTTGACAATTCGAAAGTGCCTGTAAATGGTTTAATTGAAACAAATTCTTTGAGCTTGAGTTCAAATCCGAAACCTGAAAATTTTGACAGTTTAAACCAAGCCAAGTCTTTGTCTTCTTCAGATCAGCACAAAAGTCTTATTTATATTTCTAAAATAAAACTAATACAATGCTTCACATCTTTGAGTGATGCGAGAGCTTTTAGCGGCGCGTGCGCACGATGTGAGTGATTCCGGCAGTTATAGCGTTTGATGTGCCGCTTTGATTTTATATTGGTAAGATGATACATGTGCCTATAAGTTTCAGTGAATGGGAATGCGGATTTAAGGATTTTTTTTATAGAAGAAAACACAGCCTTGCTTTAGAAAAGGGTATGTAAAAGAGTCTATTCCAACACACACTCCAATTCTTCAAAATAACAACGGTTATTCTTTAACTGTGGAGCTTTCAGGTTTACCTACACAAATTCATAACGACACACAGCAACAACATTAAGATCAATTGGCCAAATGTTCCACAAAATCGCTTCGTAAACGTGCACCCCTCACCACTTCCTCGAGTTTAAGCAAGGAAGAAGAAGCGAAACAACAAATTCCGTAACACGTCTCCTGTCTGTTTATTTATAACAGGATATTAGGTACCTAGTGATCCGAAACGAGGTGATCCGCCAGAGAACCAAGGTAACCAACTTAGCCCAAACACTAAGCAAGCTAAAGTGCCAATGGGCTAGCCACATCTCTCGTAGAATCGACAATCGTTGGGGAAAACGAGTTTTAGAGTGGAGACCGCGCTTAGGCAAACGTAGTGTGGGACACCCGCCGGCCAGGTGGAGTGACGACTGGCGAAAGGCGGTTGGCAGAGACTGGATGAGGAGAGCCGAAGATCGGGTTCAGTGGCGTTCAATAGGAGAGGCCTACGTCCAGCACTGGACGAATATAGGCTGATGATGATTACCTAGTTTCCCATGGTAGCCTCTTGGTCATTACATCTTCCGGCAGTACCAACTTTGTATGCATTCAAAATTCTTGGCTAACTAAAAATATGCACACAGTTGTCTTTAGTCATTCGGGGATATACCTAAACATAAAAAAAATACCCTACAATCACCCATACATTCAAAAGATTAGGAGATTACACACCCCACGATGTTCCCAATGATTTTATTACTGTATAATCTAATTACCTATACATAATGTAGATTCTTATCGGTCACACATATGGCGTTCCTGATCTATGGTAGTGATAGCACGGCCAGTGGGAAAGACCTTTGATGGCTAAGTGGTGCAAGGGAAAAAGAGGTAAATTTAAATTGGCGGTGTAGTCACCAGTTTTATGGACCTACGTGTTGTTGCAATGAGGTTGGAAGATAGGGATCATGTTATTATGGATACTAGAGGCTAGTTTCAAAGATTAGCATCCAAATTAAATAATTTATGTTGGCCATGAGATTATTAACACAAAAATCAACGCCCGTTCCTTCCCTGTACGAAAAGAGTCGAGAACATTTATTTATATAATACTTTATTGTACACCAGAAAATACATAACAAACATTATTCTACTGATTATAATAATATTGAAAGTCAAACTGTGCAGACCATCAGTACCTACTTTTTGAATTACATATTAATTAGATAATTCTTTAAAACTCTCGCACTTCAGCACTTCCTAGTGCTTTAGCTGAGAAGAAGTGGCGCAACAAAATCCTCAGCTAATTAGGTGGTAGTAAGTTAATATTAGTATTTTAAACTTTATTTGGCACACAGAGCACAGAATCGCCACGCCGCGCGCCGTCGCCTGCGCCGGCAGCGTCTAGAGAGACGGCAGTGCTAATGTAATTCGTGGCGCCGAAAGTGCGTTGAGCGCACAACGGATACGGTTGCCATTCAAAGCCCTCAGTTTCTTTGGGTAGGTATGTCATTTGTGTCGTAGTGCGAGTAAACCGGTGTCACGCTTGGTTTGTATGGACAAAAGTTCTCTGTGATTTAACATTATTGATTGAATTCATAACAATATCAATATTTCCAACTATCACGCTATCCCCCAACGAGGTGGGCAGTCCACAAACCAGTGATGAGTCAGTCTTTATATTCAATTTGAACCCCACAGCAAGTCAAATAGATTACTGTACGATTATGCGTGTGCGGATCGAACACAACCCTCGCTAATTAACTAAATGTATGTGCAGTGGGAGGTACAGGGCGATGTTTTAGAGTTTTTTCTACCAATTTTAATTTTAGTTTGTTTTTACCCACTGACCTCCTTGTGAGAGGAAGTAGACCGAATCCACCATGCTCGCCAATGGGTTTCACATGCTAACGAAATTTCTCCTCTAGGGCCGTTTTCTCAGGGCGTTTTCCTATTTATAGTGCTGTGAAGTGCCTGCCTGATTTTTATGTTATTTGTGTGGTAAACAAGCCGGGCATCCACCTGATGGTAGGTCACCTTCACAACAGCAATACTTG
Source organism: Brachylomia viminalis (assembly GCA_937001585.2). NCBI lineage: Eukaryota > Metazoa > Arthropoda > Insecta > Lepidoptera > Noctuidae > Brachylomia > Brachylomia viminalis. Next base: position 20,552,405 of record OW443317.2, read on the forward strand.
AGGCATCACAGGTGCGATACCATATCAGAGACAAAGACGAAATTGGCGACAAATACGATGTATATTGGTTATAGTACTAAACTTCCCCGGATGCAGGATGAGGTAATAACCAGACTATTCTTTAAGGCTCCGTGCACGAAAAATACCCTCTTTTGTCAAGTTATCTAATTGTGAGAAACCTTAAAATCATTGAAACGTTGTGTCTGTGTGACTATAAAAGTACAGTTTTTTGGCGCTAAACTATTCGCGTCAGTCACAGCTCTTGTTAATAGTTTCATGACTTTTGCGCTCTCGAAAATATATTTTACCTTTAATTTACTTAATGAAGATATTGTATTATTATAAAATACAATTAGCTGAAGATTAACGTGTGATTTTTAAACTTCTTTACTTACTTCGTTTACTTAATAATTGGAAAAAATATATTACTGACTGGTTTTTTTCGAAAAATTGGTTTTTTCAACATGGTTTTTCAGCTACCTATATTTTGCATTGAAGTTGAAAAAAGTGGTCCAGCAAGTAGGTAGACTATATAATGATGTTGATAATATCTTCGTACGTTCAAAATCAAAAGTAGTTTCAAGTAAAAAAATGATCAGACGTCAGTCTCGCGCAATATTTTGGAAAACTTGTTGTGAATATTAGTGCTTTTCCACGAATACTAAATTTATTTGAAAAATCCCTTTCAGCCACATGCAAAATAAAGAACTCGACTATTCAAATTAAAAAAAAATATATAATTTAAATTCTTTTTCCCTTTCTCACAAATAGTGCACGAACTTTTTCAAAATCAGTCTATTTCGTGCACGGCCCGCTCATAATCCTGTTTTGTGGTCGCCGCTGCATCATGTGTTATGTAGACAGGTACATATCACATCTCTATTATGTAGGTGTCATCTCAGTATTTATCCCCTTCCTAGCCATATACTAACCTATTTTTTTCACACAATCCATCCATCGTTTCCTAAGCCTAGTTTTGTTACCCTATTTTTTACGTTACCAGTATATTCGACGCAAATAAACGTATTTTACATGAGGTGCATTATCCAGGCATACTTCAACAAATATTCCTAAGGATCCACACTCCCCACTACACGTCACGCCCCATCCCTATTTGCTCTCGATACATCTCAATTGCCCTATTTAGAGACTGTCACACGCATACAGATGCCGCAGAACAAACAAAAAAGGCAAACAGAGACCGATCGTCAGTGTTGCAAACACGTAGGCACATGGAACTATTGTGTCTGCTTGAACGCAGTTATATCTGGGGTAGGTATAATAGGGAAATACCTGATCTTATAGTATTATTTTGGATTATTTATATATTCTTTATTGAACACCACAAAATACATAACAAAAAATAAATTGAACACTACAAAATATACAATGGGCGGCCTTATCGCTTTCTGCGATCTCTTCCAGGCAACCTTGGAATGGACAGTGTTGCCTGGACATAAAATACTTCTACTTTGATACTACCGTTTACTTACTTACTTTTTTACTTTTCTTCTTGGATTCTACTTTGACACACCCTGAAAAGAGTCATGAGTTTAGTCTCTTTATACTTCAGTTTTTTTTGGAGCTGTAGGTAGGTTGGTATTTAATTCATCAAATTGTGCAATTGAAACGGTTCTTTAATACAACTCTTTTCTCGAATTACAACCTCCGATTAAATTCTCTTTAATTTTCGTTTACTTATACATTTTACACATATTTTTCATGTACACTGCACCGTCGAAATTCCCTAACAGCCAATAGTCGAATGAGAAATTCAGGACCTCAAGATCCACGGATGCTCTATTCCCCAACTCTGTGATGACAGATGCTAGTAGGTAAACCAAACATCATCAGTAAACAGAAACTCTATACGTTGCAGAGTATCGTGTGTACAGATAAGTACAACACCCTGTAGCGTGCTGGCCAGCGGTAATGGGTGAGACATACGGTAAGGTAGGATGGGTGACTTGTTGGGACGCTATAGGTAACTTTCCTATCAGTTTCGAGAGTTTGTATTTATTATAATCATCAAAAGATTGTATACTTGTTAATTTATGTAAGCAAGACTTGGAAGCAGGACTTGGTTAATTTATTTGCACTTGGTTTTTTTTTTCTCCAGCTTCTCGAGATTAACATTGTTTATTTATTTATTTAGTACATGGAGGACTTACGGCTAATAAAAACAGACAAAAAAGGAAAGCATAGTCACCAGAAAGCCAATTACAAATCGTCACGTATAGACTTATAATAATAATATATGGTGTGAGGACAAAAATAAAAAACACATCGCCTTAGTTAAAGTAAGAAGCAATATAAATACTTGGTTTACAATAATATGACTGAAATAACAGAGACAATAATAAAAACTAAAACAAATATGTAATATAGTCTACCGCTAATTGAAAAGCACCTTCTAGCCGAATTCACACTAATAGTGAATAGATCAAAATATTCCTTGCATAAATCATTGAAATTTCTGCTTGCGCGCTAAATATAACTGTTCTGCCTATAATTCGAAGATGTATGAGGTACACGTATGGGTGGATTAAAATGAAGTGGAATTATTAATTATTCACATCTAAACATTACAACAATTTAATTGTTTCTATCTCACAAATCTTCACTCACACCACAGAACATTTTATTCGTCACCCCACTCCCCTGTATACCACCGCGCCCACCTGGCCTCTCCTGGCCTCCCCTAGCCTACCCTGGACAATCACAATTATATGAACATTAACTTCTGCCGGCACGTCACTGCGTACATTATGACGAGGTGTGGCGTGATTACTGCTTGTTAGTTAGTCACTTTCTGATGGTTATGATATGGAGAGGATCAGGAAATTGGAAAATAACGCTAAATGTTCAGGGGATTTTAGAAAAGAAATACGTACCTACGTTAACCCGTTGGTCCCGGCTGTCCTTCGTAGATCTTTGACAGTCGTTACGGGTAGTCAGATAACGAGTAGGCACATAGGCATTCGCTCCATGTAAAATACTGATATTCAACGACGGTTAGACTGGAAGCCGACCCCAACATAGTTGGAGAAAATAGCCAGGCAGATTGATAGTTTCGGGTCTGAATGTCTAGTGCGGTCTATCTATAGGATTAGCTCCTCGTGTAGTGATGCATATAAATGTAGATATTGACCAGTCAATAGACTACGGACAGAACGCACAATCATATGAAGATTAACTTCTGCCGACACGTCACTGCTCACGTTTGACGAGGTGTGGCTTGTTAGTTAGTCACTATCTGATGGGCACGTTAGGGGTAGGATCAGGCGCGAGGAGGTGAAACGCCGGGGCGTAACTCCGTTGCCGCGAGAAATCACGGCACAGCGGACAGAGCTCCGGCGGGATCTCAGGGTGGCATGGAGAGTGCGACTGTCGCAACCCAGCGCTGGGCACGCCACAATTGCGGCGATAAGTCCCCTCTTTGAGGAGTGGCTAGAGAGGCGACACGGCGTCCTCACCTTCCGCCTGACGCAGGTCCTCACCGGACACAGTTGTTTCGGGAGGTTCCTGTTCCGGATAAGGCGGGAGAAAACGCCCGGGTGTCACCATTGTGTGGATCGCCCGGAGGACACGGTGGAGCATACGGTGAAGGTTTGCCCGGCTTGGGCGGAGCACCGCCGTGTCCTAGTGGAGGCGATTGGCGGTGGCGATCTCTCGCGTCCGGCTCTGGTCCAGGCTATGGTGCGGAGCGAGAGGGGTTGGGAAGCCGTCACCTCCTTCTGCGAAGCAGTAATGCTCGCGAATGAGGAGGTGGAACGCGTGAGGGAGAGACAAAATTCGCGCATAAGGGCGCGAATTATGCCTAGCCGCCGCAGGAGATGCCCTGGGCGTCGGGAATCGCTGGCTGATTCCCGGCCACCGTAGGCGCGGGCTTGTGAACGGCGAGTAATGGGCGGCTCGCCGTTCGATAAGGACCAAGCCGGGGTCGATGGCGCGTTGTGTTCCACGCGCGCCTTAAAGAGATGTCAGCATCAATGACGGGGTCCGCTAGGGCCGATGCCTGCCAGGGTTGCGGGAAAGTCCGAGAGGGATACCGTGGCCCCTGGCACAGGCAACTGAAGGAACATGCGCGCGTGGGTTTTAGTCAGTAAGAGTCTGACACGCCCTCCCGCTCTGAAGTTATTTGATGATATCCCACCCCCAAAAAAAAAAAAAAAAAAGGTGAGGGTCAGGAAATTAGAAAAATACTTTTCGGTATTTTTGTCTATGCTGCTAATAGTCCATGTCTTCATATAAAGATGGGCAGATAGTTATCAAAATTAGTTAAAGGAGTTATCAGATGCGTTCGTCATACTGAAGTTTGAGCCTAAATGATGCGTCCAGCCGTGGTGGCCAGTGGTAACGGCCCTGACTTACGTATCGTAGTTGGTGGGTTCAAACCCAGGCAGGCACTGTAGTTTGTATAATTTATTTAATCACCACTACTCTCAAAACGGTGAAGGAAAAGATCGTGAGGAAATCCGCCGTGACTTACACCAACCTGCACTGGGCCCGAGTGTTGGATTACGGGCCACTCCGCCTCCACAGAGAGCAGGCCTGACTCCCAGTGGTAACATTATAGGCTAATTATGCTATCTATGCATACGCCACAACTACAATCAAATCTAGCTTTGAGTCCTGGCACTAGGACTTCCACTATTAATTGGTAATAATGGTGATGGTGTTAATGGTCTGGCTGTTTGTGTATGTAAGTTTAAATGTTTGTAAACGCACCCACGATACAGGAGAAATTCCTAACTACAACAGCGTCCTCCTGTTTTCCAACTAAAAACAGCGTAACAGGCATAATACGGGTTGCAGACCAAGAGCTAAGCTAAGTTAGTTTAGCTTAGCTCGCATAGCTGACGCAGTTTTCCATACTTGTGTTCATAGTTTGCGGTCTGCACACAAGTATGAAAATTTACCTCAGCTGCGCGAGCTAAGCTAAACTAACTTAGCTTAGCTCTTGGTCTGCAACCGGCATAAGGGTCCATCCATGTTAATAACTGAACTGTCTGTGGAGCAGATACAATAGTATCATTTATCTTCTCGGAGTTGGAAACAGTAGAGGTCGTGACTTGATACATAGCTGCAAGTAAAAAAAAATGTCCTGTGTCTAGAATTTAAAACTTAAAAACAAAGACAACACACAAAAAGATAATGTTACCTACATAATAATTATTCCCGAAAAATTCACACAATTCAAGAGTCCGTTACGCCGGTCCCTCACAGTGCGTAGGTACCCTCGACGAGGGAGAGGGCGGTAAAAGCATATTTATGTTAGTTCCTGATTGACGATGATGGCTTCCCCTTGGTTAGAGCCGGTGCGGGGAGGGTACGGCGAATGGTAGAGAACATTTTGTTTAGAAAGATTTTTAGGTCCAAGCGTAAGGTAAAAACTTTTGAATTTTTTGGTGGGAAATAGTTTCAGATCCACCGGTAGTTTAGTGTCACCGTGTAAGGTGCACTCCATTTGATACGGCAAAAAAGAGCCAATTTTATTTTTATTGTTTGTTCATAGGGTCTCCACTCGGAATAAATTATAAAAAATACTGCTGTACTTATTCATGATTTATTCCAAACGGGAACCCAGTAAAAATGGATTGTTTTGTTGCGCATTATTGAAAAAAACTTTTGCATCTTGAATTTGTCTTACCCTTTTTTTTGGGAAATCATCGAATGACTACTCCCGCTCTGGGCGGAATGAGAGGGCGTGTCAGACTCTTACGGACTAAAACCCACCCGTGTTCCTTCAGTTGCCTGTGCCAGGGGCCACGGTAACCCTTTCGGATTTTTCCGCAACCCTGGCAGGCATCGGCCCTAGCGGACCCCGTCATTGGTGCTGATATATCTTTGAGGCGCGCGTGGAACACAATAATTTGTCTACTTTTTAAAAAGATTCGATACCCACTTGCTGCGTTTAAAAAATAAGTTATAACATTAACTTATGGTTAAATACAACTTCTGCTTTAAGCAACGGCTAGTATTTTCTAAACGTTAACAATTCGCCGTATACAAGCGGCACCTGGTTCACTTAACGCACTCTACACTCTGCAGATTTTCTACAGGGGACATTATGGCAACATTTTACATCTGCAATGTATGAGAATGAGTGTATGTGAGTATGAATATAACCGTACTTACTCAAGTAGGAGAGTATGTATGTATGAGATAGTTGTTTGGGGAAATTAAAGTAATTTCTGGAGATGGAAAATTAAAGTAATTTTTGAAGATGGAAAATGAAGTAATTTTTGGAGATGAAAAATTAATTATAAATCTTTTCAGCCTTTATTTGATAATGTATGACCAAAATTGGATTCATAATTTAACTGCTAAGCTTAGATATGAGTATTAATTAGGTAATCTTAATGAAAATGCGGATCGATGATCGCAGCTTTTGGTGATAGCGCCCGCAGGGTAATTGTGGAACACAAAATGGCAATCGATCGCAATGCCTTTCACTTTGACAGTACAGGCACGTTATTTACGTTGTTGAGGAAACGAATTTTTCAAACCTATGAAGCATCTGTCATGATTTCCAAATATGAATAAGTTTTGTAGTGATTTTAAATACAAAATCTATGTGATTTGCCTCAAATGATTTTTGTATCAGTGTAGTCATGAAGTTTAAAAGTATCTCATTTGACAGTTACCGAAAAAGTACTAGTTTTATAACGAAACGGAATGGAAATATGATGTTTGGAGCATCGCCTAGTTTCTAACTTTTTTTTATTTTTTATTTTACATGATGTTTCCTTTGCCATTATAGATAATAATAAATATAATGCGACAAAGTAACTTAAAATATACTTAATTAGACCTTACATTCTCTGTCTACGCCTTACATGCTACACAGTACGTGGCCCTTGTTCTCTCTAATTCTCTTCGAGCTTCGAAATCAAACGGTTGTTTTCAACAAGTCTATATATTGATATTAAGTTGAGTACCTAATTAAATAGTTGTTCAAATATTGCTTTAGACCAGGTTTGTATGTGTGCAGGAATTGAAATACAGAAATGGATGTGTGAAAGAAAAAATAAAAGAAAGAGAAGAAATGAACTGGAAAAGGTGTGTTCATTTCACTATGGATGTCACGATATTTTACAATACCCTAAGGTCAATCACATGGTCAAATAATTGATTCCAATGAGAACATTACGGGTACGTATTTGAATATCGAAGATTAAAATACCTACGCTTAAAATACCAATGTTCAAAACATCGAAAATTTAAATATCGATTATATCAAAATGTCGAAAATTGTTATACCTAAGCTTAAAACGTCGAAGATTGAAATGCCGAGTGATTAAAATTTCGAATGATTCAAAATATCGAATGACATTATGCCTAAGTTCAAAATATCAACATTTCATACATCTAAATTCATAATATCTACGTTAAAAATACCTACTAGTTGAAATACCGAAAAAAAATTATATAGGCAGTATGAGTGTATTCATAAATGTAGGTAGATGTGAAATTCTCACACCCTGCAAACCCGTTGCTATTAAGAGTCATTAGTCTGTTTACTGCGTAAATGTAACGTACAGTTTATAGAATATTATAGATTTATTATGTCGGAACACGTATTAGAAGTTTTAAAAACTCAAAAAGGTGGATTTAAAGTGCATCTAAATGGTTTTACTTATACGAAAAATCGATGGAGCCAAGATAAAATATATTGGGATTGTGAATATAAAGTAAACCGTTTATTTAAGTGCAAATCACGATTAATAACCAACATTTTTACGGAAGTACATTGTGCAACATTGATATCGTGCAGTGGCGAACATAATCATGAAGGGAACCCTATGAGAGTGAGTGTCGCTGCTAACATTGATAATTTAAAAAGTAAAACGGCAGAACAACCTACCGTTAAAACTTGTCAAATATTACAAAATCATATTGCATCTACCAGTGCCGCTATTGCAACGAAGTTACCAACTAAATAATCTTTAAGGCAGATGATTATTCGTGAGAAAAAAAAACAACTAAAAATACCTATGGAACCCACAGAGTTCGACTTTGACATAGATTTCGAGTCGACAATGCTCAATAAAGCTAATTTTGTCATTAAACAAAGAATTTTTGCTCAAAATAAAAGGGTTGTACTATTTAGTACAAAGGAGTTAATGAAATATCTGAGTGAAGCAAATTACTGGATAATGGATGGTACTTTTGCAATCGTACCACAGATATTCCAACAATTATATACAATTCATGGTTCGATAAACAATCATGAAAAAACATTTCCTTTACTGTTTGCGCTTTGTACCCACAAAGATAAGCCGTCCTACGACATCATGTTTGATTTAATGATTGAGTACTGTACAGAAAATGAAATTGTATTGAACCCATCACATGTAATCTTGGACTTCGAAAAAGTTCCAGCCTTAAGTTTGCGCCAAAATTTCGAGTCAATTACTTTGAAAGGATGTTTTTTTCATCTGAGACAAATATTGTATCGTAAAATCCAAAAAGATGGATTGGCTTCAAAATACAATACCGACAATAAATTCAACCAGGAAATAAAGTGTCTTTTAGCGTTGAGTTACATTAACCATAATAATGTAGTTATGTATTTTAACGATTTAATAAAAAGTCTTTCAAATGACAGTCTCAGAATTGCACAATGGTTTGGTGAAAACTACGTCATTGGCAAAAATAACCAACAACCAAAGTATAGTCCAAACTTTTGGTGTCAAAATCACCAATCTACGATACCGCGCACTCAAAATAGTGCTGAATCCTTCCATCACCATATTAATGAAATATGTTCTAAAAGACATATTGGTTTTTACCGTTTAATATCAGAGTTAATGAAGGAAACAAAAGTAAATTTAATTGAAATTCAAAAAATCCTTAACGGAGAAACAGAGCCTAAAAAAAGGAAGAAGACGAAGTGTGCGAACACGATGAAAAAAATTAGTAACATATTGGAAAATATTACAGAGTACTCTTTTGTGGAATTTTAGACCGGTATTTTTATAGTTGATTTTTGACTTATGTTTTCGATTATTATTATTCAATAAAGAGAAGGATTTTTTGTTTAATATTTTGTATTATTGTCACTGATTATATTGTACATTTGCGTACAAATGTGTTTTATTTTGGGTTTTTATTATGTAAAAATAGGAAAGGAGGTTTTCCTTGTTTTTTTTGTAACCCACCTAGTAACTGATTACCATCTAGCAGCAAACAAGCATGCAGCAATCATGCAACATGCAAGCAAGCATGGTTTCTGTCACGGCTCCGGCGCTGCAGGGCTCCGGCAGTCCCACGCGAGCTTAACGTCGCAGATGGTCTAAACGCTCACCACCGCAGCTTCGGCTTGTTGGCCGGCTTCGCCGGCCAACCTCAGCTGCGGCGGCGGGTGTTAAAACCACCTGCTCCTCAGCTCGCGGGCTGCCTCGCCCCTCCGCGCCTACGCGATTCTAAATTACACTCTAGGGGTAGGGCAGACAAGACTACGTGGAGTCGGTTTTGCAGCGATACGTTTCTGTCACTAACTTTAGTAGCACAACATATTGACTTTCAAGAAAATATTTTAATTTAAAGACCTAAATAATACCTTCCCGATTGACCTATGCTTGTACACTAGACACTGATTTTCATGGATAAAATAGGTCAAAATTGTTCCAAAACCGAATTGGGGCACCCCGAATTTACGTAGTCTTTTGGCTGTTACCCCTAGAGTGTATATAAAAATCCGGAGGCGCGAAGGGAGGACAACCCCCGCCCGCTGTAACAAACTGTTCACCTCCGCAGCTTCGGCTTGCTGGTCGCCTCCGGCGACCAGCCTCAGCCGCTACGGCTCCCACGGGTGCCTATTCTTTGTTACGCAAGGGCGAAGGGGTTGCACTTCCCGTAGCGCCGGAGACGTTGCAGAAGCAACCTTTTTCCACTCATACTACTTACATCAAATTTTTTTCGATATTTTGTAGGTACGTATTTTTAGGGTGAATTAATGAATGTATTAAATGTTGAAAATTAACCCATTTTTACACGTAGGTATATTCATTTTCGATGTTCTATGTACCCATCGATATTTAGGACGTTCGATAGTTTGTACTTCGATATTTAGGACATTCGATAATCTGTATTTCGATATTTGGATCTTTCGATGTAACTTTTGTAGATATTTAGATTTTAGATATATTGGACGTAGGATATTTAACCATTCGATACTATAAACTTTCGTTATTTTAATTTTCGGTTTTATGGTCGTTCGATTTTTCCATTTTCGATGTTATGAACATCGATATTTTAACAGTAGGTATTTTAATCTTCGATATTCAAATACGTACCCAACATTACATATTTATTTGAACTTTTGATGCTTAAAAACTAAAGAGAATTATTTGTCATAAGATATAGTTTCTATGAATTCAAATTCAATTTTTCGCGACGAACCACTTAGCACTCATCATCTGCCTAGCCTATTCCCAAGTAAGTTAGGATCGGCTTCCTGTCTAATCGGTATGCAGCTGAATACCAGTATTTCACATGGAACCAGCTAAAACTAAAACTCACCCCATAACACAGTTACATACTGGGTCACGTAGTGTCAGACTTTTAAGCTTCACTATTCGTCACGTTTGTCAAAGATCTACCATTGACAGCCAAGACCAAATGCTTATAGATACAATATGTTATTGATGGTCACCCATCCAAGGACCGGCCTCGACAAAACGTTGCGTAACCTTGAAGATCGACCCGTACTGCGATAGAGGTACGAGGAACAGCGTGTAAAGTTCACTCATACTCATATCGTGTCGTGTCTAGTGGGCAACTGCCCAACGATTGATGTCGGGGCGTTGTATGTTATGCTACTTGCGTGGTAAACTCTGCTTGCGCGATGCAGGATTTTCGTGACGTCGCGTCAGTGTGATGCGTAGTTCGCATGTGGTGATGTAGATACCGCTACACTACTGTTATTATTTAGCAACGAAGCCCCTTAGCAGAACCACATATCACTGAATTAGGTATATTTTCACATTATAAAACTAAACATCCAGTATTTATTACAATAAAGTCGCCCAACAAGCAATGAAGGGTTGAATGGTAACCAGGCAATTAGCTAATGGCGATCTAATCCGGCAGTGAAGGGTTAACGTTGACAAAACAACGAGCAAATTATTTAGATGGGTCTTTTATGCCCTACAGTCATACTTTAGTAATGACTGATAATTTTCATGATCTGTGTATCAAAGAGAAACTTATCGAGTTCTTTGGGATATTTGCCTACTGTACCTACATTACAATTGCGAACAGAAGAGAGGAGAACTAAAAGGAGGCCAGACTGTATGCAAAAGAACAACGCTGCAACTTTCAAACTTTTATTGATACGAGTATAATATCTATGCAGATTATAATAATATCTGAACTTCCAGCTCTGTATGAAAAGTGGCAACAATATATCTCTCTTTCTTATTCTCAGTATATTTATTAGTAAGTTTAGAGTATTTTCAGTACCTATCCTAGGTATGAACTTACGCACCAGGAAGAGAGGGAATAGATTCAATAGAAGGTTGAATCTTCTGGAATGGCGTCATAAAATACAGACTTTTCTTTTTTCTCATGTGTCGGTTAGCTTACGGCTCAAGCAAGTGACCTTTCAAAAATATATAATGCACTTTTACTTACTTTTGAAAAAAAAACTAATGTATTTTTAAGTCCAAATTGCACTTTCCAGGGCCCGCTTTAACTCTTCTCCCCATAAACATTCATTTTGGGATTTTAGAGGGCTTGGGAAGCCGTCACGTCCTTCTGCGAAGCAGTAATGTTCGTGAAGGAGGAAGCGGAACGCGCGAGGGAGAGGCAAAATTTGCGCCCTCACGCCCCTAGCCGCCGCAGGAGACGCCCTGGGCGTCGGGAATCGCAGGCCGATTCCCGGCCACCGTAGGCGTGGGCTTGTGAACGGCGAGCAATGGGCAGCTCGCCGTTCGATAAGGACCAGGCCCGGGTCGACGGCGCGTTGTGTTCCACGCGCGCCTCAAAGAGATGTCAGCACCAATGACGGGGTTTGCTAGGACCGATGCCTGCTAGGGTTGCGGAAAAGTCCAAGAGGGTTACCGTGGCCCCTGGCTCAGGCAACTGAAGGAACACGGGTGGGTTTAAGTCAGTAAGAGTCTGACACGCCCTCCTGCACTGCCCAGAGCGGGAGAAGTTATTTGATGATTTCCCACCCACAAAAAAAAAAAAGGGCCCGCTTTAACTCTTCTCCCCATAAACATTCATTTTTTTTTACTTTAAACACATATTTTTATGAAAAATTACATTATTAACCTTCCATGTCACTATTGATCATCAATCGAGCTCATCATACTAATGCATGACAAATACATAATAACATGAGGTCTCAGATCAAACAATATGGCCGCATGACCCCGTACTGTCGAATAATGTCGATAATGAGGGAACATCATTAATATAACGTCACGGTTTATGATTGATTGGGCCTCACAGTGGTCGCGACATAATTGGCGGCTGTTTTTGGGCTGTGGCTTTTTTTCCTTGTTTCGGTTTTTGGGAAAAATCTGTTTTAGTAATCTTCTTTCCATAGAATAGAATAGAATAGAATGAACTTTATTTTATATAATTGGTTTTACAGTTTTCTGGCCACCAAGTACCTACAAGCATTGCTATTTTACACATGTGTCTTACTATAAGATTTAATTGTAAAGTAAATGGGGCTCAGCTCAGACATGAACTGGCTCACGCTATACTGCTACATATTTAATATCTAAACTACAGGAATACGAGGAGGGAGCATTCGCTTGGAGAGTGGTTTACCTCTTTGTTGTTTGCACACATAATCTATATCACCAGCGCGCAAACTAGGAAACATGGGATTATGGTGGTTTGGTTTGTCATATTTGTCACCAGGCTGTGTAAGACCAGGAATTTGTAGGTCACTTAATTTACGTAGCATTTCTTCATGAAGGTTTCTAGCACGTAGCCTGTACCACGGGTCTTCATCAAGCATTTCACAGATCACTTTTGAACTCGTATTGCATGGAAAATTAGCAGCAGCTTAAACGCCATACGGTATTGTCTTTCGAGTTCGGTCAGCTTGGATTTACACACCCGAGGGTAAAGTTGCACTATGCCATAATCTATGATCGGTAAAAGCGTTGCTTTTATCACTATAGTATTTGTAGTGATACCTTGCTATACCACCCTATAATCGGCGCCAACATACCGCGGACTTGTTTAACTTTTTTAACAGTATTTTTAGCGTGTTCTTTCATTACTAATCTTTGGTCAAGGTGAACTCCGAGATATTTTATGCTTGTCTTTATCGGTAATTTCTCGCGTTCGAGCTTAACTGTCCGACTATACTTGCGTTTATTAGTGAACATGGCGCAGTCTGTCTTGCTGACGTTGCACTTCAGACCCCACTCCTTGTAATAATTGATGATCGTTTTTGCAGCCCATGCTGCTCGTCGCGATGCAGTATCTAGACGACACGCTTCATTAAGAGTGCAGAGGTCATCAGCATATTGTGATAACGTGATAACAGCTATGTGATTTTTCGGGATGTCACTCACATATAAGTTAAAAAGGATCGGCCCCAAAATAGAGCCTTACGGTACTCCATGTGGAACTGGCATCTCTTTTCCGTGCATCGTGCGGTATTTGCCAAGAGCTTCTCGGCCCGAAAGGTAATTCTCAATGAGTTGAATAACGTCGTTTGCCATTCCAGCGTCGAACAATTTCTTACTCAGCCCCGTGTGATTTATGGAATCAAATGCCTTGCTAAGGTCGGTAGAGATCATTGCTACGCTGTTTCCTTTAGCCAAAGCATCAGTTATAACTTTGCCAGTTCGTAAGATTTGGGTACCAGTTCCTCTATGCTTTGTGAAGCCATGTTGATATTCTGGAATTAGTTCCAGTCTATTAATTTCAGAGAGGATTCGACTATACATAATTCTTTCCATATTTGAGGGAGAAATACTACCTCTTATAACAGTCGTATAATGTCTCTTTCCCACACTGAAGTAAAATTAAAATATAGCTCATACCTAACATCACGCTTGTAGGTACTCTCCGAAAGATTAGGCAGAGGTGTACCAAATAGTACACCCACATTCTACCAGTTATGTTTAAGTCCCATACAATAGGGCGAGCCTATTGCCATCAACCGGGCACAATTTGAGACTCCGAGCGCTACTGAGAAATTCCTGTTAACAAAAATAGGTAATACTGCTGTAAGAGGTGGTGAATGTGGTGATAGGCCCACAAAATTCTCCGGAAATTGGAATAATCAAATCGAAATACTTATCTTTATTAGGACAACAAAGGTCCATAATGTTAGTAATACCTTATAGCTAGTGTTAGTAAGTAACGAAACGAAACTACCTTTTGGAAGGGGCGACTAGAATCAATTCTATTTTAATGTAAATGTTGACGTTCAAAAGTACCTTTTCTGTGCCTACTTGAAATAAATGCTTTGACTTAGACTAACATATCTTTTCGTTTAATTTTACACAGAACATCACCAAGTAAGGTACAAGTTCCTCACGTGGCCATCCTCTCCACAAAATGTCTAAAAACGGAGAATATAAACTCTCTGTCACTGTTTTCAGAATGCTGTTGCTATTGACCCGTGTTCTAGTTACTAATGATAAGATATTTTTTTTGAATGATCGCATGACCGCCTTCAGGTCGATTTTGTGCAAACATTTCCGACGCACTACAGAAACAGGGCAATTTTGGTTTAGCTGATATATACCTCCCTCCCTAGATATATCAATAGACCTCCCTCGTACAGACCCTGACCATACGCCTTGAATAAGCAGCGGCATTTTCATCTATATATCATTATATCATCGATGTGTCTGGTAGGTCAACGATTTAAAGTTTTATGATTTTCTTATTTGTACCGAAAAACAGACTTCCACCTAGTTTGACTGCAGACTCCTTTTCCAGCTTATAGTTTTAAGTCATACCCACTAAGTGATTGTAATTGATTGTGATTGTGTGTTGTATTCTTTAATAAAGCCAAGCAAAGGGCTGACAATAGAATGTGAAGACGTTTAAGTTTCCTAACAGTAGGTAGGACGATCTTTAGTAGAAAAAAAATCTTGGACGCTAATTAACTTTATTTCTAAAACTTACCAAATTCCATTTATGTTTTTGGATTTTTATTTTAACATGCACATTCATAAATAATTCTCATCCAATCACTTACCACGCTAGTACCCAGGTCGTCACAATACTAATCGGCGCGTCCACACGCGTCACTGCCCACCCTCGCACAGCGGAGCGTGATAGTGTCAATATAAATACCACCCTGTGTTAATATCGAATAGTGGATGCTGACTGTTTTGACTTTCATTTGTTTTTTTATGCGTGCATTTTGGTATTGGTTGGTTTAAAGCTGAATTTTCAATATCTGAGGCATAAATATTGCGGTTTAACAGCTTTTGTGTCGAAAATATGTCAAATTGTCATAATTATTCTTCAGATAAAAGTTGTTTGACTATTGTAAAATCTGCCCTTCGACTTATAAGTATTATAAAGGGAGAATAGCTTAGGTATTCATTTAATTGAACGCTGAAAACGTAGTCGTTCATCATTCATTATTTTGATTCCGTATTGGTGTTACTGGGTCGGCCATTTGACATTTTCAAGCGAAAATACCAGGTTCTTTCACGTCAATATTGTGAATTTCTTCGATCTCAACTTAAGTAGGTACCTAACCACTTTCGATTATGAAAAAACTGAAAGTTAGGCGAAACAATTACTAAGAATTACTTATTCGGTAGACTGGAAAAGTCTGAAAATGATAAATGATTTTATTTCTGCAAGTAGGTTTGTACAAACACTTTTACACGTCAATCGTATTTGTTTTGAGGCCGGCGAAGACAAAATGATTTACATAAACCACTTACCAGACTAAGTAGGTGTAGACATTAGCCTGTTCAGAAACTGTACGTAAGTACCTACCTCATTGAAATCAATACAACATAATAGCATAACATCACGCCTGTATTACCCGAGAGGCCAGGCAGATGTGTACCTGTACTGCACCCACATTTCGCCAGTTGTAATCAAATATTCCCAAAATAAGACACTAAGTACCACAAAATCATAAAATAAATTCACCAAAAACTTACAAAACGTGTCATTCCAATTCTCCAATATTCACAACGAAAAAATAAAAATAGGTCGTTCATCTCCCATTGTCTCTTAGCCCGCAATCTCGTTGATTGCCACCGGGACAATGGCGAGCAGTGGCGCGTGGAGCAGCGTATGGATGGATAGCAGTGACAATGGCAGATGATTGCTGCGATATTTTTTTATGATTTGTTTGTATATTGGGTCTTGATTTGTCAGGGAAGCTTGAGATTAGAGATTGGTGGTTTGTGACAGCGTTTTATTTTAGTTGAAATTTAAAAAGCGAATTATGTATATTTGTCTGTTCTAGTAAGTGGGTAGGTAAGTCAAAATCAAAAGTTATTTATTCAAACAAGGCTGAGAATCAGCACTTTTTGAACGTCAAAATTACATAAAACAGTCCCCCAAAACGCATGTCGTTCACCATTTCCTAGTGCTTTAGCTGGGGAGAAGAAGTGGCGGAACAAACTCCCCTGCAGCACTGCCGTCTGTTCAGTTAGAAGAACTGGATTCTATACAGTAGTAAGTAATTAACATTAAGAAACACAAAATATTAAATAAAATTATTTGCCATACCTATGTCAGCTAGCACACGCCAATATTGAAAACTATACTCAAGCAGAAATAAATAATAAAAAATAAAAAAACGTAAACAGAACTGAATACTTAGTAAAAGCCTCCAGGCGTAAAGGGCGTGCCCGCTTACATTTGCAATGCTGCATTATGTTTATATATGTAGCTGTAACTTGAAGTCGCAAATGATAAACTAGGACCTTCGAAGTAAAATAAAGAACAGTTAATTACTAATAACAAAACCATAGTCAGCAAGATGACTTGTCACCACAAGCAGCATCCGTTCACGAGCATAACGCAAAGTATAATAGTAAATAGGAGTTTCTTGCCCGTTATTCTCCATAGATACCTACTAAGCTTTGGAATGGGCAACTAGCTTCATCTTTCAGACAGACCGACCCCTTGACAATTCAAAAATGCCTGTGATTTGATAATTTGAAATAAATGCTTTGAATTTTAATTTGAATGTGGTAACTGAATGCTGTGGTCTCCTGTAAGTGATGGAGTTCATCAACTTAATAACTATCTGATGTTACCCATTATTTATGTGTCATGTATTATGTAGGTATATCTTCTGTTCTGTATAAATTATTTTAGAATTTATAAATACTTTATTATTTTTATTTTTTATTATTTAAGATGGGTTTGCTCTTGACTCTAGTTTAGGTTAGTGGTGACAGAGACAGAGTCGGCGGTGGAGTGAGCTTACCCAGAAGAAGCCTGTTCACTCTCACTTTGAAGAGATTAGGGGAAATAAGTAAATTAAATTATAGGGGCTAGAAACTTATGAAAATCCTTAGCTGCGATTTAAAATGTTAGCAAGTTAAAGAGGTATAAAACATACTAAATTGTAGTGCCTACCTATTCATTATCTACCTAATCATAAAACCAAAATATCGTGCTTTTTTGCCAAAATTTACACCTAATTAACAACCACCACCCTCACGTTAGATGGCATGATGCTCCTAATTATCACGGAGCGACAGTTGCAGGCTCAATGGCGCGTGTATGCTATCACACCGCCATATGGTGTGGGGGTCAGCAGTAATGTTGGTAGGGTACCAGTGGTGCTGTTTTTTTAGATTAGAATGGTAATGATGGGTAATTGGTTTTGGGAATGACGTGATCACTAGATTACATATTGAAATTAACAAGCCTCGCAAAATACATTGTTAATTTTGATCTCAAAGAATTGGAGGAAGAAATTTGGGTACACCTCTGCCTAAGCTTTTGGGGATTTGTTGATAAATGTATTGATAAACGAAGTTGAAGTAATAATTTAAACTTAATTTTAGTAGTCCACTCGTTCACTAATCTCGTACGGCAGGAATTATTCCTGGTCCGTATCCCAGATTGTTGCTAGTAGGGTAGAAGTTCCGAAAAAATCTACATTAGTATATTTAGCACCCCTCTAGAAACTTGTCATCATAATTTCATATTTCTATCTTCAGTACTTACTTGCTTTCCGTTATTTGTCAAAATCAAAAGTCATTTAGTAAAACTAGGCAGAGAATCAGCACTTTTTGAACGTCAAAATCACAAAAGACAGTCCCCCCAAAACGCCCACCCTTCACCACTTCCTAGTGCTTTAGCTGGGAAGAAGATGTGGCGGAACAAACTCCCCAGCAGCACTGCTGTCTGTTCAGTTAGACGAACTGGATTCTACACTATAATAAGTAATTAACACTAGGAAACACAAAACCATTAATATTATTTGGCATATGTCAGCTAGCACACGCCAATATTGAAAACTATACTCAAGCAGAAATAAATAATAAAAACGTCAACAGAACTTAATACATAATAAAAAGCCTCCAGACATAAAGGGCGTGCCCGCTTACATATGCATTGCTGCATTATTTTTGACTGACCGGTTGGCGCAGTTGGTAGCGACCCTGCCTTCTGAGCCGCTGGTCCCGGGTTCGATTCCCGGACAAGTCAAACATTTGTGTGCATGAACATGTCTGTTTGACCTGTGTCTGGGTGTGTATATGTATATAAGTATGTATATCAGTCAGGTCAGGTCAGGTTACCGTAGTACAGGCTCTGCCTAGTTCGGGACCTGAAGACCTTGTGTGGATGTTGTCTCATATTATTATTATTATGTTTATACGAGTATGTAGCTGTAACTTGTAGTCACAAATGACAAACTAGAACCTTCGAAGTAAAATAAAGAAACAGTTAATTACTAATAACAATAACAAAACCATAGTCAGCAAGATGACCTGTCACCAAAAGCAGCATCCGTTCACGAGCATAACGCAAAGATCAGCTATTACCCCCCTCGCCATATTTGAGGGAAAGAGGCAACCCAACCCCCGACGCTACCGCAAGCATCTAAGGGAGCATGACGAACTTGCTGCCGGTTGCTCAAAAGAATAATATGATCAATTGCCGAGGTCGCTAGCTAACCATATATTGCAATACAAAGCATTAAAAACAAATTGAAATGAGTAGATTATGTCCTTTAAATAAAAATCAAATTAAACTAAATTGACTAATACAGTCAAATAAAATAAACTATTATATGAACTCATATAAATTGTCAGTAGGTAAGCTAATTCTGGAGAAAGAACATAAACATTGTCTTGAGTTAATCACAGCGACCAACTATTAATGACTATTATTATATATTATTAATGACGTATTGATGCCAACACTGATTAAATATCCTACTACCAAAACCTTGACCAAATTTGTCAGAAAATACATACTCGTATGTAGTGTTAATCATATTATTCATATCTACTATTACTACCAACACTATTACAGCTACCTACTGGCTGAGCCACTGAGGGCGTGGGTGCAATAATTTGAGGCTGGGGTGCCAGGGAGCATGCACAGCTAAAGGATATGGTATTTGACAGAGACTCGTACCTCTCTGCATTGTACTTGACCAGGTCTGCTAAGTCATTAGCCTCCTGCATGCGCTTACTCAGGTTTTGTTCAGTAGCCTCATATTTACTAAAGATATCCTTTAGAGTATATTCCCTAACAAACAATTCATCCTGAAGGCACTGAGTGTCAGTGTCATACATAGTAGTACCTACATAATTCTAATTCAGTATTACACTTCTATATTTCTTGTATTAAATTGAGATATTTATGCCTAAGTTTTGTGTTTGATTTGTTAACTTTTTGGCATTTTAAAGATTTCTGATATTTTCTAATTAATCTATTGATTTTAATATATTTTTTAGCTTATTGTGACTAGTAAACAGTTTGCTTTTATTCATAGTATTATTAGTATTACTATATATATATATATATATTGTCAGTTACAGATACTTCTATATTCTATAGATACTTGCCGCACCATGAACAATTTACCTAGCAGGTATCCCTTTTCTTCCTTTTATCTTATCTTCAATCGTATAGTGCTAAATCTTCTACACACGTACCTACTTACATCCACCATAACCTCAACACTTACATATAAAAACCCAGACAAACACGGACAAGATATTTTGGGGGTATTTTCCTCAAGTTATCCGGTGTATGTACAGCTTGTAGCGATGTATAGCGCTGTATAGAATCGATGCAGCGCTTTTAATCCTCTTAATGGAAGCGGGGTTGGAAAGGGAACAAAGAATGTTACGGAGACGAACAAAAAAAATGGAGGGAGGTAAATATTGAGTCTCTTTACATTGCAGGTGTCTACAGGCAGTGGAAACCGCCTCACCTCAGGTTGTCTATGAGGTTCAATTTGCCAACCTATAATCATAAAATAAACTGTTCATAAAAATGAGAAGCTAGCTGATGTCACTTTTCTGGGCAGTCGGCCTCGCTCCCAACTTTGCCTTTAATCCACTGCTCCTCTTCACTACTTCTTATAGCTTTATAGTTTTTCCCAACCACGGCGAACAAGAAAAAGAAGTTGTTGGCTGTTACCCATAAGCAACACGACTTGTTCCCTGGGTGAAAAATGGTAGGTACTTATAAGAGTGCGCCATTTTTGGAATTTGCTACGACGAATCGAATTTTAAGGAGTAATCCTTAAACGTCGTCTCTACCTATTAAACACTAGGATACTCTGTCCAGTTTGAATTATAAGTACTTCCACTAAACAGAGAATATTTTGAGTAAGTAGGTATACAAAAAACATTATTAGTCAAAAGTGCTCCCGTGGCCACGAGCTTGTTGCGCATTCAAACGAAATACGTCTTGCGATAGCGACTGCGGAGAAAACAAATGAAAGAATTTGTTTAGAGCGTCCCACAAGATACCAGAAGGCCAATTCCCGTAATTAAAAACGTTCAAATTCAAGTCGCAATCTCATCTCAGCGACAGTCTAATGTCAAAAATTTAGGTAAACGCTATACAATTTTTGACAGATTGACACTGAGATTAGAATGCGAACGTTCTTAAAAATACGGGAATTGCCCCTCAGGACGAGACTTGCGGAGCGACAGATGGAAACCAGTGACGAGCGAGCGGGCGTGTCGCTTGACGCAAGTCGTGTCACAGGTCGCTTCAGCCGAGTCCGTGAATGGGGCCATAGCCCATACCGTGAAAATCTTCCATAACAACGAAAACTTTTCCATAAACGCGTCTCCACTGTCTCCCCTGTTCTCTTCAAGTGGCGTGTTCATGTTTTTGTTTCGGTAGCTCGGCGGGTGACGCTTGCCGTGGCGTGGCGACACTTACCTACTGCTCCTACCACTCTTATACTTTCTGATACTGCTATGGAATTCTTATGAAGAGATCACGTTTAGTACCTTTGGTGAGAGGTAAAGAGAAGTTTCATTAGTAAGTAGGCTAGTCACATGAGTATGGGTTTTAGTTACGGATATAGGTACAATACAATATTTTCGGACACGAGGAACGAAAATATACGTTCTGTTCCGAAACTATACATAGTTCAGTAATTCCACTACGAACACACGAAAAACCTTCCACAATACTTCATTTATCATGAGTACCAGCCACTTCCGACGTTTGTCATAATGAATTTCCGTGATGCCGAGGGATGGACCCTATGAAATAGTCTAGTTAGTTCAAGAAAAAATTGGATTCTAGGAACGACATCTTATGCGTTGAAATTAGTTCAGTGGATTAGGTAGTGCAAAGGTAACAAACGATTATAATTTTTTATAATAATTTAGTTAATAAAAACGTTTACACAAAGTTTACATTTAGCCAAACAGTAGTAAATATCCTTATATAATTCTAATTGCCTATTAATAAACTAAATCTAAACTATTTTATTTTTTATTACAGGTGCAATTAATAATGGTTCGGAATTAGTTTAAATTAGCGACCTTCACGATCTAGGTTTATTCAAACCTGTGTTTCAGGCCTTCACTTTACATTACAATTACAATAGGACAAGAATATTAGAAGTAAAACTGATTGGTCTCTTCCCCTGAAAGACCAACCTAGGCAATATAAAGGATTACAAAGTTCGTTTCTAAAATCGTCAAAATAAATAGTAATTTCAACTGACCTTAAAATCACACTGCCACACAATGATTCCCACAAATTCCACATCAACATAATGTTTGTATCGTCTAAACTCATTCTAAAAACAATCCAATTGGAGAGCAGTTCCAATGCTAATACATAGCTTCAGTGGCGCCCTCTGCTTGCGGATATGAACGGCAATTTGAATGCTATTACTTCCGGCGTCAGTGTTTGACCTCTTCACTTAATATTGGGAGGCTGAGTTTAAAGATATTGGATTCTAAACCTCATCTGAATGTATTTGCTATGTGCTTAAAGTTTGGATATTGCAGAATTCAATTGGGTTCTCGTGATTATTCAAGAGAACCCAATAAAAATAAAAATATAAAGTAAATAAAGTAAAGTAAGTAAAGTATTTCATATTTAGTTTAAGTTCAGTACCGAGCATTGCTAATCACCAGGCCTCATAAACTCATAACATTGCTTATCTACGTACCGAATAATAAAGGATTGGTGACTACAGTTGGTTGCCGGCTGTCGCTGAAAACCAGCGCTGGGGCTCTGTCTTGCATAGGGTCGCAGCATAATGCTGAGCGATAGCCGTTTTGCGTGGATGTGACGCATGTTTCCCCCAACATATTCTTATTTTTTTTTGTCTTTGTGTTATTTTTTGCGTCATGTTTACCGCAAATAAACGCATTTTCTTTCTTTTCTTTGTATGACCAAGAAGACGACGCTGCTCTTGAAAAGCTAGATTTAATCGATAGGTGAATTATTCTTATTCGGAAGCATTAAGGTCCGATTCCAGTAGTTATAGGAGAAACTACGGCAAGAAGATGAATCGGTAAATATAATATAACTGTCACATTTTATTCTGTAAAGATCCAGGTTGTCACGACCTTTAACAAACAACATGAGGCGGATACAAAATCAACAATACCTACCTAATAACATTGACTGTAGGACGTAGGTAGTCGTGTATTGTTCAGCCTGTCTTTTTCAGTGATAAAATCTTAAGACAGTAAGTACCTACCTAGTTGCCAAAGAGCGAATACTGATTGTTCCAAAATTTATTTAATTATTTATTTGTCATCCTTACAACTATCATTACAGGCCTTACCCTATTGCAACAGTGTAGTTATCAACTTAAAATTACCTTATTTAACCTTGCCTAACAATAAATAATATAACTTAACTTACATAACTAACTATATTTAATAAAACTCTTGCGAATTCACTCAAAGAGTACGAAAAAATATTCAGTCTCTCATGGACTTCGTTCACCACACGGATTGTTCGGGTGATCAGTGCTTTCGCCAGTAGATTGGTTCTGGCCACGGGCACGTTTAGCAGTCGCGGGCGTCGCCGCCTCCACACGTACCTGTCCGGCACTCTAAATTCCAAATCAAATCAAATTATTTATTTGCATAATACAGGTAAGTATGAACAGATGTTATAAATCAATATAAAGTATACTAGGTATCATTACCTATTAAGGTGTGCAAATGTTTATATTAAGACAGTAAGCAACATATCTAGTTGCGAAAAAGTGAGTTTTAATTATTTCAAAATTGTATTAATAGTAGATGCCTTATACCTTATCTAACAAAGAAAAAAATTGTAAGTAGAAAACAGTGGTGCAATTTTGTAAAAAAACTCACCATGAAAACTTTGGTGAAATGAGCTGTCATACCAATCGATGCTAGGGATCGCTAGGAATTGACATTACTTATTGAAAGGTCACGTCACCTAAACTTTCACGGTGAGATTTTTACAGAATAGACCGGTTGGTAGAAACACTCACTTACCCAGACACAACCATAGAATCAACTCTGCACCTAAGTTCAAAACAACACTTGACGCACAGACGCTACGCACAGACGTCACGCCGCTATCAGCCACTAGGCGGCTCTCACATCAAAGAGACGTCTGCCAGATAAGCAAATCTCGAGGACTACACAAATACATTCAAGTATTTTTAGCTACCGAGAGAGTGGTGTGGTTGTACACTGTGGTATTTTTATGGGTGTTTTTGTTGGAGGAATTATAATTTATGTTTGTTTGTGAGTAATTTGAGGTTAAAGTGGTAATAGCTGGTAAAAGAGTTGAGTAAATTATACTATACTACCTAAATCTGGGGACAGTCAACTTTCATAAACAAAACGCAATAAGTCGCAATTTGAACTTATCTCCTTTTTTATTGAGGGGCCCGTGGCTGAATAATAACAGCCACACGAACGATTTTCAAGGTTAAGCAACGCTTGCCGGAGGCGGTCCGTAGATGGCTAACAATCCATTACATATCAACAGCCCTTCGTACTATCATTCGTAGATCTTTGACAGCCGTTAAGGGTAGTCGGAAGCCCGAAAGTCTGACAACCTGTCTTACCAAGGGGTATCGTGGTAACCCATTTACTGGATATCCACTAAATGGGTTGTGGAGGTCCGATAGGCAGTCGCTCCATGTAAAATACTGATATTCAGCTGCACCCGGTTAGACTAGAAGCCGACCCCAACATCGTTGGGGAAAGGCTAGGCGGATGATGACGAGTTCCTAGTCTCCTTTGTTAAGCGAACTTGGTGACCCACCTAATTAGAAGTGGTTATGGCTACCGCCGTCGGGCGAAACCTAGAGGTTTGCTCAAAGATGCTCACTACCATTTACTGATTCACCGCTAACGGTAGAAAAAGCTATAGGTAATTCTTCTCCTGGTGAGTACACTCAATCACAGACCACAAGGACCTTTTCGTCTCCCAAAAGTCACCAAACAAAGAAGGTACAAGAAAGTTCTTGCTTGATTTTTAAGTAGTACCGAATAGAATAGAATCCTCTTTATATATGTACACCAAAAAATTACAGATATAAATGTAGACTTTTTGCATAGTGTGACACAATGGGCGTTCTTATCGCTAAAAGCAATATTTTACAGACAACCTTTGGATGAATTAAAGGGAGAAGGAGAGACAATACTGCAGAAACAACACTTCTGAAACAATAATGATGATGTTTAAGGAGAGAGGAAGTGTTATTTAACCAGAATTTTAAAAGTGGACAAAGATTGAGCACGCTTTATCGACACGGGCAAAGCATTCCATAACCGTACTTCTTGAACTGTAAAAGACTTGCCAAAAAACTGGTGGAAAGCATTGGCATCTCTAGTCTTAAGTTTTCCGATGACCTATATAATATAACCTATATATACCTAATATCTATTAAGTATGTGTGTCATATAGGAACTTGAAACGTTCCTTAAGATAAGAGGGGGTAGTATATGTATGAACACTGACCCTATCACCTATATTATGGTTTAAATACAGGAAGAGAAAAGGACCTAGATTATTCATAAGACGATCATTGCAGAATAATTAATATCGGTAGGTATTCCAGCAGCAGGTGGAATATCTTAGCCAACCTTGTTCAATTAGGAGCCGGAGGTAACACTACTCAATCTTTCATCGTAACTCAAGATTGACTACAGTTTAGAAATTATAACTTACACAGGAAAACAAATACCTGAAACACTCAGCAATATAAACATCAATAAGTACAAAATAACTCAAATCGAGCACAGCGAAGAAAACATGGAATCAAAACAAACAAATCAGAATCCACTTTAATTCCAAAAATATTCTCTAAGAGCTTACAGTTATATATTTCAAGTAATATTTCGATGTTAAAAGCTAAATGTGAACCGACGAAAGATCTATTCAGAAAATTACTCGCGTCGATATATTTATCATTTATAAACAACTAGTGACCGGCTGCTTCGCGTAGTGTTAACGACATGACAAAAAATTAAGATTTTTTTAATATAGGTACCTACGTAAGTTTAATAAAAATGTATTAAACACTTAGCCTTCCTGAATTAATTCTCTAAATGATGTTGATAACCGTATCAAAATCCATTGCGTAATTTAGAAGTACAACGCGGTCACACAGACAGACACGAAAAGCGACTTTAATTTATAGTATGTATAGATACAGAATAAACATTTTTGGACTTTTTCCCTGCGCACGCGTCGCGCGGACAGCCAATGGGAGCGCACGGTGGAGTTTCAAAGCGGGAGGGGCGTGGTCTAAGGTATGCTGATCGGGTTCAAGATTGTATGGTGCATCGTCATGCTTTCTGGAAAGCTGTTGTCATAATATTGAGGGTTCCGTGTGAGGAGCTACCTCCTCACACGGAACCCGTATTTGGCTTGTACTGTTAAATTACCCCGTAAAATTCGAATAGTTTCATGCTGCTTAGTAATAAGCTTTGAAAAGCTCAGCCTGTTCTAATTTCTAGATTTAAAACGATGTTTGAGAATAAAGTGTTATTACAGGTGCTGAGCATGTTATCTGAAGGCAATATCAAAAGCTGCACTGTGAGAAAAAGGATTTACAATACAAATAAGTTATCGTCTATCATAGAACCTAACTACGTAGAATTATTCGCAAAAATCCACCGTTAGTGACCATAATTTAACAAGAATCTCCCTAACAGATTGTTAATTTTGATTTGATCTAGCTCCTATTAGACATCTCTTGGTTCTAAAAATAAAATAAAGAACAAAAACAAGAACAAGTTAGGTGTAAGACCGGCCTCTTCTATATTTCTACTGCTCAACGGAACCCATATATTCAGTTAAAATGTTGAACTTCAAAATATAACCTATATGGACTAAACTAGTGAGAGATCGAAATGCAAATGTATTCCGTTCACGTACAGTCTAAAATCGAATTTATAGTTTATTTTAACTGTCTTCCTACTTATACGTATTGTATGAGTAATACGAGAAGATTAGTTGTATTATTATGTGTTTTCGTTTTCTGAAGTCAAAATTGGTTTCCATTTATAAATGTATTGGCCGCTTTAGCTCATTATGGTAGGTGACGTGTCTAAAAATAGCTTTTTGTTTAGTAATTTATTTCAGCCACCCAGAGGACTGTCGTGTCGATAATAAGTTAGGTATTAGTGGTATAAAGACTTCTCCACTGTCTTAATTTTTTTTTGTTTTTTTAAAACGTTGTCCCACACTGTGAATTTCTCCTATTACGTGGGTGCGTTTACAAACATTTAAACTCACATACACAAACGGCCAGACCCGGAACAACTACTTGCAGGTCATTTAAATATTTGTTCCGTGCGGGGATCGAACCCGCGACACGTAACGCAGCAGTCAATCGCTTAACCACTGCGCCAACCGTGCCGTCTTCATTTATAGTGCAGTCTTTTTACACTACCTATGCAAGGATGAGCTTTCTGATAAATATGAGTCCTAATTATATAAGTTCATTAAGTTTCATTAAACTAAGCGTCCTACAAATTTAAAATCGGAGAAAATCTTTTCTTAAGGCAGGGAGAGGATGCATCGCGTGTCAGCAAAAAATTGCCACATTGTCGTGTAGCTAATGTAAAACGAGTCTTACAATACGCCTAAACAAACTACATTAAAGCTACTGTTTATATAATCTTATAAAATATCAATATCAATACGTACATCTTTACTAAAACACGAACCTTATACGTACACGCCACGTTCGTACAGCACGAAGGATCTGAACTTTGCGTAAAAACCTTTGTAACGACCTTATCGTACCCTTAACAATGCCAACTCACGATAAAAAACGGTAATTACTACATTAACTTGTTTCACACAAAAAAGAAAGTAAGGAAACGTTTAAAAACGTTATCATCTGTCAAATCTGACGTTTCGGCGGCCATTGTGAGGCATTACTGGCCAATAGCGGCGCCCGCTTTGAATTTAGAATGTTTTCTTTTTCGAATTCAACTGTCTATTGTTTCGGTTTATATCTTTTTAACGATCTATTTTTAGGTGTTTTAGGAATGTATTCCTACTGCTTGTGTATATTTGAGTTGTGTGATATTATTTGTATTTAATATGAATACTGAGCCGTGAGAACAAGAACCTAGAAAAAGCAAGGGCATTTGTATGTTGATGTATTTGAAAGGTATTTACAAGGCAGATGTGAGTGGATAACTGAGAGGACATAATGATAGGGTAAGACTTGGTAATACGCCCTATTATTTTTAAAATTGTAATAAAACAAAAATCTTACAAGTTATAATCAAACTTTTTATTTTGGATAAATTTTTAGTCTTTTGATAATAATGGCACAAGTGGTTATCTTAATAGGAACTAAGGATACAATAATATTAATATTTTGGCTTTGTTAGTGTGAGTGCTTGAGTGGTGGGGCGTTTTGACCCTTAGGGCGTATTACCAAGTTTTACTATATAGTGACCTTATCTATTGGTGACGTTCTTCAGAAAAGTCACGTGCGCAGTACTTGCAGCCGACGTGCGTGTATGACCAGTAGGTATGTATGTACCAGATGTATGAACGTATACGAGGTAAAAGGAGTAGGTATAGAAGGATCGTAGCAGGTGGCGTTCTGTAGTTTCTGCCTACTCCCATGGGACGAAGGCGTGACTATATGTATGTTTAAGTATTTGAATGTTATACTCTATGCTCCGCTCGTTGCGTTGCCGAGGTCAGTCAGTGGATGGGTGAACATCCATTACATGTCATATAGAAACTCCTCCGGGCCTCGGAAAGCACGTTTAGCAGTTGGTCCCGGCTGTCATTCGTAGATCTTTGACAGTCGTTGCTTGTAGTCAGAAGCCTGAAAGTCTGACAACCAGTCTTGTCAAGGGGTATCGTGTTACCCAGTAACTCGGTTGTGGAGGTCAGATAGGCAGTCACTTCATATACCTACAACACTAGTGTTCAGCTGCATCCGGTTAGACTGGAAGCCGACCCAAACAAAGTTGGGCAAAGGCTGGATATATTGATTTTGACAGTAACGCTGCTTGGCAGTAGACATAGCCATAGTGTTTCTAGATCCGCTGGCGGCGACACCTTTTACGAGGAGCCTCCACTATTACACTGCATTTTAATAGACAACTTTTCAAAGACCATCAAGTTTTTATTAGCCCTCTTAAAGTCGGTCTCTTTACGGGGGCTACTCCACTACAAAGAATAGACACATTTTACCGTTAAGCCAATTTCACCAAAATCACTACTTACACCAAAGATCGGTCAATATTTTTACTAAAATAAAATCGAAAAAAATTACCTCTGTTCACATTTGATGTAACAAAATTAGCCATCGGGACGAAAATAGGTCTAATTTAGAGTTGAAAAGTATTGTGAGGGCTAAAAGCTTTTTGTGCCATCTCACCCTTCAGAGGAAATAAGGGGCAATTTTAAATTGTGGGTACAGTCGGATACAGTATATTGCCTTGTGGCATTCCTCATTATTTATAGACTGAGGAATAGAGTAGTTAATATACTAGTTGATTGTGCCAAAGTCAGATATCTTTTATCCGCGGAATAAAATTGACGTCTGACAGTTCTAGTACCTATGGAAAACTGCCATTCATTTGAAATTAATTTCAAATTTAGGATAAGACTTATTCTAGTTAAAACGTTTGGAGAAAATAGCCCCAAGTAAGTATTAATATACGTGGATTATGTTATTTGACTTCTGAAAGACTACTCGAGATGAAGGGCACTGAAAATTACCGGTAAGTACGCGGAAAAAATTGTTATAACGAATTCTGCAGATGACGATGTTCTCATAAGACTAAAGTTAAGATTATAATATGAAGAATACTACAAATGTGTGGGAAATAATTCAGCCATAATAATACCTGTGAAATACCACCGATAACAAAATATTTTCGATCTAATGAAATGAAATGTTTATTTCTGTAAGTACCTACCTAGATCTTTTAAGACACTTTTACACGTCTATATTTTAAAACTAGATGGTGCCAGCATTTCCTAGCTGACTGATCCCTGAGAAGAAATTCCGAAACAAACTCAGAGGTCATGGTCTCTTTTAAGACTCACACTACCCGAACCTCCTCCCCATGTTTTAAAACCCTTGAATTTGCGTTTCAAAAACTTAAACCAATATTTTCGTCTGACTGTACTACATCCTCACCCTTGAAGCTGCCGACAATATTTTGACAGGCGATTTTTGGGGTCCCGCGCGTCAAGTTAAAAGCTTTTTTTGAGAAACAGCAGCAAAAACATACACACTACAGTTTTGCATAAGACGAGTTGCAAGATTTTTTTTACTGATAGAGGAAATTGGCCCTTGACTGTTTAAATGGCCCTTAAATTAGGGTCCTTCGGATGATATGGAATATTTTGTTGAATTTGTATCATAATGTCCGTTTGCGTATGTGAAATTGGTCATAGACTACTAAATATGACTTGTGTACCTACCGCTAATAAAATACTATTGAGCTGAGTGATGCTTCTTTCTGGGATGTTCATGAAAAGTGGAATATAGGTAGCTATCAACACCGTTCTGTATTAGGTACTGTCCCACTTCAGGGATATGTTGAGTATGTTTCAGTGATACTAATGGTGTTTTCTTGCATCGAAAGCCAACAAGTACAACAGTAATTTGAAAAGTGACGTTTATGAAGTTCATTCAAGCTATTACGGCGAGGTAGGTAACGAAACTTGCCGATAAAATAAAATTTTCTGT
The DNA here is from genome assembly GCA_937001585.2 of Brachylomia viminalis. NCBI lineage: Eukaryota > Metazoa > Arthropoda > Insecta > Lepidoptera > Noctuidae > Brachylomia > Brachylomia viminalis. The sequence goes on from OW443317.2 coordinate 20,583,015, forward strand.
GATCACAACATTACTTATTTCATAATGATCATTATTATTTCAGTTAACCCTTTTTACCAAGTGAACTGACGACCTCTCGCTTACCAGCCCGAAGTAGTCCGAGCCTTAACCTTTGCACAATTGCCACTAGATGAGAATCTAACTCCGAGGAAAGTTCTGATATTATCTTATGGGAAAGTTGTTTCAACATAGATCACAGGAAAAAATCATATTTAATCGAGCTGTTTCATACAATACGAGAGTCGGAAAACATTTAAAACTTTATCACCTGTCAAATCTGACGTTTCGGCAGCCATTGTTGAAGCATTACTGGCCAATAGCGGCGCCCGCTTTTAATTTAGACTGTTTTCTTTTTACAATTCCACGGTCCATTGTTTTCGGTCAGTATCTTTTTTACTTGTATTTATATATATCTTTTATTTATATCTATTTTGAATTCTGTGTGACCCAGTTGGATGCAAATGTATATTTATTTATTTACATCACTAAAGTGTATTGACTCGTTTTGAGAGGTCATGGTTATTTCGATAGAAGTCGCTTTTAGAGCAGTCAGTGGAAGCCCACAAATAATATTATTCCATACCTATCTACATTTTGCTAACTGTATATTCTAACACCTAATATGAAACATTTGTTACATTTGTTTCATGTTAATAATGGGATTGAAAATAGGCTGGACATGATCTAACAAGAATATACTTTAAAGTATCTTTTTATTTCTTTGATAATATTTTCTTTTTTATTTATCTGAACTCGTGTACAGATAAGGGCAAGGTACTTGATAGGTGCCTACTTAATTCCCAGGAAACGCTTTTCACAAACCTACCCATAAGTACTATTTCCACTTCGAAATCACCGTGGAAATTAAATGAACAATATGAACTGATCCAGAACTCAGTGGAGATCATCGAAGGTCGTGAGAACTCAATTATAAAGCATATTGTGTACTACCCTTAGTTTTAGAGTTGTAACGACGGGACAGATGCTCTACTTGGTGAAAATATTGTTGGAATATTTTATTCCTATTTGATTGTGTTGACTTCTCTGGTTTTTGTGAGATATTATTTCTAATAAGAATCAAATTATTTATAGCAGACATAGGTAGCCTGGCCACTGAAGAAAATTATTTCTATGACGCGATGTCAAATAGAAGTGGTGATTATTTGGATAGACATCTGTCAATGTCTATTCTTCACAGACTACTGATAGAAGTGGTCATGCTACTGGTGTTCATGAATTGGTTTAAAAGTTAAAACGTTCTGATATTTTCATAATTCAAAATTTTAGGTTATTGCAAAAACTAGGTATCGAAATCATAATTTTGAAACTGAATAAACTGATTTTAAACTGTAAAATAAATAAGAATAATTTATTGTTTAAGAAATTACTTTGGAATGCGTTGATTCCTGGAATTCACACTAGAATTCCCTTATTTATTTTTGAGGGTGGGAAATCATCAAATAACTTCTCCCGCTCTGGGCGGAGCGGGAGGGCGTGTCAGACTCTTACTGACTAATACCCACCCGTATTCCTTCAGTTGCCTGTGCCAGGGGCCACGGTAATCCTTTCGGAATTTCCCGCAACCCCGGCAGGCATCGACCCTAGCGGACCCCGTAATTGTTGCTGACATCTCTTTGAGGCGCGCGTGGAACACAACGCGCCGTCGACCCGGGCCTGGTCCTTATCGGACGGCGAGCTACCCATTCCTCGCCGTCCGCAAGCCCGCGCCTTCGGTGGCCGGGAATCGGCCTGGGATGCCCGCGCCTTCGGTGGCCGGGAATCGGCCTGGGATTCCCGGCGCCCAGGGCGTCACCTGCGGCGGCTTGGGGCGTGAGGGCGCCAATTTTGCCTCTACCTCACGCGTTCCGCCTCCTCCTTCGCGAGCATTACTGCTTCGCAGAAGGAGGTGACGGCTTCTCATGCCCTCTAACTCCGTACCATGACCTGAAAACCAGGGCCGGACTCGTGAGATCGCCACCGCCAATGGCCTGCACGAGGACACGGCGGTGCTCCGCTCAAGCCGGGCAGACCTCCACCGTATGCTCCACCGTGTCCTCCGAGCGATCCATACAATGGTGACACCCGGGCGTTTCTTCCCGCCTTATCCAGAACAGGAACCTCCCAAAACAACCGTGTCCGGTGAGGACCTGCGTCAGGCGGAAGGTGAGGACGCCGTGGCCCCTCTCTAGCCACTCCTCAAAGAGGGGACTTATCGCCGCAATTGTGGCGTGCCCAGCGCTGGGTTGCGACAGTCGCACTCTCCATGCCGATGCCGCTCTGAGATACACTAGGATTCCCTGTGTCGTCAATCTCATTAAAGTACACAGCTGACCTGCACGAGTACTGACAAATGCGTCTGACTGATCAGGTCCACTGTCTGTGTGGTTTTTTCCTCAAAAGACTATGTTAGATACCAATCTACATGGTCTCCAAATGATCTAGTCAAGATTATGTCTGGACTTCAAAAGAGACTGAGTTTGTTTTGGGCTTTTCCTCTTAGAGTAGTCAGATAGAAAAGACCAGCCTCATATAGTTTTTAAAATGTGATTGACGTGAAAAGAAAGGTGTTTGTTTTGTACAAACACTTTACCGAAATAACGTCATTTATTACAAATTGTAAATAAAACGGTTTTAAACAGAGCATATTTCTCTCCACAATCCCCATATCGTATCGTCACCGTGTCGGATCGCGGACGTGGGAACTACCGCCGGAACGAATCGGACACGTGTCGCGACCGTCACGTTGAAATATACCTACTAATGAAGTTTATTGAGTGCTAAATTGTAGAGTATGTAAATAAAAGTTTGAAAGAATATTATGGACTAATAGAAAAATAGAAGAACAAGAAGAAAATAGACATTACATAACGCCTTGATTTTCCGAAGGGTTGGGCAGAGGTGTACCTATAGTATAATAGTAACCCACAATTAAACTTTTTCACACAAAAAAAAACCACCGATTTCAAAAAAAAAAAAGACACTACAAAGTAAAAAATTCTTTAATTACAGAAGTCGGTGTCTTTGGTTTAGTATTTCCGTTTGTTGTCACCAACTTCTGAAATTAAACCTCCTTGACAATTCAAAACTGCCTGTAATTGGTTTATTTGAAAAAACCGCTTTGAGTTTGGGTTTTGAGTTTAAAGTAATTTTTCACTTTGTAGTGTTTTTTTTTGGTAGTCAGTATTTTTTTTGTAAAAAAATCTTTATTTTCCACAATTTACTTGTGGTAAGTAGGTACCTACCCCAAACAAAGTGGTGTAAATAACAGTGACAGGAAGTTATTACAACATCATCAACATACACTAAGTGGAAAAAATACGTAGGTAGGTATTATTGAAGCTGGCTCAAAACCCACTCAACAGAACTTGACCAAATTTATATGGAATCAATCTGGAAGTAAATCCTTTCAAAAATAAAAATTAAAAAATAAAATACAATCGATTTGCGAACCTCCTCCGTTGTTGATTTCGGTTAAAAATAAAGTTCACTTAATTTACACAACCTGAAAAAAATACCCAAGGTAATATAAATAATAGCAAAATACTCAATGACATAGTGCTAGTACCGAAGTCTCTTTTGCAGTTTATTCCTTTCTATAAATCTTAGAAGATGTTTTCTTTAATTATAAGTACATTCCTACGTAATTAAATCATTGGAATTTAGGGGCTTTTTAACGAAGGAAACCTCGTGTGGAAATTTTAACTAATAAGTCATAAATCGCCAACACAGAGAGTGGTGCGCTCTTGTCATGCGGAAATGGACCATCTCCATGAGAAGAGTTCTTTACCTTCGGGACTACTTAGGTGTCGTAGCAGTGGTAGCCCAGTGTAAACGGTCGCGACTTACGAGTTGTAGGTGGTAAGTTCGAACCCAGACAGGCGCTTTAGTTTGTGTAAATTATTTCATCACCACTGCTCTCAAAAGGGAAGAAAAACATCGTGAGGAAACCGACATGTTCTTGAACCAAACATTCGAAGACATGTGACATCTACCAAGCCGCACTGGACCCGCGTGGTGGATTACGGCCCACTCCCTCTCACAGAGAGGAGGCCTGTGACCCAGCAGTGGGAACATTATAGGCTGATTATGCTACGTAGGTCTCCGTGGCCGAGGATCTAATTGGTTACTACTAGAAACATTTTTAAAAGAATAGGTAACGATGTTTTTGATAAAACCTTACCTTCACTCTGTACCTACAAGGGTCAGGATAGTTTCGACCTAGTCTCCTTGACCTCTTTCGCCAAGACATAGTGTAGTCAACACGTTTGTTTCACACACTCATCACAGAACAATGAGCAGTCGTTTTTGTTGCACCACAGTGTACACGTGAATACTTTTAACTTGAGTAGGTAATTATAACGTAAAGACAGATTACAGTGTGAGGAAGTAATTGGCTACACTGTGGCTGCTAACTTCAAATAAAAATGGGCCGTTTTACCGATTAAAGGTAGGGGTTCCTATGACTGCGGTGGCCGCCGGGTCTACCCTTTATAGCAGAACGTGTTCTGTCATAATATTATTTTGCATAACAGCGAATAGCATAAACTTCATTTCGCAGAAAATCGTTTGGCACACACTTATTTATAGCATATATTCAAAACTCATAATTTTGTAGGTCAGAATCACCTTTAGGCATAAATTTCATATCCATAATATTTAAAAGGACGAACTCTCATATCGCAGAAAGTTCACAGTCAGAATCCTCTTTTGGCATACATTTCATATTCTTATTATATACCCTAACGTAACCTAAAATACGCGCTTCCCTAACCAAATAAAATAAGTAGAATTCTGTTCTGGCACTCGCCGGCCGCTGCCGCGGCACCGCTCGCTTCGCTCGCTCGGCTCGTGCGCGGCTCCGGTCGCAGTTCTAACCTAATCTTTTATTGCGCTTATTTAACATAATATTTAACCTAATCTAAATAGTTCGGTTCCGAGTAGCCTACTAAAATATATATTATTCTGTTAGCAACTGTGGCATTATGCCTAATAAAATTATTCCAAATGAAATTCTGCCATCTTCACAGTATGCCAAGTGAAACTGTAAATAAAAGTTATGCTTTAAACGAAATTAAAGCCTAATCCTAAAATTTGCCAAACGTAATTATGCTAAATAAAAATCTGCCATCTTATAAGTATGCCATTGTAAATTCGTTCATATAAACATTCGGCCAAACAATAATTATGTATATTAAATAATTTTTATGCCTAATTTTTATGCCAAATATTCGTTTAAAGAAGATTATGCCAAGTGTGTTATGCAAAATAAGTTTCGGAGCATCAAGATTCTGCCAGATAGATAGAGGGAACCCGTGGCCGCCACATAGCGTCCGCAGTGTACCAGCGAATGACGTCACTGAAACGTTATCCATGAAAGTAAGTTAGTGTTTCCTAGAGAGCATTTTTTTGATGAATGGTTCCCTTTATGTCTAGTCCCTTTACGTCGAGCCGAGAACCTTGTCTCGCTTCTATTACCCCTAGGTATGCTACGTCGAGTCTACAATTTCTGTCCAGTTTCTACTATCTTTACGTCGAGTTAAATAATATCATATTTTGAAATACAGTCAGGTTTACATGTTTAATGTGTTGTTGTATTCGAATGTACTGAATTACTAATAATTATAATAACATAACATTATCTTTTAAAATTTAAATAAAAAGTATATTAAACACTACTTTAGTTACACTAAAGTTTTATTTCAGAGTTACATTTTATATATATTTACAATTTCAGGAATATCAGAAAGTACTGTTCGCCGTATTGTAGATCAAGGGATGTCAAATGACGGTCAATTCGAAACACCTGGGAAACATAGAATTGGTCGACCAAGAAAGGAATTGGATGATTTTGACTTGTGTGCGATCCGGCGAAAAATTCAGATTTTTATACTGTTCGTAAAGAAGTTCCAACCCTTAGAAAATTGCTGTGCTGTAAAGGCTGATTTAAACTATGATAGAAGTCATGAGCGTCTAAGGAAGATATTAATTGCTATTGGTTTTAAATTAAAGAAATGTTATTCCAACAGAACGGGTTTGATTGAAAAACCTGCGATAGCCGCTAAAAGAGAATACTACCTCAACTGTATTTTGGAAAACAAAATTCGCGAGAAGAACTTAAAAAAAAAACATATATTTAGATGTAAGTTATGTGCATTCTTCATTTAAAGTAAGAAAAAGTTGGCAATCAATTAACATAAAAGGAATAAAGCAGGATGTATCCAAGGGAAGACGGTGGATAAGTTCAAGCAGGATGTGCAAAGGGGTTTATATCTACCTAATGCACTGTCTGAAATAAAACTATATGCTGATTATACTGTGACTTATATAGATTACTTTATATACAGAACTAATACCAAAAATAATAAAACAATATTTTAATGATACTGGCTTTTAATTTATATCCTAACTGTGCCTATTAACCAAACTCGACGCAGCGGTATTAGAAAGCGTAAAATAGCAATATTTTGCAATATTTTTACTCTCTGACACGACGTAAATGGAGTCGACAAAAAGAGAACCAATCTTTTTGACACCGTAAAGTCAAACCCTGCTGCCATCATTTTCATGACGCTCTGCAGCGTCATGTGGCGGCCAGCGCTCTTCTTGGAAACCGTAGCACCGTAAAAAATCGAACATCACCCACCTGCCTCGGTTGCTCACTGTATCAACTGTATGTTAGAGATTTTAGACCATCACTCCAATTTTCTTCATAATATTATTCTTTACTGGTATTATTACTGGGTTTATTTAAGGCACATCAACAACCAATATTCAACAACAAAACAAATCAATATTATTAAGGCACATCAACAACACAAACATTTACAAATAAAAGAGAACAGAGACATGGACTAGTGTTTACGTCAATTACAGACGTGCATAGCATTCACAACAAAATAGAAGAAAAAACACAGTATTCACGTTAAAAAAAAAACAAAAACAATAGATGAACAAAAGCTCTAGCTAAAATTTCGGTAGTAGAGAGAATACCCTCATCGACTTGAACATTGACTAATTATATGATTTTGTTTTGTTATCTTCAGTATTAATTGAGATGACATAATTTTATAACCAAAACATACCTACGTGATACATGAAGCCCGTATTCCCAGAAGGATCCGGCAGAAGTGTAGCTAGTACACCCATATTCGACAGTTATGTTTAGTCCCATATAACAGAAGGTGAGCCTGTTGCCATTAAATGGGAAATCCAAACTCCGGGCTGTTATTGAGAAAGTCCAGATGAAAAACCCAATAACACTCGGCCTGACCCGGGATTCTGACCCACTACCTCATGCTGAGCAGTAGCGCATAACATACAACGAAAACATACAACATTAAAACCAAAAACCAAGGTTTAGGTCTTGTTTAGGTCGGCGCGTTGTGTTCCACGCGCGCCTCAAAGAGATGTCAGCACCACAGAACAGATAAAACAGGTTAGAAAGGAAATAGTTCCTGATTTGTATTAGAACGCGTGTCGCCGCTTGCGTCCCACTCCTTAACTCCACTACAAGCAAGAGACCAATACGTACGCGTATTACACACACAAATAAACCATACGCACTTAGATAGTGAGTTTGCTATTGGTTGTCACACTAATACAAACACTGCGTTTGACGTACACTCACTCACGCGCAAAAGGTAATTTATTTCTCACGCATGTTACGGCGACCAAAAGGTCGATTACTTATATCGATAAAATTACTGTAATTTATAAGTTAGCAATTTTTCTCTATATTTCCGGGAAGGGGGGGACAATTAGTGTGGACTTCCTAAATACATATAAATAATTCAAACTCAAAGCATTTATTTCAAATAAACCAACTACAGGCACTTTTGAATTGTCAAGGGTTCGGTCAGTCAGAAAGATGAAGCTAGTTGTCCATTTCAAAGCGTAATAGGTACCTATGGAGAAGAACGGGCAAGAAACTCCATGGACACTCTTTTAAATCGAAATATTGTTACAAAAAGTGGTTACATCATTCATGTTGAAATAATACATGTGAGAACGATGTAGAAAGACGTGCACGTTAAAAGTGTCCGTAATAAAAAGATAAAAACCATTCAGCAATTCAAATAAGCCGTGGCAGCTAAGCAATTACCTGTGCCACATTCAAGTCAATGAAAGACGAACCCAGTAAGTTTTATAGTAGGTACATAGTGCTCACACGTGCTATGCAATTATACAATACTAAGAGATTGAATTTATACAATGCAAAGATATATTGTACAACCTTCATCAGCTCACAATATTTTCGAATGCTCATCGATTCGTTTAGGCGCTCTTGTAGAGCAGGACCAGCGCTGAGCCAAGCATTTTTGTCAGCGATATAATCCCCCAACTTATAATATGCTTGGCTGTATAGTGTGCGTTTTAGACAAGATTTAAATTTCGTTTCATTCAGTTGGAATATGTGGGGAGGTATTTTATTGTAACATTTTAAACAGTACCCCATGAAGGATGAATGTACATACTTTAGCCAGTCTGAAACCTGGTTGAACTAATTGGTCCCTATTTCTAGTCCTTTAATTGTGTCTTTCACCTCTTTTACTGAAGATTTAAATTTTTCCTTAATACTGTCAAATTAAGGGGGAACATCTAACATAGCCGCGAAATTCAAATTTTCTTTAGTTTTCTGCAAATTTCAGCTCTGTTTTATGTCAGCATATATATATATATATATAATGTATAACGCAAGGAGATATATCTATGTACATATATACACAGTATACATATAGCTCATGGGAAGCGTGCGGTGACAATGACGCGAGTTTCACGCTTTTTGCTCACCCAAAAAGTACACATATATACATAGTATACATATAGCTCATGGAAAGCGTTCGGTGGCGATGACGCGAGTTCCATGATTTAGTTCACCAAAAAAAGTGCTCAACGCGCCTAAAGAAGTTTTCACTTAAAAAATACTAGACTATTTTAAAATTGAACAATAATTTAAACTCAATTTAAATGCTGATTTTATTATTATCCCTGAAATAATACGAATTTATTAAGTAACATGCGCTTTGCTATCTTTTGAATTCGATTTTTTCAAAATAAAGTGCAATCTTAAATTAATATATTTTCCAATAATAGCCTTAGTTAGGTCTGTAACATGGTTTGCAGTAGGATATAATCCAACCTGATGATTACTAATGTTGCTAAATAATTCAGTTCCGACGAAGCTGCGCAAAATCTTTGCTGTCAACATATTATATTTGTTAATATTCCGGAGATTGAAAACCTACTCAGAAACTAAATTAAAAACGCACTATAAACAATAATTGGTGATAGTAAACAAAGTTATTTTAATTATAATATTACTGATAATAATCAGCTGTATCAAACACACTTACTTAATATCGACATTATTTACAACTTGGTACAACACTATCGATAAGCATGGATTTCGCCGAATTTCAGCTTTGGCTAGGCGTACGCGACGTTCGCAGTGAACGCAATACATTGCGCGATCACTGATCTAGTACAAGATGCTACCCATGCATTGCAAGCAATGTATAATTTTGCAACTACTGTTGCGATTGTATCGTTTTTATCTACAAACTACATAATACTATAGTAATAATTACAAATATCACTTGTATTTTAAGGTTTTTGGACTTACCGGTGAAAAGAAATCCCTTCCCGGGCTACACTACACACCTGTCTTCTTTTCCGACACGTTATAATAACGCAAGACGGCATAATTCTTTGTTTTTCACGGAGCGTCGTACGTTGTCACAATATGAGCGCGACTGTTAGCCCGTGAAACAAATTTCGGTTGGTTTTGAGCGTTTGCTCATAAGTGCGGCGTGCCTGCCCCGCCCACAAGGCCCTTCTAACCTCTTTTATCTGTTCTGTGGTCAGCACCAACGACGGGGTCCGTTAGGGCCGATGCCGGCCAGGGTTGCGGGAAAGTCCGAAAGGGTTGCCGTGGGCCCTGGCACAGGAAACTGAAGGAACACGGGTGGGTTTTAGTCAGTAAGAGTCTGACACGCCCTCCCGCTCCGCCCAGAGCGGGAGAAGTTATTTGATGATTTCCCAACCTCAAAAAAAAAAACAATGGTTTAGGTCTTGTCAATATTGGTATTGGACCACCTTTTTCCAACGCAAGTAATCTAGCGAGGCTATGTTTTTTTTCCTGCATATTAATGTAGTACAGGGTACACGTGCTATTCGATATAAGGCAGTTCACTGATATAGCCCACAGCTAGGTTAGTATACTTTGCTTATTTCCGCAGTATTGTCTTATGACGTTCTGCTGTGGGGATCGGCAGCTGAAATAGATTCAATTTTCAATATACAAAAAAGGGCAATCGCGCGGTCTATAATATGGGTCACCGCGAGTCTCTTCAAACAAGTTCAAAGAAATTGATAAACTAAAAACTAGTTTATAAATTTAGGTATTTATTATGTTCGCAAAAACTTAGGATTTTAAAAATTAGAAGCGATTTCCATCCAATCCAATATAAATACACCAAATGAAAATTAAATTGAGGTACTTACCCAAATTTAAATGAACTAAAACAAGCAAAGTTATTTAATATTAACAGTATCCGCTTTTATAACAAGTTGCCAAACTCGGTTACAACTTAGCGATGGAAAGTTCAAAACCCACATCAAATGTATCCTTATCAAAAAAGCATATTATAAGATTATAGACTACGTTGAAGACAAGGCACCGGCAACCGTAGTGTATGTGAAGCTGTTTAATAATATTAATTAAGATCATAATGTACCATATACTCAGAAATAAATTATATTACCTATTATTAAGGAAGTTTGGCAATAATTCCTTCTGCACATGTGGCTTCCCTGGTTCTTCATTAACGGCATCAACTCAACTCAAAGCATTTATTTCAAATAAACCAATTACGGGCACTTTTGAATAGTCAGGGGGTCGAAAGCTGAAGCTAGTTGCCCATTCCAAAGCGTTGTAGGTACCTATGGAGAAGAACGGGCAAGAAACTCCATGGACACTCTTTTAAATCAAAATATTGTTACAAAAAGTTGTTACATAATGCATGTTGAAATTATACATGTGAGAACGACGTAGAAAGACGTGCACGTTAAAAGCGTCCGAAATAAATAAGATAAACAAAAACAATTCTGGAATTAAAAAAAAAAAGCCGTGGCAGCTAAGAAATGACCAGTGCCTACTGACGGCGCCCGTTCACGAACATGACGTATGGATCAGCACCATTCAGCTCAACCATTTTGAAGGGAACTCAATGACCCAATACACACGCCACCACCAGCGACACATTTGAGTGAGCATGACATACTTTCATCACTATGTATATTATCTGCTTATCTTTGACAGAATCTTCTCATTATTTGACATTATATAATTACAATTCAAATATCAACTCTTTATTAGTGTCTTTTGTGGACAGGATATTTATTCAGATGTGTTACAGTTGTCGTGGTTGTAATGGCAATCATGTCATTTGGTTTACATAGATTTTTATTTTTATTATTTTATATTTTGTTAATGTAAGAACGTTGTAGTCCTTGTAGACTAGATTTGTTGACCATTTTCTATTTTGTTAAGTATCTGGTACCTGTTGACAGGTCTACACTGTCCTCCCATACCTATAAACACTGTAATTTGAAAACATTGTAAAAGACAATTATTTTTAAAAGAGTAACCGTGGAGTTTCTTGCTCTTCTCCATAGGAAACGACCAATTGGAACCGTGCACCTAGCTTCTGCCGTTTCATAAGTGCCCATGTAGGTTTATGTGAAATAAAATAAAATAATTTGATTTGATACTTGTAATAGAACGATTGATTTGGATGAGAGTTGCCGATAATCGAGCTGAATGGCGTGCAATTGGAGAAGCTTATGTCCAGGAAAGGCCTCTTGTCATGCAGAGAAGGCGCGAGCATTGATCACCACGCTTGCTCAAGACGGGTTGGCGATTTCAGACTTATATTAACTATAAGTCCAGGTTTCTTCACGATTTTTTCCTTCACCAATGTCAGCAATGTGCAAGATAAACTCGGAATGTAAAAAGTCACATTGGTACTTACCCGGATTTGAACTCACAACCTCGTGCATGAGAGGCGACGCCTTAACAACTGGGCCATTACTCTAGCACACTTTTATATGTTACAAAAGCGGAAAGTTCACCAACTTTCAAGCATTTTCTTTTGTAACTTAGTGCACTTACCAACAGTTCAGTATTTACAAATTTATGAACAGCTTTGTCTGTAAACCCTTTAAAATACCAACCTACCTTCATGACGTCACCCCAAACAAAGACCATAAACAATCAGATATAATGACTAGTCAGGCTGTACTTAGTAGTACAGAACAGACTACGGAGGTTACACTTAGTTGTGCACCCCACCTTCACGAGAACATCTGTACAATGGCGGACAGTTTAAATGGGAAACTACTGAAAGTTTGTTTGTAATTGCTAAGATAGTACCTAGAATAAAAAAATAGTATGCTTGTTTTTTAACGACATTTTACTTTGAATTTCTTAAATGTATGCTTGGGTTTTAAATTCAGAAATTCGCTGCCTGGAGTCTAGAGGATTTAGGACCTAAATACCTATATTTTAGGTCTGACAGTATCTATAGACACCCCTGCCTACCTCTTGACGGAAAAGGCATGATGGTGTTATACGTATTAATTAGATCTTAACTTAAAACTAGATATATCATGGACCATATTTTGACAAATAAATGATAAATCAGAAATCAGACATTTTTATTTGTGAAACATAGATACAATGGTTGGTGGGTTATGATTATGATTACGACTGTGTATTTCTCGCACCATCGATCATACTTGGTTAAACATAAATAAGCACCTTTGTAGTGTTATAAAAACTGTTTTTTTTTCATTTTCAACGGACTCTCATAAAAGCCACACATAGATATCAACAGAACGATTACACTACCAATCAATACATTGACCCACTAACGAAACAATTCATCACAGAGTGTACCAGTAACTTTGCACGCCAGTGTTCGGAAGGGGCGCACCTCCAATTTCCCTAAAAGCTTCGCGGGTGCCGCGCGCCGCGCGCCGCGCGCCGGGCGAAGCGCTGGAGTAATAAATTGAATAATAACTATCTAGTGTGATGTATTATTGTGTTCTGCTCCACTATCACTAGTATGACGTAATTTTTATGTCCCGACTTGTAATGGTTTTTCTTTCTTTCTATTTTTCGGTTACAGCTATGTAAATATAATGCAGCATTGCATGTGTAAGCGGGCACGCCTTTTATGCCTGGAGGCTTTTATTATGTATTAAGTTCTGTTTACGTTTTTATTATTAATTTCTGCTTGATTAAAGTGTTCAATGTTTTCGTTGGTAGGTATATTGGCGTGTGCTAGCTGACATATGGCAAATAATTTAATTTAATGTTTTGTGTTTCGAAATCTTAATTACCTACTTACTACTGTATAGAATCCAGTTCTTCTAACAGAACAGACAGCTGTGCTGCTGGTGAGTTTGTTGCGCCACTTCTTCTTCCCAGCTAAAGCACTAGGAAGTGGTGAAGGGCGGGAGTTTTAGTGGACTGTCTGATGTGCTGATTCTCAGCCTAGTTTGAATAAACGACTTTAGATTTTTATATTTGTGGTACAATGTATTTGTGATGGTATCTCCTTTTTGGGGTAGTGTCGAATCCATGGCGTTTTTCGCGAAGAGTATGTTTCCCATACATTGTTAAAGAGTTCTATTTCTAATACACATGACGTATTATCACACCTGAATTCGTAGTTCATCCAGAGGGCCTGGACAAAGAGTCATTCCATCAGCGATGACGTTTATGAAGAAGTGAAAAATGTGTGGGATTGACAACAGCTACCGAAAAGCTTATGTCAATTCTGTTGAAAGTCGTCGAAGAAATACATAATAACGTTGAGAGCGATTGCCAGTTGTCTTGGCCGTCTGGTTTCTGCAGAGGTGTATTCCCACGATTCACCAGTTATGTTGCCATGGTTGACTGCCTCATTTGGTCTGATGGTCTCAATCGTGATTACTGTGTAATGTGGACTTACAATTCGATCAGTTCGACAACTTTTTATTTTTTTAATATTTTTGAAAATAAATTATTAATGCGTTTGATTAATGAAATTATGTTGGAAACTTTACTTATGTTTAAACATCCATGAACATTGGTACGCCATCTGGTTTGGCGCGCTTGTAATTTCTTATAACAACAATTTTATTGTACCTATGTTAACAAATGATTAAATGAATAATGATCCCTTGGTAGGACAAAATGTTATTATGTTTTTCCATTCAGAAATTCTTTATAGCAGAGCGGAGTCTTGATTTGTATCCGGCTAGAGGCAATAGGTATAGGTTCGCCTCATACTGCGTGCATGGAACATATAACTTTGAAAGACTGATGAATGAGGAGAATAACTGGAGTGGTATGCTTGATAATAAACCAGAAAATGAGGGATTAGTAAGAGAAGTCAGTGTGGATGAAGTGAGGATTGCTGTAAGCGGAATGAAGAATGGTAAAGCATTAGGACCGGACGGAATACCTGTTGAAGTATGGAAAATATTGCGGATGGCCGGTTGGACGTGGTTAGCTTTATTCTTCAATAAGCTGTTGCTGGAAGAAGCCATACCTGACGAATGGTGTAATAGTTCGCTGGTGCCCATTTTTAAAAACAAAGGTGATGTGCTGGAGTGCAATAATTATAGAGGAATAAAGCTAATGTCACACAGCATGAAAGTTTTGGAGAAAGTTGTTGAAAGGCGACTGAGAGAAGAGACCGAAATTTCACAGAACCAGTTCGGTTTTATGCCTGGCCGGGGTACGACGGATGCCATCTTTGCTATCCGCCAGCTATGCGAGAAATACAGAGGTGCGCACAAAAACTTGCACATGGTGTTCATTGACCTCGAAAAGGCATACGACCGAGTGCCCCGTGAGGTTCTGTGGTGGGCCCTAAAGGAGAAAAGTGTGCCAGGGAAGTATGTCAAGTTGATCCGTGCAGTGTACAATCGATGCACTACCCAAGTTCGGTCTACAGCGGGCACTACCGGCAGCTTCAATGTGGCTGTCGGCTTGCACCAAGGGTCGGCTCTCAGCCCTTACCTCTTCCTGATGATAATGGACGCTCTGACGTCGGACATACAGGAAGAGGCTCCCTGGTGCATGCTGTTTGCTGATGACATTGTGCTGATTGCCGAGAGCGGTCTAGAGGTCCAGAACAGATTGGAGGTGTGGTGGCAAAGACTGGAGAATGTTGGCCTGAAACTTAGCAGAACCAAAACAGAGTACTTGTTTTGCGATTTTGGCGGTCTCTCCAGTCCTGTGCCTGTTACTCTTGCTGGAACGCCCATACCAATCTGTTCCGACTTCCGGTACCTCGGGTCGCTTGTCCAAGGAGATGGCGATGTAGACCGGGACATAACACACCGGATCAACTCAGGATGGATGAAATGGCGACAGGTCACTGGAACAACTTGTGACCCACAGATGCCCCTCAAGTTAAAGGGGAAAATATACAAATCTGTGATTAGACCTGTCGTATTGTATGAATCGGAATGCTGGGCTGTGAAGAAGATGGATGAAAAACGATTACATGTAGCGGAGATGAGGATGTTGAGATGGATGTGTGGAGTGACAAGAATGGATAAAGTAAGGAATGAGTATATAAGAGGAAGTTTGAAAGTAGCGCCTGTGACAGAAAAAGTGAATGGGAATCGACTGTCTTGGTATGGACATGTGATGAGGAGGGATGACACTCATGTGACTAAGAGAGTGATGGGTATGAATGTTGATGGATGGAGAGGAAGAGGACGGCCAAAGAAAAGATGGATGGATTGTGTGAGAAATGATATGAGTGAAAAGGGAGTAGATGATGCCTTGACGTCTAACAGGGGAGAATGGAAGAAGAAAACGTGTTGCGCCGACCCCAAGTAAAATGGGATAAGGGCAGGAAGATGATGATTATGTAGCTTGCAAAATTGGGTGTAGTAGGCACCTCTGTTTACCCCTTCGAGGAAACTTGCGTGATGTTATAAGATTGTGTTAGTGCAAAGTCATTGAAGAAGTTTAAGTATGCCACAAGTCTTTTTCTTCTACGTACATTAATGCGTCCGTTTTAAAGTATTTTTTTGTGGAAAATAATAATCCCTAAATTGAAAACTGCAAGACGGTTACCAAACATGATTAATGTAAATACCCAAAGAAAACAGGATTTTATATTAGTATGTATAGCTAGGGTGTGGAGGGGTAGGGTGTCCACGTTACGGATGTGTATAATCTTGTCGGTGCATTTATAATCTTATGTGTGTTTACTGTGTGGCCACCCCCGCGGGCGTACGGACTTGGGTGGTGGTTTTTGTTTTTGGAAAAGTTTTTGGGCTAGACAAAAATAATAGCATGCTAAAGGGACATAAATCTTTATTTTCTATTAAACTTTTTTTATTTCTAATTTATTAATGAATCTGTTATCAGGCGTTTTAAAGAATCATTGAAGGAGACTAATCATAAGATTAGTTATCCCATAATATTTCGTAGAACATAACTACATCCGAAATTAAAACCCATGCTCGTTAATTTAACTGGGGTTGAGAATCAGCACTATTCTAATGCCGAAATCACAATAGCAGCCCCTCATCATCAAACTATAATGTTCCCACTGCTGTGACACAGGCCTCCCACACTGTGAGAGGTAGTGGGGCGAACTTGACCACGCGGGCCCAGTGCGGGTTGGTGGATGTCACATGTCTTCGAATTTTTGGTTCTAGGACATGTCGGTTTCCTCACGATGTTTTCCTTCACCGTTTTGAGAGCAGTTGTGAGGGGTGAGGAGCCCCTAAATTGTTAAAATTCTCTGTTTTCAAACGTCTATTATTGCAAATTAACAATATATTAGTTAATATTCCTACATAATAATTGCGTAATCAAATTAAAGATAGAAACTTCGTAAATCCTTTGAACACACACTGCAAATATTTTGTAAAGAAAATTCATTTTTTTCAAACACCCATGCCTAATCATAACCGTTCCTCGTAACTCCGTCCCTGCCGACTAATGTTAGTTCACAATCAATTTCCTTAATGCACATTGCACTGTAGTAATCCACTTTTTCTGCGCCGGCGCGCCGCGGACCACAGATCGCGGTGTAGACGCAGCTTTGTGAGCGGGAGCTGAATGGTGGAATGTATTAGTGGCTGGGTGGATAGTGAGATACAAGATGGAGACAGTAATACATATTCTCCAGCGCCATTTAGTTTTAAAATATTGACGCGTAAAAGTGTCTTAAAATATCTACTTACAGATATAAACATTTCATTTCATGTTGGCTATTTGTAAGACAGCTAGGTTCTGTAGAGAACTGAACCTGCATGCAACCTTTTCGAGTAATTAAAATATATTGGCATTAGTTTATGAGATAAACGCTATTGCGAATTTAGAAGTCAGAAAATATAGGAGACAGCTGAAAAGCTGGCAGAGCGAATGTCATGATAAAAAAAATGTGAAATAATAAAATCACTGAGTTGAATAATTAATTATGCAAGTTAAAGTATAAATGCACGTTTTATTTGTCCCGGTACCGTTAGCACACCAACCCCAAAGTAGGTTAGTATTGGTAACAGTACAAAACTGCTGAAATGCAATGTTAGGGAAATTATCGTATCCGCTTTTGTCCTTTTGTGTGTGATTCAGCATTGCTGAAAAATATTAATATAATAAAATTTTTCAATCTGTAATTTGAGTTCAATTAATCAATCATCAGTTAATGTCCTTCTAACCATGGCGCACTATACAAAAAGCTTGTTAAAATAAGTAGGGCGCTTTTTGAATTATCCTATTTTTAATTAATTATCAAGCACGTCAACGTTTTTAACACTTGGAAAAGAGTGACACAGGTATCTTAGTAACACAGGTAAGAAGTACATAACATAATATACAACCTATACTCCATTTATTATAGCATTAGAAAAATAACAGCTAACTATCGACAGCTATTGTGTAATACTGTAGAAATTACTGCACTGTAGAGTTATTTTTTTAATGTAAATCGTAAATAGATTACATTGTTTTGTATTTATCGTAAAATAATGCAGTTTATTTTATCGAAATAACGAATGGGCGATAGCTGTTATTTTTCTAATGTTTAAACAAATGGAGTATAAAGTACATATACCTAGAATTTTTTTTTTTAAATTAAATCAGAAAAATAACCATGTTAGATTCTTGCTTCCCTCGCACATACTACTAGAAAAAACATCCTAGTTCCACCGCACATATCATAATAAATCGGCTCAAAGCGCTGACAGATCGGCGGCTAATCCGCGGGCAGGGGGTTCGATCCCCGGCGCGGTCATAACTAATAGAAATACATATTTATCAATTTCTGTAAGTAGCATTACAAACTATTAACGGTATTAACCAATATGGTTAAAATAAAGCTGTTAAATAAATAACGAAATTGTTGCGTTTAAGTTTTAGTACGTGATGTTAAATGTGTTTGTAAGTACGTATTCAGCATATATTTTTTTAAAGTTATAGATATCCTTGTGAAACAGTACGTACTCCAAAGAGACAAATAGAAAGTACCTATACGTATCTACCTTTTTCTTATTTTACGATTACTTTTTTTTTAGGGTGGGAAATCATCAAATAAAATATTAAAAAAAACCTCTTGGAAAAACAAGGAAGAGCTACAAAGCTGTTGTCGGACTGCGTTGTAGTTCTTCCTTTATTTGTTTTTCCAAGAGGTTTTTCCTATTTGCAAGAGGCGATCTTATCGTTGAAATCGAAATGTTTAATTAAGTAAAAAGTGTGATGAGTCAAAATAGTTTAATAACTGTCGTCATAATTATTTCTGCTGTAAAGCAGCATTTTTATGCCTCGATTAAAAAAGTATGAGTGCTGGTGACTGGTGACCTGCAAGGTATAAAAGTTTCTAACGTTGTCCATAGGCGACGACTGAAATATCTCCAAAGATTCATAATCGAGTCTGACGTCTCTCATAAGTACACTACGATTGAAAACCTATTGCTTCTGGAAAAAAAAATGCTATTAAATCATAAGTTTCTCAAAAAACGTAACACGAAAGGATTAATCCCTCTATTCTTTATAAGGTTACCCCCTAAAACATCCCTTTTAAACAAAGATTTGATCCGGAACATCGATCATCCCTGGCCCGGAACCGGAAGTATTCCCGGATAGATTTATCATCCAGAAAAAATACGCTTGTCAAGTATAACCACCATTTTGGTAATGGCGGAAACTCCCGCCAATTTTAATTCAATATGGCGCCGTCGGGTAAATATTTATGTTATTTATGGATTTTTTGGTAAAATGTTTTGCTTGTTCAAAGATTGATCAGTCAGATTTTCAAAATAGAAAATGTTGTATCCTTAGTATTGATAGCACGTTCATTATTTTTACGTTTAAAATATTTTGGAAGTGTTGTAAGATTTGCTTCGAATCGTTTTACAAAACTATTTTACAAGAACTTTTCGCAGCAAATGCAGGCTTGGCATTGAGATATCTGTCATTTGGAAATGTATTTTTTATTTGCGAGTTACTCACAGGCACACCGTTAAACCTATTTACTTGACATAATGTTGAATAAGGTCATCACAAAATTATATTTAGCTCGTAGTATTATTTTTTTCGATTTCTCTCCAATTCTGCCTTAACTTTCTTAGTTCTGACTCCTACCTTCCTTCAAACTATCACCACTATATCCAAAAAGCATCCAAACAGAAACCACGTCCCTACCCATCCATGGCGTCAACAATAGCCACATTACGTCGCACGCGCCGACCGCCGGCCGCGCCGCACCGTGCCGCATCGTGCCGTGCCGCGTGGCGCACGTCCACTCATTACGGTGTTTTGTGTTGATTAGATTAATGTCCCGACGGGCTTTTAGGGTAGATAGGAAAGGCAGGAATTTAAAGTATTTGATGGTGGAGGGAAAACACTAGACGCAATAAATAATGTTGAAATCCACGATAGGGTAAGAAAACTCGGTGATTAATATAGAATTTTATTTTTTTACGAGTAAGCTTGAGTGATTTTTATATGTGGTCGGTAGTAGGTCGCATGGTCAGGAGTTTAAAGGATTTGATAACACATATCATCATGCCGTTACTGCCCGAAGGGGTAGACAGTGGTGTGTACCTTGCAGTTGCGTTTGACCACCACATAGACCAATGATGCAATATTTTTGTGGTATTGGAAAAAAAATGTCTTAATAGATAATCTTAGTTAAGAATAATATCAGATGGAGTTCGTACACTTCGAAGGTTAGTTTGTTGATAGCTTTGACAGTGGACGTTCTTGCAAAACTGAGAAATAGTATTACAATAGTAAAATAATTATGACTGGCAGTTAACATTCTGATAGGAATCACTTTGGGATTTTTAACTAGAATTATAAGACTCTTGTTGTTTTTATGTCTTCGTTGAACGATTTAATGGTAGCTCATAGTTTAGAATCGTTATTATTAATTTACATTTTAAGTGAAGAGAGATTTTTCTGTACACCTGCTGACAAAGGGTACACAGAAATTTACCGTGCATTGTCCCCTAAATTATTTAAAACATAAGCAGCATTCATAACAAAATATCTGCCAAACTTCCAAGGCAACTTCCAATAACATAATATCATATATCCAAAACTCCAATATCGATATCAGAACCACTAATTCCATTCAAAACCCGTATCCCTCGCGTATAAACCCTAAAGCTGCCATCGGAAGTGTCGGGGTGTGTTCCAAAAGTTATTTTATTTCATTTATGCTGACAATATGTGACCGCACGCGTACGGTAATGTTTCCGTCATGGATGAACTATCGGCTAATTGTATGGATGTGTTGTTTTTATGTGGTAAATCTTATTAATGTCGTGGATGACGTCTGTAGGGTTTATTTTGGTTTATTGCGTTTTTGGGTAGTGCTAATTATAGTTGAGTTTAAAAGATAGGTTTTGATTCGATTGTTAGATCTTTTTAATATTTTTTTTTTCTGATTGATGAGTCAGCATCAAAGATAAAGGCATTTTGTCAAGTTATGTTATATGTTAAGATGGTTTTAACATTTTTTGGGTTGGTCTCATAGTGAAAGTTGTCCATAATGATGAGTTCAATGAAACTTTTGAGTAATTTCAATTAGGTACACTTTGAATTTAGTGTACTTGAAATTACTTCTCAATTAAATTTATCATGAACTTGCGTGATGTAGCAAGCAGGTGCTCTCGTTAAGCCCTAAAATAATACCTAACAACCATCATTATTAAAAATGTCGAAAGCAATCAGCACCCAGATTTTAGTGATAAACGAAACTAAACCCAGGACAATGAAACGGAAACGACCTAAGATTCACCCCTGCGGCACACCCTACCATTACCGTACATTTTAATCAAAAAACCTATGGGTGTGAAGCCCAAACAAACAGGGGAATACTTTCCCATAACGATAATGAAAACAACGGGAAAATATAACAAAAAACATGATTTTTTGTATGTATTTAACGCGTGCGAGGTAATCAAACGCTGATCAGGAAATAGTTTCGGCAAACAATTACTGTGATTGTCGCGGTGATTTTTACGATGACTTTGGATAATTATTTAAGGGGTGTATAGTCGGTTTGTTGGGCCTTTTGTTGTCCTGTTTGTGTGTGAAATGTACAAAACCGTCTTACATTTTTCTTTCTTCTTCAAATAAACTGAGGTTAACTTTATACTGGATGCGGCAGAATAAGGATTTTGTCCCATTTGACGTTATTTAATTAGACCTTTTAGACATTTACCAAGCTTACCAAGGGTTATCGTGTTACGTATTATACTGGGCTGTGGATGATAGGCAGACACATTAAGGAAAGTATTCAGCAATATTCGCTTAACTGGAAGCCGACTCAAACATAGTTGGCAAAACTCTAGGCAGATGCTGAAGACCGATTTGTTGGACATTCTGCAAAAGCCCTTTAAATACAGCTTTTCAAATATAGAATATGTGCTAACGGAAAATACGGCTAATATAATTTATCAAATCATAAAAGTTGATTGTAAACTTTGAATGAACATAAGATCAATTTGTTCACAATTAACTCTCAGCTTCATAAACAAAATTCAATAAAAACTTTCAAAATAATTTGAATAATGAAACGTGATGAGTCGTAATATAATGACGGGTGATAACAATGAGCGCAATGAGCCGAGCTGTGCGAGCGATCGTGCATATGGCTAGCAGTGCTTTATTGTAGGGTGATGCGACTTGATACTTGAATAAGGTGAGGGATATTTTAGTGATGTAGTTGTTGTGTGTTCACGAATTTATCTAGTCTCGGTGGTCAATGTTAGTACCATTTGCTTTTATTTTGCTGAAGCTTTTCATAGTTTAAGTTTTTTTTTTTAAAAAAAGCTAATGGTGTAACGACTTTGTCCTTTGCAGGAAGGTCAAAAATTGTTCTGAGAAATACATAAAATAACACTTACGTTATAAGAGCCACATCATGATCATTACTTAGTTATTCATTCTGGTTACAAATGAATTGAGAACTTAAGACCAATGTCTAACGGCTCAAAACTTCTTCCTCAGAGTATACACACCCTGCTGCAATGAAGGGGTACACTTGACTGACAACTAAATGAATATTTTTTAACACATTTAAATATTAATTATATTATAATCCATTCAAAAGATTACGCCGTAATTCGCGTAATATACACTATTGTGCTGAATGTTGTGCATTTTGAGATCCATTCAATTATTTAATAAAAAAAGGTGATAGGGGGAAAACAAGTGCTTTGTTGTAAATCTATTATAAGTATCTATCTTTAGAATGCAGATTTGTATTATTTTTAATGTTTATAGTATTAAAATAGTATTCTGGTGTACAAGACTGTCAATTTCGTGCACAGACTGGACAGGTTCAGTTAAATCTGCGTGTGCATCTCTTCAAAAGACCATCTCAGACACTAATCTGCATGGTCCTCATATGATTTAACCAAGATGCCCAAGCTGATTATTACGCTTTTTCGCCTTTCTTCTTCTTCGCAACAGTATTTCAAATGCTGTGGGCCCAAAACTACGCCACTTCCACGGCGTCGTTGATGGCAGCAAAGAGGCCACTTTGACGGACACAGAGGGCAGGATAGGAGGTGCATCTCCTATGCATGCATGCTTTGCGACACAACTTCTTCATTCACACCCTTCTGCCGTTCCGCCTAGGTAGCCCCATTTTACCAGTTTGGAGTTACATCATCCCACTTGGGTTCGGAGACGGTTCAGGCGCGCCGCCTTTATTTATGTGTCATTTATATTGTATTTATATTTTCTTGGAGATCCGAAATAAATAAGGTAATGAAATCTTAGAGTAGACGGTTAGGAAACAATTACCAAATCTACTTTTAAAAATATAACTTTTTTTGACGTGTGTCTATTAAAACCAATTTATAGAAAACAAAGTATATCCTATAGATTTGTCGTAAATAAGGACCAAAGTGGAGGAGCAATGGAAATCCAAAACATTGTATTGAATGTAACCTCTGTGTTCTAATTTTTATCAGTATTAAGAGTTTCTTACTTACATTTTACTCTATATGTGGCAACCAAAAACGTTGTGCAATTAAACCAAAAACCAACTGCAGCCATAATTGCAGCAAACAATTGGTACCTTAATAGAAGCTTGTCATCATCATCATTATTTCAGCCGAAAGACGTCCACTGCTCACAGACTGCTGGACACAGGCCTCCCCCAAGCACCGCCACTTCAACAGGTTCTGTGCTTCCACATCCAGTGGATTCCTGCGGCCTTCATAAGGTAGCATCATCATCGAGAAGCTCATATAGACAACAATTTAAAAGTGATAAATATCCAGGCATCTAATTTACAATTAATTTTGATAAAAGCTGTGCGTGAACTCAGTAGTCATTAAGACTTCCAGGTCGTTTAAAAGTGATTAAGCTCAAAATAACAATGAATAATGAACAACGTAATTGAAATGTTCCAATAGGAATACCTTGCCTATACTAATAAGTTTTGCCTCTTATTGGAATAGCCCAGAGTCCTGCTGATCATATAAGTAAAAAGATAGATAATGCTGGTACCTACATCAATACAATGACTAGCCCACATTCATAACTAGATCAACGATCATTAATATCAATTCATTGTTGAAATGTAACATTTTTTAGCAATCTACGCGCACATGCGATGATAGTGCAGATTTAAACAAGGGAGGGTTGGTATTTATAATGTAGTGCGGTGCGTTATTGGTATTGAATTTTCAATAGGATGTCATAAAAAAAGGGATTAGATATGTAGGTGCATGAAATGATGATGTCTGATTAATAGTTGGAGTAGGAGCAAGATATGATACAGAACAGATCTGGAGAAGACCGACTAAGCAAGAAAGGGATGGCTATTTACTGACGAAGAAGCAGATTGATATGAGGCTTTTCAAATGACTAAAGCATAACATCGTTTACAAAAGATTTTGGTAACGAAGAAATCAACAACTTAGAGAGTGACAGAGACAGTTGGAAAGCAGACATCGAAGAAGCTGACATTAATGGGATACCTACGTAAAATTTATTCGATTGAAAAATTTGACTACGTCACATGTGGCTTTAAAGTCAAAATCACTTAATCATTCGTTTCCCTTAAAATAATCTTAAACACTTGAATACATGTTATAACTAGTAGCGTAGCCTTTCCATTTCAATATCTACTTCCATCGGTCCGTTATCATGCAAAAGGACCAACAACTGTCTCACCAAACAACAAATAAACACAAAAAAAAAACAACAGGATCTAGAATTTATCTTTTATTCTTAGAGAACACTTAAGTACCTACTTAAAAATCCAAAGTTTCCGGTTTCAAAAAATCAAGTTGCGATATTTTTTTTGACATCTCTTGTCCTAAGTATGTCGGCAAGTTAGCAGACGCTGAAAAAATTGTCGCGCGTGTCTTGAAGATTTATTACTGTTGGTTTGAGATGTTCTAACCGAAGGGACTATCTTGGGTATTTTGATTTTTGACCATGTGGTGTCTGACGTTTGGCGTCTTCATAAATTTTCGTTAGAGACGTGGTTGTCTGAGATTTTTGGAACCAAATAGATGGAACTTGTGTGATTATTGATGATTTTATTTCACCGTTGGACACGCAATCTTAGATGAAATAAGAAACAATCCGATTAATAATATTATGAGTAAAATGCTAGTTTCTAGTCTTAGTCCACACTATTCTTGTAATATAGAATGTCCTAAAACCTGAGCTACCACTTCTTAGCTTTGAATACTCTCATCCATATCATTTTTGACAAAACATTATTTGTGTGTACAGAATTCGAATATACCAATAGTTTTATTTCAGAATACTGTAGGTACCCTTTACCTACTTAACAGTAAAATAACAATAAGTATATACTTGTTCCTTTTTTTTTTCTAGAAAAAACAAAGCTTTTTCCTCCACATCCTTATCTTAATGGAAAGCCATACATCGAATGATAACGCCGCACAGTGGTGCAGGTAGTACGGGCATGCGGAAAATATTATTTTTAAATGAAAAGACGTTGCGTTTCTTCATAATACTTTATTAAAATGATATAATGGATGTACCAGTTTACAAAGAGAAAGATATAACACGTATTTTTTTTTTATTAACATGAAAATATTCATCAAATTTTTTCACATGAATTTCATATAATTAAATCAGCATTTTTAAATAAATAAAAATTAATAAACTAAATATTAAATAGAGAAGACATTGATTGAGAGATGGGTGCTATCCACTAATAAAGCTTTGGCATCATCGTGAAGAGGATAGTATTTTTTATTCGGTACTGCACGTAAACTGTTGATAAGGGGATCTGAGGTAGCTAAGAGCATATTCATAACATCTTCATTACATGATAGACGAGAACATTTTCTTGAATGACCTAACCTATAATTGCGGTAATCTTTATTTCGCGCTTCTTGAGCTTCCTCAGATAACATCCCAATAGGTAAGGCAGCAACACTTATTATTTCTTTGCCATGCAGCAAGATTTTATGCACAGTATTTGGCATATTATACCAGCTGTACAGGCTTACGTATAGTTCAGCAGTCTCGTAACAATAACTACCAAACTTATCCGAATCAACTAATGCACTAGAATTAATTGTTTGCAATATTATACCAAACCGATGAATAAGTTCTTTATCGACTCTTGTGACTTCAGCTACAATGTCTGCATTATTGAAAAATCTTCTAGACGTATTTCCATCGTTAGATGTTCCCATTCCTTGCTTTACAAAATCCACTTTTAGACCTAAACGTTGAAACAGCTCACTTTGGATTCTTTTCTTCTCTTCATCTTTTTGTTGTTTGGTAGTTGCGTTCGTTCTCCAACTGGTAAATGACATATTGTACGCAATATGTAATATGCATTCCATAAATTTAATCCGTGCGTGAAGCGGGGATAAACCGACCTTGAGAGCCTCCGTATCCACAGTTTTATTTCGCACTTGGTCAAGGTTATTCATTTCTGATGGCTTTGACTTGCATATAAAACACACTGCACATGATGATGTGTCCGTAACTGTCTGCGCTATTTTGCCATCTATCATTGTGAACACAAGTTTATGGTAGACTTTGTAAGTCTTTTCCTTTAAACTAATAACAGTTTCATTTAAGTTTGCTATTTCAGACTCCATTCTAGCAATTTCATTTTTCGTAGATTCTGTAGTTTCTTTTTGAAATTGGAATTGTACCGGGCGACAACACCTTGTAGAAGAAGGAGTTGCATTTGTCCAATACACAACAGATTTATTTTCCTTTTCATACAGACGCAGTGGAACTAATGATGTCAAAAACATATATGAATCTGACACATTTTCGTCGATAAATGACTGTTTGTACTCAGCATGACCTGATGATCCGTCACATCCCCACTTGTGTAAAAACGTTGAATTTACACTAATCTGTGTAAGGTCGTCTTCAGACATTACTTCAAATAATATTCTGGTTGTGTGATCCAGTAATGACTGCAAACTTACACAAGCGTAGCTTTCCGTTACATCAATATCCGTGGGGTAGCATTGCCTTTTTACTTCAAGTACTTTATGATAATCGGGAAAAATATCACAACCAATACTTTTTGCTGCATTTCTCAGTACTTGATATTGATGTTTCGAAAGTGATGCATCAAGTAATAATGCCAACGCTTTTTCTGGAGTAAACTTGATAGTATCCGATGATCCTTCTTGTACGAGTACCTTAGAGGCAGCTTTCTTAATCATTTCTTCAGGAACGCTTTCACACAATCTTTTAACTTTATATCGCTTTGTTCGATCGCAACATTCATCAAATGATTTTTCTGGTCGTCCTCTATGAGAGCGTTTTGATGGCCCTGGAACATTACTGTCACAATTCACCACATCAGTCTGCACCGAAGATGTCTCAACGGTAAAAATATTTTTCAGCCACTGTTCATTTTTTGCCATAAAAGCATTTTTATTTCTCGCTGCAGTTTGCCACTTTTTTGTAAATACGGGTAGAAAATTACGGCTTAACTTTTCATAAACTTGATTCCAAACACTTTCTGTAAGCTGTGGATACATAAGTTTTAAATTTTCGAGGCATTTATGTATCTCACGATTACTTGATATTATGATTTCCACTAAATCGGCATAGACAATAGTAAAGCTATCCATCACTATAATAACACTGTTATCGTAAGAGAAAATAATTGTAAGTGAAGTTAAAACTACCATTCAATGCTATTTATACTTACACGATATGATAAAATGTTAATTACCCTCATTAGAAACACTTATTAATATAATGCACTTTTTCTTAATTACAGAGCGTCATTAGTTAAGGACCTGGTATTTCCAAGATCGCAGGTTATCGCAGCCAAAACTAATGTATTCTTAATCTATAGGGTCTAATTAATCTCCGAAAGTATATTATTACGTATCGGTCGATAACGGAGATTAGTTATGATCTCATGATTGAAAACAAAAGGTTCCAAATGACCTTCTTCACTAAAAATGTAATAGTAAGTAATTATTCATTATATTATAACATTATGTTTACTATTTTATTAGTACACACAATAAACTTATGACTAAACTAAAAATGAAAGTTGATAATTATAGTATTTTGGTTCTATTCATACTTGAAATAACAATATTTTTTGCACGAAATTTGTAAATTCTCGATCACCCTACTTTGGCATCATATAATGAAATACTGTATAATTATTTATCCGTATTAATTTTAGGACTTGTTTCTACTAACATTCTAGTATGTGTGTACCAAATTGTAGACATTTTAAACAAGGTTGAAACAAAGGACTTTTTTCCGCCCTTGTACCAATGTGCGCCGCTTCATAGATGAGTGTACAAATACAGCGAACAAGTTTATCAGACCACGTAATTGTGGGCGAGTTATCTAAATAAAGCAAATATTGGTGAAGCCACTACATTAACGATAGCTACCAATAGCCATATGGCTGGTTTGTGTATATTTTTTATGTGTATTAGACAGAAGTTACCGCATAACATCAGAACGAACATCCACCACACCGCCACCGGTACATGGATTATTTGATAATACCGATATTAACCAAGAATATGCTAGCTGACTTAATAATATGGCAAATAATTTTAATGTTTTTGTATTTCGTAATGTTAATTACTTACTACTGTATAGAATCCAGTTCTTCTAACTGAACCGACAGCTGTGCTGCTGGGGAAGTTTGTTGCGCGCCACTTCTTCTTCCCAGCTATATACAGGGTGTGGCGTAAGTAGTGGTCCACCGTTCAGGATTCGATAAACCAGATAATTAACTATAACAATTTATATTTTTAACCATTTTTACCCACGGGTTCCGAAAATATTTCCTTTTTGTCTTTTATTTACGAAATTTCTACCTTTTATTACAAATTTGTTTGTAGTTTCAACAAAAACCATTATTTTTTAATTTTGATTTCTGTTAATTACTGCTGAATACTAGAGCTATAATGATAAATTATGATTTTTTATGTAAATTCAGCTCTTTCGAAGAAAAAGTTGGTTCTTCTCTAATTTTAACCCTAATAATTAGGGTTAAAATTAGAGAATTAAATAAAATCGCTCTTGAACTTGATGGTGTGTTAACAATTATTGTTAATACACCATCAAGTTCAAGAGCGATTTTTGTAAAAAAAAACTTACCTGCTACTAAAAATGGTTAAAATTTAATTGTTATAGTTAATTTTATTTATTTATTTTATTTGATTAATTTTAGGAAAACTTACAGCTAATACATTTTAACATCTAGTATAATGTGTACCTAAACGATGGCCAATTACAAGCTTCCACTAACGATTCTAATTATCTGGTTCATCGAATCCTGAACGGTGGACCACTACTTACGCAACACCCTGTACATAGCACTAGGAAGTGGTGAAGGGCGGCCGTTTTGGGGGACTGTCTTATGTAATTTTGACGTTTAAAAAATGCTGATTCTCAGCCTAGTTTGAATAAATTACTTTTGATTTTGAATATTTGTATAACAAAACTATTTTTATTTGGTCGGTAAAAAGTCGGTAGTTTTTTTATTTTATTTTTATTTGTTGTAGGTACCTACCCACTACAACAATTCGTACTACTTGTTATGTAAATAACAGAGACGGCAAGTTACTTCATCAACATACAAGAAGTCGATTAAATACGTATTGTTGAAGCTAACTCAAAACCTATACAAGCAAAGTAAATAAATGAATTATATATTTTGGCTTAGTAACCACGGAAAAATCGGGGCACACACATATGATAAACAAACCCACCTAAGGTCGCCCTTTTTTTGAAGTCCGTTAAAAGAACTACAAATCTATCTAACATCACAGATACCACTAAATATTTATTTTATAACAATTAATTTGAGTTATGACTTCTGAGTTAGATACTTATGAGTAGGACATAAAGTTTTGAAGATCTTCTGCAGACAAATAAGGGAGCGTAGATAGAATGTGGGGTCTAAATATTGTTATAATCACTAAGCTCAATAGCCGGTACCTACATTAGAGACCGCGGCCGCTTTTTAATTAATCAATCCATAAAGCTTGGGTTTCCTACGATAGCGGTGGCAGACGAGTTTGACTTTACGATCTGAAAAATTGGTCTCTAGAAATACACACCAACTTACTTGAAAAAATAACGTGTCAATGACGTTATTCGATGGTAAACTGCAGACACAATGTGGCGGTCAACGTAGTCTTAGGAATCGCTGGTTTTAGTCACCTTTTATACACCAACTTACTTGAAAAAATAACGTGTCAATGACGTTATTCGACGGTAAACTGCAGACACAATGTGGCGGCCAACGTAGTCTTAGGAATCGCTGGTTTTAGTCACCTTTTATAACACAACGATAGTGCTACTACTGAAAGCGCTTCATTTCAAGGCAGACTAGTTTTCAGGAACACATCATAAACGACAGTGTTCAAACCAGAATCCATACTTTCTCACGACATATTCACAATGTTCAGTGTATCTCCTGAACTCATTCATGAAGGCACATGTTGTAGAGAACAAGGATTCCTTACATTTGTCAAGTGTTTGAGTTATAGCTAGCTACCATTACGCGTAGAGCTACAGACATTAAAGGGCTGACAACAGCTAAAGCGCGGTCACTGTCGGACTGCATAGAAAAGAAAGAGAAGCGCGATGACACAAAGCTGGTAATTTATTGCAAAGTATGAAGCAATTCTCTATCTACAAAAAATCTATTTAATGGACTAAATAATGAAAACCCTATCACGGTAATATGTTGCTTGAAGAACAATCAGAAAGAAACAAAATGATTGCAAGTACGAGTAGTATGGTTTTTAATCGTTAAAATAAATTTTTAGAGGTATCTTTGCGACTTTTTTCAATCGTACCAAATTAATTGTATTATATTTGAACACACTATCTAACTAGCTTAAATCCTGAAGAATATTATATATTTTTCTGATTTTGTTTACTGCAGTGGATCATATACTTTTAGGCATTATAATACTTGCGTTTAGGTCATGTAGTCCCCCTAATAAAATTAATTCTATGAGGAGTTTCTTGTGAAAATGCTAATCCTAGGAAGTGTTTCCTATCGCCATCTCCATAACCTGTTGCAACGGAATTCCTAGGTATTCAATTAATCTACCTGCCTGCCTTTTTCCAACTATGTTGCGGTCGGCTTCCAGTCTAACCGGATGCAGCTGAATACCAGTATTTGGCATGGAACTGCTACGGCATGCCACTACCTATCTGACCTCCCAGAATCCCTCGACATTGCCGTTGTTTTTTAAGCTATAATAAAATGCCGCAGTCGTCACACGTTCATAGAAGCTATTATAGTTATTGATAATTTTTTTGTAGGTGTTCAATACCCTTGTGAAGATGGACAGCAGTATGCAAGATAGAATTGAATAGAATATTCATTTATTTGCTCAGAATGTAGGTATTTACAAAAATAATCCTTGTACATTTTACCACTTTGGCATTGCAATATTGATGCATTGATTCACTATCAAACTTCCGTTACTGACAAATGTTATTTACGTTACTGACAAATGTTACTTACGTTACTGACAAATGTTACTTACGTTACTGACAAATGTTACTTAGGTTACTTACAAATGTTACTTAGGTTACTGAAAAATGTTACTTAGGTTACTGACAAATGCGTGCACTGACTGGACAGGTCCTCTCTATCTGTGTGTTTCTTTCCTCAGAAGACCATTTCAGACACCAATCTACATGGTCCTCAAAGATTATGTCCGAACTTTTATTTATATACACTGACATTGATGAATTTTATACATACAATGACATGACTATTTACTTTGTAAAGTATTTTATTATTTTAATTATTGTGAATGTGAAGATTATGTGGGTCATTACTTTTTTTGTTTTCTCAGTTAGTTTTAATCATGATTTGGCAGTTTGAGTAATTTATGCGGCCTACCCAAATGTTCTTTCTTTGGTTTTGTTCATCGAATCGTTGTGCTCCTTAATTTCTGAGTTGATCTGCACGATTACTGACAAATTCATGCATTGACTGGACAGGTCCGCTCAATCTGTATGGCTTTTCCTCAAAATACCGTATCAGACACCATTCTACATGGTCTTCACATGATCTGACCAAGATTATGTCTGGACTTTAAAAGAGACTGTGATCTCTGAGTTTGTTTCGGCCTTTCTTCTCAGAGTAGTCAGATAGGAAACACCGACCTCATTTAGTTTAAAAAAATATGATTGACGTGTAAAAGTGTTTGTACAAACCTACTTACAGAAATAAATCATTTATACATACAAACAAAACATACACACAAACAAAACACAACTAAAATTTATCCGTTAGAAAATCCGATACTGAGTAGAAAATTTTATTTAATAGAAGTGGGTACAGTTAGTTTCTTTCTGAAAGTTGTTACTGGTTCCTCTTTTATGGAATTAGGAATGTGGTTAAAAATAGCCGGTGTCATACCAAAAACACTTTTCCTCAACATAGCTGTCCTATATTCACATGTACGGAACAAGTTTTATATTGAGATCGCAAAGTTCAAAATAGATGTCGATTACATTTAACAAAAAGAGGTCCTAACGTGGTGGTTGGCCTGTAAGGAAGGTTGGTCAATCTTATGGTTCATTTTACCTGTCATTGGCAGGCCAAGTTCAATAGTCAACTTCGACAATCAAAACAAGGAAGTACTAAATCATACCAGACAATGCCCCGTGGAATAATCCCGTATACAAAACTTACTTTTGATAAATTCAAATGATCGTCAACTCAGGAATCACACATAATACATACCGAATGACATAAACTCCACATATCTCGAAAACATGCATCTGAACAACATACGTATACAACATATAATATTAAAGAATGACCAAGTTATCATGCAGTTTAATTGCACCCTTACTCGTAAGAATCAGAGTACAAATTCCTTTGACAAGTGCGTGGTTAAGTTTGTTTCATATATCAGGCTGATAAGACGGGCCGCACATTACACGATCATTGATAACGCTAGGCGCACACTTAGTCGGCCGTTTTGTAAACATACTTTTATCTTTACGTTTCGATAGTAGGTACTTATCCGATCGGGCGGAGTGAGGTTATGCTTTGTACTTTGAAGGCAGAAATGATCAGAAACGTGAGGTAAAACTGTTCAAGGCTGATTGTGGATTGTCTGGATTTTTAAATTGATAATACTACAGCTTGACTCCGAGATTCTCTGAAACAGGCTTATTGACCGCGACATGGAACGATCGAAACATATAGCTATCACCAATAACTAGTTATAAAACGTATCTCATGTTGATATCAAACGTACCTATAACATGTTCTTATTAGCAGATTTGAGGATCGCCTTCAGCCTAAGTAGTTTATGTGCAACCTAGGGTATTCGCGAACGTTTTGTAAAAACGTCTTTATAATTGTCACGTGTAGTCGTTGACCTTCAATCAATAAACTCAGCCTATCGCCGTCCACTGCTGGACTTAGACCTCTCCAAGGCTGCGACACAACACCCTGTCCTCCGCCTTCCGCATCCAGTTTGTCCCAGCCACTTTCTTATGGTCGTCGGTCCATCGATCCGATGATGGATGATGATCATGGAGGTTTCCACACGATGTTTTCTTACACCATAATGTTCATCATTATTTTCATTATCCTGAACACTCATTTGAACTCCTATATCAATCTGTACCTAATTAAAGAGACCACAACACAAAGCCTCGACTCAAGAAATAACAATAAAACTACCGCGCTGTGGGACAGACGGACAGACGACATTCCTACGTGGCGACGCACTTATCTGCCAAATAAATTTAACAGTCCCTTACCGGCCGATATCTATGTACAATAAAACTAAAGCTTTGTCTGTACGTCTTAAATTCAGAGTTACATAAATGGTGGTTGATGGGAGGAATAGCTTGGTTGCTGTAATTTTTTGATAAATTGAAAATTTTAACTACAAAGCGACGTCTGTTATTCCAGAAGGTTAGGTTAGGCAGAGTTGATTCGCACACTATCGTATGTTTTGATAAAAGTATAAGTTTTGTAGGTAATAGGGGTGCCTACCCCCTTCCAGTCGGGGGTGGCACATGGTACTAGAAGGAACAGTGGGTTTTAGTCAGTAAGATTCCGACGTAACGCTCCGTTCTTGCCAGACGGAGGGTATCCATGAGGAAAAAAAAAGTAAACATGGGCGAGACTATTGGCACTACCCGGGCACCCATGCAGAAGCTGAGTTGCTACTTACTGAGAAAATCTTAAATATAAAATCGAAAAACACAATGCCATATCTGACCCGAGAATCGAACCCGGAACATCCGCTCAGCAGTTTTCAACTGCGACAACTACCTACCTACTTACATTCTATTTTTAGGTAATTTTAGAAAGTCAAGGTTTGTAAAGAGCATTATCTTCCCATTCCAGTTTAAAAAACTCTCCTTTATCTTGTTCCTTCCCTGGATAGACTATTTCAGAAGGACCTGTGCAATCTTCATGTACTACCTTAATGACGATAATTTACTGTGAACGGCTGTCGATGGAGATCTTCGACCTCATTAGTCATTAGTTATCCACGGCAAAAAATGTAATTTGAATACCCGATTAAGAATTGAAAGGATACCTGTTACAATATTTTTTTTAAAGATTGCCCCACTCTAGGATATTCTTCTGTATTGTGGGTGCGTTTACAAACATTTAAACTCACATACACAAACAGCCAGACCCGGAACAACTACTTGTAGGTCATACAAATATTTGTTCCGTGCGGGAATTGAACCCGCGAGACGCAGTGCATCAGTCAATCGCTTAATCACTGCGCCAACCGTGTCGTCATAATATTCCTTAGTAAGTGGTTTCCCTTGAAAAATCTGACCTTTCTCCTATATGACAAACAATATAACTGATATAACCTTCTCAAAATTCCGCCCAGCTTCCAAACTAAAAGGCCAAGCTGACCCAAACACATTGCTGTTCTAATCTCAAGAAAATCCTTCACATTCAACCATTGCTGTCAAAATAAATAAAGCTTACAAAACAAGCACAATTTCCACTGCCGCTTTAATAAAGAAAATCTTTTTAGACAGTAAAATAAAACAGTCAATGTACGTCATAAATATTTCAATGTTGGTAGCAACGTAGCGGCCATTATGATTTTCCGCTTCACCAATTTTAAACGCACATAGGAATTCCACACACGAATTAACAATAAAAAAAAATGAAGCAAAGGCGATTATCACTTACAGCCACAATGGCGGGTTGGGTGCGTAATCCTCTTTAGGTACGCACTGGGCTGGCGAAACGGGGCAGCTTGCGGAGATGTTCTGTCTCCCAGAAAGCGGGAAATAACATTTACGGTTAATGATAAATTTATTAAATTATAGAGAATTCAAAACTTTTATCTGAGGAATAAATATGGCGGTTTGACAGCTTTTGTATAGAAAATATGTCAAACTGTCATATTTGTTCTCCAGGTAAAAGTTATATGACTATTGAAAAATCAGCCCTTAATAGTTTTGTCATATCAAACAAAACAAATCATAAGTATATAGTTTTAAACACGGAACAGTGGAGTTTTGAGCGATGCGGTTAGGGCGTATTTCAACGCTCATAACGTGTTTACTAAGGCATACGCCACATTGCAGAACATGAAACTATAAGTAAGTAAAACAGACATGACCTATCTATTAATTAAATTGATTAAATAAATAACCAAATATAAATATATAATGTATTCTTAGTTATTATTATATTATTTATACTTAATTGATTTAAAAGAGTGTCCGTGGAGTTTCTTGGCCGTTCCTCTCCATAGGTACCTATTATGCCTTGGAATGGGCAACTACTTAGCTTAATTTTTCGGTCTGAGCGACCCCTTGACAATTCAAAAATGGCCGTGATTGGTTTATTTGGAATAAATGCTTTGAGTTTTATAAGTTTAAGCTATCATTTTTAAGACCAAACCAATAACGTAGGCTAAATAACATTGAGGCAGACATTTTCAAAACGTTTACGCTGCCATTGTATATAATACATAGTTAGCAAGGAGGAATTAAGCCTACATCGTCAGATCTCTGTTTTGATTCTAGATTGAGTCTATGCTAGTCTAGTCTACAGTGTCCAGTGGCGTTTTAAAAGCGAAGTTTATTAAAAATGCGGCGTCCAAACGGCCCAGTGCGTACAAAAGCGGCTACCGTACTAAAGAGCTTACGCACCGCTGCGTGCGACGCGACAGCCGACAGAAACTGTTGACCTGTAGCGTGACATGATGATAGTCTACGACAGTCCACTGTCATATAACACAACGCTCCAGTTTTGTATGAAAAACTCACTGAAAGTAGAGTTTTTGTGTGAAATGGTGTCTTTTTACGTACAAATACGTCTTTTGCAGGCTGCTGTGTCGTGTCCACAAAAGATGGCAAAGTGTTGGAGAGTAGATCGTCATTTTACGACCTTGTTTTGTTTGGAACACATTAAACTACAATTTTTCTTCTGAAAGCTGTTTTCAGCATTGTGATGTGCAACATGAAATGTGCTAAGTAACTGATTTATTTATTTATTTGCTCTCATGCGCATTACACATTTTACAATAAATTACTTTCGGGTTTTGGACATAGGTACCTACACCCTGTCAGGGAACTGCAAAGATTAAATGTCGGTTTGCCGTTGAGTCTGTGAACAATAACTTTACATAAATTGAGTCTAAACTTACCAAAACACATTATGTATCTACAATACATTTTAGAAAAATTAAATGTGTAGATTATGATGTCCAATTAGCAGTAATAAACAATATACAATAACATAGATACAGTCATCATATTTAAGTCAGATAGTATTAGAGGGTATACGCTTATATTATTAGAGGGTAATTGTGTAAATGGCTCATACAATTTCGCTGAAACTTACCATTGATTTTAGCAAGTAATGTGCTCGAGTCCATTGAGGTACAGATCTCTGTCTTTGCTAAGCTACCAGCGGCTTTATTACTGAAATGTGTTTGTATAGTGTTTAAGAAATTCGATATGTAATTGACAAAAAAATACGATTCATACTAAAACCGACGATAACCGACCGATAGAAAAATTTTATTATTAGATATTAGATTGATGATTTTTTAACGGACAAAACTTTTTAATTGACAATGTGTAGGTATAGTAAATATAGTTAATGTTATCTTAAACATATGGACTTATTATACATTTATTTTAAATTTTATTTTATTGTAAAAAGTAAATAAGTAAGTTTTGATTTGACATTTTTCAATATTAATTTATGTATGTATAATTGTAATAATTCTGTGACATTTTAATTTGTAATTTTACTTCTGGATAGCTTCATAACAAATTGTATAATCTTTGCGTGCCTAATTCCAGGCAGAATGTACATGGCTCACTCCTATCTACTCCACCTTTATTTAATGTAACCTACATTCTTTGCAAATAAATGATTGATTGATTGACGTCATCTAATTTTTGCAAAAAATTGTGAAAATTAGGTACACACCTACTTACAGAAATAAAATCATTTATCAAAAAAAAGTACCTACCTATAATTTTGCAGTACTTTCATACGTTTTGCAGCGTATCCTATCTATAAACATTAGCGTAACTTTCAGAGATAGGTATCTATTTCTTTCTGAGTACAAAGAACCCACAGAAAAGAAAAAACAAAATGACACAAATAAGTATTCTTCAACCAAAAAAAAACACACCTTATTTAAAATCTATTTAAACCTTAACACACTGCCGCCAACAGAAACCGAATACAACAACAAAATGAGCAACAAATGTACGACAATAAACAATATTTTTTGTTAGCAACGCAACTCTGTAAGGGCGGCAACAGATTTGCGGCTAATCGCATCAGCAGCGGCGAGCGTGAAATCCGCACCTTTGTACTCAGCCTAATGCGCAACGCGTACCGACTTCCAACTTAGTACCTACCTTCGGGGAAAGTCGGTGGAGCCGAAAGATGACGGAGATTTACGAAGATTGACGAACTACATAGCTTGAATTCACTGGCAGTTCTTTCAGGGGGTGAAAGTATTCATGAATATGACAACTTTTAGAGCGGGACCAGAGAGCCTAGACAAGTGGCGTTTCGTATTGCTACAGCGCTTTTAAACGGGACTGAAATAAGCTTTTGCGCAGCTTATGTCAGTCCTAAACATTTTTGACTTTTCCAGCATCATTATCGCCGGTTATCGCTGATAAAATCTCACTTTGTCTAGGCCCTCAGCACCGTTACTTTCTCTACTCTACGAAATATGGACATAACTCCAGAACGACAGAACTCTCTATTACGAAGTGAAATTTCTTTTCTTAATTTTTGACAGAGCACGGTAGAAATCTTTCACAATATTTGTGTCAATATGTCTTTGTTTTCTTCCGTTTTTTCAGTAGTCAAACTACGCGTGAAATAAGGCTTTTTTTAAACGTAATAGGTAGCATTTCTTCTGAATACCTACTTACAAAAAATTGCCAATTAACTCATAGTAAGCCAGTAGGTAGGTATGTATACTGAAAAGAATTGTCTCTGTAACTGCCATATTTGTTATATCGAAGATCGAATACCTTTTAAAACTTTTCAACCGATATTGACACAATGTCATACACCCCTAAACCACTCCCGAAAAGCGCAAATCACAAAGAGCTTTCCAATAAAAACTACAACTTACATCGATTTAAGAAAAAAGTTGTACAAAAATAGTATAAAGATATATATAAATGACACACAATAATGCGTCACCGACAAAGCTGAAGAGATACCTTTGTCATCGAAAAAAAACTTTAAAAACCTCTTTTGTCAAAATATGGGCGCGTTTAACACATCGTTGGCGCCATTAGAACCCTGAGTGAGATGTTTCAGATTATAATTTAGATAGAAATTGTATCGTTTTTGTGCAAAATATTCGTCTTTGTTAAAAGCTGAGTCATTTCATCTCACTTTTGGATGAAAGATTGCCATGTTTTTGAAGCCTGTATGCAGGAATGTTTGGTCGTGGTTTGCCTCTAAGCAGTTTTGGTAATCAATGATATGGGAGTCGGTGTCCGTGTGAGTAACAGCCTCATAAGGACACAGGTTATGTCTCAGGCTCAACATCAACAATCTATCTACTTAATGGCGGTGTCTAAATCTCCCGAGACAACTAGGTATCTGTAGGTCATACAGACAAACAAATATTTGTACAATGCGGGAACCGAACCCGCGGCAATTGTTCACTCACTGCGTCATAAATTCTTCACAACTTTACTAATAAAGCAGTTAATTTTAGAAACATGACAACCATATTTGGACTCCTTCTCCGGGACCTATGTAAGCAAGTTGACCTGTATCGTTAACAAAATCGTTTTAAATAGACCGAGCATTGTCCATCTAATTAACGATTCAAATGGGAAAGTTTGACCAAGTGTGGGCAGATTTTGAAGGTAACGGTTCCGTACTCTCTTGTGATTAGTTGGTTGGTAAAAAAATATTATGAATCCCCTTTTCAACTATGTTGTAACAGCCGTACGGGTCGATCGATCAGGTTAAGGTACGTTTGCCGCGGTTGGTCCGTGGATGGGTGACCATCTTAACCTACTGAGATCACCCCATGCTTCGGAAATTAAGCCATTGGTCTCGGCTGTCATTCATGGATCTTTGACAGTCGTTACGGGTCGGTAGAAGCTCTAGAGACTGACAACCAATCTTACCAAGGGCTATTATCATATTACCCAGTAACTGGGTTGCAGAGGTCAGATAGGCAGTCGCTCTATGTAAAATACAAGTATTCAGTTGCACCCGATTAGACTGGAAGCTGCCCCCAACAAAGTTGGAAAACAGCTAGGCAGATGGTAATGATGTTGAATAGGAGACTATTTTATCCTTCAGCCGAGTTTAGCCAGTACCTACTGTCATCAAAGGACTCTTCATGGATGACCAAAATCTAAAAAGCAAATCAGTTTTTTTTATTATTTTGCTTTAAAAAAAATCATCGCTCAGCGTTTTCGCCACTGGACTACAGAACTCCAAAACGCCAAACATCTCTCTCACAAACCACTGCCTCAAATGATACTAATTAAATTAGTTCCTACTACAGCCAATTAACGTCATAGCTACAAACGCGGGTAGGTTCCTATTGAACAATAATATAACATACGGTACGCCTGGTCCATAAATTCAAGGTCGCTTAGCGAGATATGGAACGAGCTATGCTAGGAGTCTCTCTGAGGGAAAGAATCCGGAATGAGGTGATCCGGCAGAGAACCAAAATTGTCGACATAGCTCACAGAATAAGCAAACTGAAGTGGCAATGGACCGGCCATATTAGCCGTAGAACCGATGACCGTTGGGGTAGACGTGTTCTTGAGTGGAGACCGCGAATCGGCAAACGTAAGGTAGGACGCCCTCAGGCTAGGTGGAGCGACGATCTTCGCAGGGTGGCTGGCAGCAGCTGAATGAGAGCTGCCGAGAATCGAGTTAAATGGCGTGCAATTGGAGAGACCTATGTCCAGCAGTGGACTGCTGCAGGCTGATGATGATGATGAAGTAGGGAACATTTGTGAGTCAGTTTCCAAGGTAGGTTTGCGTATGGTGTTTGGTAAACAGCTTGGCAGAAATGTCTTGGTTGATACTGTAAGTAGAGACTTCTGCATGACGTTTCCACGGAACCTCCGCGAGTAAATATCTACTCGCGAAATAAATACTTATAAAATTATGAGTTGATGGGATAATTCTTTGAGATAAACCCTATTTCGTATTTAGATTATTATTTAATACCTCTTTTATTAACTCGACCCGATACCTACTGTTAGCAAAAAAAGCGAACAGTACGGAACCCATAGTGTGCACGTCCGACTCGCACTTGGCCGGTATTTATTAACCCTTTAAAGAGAACACACATGCAGGCTGTATTGTTGCAGAATTAAATTAGAACGCTTTGTTTTTTATGGAAAATCAACTTTAACTTACGAACGCGATACTTTAACTTAAATTAGTCATTAACATTCAAATGTAAATCAATCTCTGTTAAATTATTCTAAAATACCTTATTTATGATGACACCAATGACAAAACAATTAATTGAAAATGTCAAAATTAAAACAATAGATCATTGTTATTTCTAAAACGAAGAGTTATTTTTTATTGTTACACATTAATTATTAAACATTTATTAAAAATCACACCACATCAAGTTGTCAGATCACTTTGTCATTTTATGTTGAGAAGCTTACTGTGATCATACGTCTTAAAGACGTAGGTACCTAGATAGAAAAATAAAAGCTCTTAGTTTTATAAAAAAAAACGCTTCATATAAAAAAAAATCCTGAATTCGATCTACGGTGAAGATTTGGTTAACAAGTAAGTAACCTGGAATAAACATGGAAAATAATCGTAAGTTCAATTTATTTAAATACTTAACTATTCTTTACTAGATAGGTAGCTACCTAAGTAAGTGATTTTTTACTCAGGTAGGTACCCAATACCAAGATATCGATATCCATCACATCTGCGGTTTCGCTAGCTAATTTAATTTCACCCTGGATAAAAACGTAAATTACAAAAAAAAAACTTTTTTTTGATTTTTCTATTTTTTTTTGTATTTTTACAACAACAATCATACGTATCGTAAATTAGCAGCACATCACGCACCTAAATAAAAATAATACTAAACTATAGTTTACCAATAGAACTTCAAAAAAATCTCAGCATCCGAACAAAGATGTCATCCACCAATTAGTATTATCACAACATTGGAATGTGAAGCATTTACGAGCAAAAAAATTAAGGGCGACCGCACAAGAGTGGCGCCTGCGACGATAGGAATATGTCACCGTAATTGTGTAGTGTGACATTAGGAAGGACGAGGCATTTGAATAGCGAAGGGCTGATAAAGGGCCTTCATTTTGAGTAGCCTCACTGAGCCCAACGGTTGAAACGTGGACTTGCGAATGAGAGGTTGCAAGTTCGATCTCCACTGGTTTTGTTGCTCTTTTGACATAATCCTGTTCTAAATACATGCACTAGAATAACATGTGTTACCAAAAATGTTATTCTTTCTTTCTTTCCGTATAGCCTAAGACCTAAGCGCAGCTAATTTGCTAGTCATCTTTAAGAAAAAAAAACCTGAACAATCGCTACGCGAGATGTCATGTTAGCTCGAAAGTTTGACAGCTGGTCTTACAAATGTTAGATCAGCTGTCAAACTTCATCATTCGATACCCCAACTTCACACACACACACACACTCACACTACATTGTCCAATAAATATTGGGCAATGAAGCCCATTGGAATTTCAGATCATTGAAATCCACCCATAAACTGTCTGGAAGTCAACCACAGTGTATGTCGTTGTGAAAAGGGCTAGCTAGCTACCTACACGAAAGAAATCTTGGCTAAGAAAGGAAACTTTTCTAAGAAGAAAAACATCTTCAAGAACTCTCATCTCAAATAACTCCCGACAATAAAATGAATTAGCCGCAATCAATAAGAAGTCTACGTCACTTCCGGCCGGTCAGCCGCTTCCGGACCGTTTCCGTTTCCTCCCCGTATCCGGTTCCGGTGGAAAAGTATCGAGAATGGGGAATATTAATTCTCTTTGTGTAAGGATGTTAATGTGTTTGTATTGTGAACTCATCTCGGGAATTGCGCGATCGATGTCCGTGATTGCAATTTTGGATTTTAGGGTGAAATGGAGTCTGACCAAGGGGTGTCGTGTTACCCATTAACTGGGTTGTGCAGGTCAGATAGGCAGTCGCTCTATGTAAAATACTGGTGAATACCAGTATTCACATCCGGTGAGACTGGAAGTCGACCCCAAGATGGTTGGAAAAAGGCAGGAAGATTGAGGATGAAATAGTTAAAGTGAATATGGTGCTTTTTAGAGTTAGAAAGTTTAGAGCATTGGAATTCCGGAATTAGTGTAGATACCTACTGGTATTCTTGTTCAAACAATACTTTGTTATTTTTACCATTTTTTATATCGATTTTTATGATTAGTAACGCGATCATGTTGGTTTATTTAGTCGAGCATGTTCGATTTATGCATTTTTAATGTAGGCAATAAATGTAGAGTCAAATATTGATTTAAATTAACATGGGAATATTTCTGAATATATTATATTGCACAAATGCACAATCAAGGTCGGTACATCTACCGATACATTCTTCTAAAAAGGACGTATCTTTACACATTTAAAAACCAAGGATAGAAAAGGAAATGCCAAAAATAACTTCACAAAAACCCATTCAGCCTAACATCTGCTTCAAGATAAGGTTATCTGTGGGCTCTATTTTATCTGTGCTTAACGACTTTTGGCGCGAACTCTCGGCGCCATTTTTTTACGTCACCTCCCACATCGTTGATGAAGTAATTAGGTGAAAATTGATGATTTTTGGTTGAAAAGGTGTTGGCTTTTGCAAGAGGAGTGTTGAAGCCATTTGATCTAAGTGAGAAGCTCGTTAGGAAATATTAAGAAAAAAATAAATTATTTTGCGATGCCATTTTGAATTCTTGATTCTGTGAATAATTAACTAAGCAGGTACCTAACACAATATGGCACTAGTTTTAAAAAAAAACGTCCGTTATGTTGTTTTCTATAGGTAATAAAGTAACCATGCGTTCATCGCGATTTAGATTCGTGAATATTTAATGAATGCCGTGCCCCCATATGAATCAGTTCCGTAATTGACCGATTAATCGACAAGGTAGGTATGTAAGTACCTACAGCCGAAATCACAGCACTTATAAACATGTTAAAGAAACATTTCTAATGCAGGAGGAATGGTGGCCCAGTAGCTCTGACTCCTACAAGTTATCGGTTGTAGGTTCGAACCCAGGCAGTCATGCACTTTACTTTATACGATTTAATTCATTACCACTGCTCTCAAAACTGTGAAATAAAACATCGTTGGAAAATAGCCATGTCTTTGGATAAAACAATCGAAGACATGTGACATCCGCCAACCCGCACTTGGTCTTCGTGGTGGACTAGATACGGTCCACTCGTCTTACGGAGAGGATTCCTGGCGCTGGGACCATGATTTTATAACTGATTTTGTTAATGTGGTCTAAATCACGGCAACACTTAACGGCCGCGGCAGCTGTACCTACTTATTACCTACCTACTTTAAATAACTACATATTTACCTAAGTGTAATTTAAAAAAAAAACTATAGGTATACAAAGTGGTCGGTAATTTATAAATGTAAGTCTAGGTACCTATATCGGAAGACATTTTGTTAAAGTCGTAAATTATTGTCACAGTTAAAATAGAATCGTAGCGCTAAGTGCGTGCGTTAAAGTGTCCTAAAAATATAAAATAGTCTAATCTAAAAATAAAAATTTGTCGAACTAAAAATAAATCTGTTCCTAAATTAAACTAAAAATAAAGATAATACTATATTTTAATGCGCATTTAATCTAACAAGAAAGATTTAAGAAAATATTAAGAA
Source organism: Brachylomia viminalis (assembly GCA_937001585.2). Classification (NCBI taxonomy): domain Eukaryota; kingdom Metazoa; phylum Arthropoda; class Insecta; order Lepidoptera; family Noctuidae; genus Brachylomia; species Brachylomia viminalis. The sequence goes on from OW443317.2 coordinate 20,627,427, forward strand.
TCGGAATAATCGGAATACAAGATTTAAAAGTTTTAGGCAGATCGTGATCAATTAGTAAGTATTATTGACGTGTGACGTAGTAGTAGTGTTGACGACACGGTTGGCGCAGTGGTTAAGCGATTGACTGCTGCGTTACGTGTCGCGGGTTCGATCCCCGCACGGAACAAATATTTGTATGACCTGCAAGTAGTTGTTCCGGGTCTGGCTGTTTGTGTATGTGAGTTTCAATGTTTGTAAACGCACCCACGATACAGGAGAAATTCCTAGTGTGGGGCAACGTTTTTAAAAAAAAAAAAAAAAAAAAAAAAAAAAAAAAAAAAAAAAAAAAAAAAAAAAAAAAAAAAAAAAAAAAAAAAAAAAAAAAAAATTATCTAGTGTAAAATGTCTATGTATAAATGTAGGTAGGTATATAGGTAAGTGAGACCTGTGAGAACCGGAATTTTATTTAAAATAAAAATAAAATACTACATAAATTAATAACGTCTCAAAAATATATGTAGGTACCTACATCTTACTTACTTTCATTTTGACTTCACGTCTTATAAATTTTCAGTTTCATGCAAAAAGCCAGTAAGAAGATAGTTCTACCGTAATATTTAAAGCACAAAATGCACGCGGCGAAAGTCTTCACTAAAATCAATTTAAGAAGAATAGTCTGACTCATTTGTGACCCATTTCAATAACTCGCACAAACGAACAGCTGTTATCCACCCTTGCCTCATCCCCATCCAACACAAGCTCGAAATACGATCAATAAGACGCACCTCCCATCAACGTACCTACTACGAGTCACAGTCTACGCCTCTGCTTATCCTGCAGAAAAAACGTAACGAGGCTTACTTAAAATTCACCGAACAGCCAAACCTAAACACCAATATTACCTTTTACACACGGTCCGAATCAAATAAAAATTGGCTCGCGATTAATCAAAACAAAAAACACGAAACTCCAAAGATTAACATGGCAAGATTATAAAAAAAAGTAAAAAAAAAATAACCAAGTCCACGGATCAAAATCATAAATCATGCTCATTATATCCGAACCGGATTATTTTTTACCGAATAAAATGTTCAAAAAAGCATCAAAAGGCTGTAGGGAGCGCCATTTTGTAAGGGCACTGTCGATTTGGGCGGGAAAATGGGAAGCTATCAGCCAACCATCGCGGCCGTTGCCAATAGGCGTTCTAGAATTCCACCAATGGGAGACGAGGACGGTCTGATCATGCGCTTTCGAGTCGATCCATAGAATTATAGATATAATACGGCAGTGTGGGCTTGGCCGGCGCGGTGACACGACGTACGTGATAAACGAACATTTTTTTTTGTAGAAATAAATATGTCGAAGTGCCTAACAGTAATTAGTGGAATTTTTCTTTAAGCCTTAAAACATTTTTGGTGTATTCCGTTTGTGATAGAACTTGTTTGTGTTAAAAAATACCTTTTTTCGTGTGTAACATAGACTTTTAATAAAAAATACATTAATATTCATAAAGTGTGATGTCATTGCAATAAATAAACAACTAAGTATATCCAGTTTTTAAACACTCAACTCACCATAAGGCAAAAAATAATAGTAAAAATTGGATAAAAATTAAAAAAAAAATCGGGTGTGAGCGGTCTTTAAAGGATTTTTTGTTAAAAGTATTAAAGGTGATCACCGGTGAAGGTATAACTGCGTCAGTGATGGTGATGGCCAGCGGGGGCGGTGGTGGACTGGTGCAGTCCCCACCCGATATGTTGCATCACCACAATATCATGGACACACCGTCACACGTCGAAATGATGCCCAGTGAGTAGTTTATTTTTTATATTTACGGAAATGTTTGATATCTCAATGACAGTTGATATACAGGGTGACTATACAGTCACCTGTATCGGTCAAAGAGGAGATGTACCCATAATATTAAATAACTTTTGCTATGAAGCTCATAGGTAGTATCTGATTCGTAAAAGGAAATAAAATGGTATTAGGTTCATGCACCGAAATAGTCTGTCTACTGTACGTCACCTTGTATTTAGGGCCGTTTTTTAACGTCAGTTAACTTACCTATATCTGAAGAATAAAAATGATAGTTTGACAAACAGTTATATACCTACCTACTTAGGTATTCCCTTCGATTGAGGAACAGACAGATCATTTGGCCTAATGTTAAACCTGAACACGCTACAAGCGAAAAATACTGCTTAGGCCTTAATGTTGAATACCTTAGTAGATATTGTAGCGGTATCTACATCGCCACATGCGAACTACGCATCACACTGACATCACGAAAAATCCTGCATCACGCAAGCAGAGTTTACCGCGCGACTAGCATATAAGTAGGTATATAGAATAGCATAGATATTGAGTCAGGTGGGCAACTGCCCACCTGACTCAATATCCGTCTAGTCGGAGGATCCTCCCTCCTCATACCTCTATAATATGAAGCATATTTCTAGCATTTCAGATTTCAAGCCAAATAGGATTGTGGTCAAATAAGGAGAGAGCATTGGGAAAGCCCTGTCTATATTCTTATAAAAAAATAATTTTATTCACTGAGAAAAGTCACACATTAAGGCACGTTTGAACTACAAATCACTACCTAAATGCATTTAGCGCTAAACATATTTTAAACATTATTCTGTCTCTGTCTGTCATCTTCAAACAGTTGACAGAAACAAAGCGATGTTATGCCTACCTATGTATAATTATACTTTTAGCGGAAAACGTATTTCTGGTCAAAGCAGGCCTTAGTAAACAAAACTTTGTTCTTTTTTGCAGTAAAAACAAAGGGATATCAAATTCAGATCATGAAAGTAGGTAGGTACCGAAGATTAATTAAAACCTAATATTATCTGATGAATGATATAACTCTTAGAAAAGACAAAACCAGATGTGTCTGTTCATGTCAATCTGGGCCAACAAAAAAGTTCTATTATCGTATTTATAGCAGTAGAATAATATTTTAGATCGGTCGCTCGTAAATTGTTGGTAATTATTCAACAAAATGATATATATAAAGAACGTTATTCCGTCTAACCGGATCTTATTTTGAAACAAAACTTGGTTTGCATTTTAATTTACCTAATATCTTTTTTCTAAAATGCTTTATTAAATCAGCAACTTAATGGTCTGCATCATGGATAGAGAACAAACACTAAATAGAAAATAAACCAGTTCAAATATTTCTAAACAAGACTTATCAAAATAACAATAGAAACAAAACAATAAATAATCAAAAAGACAACAAGTTTAGCGCACGAAAACTAAAATAAAAAAATAATTTAATTAAATTAAAATTTCAAGTTTTGAAACTGTTAAAAACCAAATTTAAAACTTCAACAACCGCCACGCAGTCTAACCAGCCTGTATCAAAAAAAACCAGTAGGTATATACCTACATTGTTTGTTCAGTAAGTGATAATGTAATTATTAGTCACCGTATGTGGCATACCTGCGTCACCCGGTTCCATACCGGTTCGGTTCCGATCAGGCTATAAGAGAAAGGTGACAATTATTCAAAATTATCAACGTCGTGTGGGTACTAACTTTGGTCCGCGTTTGGTTGGTTTCAAACACTTTATTTCTGGGACAGCATTAATTTGACTAATGTATTATTCTAAATAGGATGGGAAACAAATGCATGTGTTTAGTTTTAGCACTGTCTCTTAACCATGGAATACTAATGTTATTTTTGACTGCTTAATTAATTAATTAACTAATTACTAATGATCGAAAGGGAGCCTATTTTGTAGCAATATAATAACATTAAAACAGCAAAAGAATTATGCAGAGATCGTAATTGGTTGCGTTCTGTTGTTTTTGTCTACCCCCATGGGAAGAAGGCGTGAGTGTATGTATGTCTATGTGAGTAAGTATATCTAATAAAATTTCGTCATAATTTTTTTTTAATATAATTAAACATATGTACTTTAAACGAAATATCGGGCAAATATCCAACTCCAGGATTAAAATACAAGATAAATCTACTCAAAGCCGATGATAAGCAATTATATTTTGCATGGGCAAACTCAAACTCAAAGCATTTGTATTTCATAAAAAAACCGATTATAGGCACTTCTGAATTGTAAAAGAGTCGGTCAGTCAGAAAGATGAAGGTAGATTCCAAAGCGTAGCAGGTTCCTATGGTGAAGAATGGGTCAGAAACTTCATGGACACACAAAGTGATCTCAATATATTAACCTTCTCATTAAAAGTACGTAAAAAGATACTTTGTTCAACACTCGGTATACCTAAGCCTGCTTAAAAAGCTCTGACCGAAACCAATATCGGCTGAACTGAATTTAATTCCATAAAACAAAACAGATTGGATCACTGAAATGGAGGCCAATTAGTAGCCTAAAAGATCAGATGATCGTTTATTTATGAAAACGGATATCAATGTTATAGTAGGTAGTTACTACCTTCTGTGTAGGTAAACGGCGAAGATTGAAAACCATTTTTTTGTCATTATTTCATGTGGACTAATAAAAACAGCTTTTAGTTTCACTTACTTTATCTGAAGTTACCTAATCCCGGATTTAAAAACCCAGATATTTTTTTAATGGGCTAAGGTAAAATACCTACCCAAAATCATTTCTCACAAATATTTTTGGCGAACAAGCTCAAATCTTGATGTTAGCGTTCACGTAAATCAATATTTTACAATTCCAAGGTTTTTTGTACTTATTGCAAGATTTTGCACCGTGATTATTCTTTACAGTGACTTCAAGGTTGGACTTTAAAATTGAGAGCAATAAATTTTGCAAGCTTTCAATCAAGTAAAAAGAATAAATTGTATTATCTGTGACCGTGGAATAATTTTTTTTGATCTTATATTTTGAGGTTAACTCGCAATTCACTCGGTTCTTTTGTGACTAATATTATCTTTTATTACAACTTGTTTTTTTAAATCAGTTTAAACTTTAAGATTGCGAACACAATTAATTTGTTGCTTTTTGAACAATTTATAAAATACGGTGTGTGATAATAATTTAAGAAACAAGGTCATTAAAAAGCGTAAGACATTAAAAAAATATAAGAATTTTAACAACTCTCATTCTATTTAGTTATGTTAGTCGTAAAATATAGCGAGGCTAGTTTTGCATAAATATTTAGAGGCAAGCTATAAAATAAAATAAAACGAACATAAGTACTTAAAAATAAAATATTTGTCACAAAATTTTAATGAAACTAAATTAAAACATAAACATAGCGGACTAAAATTAAACACTAAAATATAATTTTTACTTTTAACATGCCGATAAATCTAGTGTGGGTACACAGTTAATCAAATAATGGGGATTCCATCCAATCCTGCGCTAAAAGGGGGAAGATTTATAAATCGTGGGGTCTTTGGGACCGAGGCATTATTTTTGGCAGAGCAAGCGTAACTGTCCATTAGAGGGTTACGCATAAAATGTATGCGAAAGAAATAATTTATTGAATACTAGTCTGGCGTGCAGGTTTGGTTAGATTTTATTCGATAATTTTTTTGGGGGAGGTAGTTGAGTATTTGCGCCTGCTCTTTTAGGTTCTAGATATTAACCAAGAAGACTGTAACCATGAGAAGACTGCCGAAAAACTGTACCTACTACGGCAGTTTATCGGAAGACTTTTGTAATACCAACATGTACCTACAACTTATTTACCTCTTTGAAGGTTTAAAAAAGTAAAGCATTCTTTCTTATAATTTTATATTCATTCTTATTTATCGCCAATATGTTATTTAAATTCAGAACTTATCGAAGTTCCATCCACCTTTAAAGGTTACCAACGTTTATAAAGAGCTATGCAATATTTTAAGCATCTAAACTAAAATATTTAACTAGTTATTCTTAAACACAGATGGATTTCAGACAATAACAATTTGATATCTATGTATTTATACAAAAAGAATTCAAGCGACCAATAATGATGAGACTTGGAATTTTATTGCAGCCGTTATTCTTATAAATGCTATTAATTTAGTTCTAGCAAAACATTTGCGTGTTTTACAAAATTTTATTAAATGCCAAACTAAAATGTAAAAAAATGTCAAGTGAAATTATTTCAATTAGCGTAATTAAAGTTTAAAATGTGTTGCGATTGTACAAAATATCGTTGTACATAAAATTGATGGCTTTAATTTTAACTTTCAACGCAAACTAATAGTGTAATTACATTTTGTTAAGTTAAATTTTGTATTTCTGTCGCGTGGCAAAGCTCTATTAGTATAGGATAAATGTTAACTGTTTTTCGTGCAATTTCTTTACAAAAATATCAAAATGTGTTTTAAAAATTAGAGGGAATATTTTTAATAAGTAAAGGCTCAAAGATAAAGAGGTAGGCACTATCTATAGGAGGTGCATGCTTGCAACGATGACGTTGCAAGCGTATATCCTTCGAAAAAGAATCAACTTCATTTAGAATATTGCAAAAAAAATTGAAGTCACTAGAGGCGTTTCATAAAGGCTCCTTCAACCAGGCGCGACACGTGACGCACATCGCACGCGACGCAAAGGCACCGCTCGTCGCGCGACAGTGTCTTCGTGTCGCGCTTGTTGTAACGAGCATTAAATCGAAGGCTTTTAATTTATTTATGTGCCAGTTCTATTTCTATATATATTATAAATTAAAGTCGCCTTTCGTGCCTATCTGTGTGAACGCCGTAACGGATTTCGATGCAGTTTTCACCCTTAGATTTATGTGTACCTATAATAAATTAATATTGCATTTACCTATACATAAATCTGGACATTTTATCAAGTCGTTAAAACCGTGCGGATCGTAAGTACCTAGGTACCTATCTATATTTAAAAACCTATTATCACTTTCGCATATTTTGAATCCTCTGTTTCAACCCAACATGCGGATTATCCTCCCGTCCTACCTAGCCATAACTACCGTCTTTAGCAAAAGATTTAGCACGAATGCAAGTCAAAATGTACACAGTTAGTTAGCAGGCGGGCTCGAAGGCAGAAGCTATAAAACCTCCAGTGCATGCTAAACAGTAAACAAATTAAAGAAAGTAGCTGCCACGTTCAAACGTCTGTTTTAACAAGACGTTGCACGTACCTACCTTCATATGTACAGTCGCCAGCATATCAAGCTATACGTAGGTAGCTGTCAAATTTCTCCAAATGGTTTTAAACCTTAAAAAATTGACAGTTAAGTTTGACATCGAATGAGAAAATTTGATAGTTTGTGGTAACTTGACCTACTGCTGTGTGTACAACATCGGTGTCCGTTCTGAGAAGGACCTGCTGCACTAAACTTAGAATAATTTTAGACACGCCATTCAACGACTGATAAAGATTAAATTACTTTATATTAGACCAAAAATAACACAAAAGATTAATGAAATAGTTTTGTATCAATGAGTTTGACAGCTCATTTTGAATCTATCTATTACTTTAGCTCTTGCTAAGCTGAAAATGTATTATAGATACTTAATTATTTTTTTCATTATATTGTACCCATTTCGGCTAGCGGACAGGCTGGCTCAATAATTCATGGACCAAACAATTTTAGATGACACATAGACATTGACTTAGATATTTCTAAGCTATTTGATTGTATGCCTAGATAGGTGAGTGAAATCATTCAACGTTTCAAGAATAAGCCAAGGTATTGGGTGCGGTCCAACGACCGAGAGGGGGACCACACCCGTTGCATTATAGTGTAGAACTGTAGTACCATTCCGAATACGTACTTACGCGCATAGTTATTTAGCTATGTCGCACAAAGGTCTGCCATAGGTCAAATTGCAAAAGAAGAAAAATCGGGTTTCCTAGGACCACTTTTGATAGGCCTATTCTAGCGGACGGTAATTGAAGAATAATCAACCTGATTTTCATATTTTCCCATTAATCTTTATTTTTTTTAAGATGGGTTTGCTCTTGACTCTAGTCTAGGTCAGTGGTGACAGAGACAGAGTCGACGATGGAGTGAGCTTACGCAGAAGACGCCTGTTCACTCTCACTTTGAAAAGATTAGGGTTGTATGCGTTTGGAAACACAGACACAGGTAGAGAGTTCTACTCTTTTGCTGTGCGCCTTACAAACACTTAGTGCAAGTTGGTGGAATAGCAACTAGGTAAGGATGTCTTGTTAGTTCAGCTTTTTGCTCTTGTCTCTATGGAATGCATATTGTCTGTATATTTTAATACGACTTCCGCTTACTCTTTTATCTATAATGTAGGACATCAATAGGTGACCTCTTGATCTATCTGCTTATTAGTCGATTCGCACGAATTTACTCGCCCGAAACGGGTGAATCAAATGTTTAAATAGTATATTATTTTCTGTAGGCGATTCGCACGAAGTTTATGTATTTCTGGGCGAATCGACCACTCCAGAAGTACGTATTAGGCAACTGGCACATTTTGAACTAGGCAATAAAGTTAAAAAGTATACTAGCGCATAGAAGTGCTAAGAGAAAAATATTGAAACTTATTGTTTCAATATTTTAGTCTTATCACTTCGTACGAAAAATTAATAAAATATTTTTTAGGATAATTTACTTGAAACTATCTAGGTTATCACTAAAAGCATGCCGTGTGCTTAGACAAACAATAAGAGTGAGACCGCAAATCATTGGTAATGCTAAGAAAAAGTAAAAGTGAAAGCACTATACGCTATACCGCTCAGTCGCGTTGGGCGCCCGTGGGTCTTTCTTATCATTCAGTTTAGCTATTTGACGCTACACGAGCACGAGCAAAATTAATTGGATTTAAACCAATATTGTAAACATATGATGTAGATCAATAATGTGAATATTTCTAAGTTTTAATAAAGATATGTTTGATTAATTTACTTGTTTAATTTCAAAATAATTTACTCTTATCACTTCTGTGCGTTACTGTACTTTTTCTTAACTTTATTGCATAATATTCAATATGTGCCAATTGCCTAATACCTACGTATTTCTGGAGATGTGAAATCGCCTACAGAAAATAATAATATATTGTTTTAAAAGTGTCAATTCGCCGGTTTCAGACGAGTAAATTCGTGCGAATCGACTAATTACCCTATCTAAGTATGTAGTTTGAAAATGAAATAAGTTATTTCCATTTTCTTTTATTTCTAGAAATGCATCGTGGCTTGTGCAAATCGGTAAGGCCAGGTGCCTGTCCTATTTTCTGGATGCTGGATTTCAACTGCATTTTCATCATTGCACTTTACAGGATCTCTAAGCTTTTATTTGTTTTTTTTTCTAACGATACACACACGCACACACACACACTATTTTAGGATATATGTTTACGTTTCTTTCTCTTTTTTTAGATATTGTTCTAGTCTTCTTGTTTAGTTTGAGATTCTACTTGTATTTTTTTTGTTTAATTTATATTTTCTTTTGTACACCACTATTACCATTTCACAATTGGCCATTGAAGAGCGGGATCTCCTAGCACAGGTATATCTTTTACTTAAAAGGAGATCCCTTTGTAAGATTTACTGTAAAAGTTGTACCAGTTTCTGCAATAAACCTTTTTTTTTCCGGTCCTGTTGATTATCTGCGTTTTACTTTGTACTGAATTAAATGTGCCAGTTGATGGATACTACGCTGGTGTGTGTGCCGTGTGTCTTAGAAAGTTGCAGTGAAGTTTGTTTGTTAGACCAGCTTCTAAGTTTCTATTTGTTTTAGGAACTCGGCTTCTTGTAACATAAAATTCTTCAACATAACAATGTATTATAGGATCCGAGGGCCTAGACAAATGTCAATCGCTTTCAAAACGTTTCACATTTCTGCAACGACTTCCAACAGGATTGATATTAGCTCTTCGGTAGCTTATGTCAGCCCCAGACATTTTTGACTTTTCCATCGTCTTTAACGCGGATAGGCCGTCAGCTATGTTTTTCATTATTTGTGTTTTAATGAAAAAACAAACTCACGGATTCGTACATCACGAAGCGAACTTGTCAGCGTTACAATTTAGTAGAATGCCTAATTACAAATTGTCACGAGATTTAACAATGTGTGATGTTAATCATACACTTCCCTATAGGTAAGCCTAATAGTAGATTATACGAGTGAAAAAAATAGGGAATTGAATTCGAGGGACTAAGTTGGATCCCGAGAGCAGCGAAGGATTCTAGATTAGAATACTGAGCGGAGCGAGGGATACAAGGACCAAGATGAATTATTTTTTCACGAGTTGTGTACCTACCTACTTTACTTTTTATCATTGACTGCGAGAAAATAAATATTAGTACTGTAAATAAATAAATATTAATATTTGTCACATTTTAATAAATAATCGGTAATATGAGGATTAAATGTATTTTTTTTAAAATAAATTTAATTGTATAGCTCTATGGAATAGCTCCATTTAGCCAGCCAAAAGGTACTTTCAGCACGTTTTATTAACTTTTTGTACATAATTCGTGCTTGTTAAAAATTCAAAATGTTATTATTCACTCAGTGAATAAAAGGAAGTTTTATTCACTGTTATCGATGAATCAAATGCCCTTTTTCGAGTGGCAATGTTAAAAAATACATTATTTATGCGAAGCTAATGGATAAAGTTACAAATTATATATTAGTGGAGTACCTAACATTTTTATAGGCTAAAAATAAACTAGTACTAACTTATAATTTCAATTGAATTTTCCAGAAACCTACTGTATACTTACAGCTCAAATTGTCTTTGGAAACTTTTCAATAGAGTTAACTAACCAGCATAAAATTACATGAGTAGGTAGGTACCTACCTACTGAGAAGTACTTAAGTAGTTTATATTTTGTTTATAAAATCATAGAATTTTGATCGGTCTCCAAAACGTTTTGGTAACCGTTCATCGACTAGACGTAAGTTAACAAAATCCACTGTATTTTTATCAAAAACTTTCCACTCAACAATTATCATTTTAAAGTCCCTAATTCGGTGGCACAAGAGTACCTACCGTCAAATGGTACTTTTTTATGAGCTTGGAACCTAAAAGGCATCGCCTACGGTAGACCACCAGTACGTTTTATGGGGGTGCGAAGTCGGTAGCCTCGCACCTATGGGATGTTTATACTCTAACCCGTTTTCCAATGGTGTCGACTGAGGAAAAAAAATGTTGCGTTGACTCGTCAGTTGACTGATTTTTTACAAATTTAATTTGGATTTATTTTGTTTTTATTATTGTTTTTTTAGCCTAAATAAATTATTTTTAGAAGATTTTTTTGACAATGCAGTTTCCTACCTGTAGGTACCTAACAACAGTTACAAAAATGCATTTTCAAATGATCTCTTCAAAAATGCCTATTAGGTAAGGGAGATTTTTTATTTATTTATTGTGGATTTTTGAAGTTATTTAGAGCACGTTTTTTCAGTTTATTAACACACACTCACATACTCAATTTAGTTTAGTTAATCGTTTATTGAAACAAAAAATATGTTAAAATGAACAAAAAAGCATGCTAAAAGAATTTAATTCGATTTATGTCAAAAGTAAATCCATTTATTTAGAAGACAGAAACTATTAAGTAGGTAGGTATGTACCTTCTATACATAATTCTGTCTATATCTATATTAAATACATAATCTATATTAAATTCTGTAGCTAAAATGTCCGGTTAATAGCAGCCATCAAAATTCTAGACTCATTAGCAACGTCGCTAACTTTGATGTTTATAATTATAAATACTTTTATTAGTGTTTATCAATTCTAGCTACTGAAATCAGGTTCTCATTAGTCAAATCCACTTTTTCGGAAATTAACACACACACGTACCTATGGCATATCGTCACGCCTCTAATCCCTGAACGGGCAGAGGTGTACCTATAATAGTAAACCCATGTTTCGCTAGTTATGTTTAAGCCATGTAATAGGGGGCGAGCCTGTTGCCAATTATCATCCGGGCACAAGTCCAGACTCCGGGCCTATACAGAGAAATATAAAAATATATATTCTGAGAAATTTGTGAGAGTGTAAAGGCTTCTGCAGACAGGCGCGACGCGACGGTGCCACACGACTCTTGTGGAACAATTCCCTTTAAGTTAAATAGAAAATTGTTTTACTAGAGTCGCGTCGCACCTGTTTGTGGGAGCCTTAATTAAGTATCTATGATTTTATATTTATTAACTTATGACTGCAATCAATATTAACATTGGTTTCATAGAATTTACAGCTAAAATCAATAAACAGAGACGATTCCGCATATCATTTACTTAACATTTCAAATCTAATAGCCTTAGCAAAAACAGTTGTAAGTCATGAATAAAATATAAATAATAATCCAACATGTTTCAATAATTTGTATTCTAATTAACCATGTAAAACAAACAACTATATATGAATACATGCGATATCTAACGATAGGTGAAGATGATTTAAATTCTGATGCTATCATTAAAGATAAAGCATTTTATGCCTTTACGTTTAAGATTAAAAGTCATGCATTTTGCTTTTATAAATAGTAATCTAGCCGTGCCTACAGATATGGAAATGAATGCGTCTTTAACGCCACATATTTATTATAAAATATTTTAACCCCGACCTACAAAAAACCTCTTCTTATACAAAATGAAACGAGTTATGTATTGATCAATGATCACTGAGCTGCACTGCACGTTAGCAGATTGCAGACTGTCAAAGTTCAGCCGGTCTATTCTGTACAAATCTTAAAGGAAGACTTAGGAGAAGTGAGCTTGAAATGAGCTGTCATTTCACCTGACTAGCATCAGGTGAAATGACAGCTCATTTCAAGCTCACTTCACCGAAGTATTCACGGTAAGATTTTTACAGAATAGAGCGACTGATTTCATTATCGTGTCCTACATACTGTCTTTATACCTAATTCCTCTAGGCAAAAATATCCAACAGAAAACACCTGAATATACTGCAGTCTATTTAATCTTTTGTCTTTACCACGAGACTTAGCGATCATTTTCCGACTTTCGTTATAATACACTTTTAAACCGTTTTTATTAAAACATTATCATAACCTCCAATTTAAAATGTTCGTATAAATACTAAAAATCAATTTGAATTTTACAACGTTTGACCACTACGTGTCGAAACAATGGACAGCCGCACGCGCGTGTCGGTCTCTATGATCACCGCATTACACATTTACAGTCAACTTTTTAAAGCGTCTGCATAGTGTTAATAAGGAGCTTAACTTTAGTGGAGGGATGCCGAAAGGAAGCGTCTCTGGCCCAATGTGATTTGAGGAATGCCGCAAGGTACAGTTTTTGGGCCACTACCGACACCATTAATTTTGAACGGGCTAAAACTGTTGCTGAGCAAGTTTTGTGCACGATCGGTTTTTGTCAATATCTTCGTCACGTCGTCGCTCGACTGCTTTAGCATTGGCCTCGTTCATAGTGCAGGTGTTGTTGCACAGACAGCAAGACATTGTTGAGCCACAATGTTCGTAAAATGATAACAGAGACGAGAGATACGATTTTTTTTCCAGTAATAATGTAAAATCTGAAATGGCAACACAGATTGATTGATTTTTGTCAAAGATTAAGTGAATATCACTTCTGTATTTGCATTTAAAACTGAGTTTTTTTCACTCTCGGTGTTTCCTACTGCAATGGTTTTGTTTGATAGTAAATGTTACGGGGTGGTTAGGCTAGATGCTTTCAAAACTTGATAAAAAGCTTTATCACTCATAACTCCTTGTTCTGCCTGCCCCTGAACAACAACACCGTGAAGCTACCCACTTAGAGGGTGCAACACAACATATGTTCAGTAGCGCGGTTCGTTATCTAAAACAAATAGCCAGTAGTAAAAGTTTAACTCGTGCAAATAACTGTTATCTGCAGTAATATAGTTAACATGTGTAGGATGTGTTTGTTTGTCTGTTTGTTTATTAGGAAAATACTTGCGAATGAAATAGTAGTTACTAAATAAAAATGACTTAAGGCGCTACCCCAGGTATCTAAAACCTTGCGATAGTGCGTAATTTAGAGCTATTCATTTATTAGTTAAGAGAAATAAACTACATCTAAATGCACATTATTAATGTTCAATATCCTATCATCTCATTGCACCTTCTTATTTGTTTTTATGTGCGTAAATAGATTTAAAATCTCCACGTAACAAAAATTACTAAAATTATTGATTGCATGCATCTTTTGCTAAAGATGACGTTTTATTAATTTGAGGATTAAACGTCAAAGCCCAAAGTCGAAATTCACGTTTTATTTTATTTATCAAAAAAATGCTTTTCTTTTTTTATTTTAATAATCCAAAAAATTGTGTGAATTTTATAATATTGTGGCAAAACGCCGCCGCGCTAGTCGTGTTTTGTGCAGTTTTCTGGAGCCATCTACTTGTAAATGAAAAGATAATTATATTGTTATAGAAAACTAATAAAATTTCTACATAATCTTGATTCCACAATGGTACCTACATTCCTTTTTTATAAAGGAGTATTTGTTTAATTAATCTGTTTACAACGAAACCACAGAAATGAGCATTAATGATTGATAGCATGCATCTCTTCGTGAAAAAAGCATTATATTAATGTTGCTACTGACATAGATAGTTTTTTAGAGAGTTTATGAATGATTTAGAAACTCTAAGACCTACTTGCACCACACATTACGTTTAGCGCTAAACGATTTTAAAACATAGTTCTGTTTCTGTCAATCGTTTGTAGATGATAGAGACAAAAACATGTTTTAAATATGTCTATCGTATTTAGTAATTTGTGGTGCAAGTGGGGCTAAATGTAACTGGCTTAAAAACTTAAGATGATAGAAGTTTGATGTTGAATATATGGTCAATTATATGTCTTCGTATATATTGCATATCTACAAAATGACGTTCCGAGTCTATGAACAAGTCCCTAAGAGCTATTGGGCTAATTTGGCAAAACCCATACTCGGCCCATCACAACTATTTAAATGAGGATATAGATTTAGATTTAGGGTAAAAAAAATCAATTTTTGTATTTCAGTATTTGATGATTTCAGAATACTCATATACAGGGTTATTTGTAATACGACGGTAATCCATTAAGAGGATGTAGGGAAGGTCATTTGCAACCAAATGACCTCTTATGCAAATGTCAACCATTTTCCAGTAATTTGACATACTTTACTTTGACATATTCGATATTTTTTTGAAGATATCTGGCATCTTGTTGAATAGCTGAGAAGTTGTACATATAATTAGAATGTCCGTCGATAAAGTTTATCCTTATTTTTTTGCAGAATCAACCATATAAGTTAAATAACCTGCTCAAAAGGATGAACATTGTGTGCTCTCATTACAAAAATATTAAACATAATTGTCATTTTATGATTGATTATTATGTTTTGAAGTAGAATCAGATAAAAATAATTTTAAAAAGGCAATCATTTGTTTTTTTTAATACACTTTCAAACTTCTATACCGCCTAAAAACAATAAAATGCCAAATTACTCAGAAATGGTTGACATTTGCATAGGGGTCATACGGGGTAATTTGGTAGCAAATTACCTCCTCTACATCCCCTTAATGGATTGCCGACGTATTACCAATAACCGTATATATGAAGTAGCCAGTGTTTACTTACACTTATAGTAGTCCACATGGTATTTTATGTAGGTTATCTTCCTTTTAGAAATAGTCTTAACCATAGACATCATCATTGGCAAATTGCAGCTGTTCGTACATAATATTATGGAAAACCCTTGAGTTTATCTAAAGAACCTCTCCTTAAGTTAACAACTCTCAAAGCTATGTCGTCTAAAATACCACGACTACATGCAAATCACTCTAGCCATTCTCGATGTTAAACAAATAGCTATTTATGATGCATAAAAATGTAAATCCAACACTTACGGCATTCATATCTAGCCGAACCTTAAAGGTTATCTTATCATATTCACTATGTATCCTTATCCATCTAGGGGTAGGTAAATTGAATATATTACCATTACATACGACTTGACGTTTACATATGTATGGTGCTAGAATTATTTTTGATTCTTGTTTATTATCTGATAGATTAGAATCCGGAGTTGGTTTAAAAAGGACTTTAAGTAAGTGTAGGAATAAATAGTAATCGTAGGTTCTACGTTACTAAGGTAAATGTGTAGTGCAAATGCCCAGAGCGGCAAAATTTAAGGCCGGGCGGTTGCATGGAGTCTTTAATTTGACTTTAATGTATCTTATCACCCATTATGTATTACCCATATTTGCAAATTATGTCTGTTCTATTCTATTCTCTCTAGGAGAGAAAAATCTTATAAAAAATATCATGCTTAGCAGCCCGCCAAAAAAGTTTTTTTTTTAATGCTACATTTGCGGCTGTAAATCCTTAGACGGACCAACATATTTTAAAGTGCTGTCTTGTCCTATAATTTCCTTATTGCTGTCTCCTAAGAAACTTATGAGGCAGCATTTAAGCAAGCAAAGCCGAATGAAATAACAAGAAATACTTGAATAGGAAAAAAGGTACTGACTCCTTCGATATGTAATGATTTTGTAATTGAGAATACAAATAAATTTTCCCGAATTTTCTTCTGAAACTGGCAACCTCTTTCGTTATATTATTGTGTGACGGGGATTCCCCACAAACGTTGAGATAAGTAATTATTTCCGGTAGTTTGTATACAGTTGTGGACATAATATAGTTAGGAACGACTGATACCGAAGTCACTTTTCAATAAACAATTTGCTCTTATTTTTGTATCAGTTTACTGATAACAACATGGTTGAACATCAATTTTAATATACTTATTACTACATAGAAGACACGCAAAATAGTCGGACTTCTATCAATGATTTAACTGGTCCATTTGAACTACCTATTCAAAACTTCCTAGCTGTACACAAATAATTAGAAACACACAAAATTACTTAATTTACTAAACGATATCAGAATTTATTTCATGAAATTAACAATAACTATTAAATAGGCTTTAAACACTGCTTACAAAACTAATCATTGATATTTCGTAGGGATGACCCTTGCATATAATAACTGCTCTGCCCCGACGGGGCATGGAATTTATGAATTTTTTACAGGGTCAACAGAAATAGTGCTCCAAGATTCGACTTAGGTATCATACAGTTTATTAAAATTACTCACCTTTCTAGCAGCTACATTCTTCTTTACTTCTCCCTGTAGATTTTCGATCGGATTGAGATCTGGGCTATTCGCAGGCCAATCTAACTCAGTGACTTGTTGATCACTAAGAAATCTTTTCACAGAATGTGCATTGTGTTTGGTGTCGTTATCATATTGAAATTTCCAAACTACAGGCAACGTCTCCTCAGTATAAGGAATCATAGTCTCCTCCAATATTTGTCTGTATTGAAATTGGTCTAAAATGCCTTCAATCTTTTTCACTGGCCCAACACCATGCCTTGAGAAACACGTTTATGACTCCACCCCCATGCTTTATTACTTTTTTCGTGAAGTTAGGATTTTATGCCAGCTTAGACGGTCGACACACATACTGTTTACCGTCAGAACCTAGTCACCGTCAGAACTTCGTTTCGTCAGAAAAAAAAAATCATTGATTATATAATTAATAAATATAATAATAAATTATGTACAGTCGCCATACTTTCTAGAAAAATCTAATCTTGCTTTTCAGTTCTCGGTGCACCTTCATGAGAACTGGTACTCTCCGAGCAACTCCTCCATTGCCAAAAACTTCCCTTCTTATAATCTCAGAAACGCGAACTTGTGTCGTTTTTGTTGTAGTTGAAAATTTTAGTCGTAAAATTCACCGAACGTAATTTTTTCCCTTTAGACCAACGTTCATCAAAGTTACGAAGCTGATTATTTTACGCATAAAAGTAAAACTCATGAAGATTCAATTCCAAAAAAAAAAACTCGAACAAATCTACTTTTTTTTGTTGAAATCTTTTAAGTTTGTCAGGTCGAAAATTCTCAAATAATCAGAAAAAAAAAATCATAAATCGAAAACTATGTAAAGTCGCGGGACATATATGGGGGTGATTCGGATACCCCACGATACGAGGGACCTACATTTTGGTAATAGTAATGGGTCAGACATTTAGAAGGGGTTGCACAGATAACGAAAAATATTATTGACCGTCACAAAAAGGACTTATATCAGACAAATTGGGTGCTTTATGGTGAAAAGCTGATATTCAATTCTTTTTGTTTAGTTCCTCTCTACCCCATTCATAGGACAGTTTAAAATGGTGTTTTTGATAATCATACTGCTGACATCATCCATGCTTTAAGACATTTCTTTATCCTTGATTACCATCTGATCTACAGCTTTAACAAGCGCAAGAACTTCATTACCATCATCAACAATTTTAATTTAATTAAAAACTGTCCTTAATTTAAATTGAACTAACCCTGTAGCACCGCCGTTTAACAATTTTAATCACCGTACGATTTCCGGCGATTCAGATCAAAAGATACCGCTTAGCGCCTCCAAAATGACCACATTCAAATAACCACATTTCGGAAGTCCAAAAATGTTGAGATAATGATCAAAAGTACCCAATCGACGCCGAACGGTTAATGTATTAGCTTCAAGTGGTCTTAAATTAACTTTTATTTGTCTGCTTTGATTTGAATTTTGGTGTGTTCTGTAAGTGTGGCAGAGACTGGATAAGATTTAAAGACTTGTTGTTTGGTTGAAATGTCTTCGGAAACTTTGACTTTACCTCAGTTAAGATTATCCTCTTTGATTCCGTTTTCTTTGTGTAATATTAGTTTTATAAAAAATGCTTCGGTATAAAAGCCAGTCTCTTAGTCTGTGTAACTTGTTTATTCATCTGAATTCTGCCTCTACAGATTTAAGTATCAATGTCTTCGTCGTCGTCGTTATTGTCTTCTCTAATTTATGTAGGTCAGACTAGTTCTTACTTTCTAACTTTTCAACTAGGGGTGATATTGTAACAAGATTGTGTTGCCTTATAAACTAAAATAATGGTTTACTTTGTTGGAGTTACATTAAGTATTTTTATACATGCCTTTCATTTATCTCAAGTGTTCATGTCCTGTTTCACCATAATATCTTGCAGACAATCTATCTACCTTTTATTACAGCTATCCTTATTTATATTTATCACTTTTCTAGTCAAATACTCCTGAAATTACCAGATCATTATACTGAAGAAGCGTTCTGTAGGTTCTACCTACTCCCATGGGTCGAAGGTGTGAGTGTATGTATGTATACTGAGGAAGTAACGTTCTCCAATCTTTTCAAGTCTTATTTTGCTTTAATCAGACATCGCATGTACTAATTACAAGAAAGAAGGTCATAACAAGTGCATGCGATATGTCTAGCTCCTCTTCCAACTTGACATTGCATTCTTCTTTGTAAAAACGTGGAACTATATAATTTATTGTATTTCCTTCAGTGAGTTCATTGTTATTCTGCGTTACATTGTAATAAGATTATTTCCCATGAACATCATCAACTTACTGGCCTATCAGACAATAATCGTGCTGGTGCAAATTAAAAATCGTTTGTGTACAATGATATCAATGTTGTCGTATTTGAATTGTGTTGGTATTGTAATTTTAATGATAGGATGGTAAATGGAAATAAATCGTTTGTCCTTATCACTGTAACCAACTTCCCTTGTGAGTTTAAAGCAAGTACCTACAACGTGCAAGTGAACAGGATTAGTCCAGACGTAAATATACCATAGCCTACAGTGACTATTACATCTGTCCTCAAAAATCGAATACCGACATTGCACCCCAACATCAGTCATCCTCAGGCATCATCTGCCTGCCTTTTTCCAACTACGTTAGGGTCAGCTTCCTGTCTAACCGCATGCAGCTGAATACCAGTATTTTATATGGAGCGACTGCCTATCTGACTTCCACAACCGATCCGATCCGTAACGACTGTCAAAGATCCACGAATGGCCGCCGCCGGGACCAACGACTTAACGTGCTTTCCGAGGTATGGAGGGGTGTAAGTATGTAAAAATGGTCACCCATCCACGGACTAATCGAGCCAGCGTAGCTTAACCAGATCGATCGACCCGTGCGGATGTTATTACTTAGCCACAAGCCCACAATATAAAATTAAGTTCGCATTCAAAAAGTTCTTGACCTCTTGAAAGTTTTTCACCAAGTTCCACAAATTAGATTTGCAGAAGCGCATTCTTAGACTAAGTCATAAAAAACCATAACCAACAGCGCAAGGAGCGCTACTCTGAACTTTAGAATTTCGGAAGTCACACAGAGGATCAGATAAGTGTTAGCATCATACGCACCGCGAGAACTATCGACCAGTCATTGAGCGAGCGCTTGGGATAGCGGCGCGTTTGACCTCACACGATCTTATCGGGAGAGTTCAAGTGTTGGACTAGTCACTAGCATCGTACGTATTTTCGGAGTTGGTTTTAAGCCTTAAACAAATTTTGTGAATGGTGTTAGTAAATTGATTGCTTCTATTCAAGTAACAGATTGAATCCGGATAGAATTGGTAGATATAGTGATTGATATTTATGTAGATGCAAGAGTCGGTAAATGCTAGGTGTTTTCATACTGGCTAGGATAGTGTTTGATAGATATCTCAAGCGTTTGAATACTGTAAACAACGACATAGGCCTGAATTAAGACACTGACTTGGACTTGAGAGAAAGCAGATTCGAGCACCCTCGTTCCGTAACATACTACTTATCGCTAATCCATTGCTTGATACTCGTATGTTCGAAAAGTCTGCACAACGTAAATAACGCAATGAATGCTGTTGAACTGTCAAAATGAAAGCCATTCCTATTGTTAGTGTGATCGCAACTACCCGCTGAAGTGTGATTTCAAGTGTAGTATATCCAAAACCTCTAAGACTTGAAAACAGTGTCTTTCGTCTATTGACTTCTCTACGAATGTTCTGCAACTGTTTTTCTATTTCTTTCCTAAACCCTCACATCAAATTCTATTTAAATCCTCATTACACCAACCGAATCAAACCAGTTCTTCATCAACTGACAAAAATAATAACCTCAGATTTAACCCTTCCAAACAGAAAATAATTACAACGGGCTAAACCGATACGATACGATTCGAAAAAAGGCGACGTTTCTTATCGAGTGTCCCCATAAAAGTAACTCTGGTTTGAAAAAAGGAACTAAAAAGGGTTTTATTCCGAACCGCCTTATCTAAGGCTGGCGCCGGTGGCACGGAATTAGGACTTTTTTTCCAAAGACTCTTTTCGTAATTGACAGAATTTACGCAGGAGATAAGAAGACTTCGGGTTGGTAACGAGGACCTTGGAATGTGTGGTCAGACCCTATAGTGGAACTAATAGGTGTTTAGGTGCTATTTTTTGTTTAGCTGGAGTAAGTGAAGAAGGATTTTGCATATTTTACGTTTTTAATTCAAAACTAAGTACTGAAGATTTTGCAACATCTTCCCCGGGACTTTGTAAGGCCGCGTCTTGAGAGTTGGTTGCGCCTCTTCATCTCAGCTAAATCACTAGGAACTGATGAAGGGCTGGAGTTTGGCCTGTTTTATATAGTTCTGACGTTCAAAAAGTGCTGATTCTCAGCCTAATTTCAATAAATTACTTTAATTTTTTTTCCCAATTGCAGGTATTAAACGGTAAGCGTTGGTTTCAAAAAGTTTAATTTATTTATTTGAATACTTAGGGATTGTTATTTCTAATGAATTCAATAATTATGTATATCTAGGCAATGAACCTACTAATGTGTGCCCCAATTCTGATAAATAAAATATTGAAACTTTAACGAGGTTGTGGAGAAACCCATCTAACGGCTTTTATTAGTAACGATAAAATACACGGAAAACAATAGGGACAACTATTATTGTTAAAATATTTATATTATAATATTATTAAAGTATATAGTTTATAACAACAACTCAATATTGGTAATAAAAAAAAGACATGTGGTAACGTGACGTGTAACAGCTACACGTGTCGATCGATCGAGGTTAAGCATCGATTGCTAAGGTCGGCCTGTGGATGGGTGACTCCATCGTGTATAGAGATCACTCCGTGTTTCGGAAAGCACATTGACATTGTGGCATTGTCCTGGCTATAATTTAAAGAGTTTTGTCAGAGAAGTGTCAGAAACCCGAAAGTCTGATAACCAGTCTAACCAAGCGTATCGTGTACCCAGTAGGGTTGCCTGACTTGGGTAACAGAAAGGCAGTCGCTCCTTATGTATGCTGGTATTCAGCTGCTTCCGGTTAGATTGGAAGCCGAGTCCAACATATTTGGGAACAGGCTAGGCAGATGGTGAACATTGGTGATTATATAAATCAAATCAGAGGGTAGATAGTCCGATTAAAGGCAATTTAATTTAGCAATAGGTTGTTTATAATGAGAGTTACTCATCATTGGTTCTAATAATGGATTAGAAGGAATATACTAGGAAGATACTAGGAACCACCGAAGAGGTCGGATCAGAGCGACACTGGCTGATGACTGTCACCCTAGCGGAGCGTTGCGTCGATGGTGGCGTGGCGGCTGTCTTCTGATATCAGAGATGATGTCATGGGAGCCGCTGTCGTATCACGTCCACGATGAACTGCTACATTCCGGCCCAATCCTGCTGATATTAAAGCTGCTGAACCACTAATACGATGTCCGCTTCTGGTAAAGGCTATCCTGCGCCGTTAAATACCTAGTACAGTAAAGGTACCTACAATGGATAGTATAACCAATCCATATTGTGTGCCAAGTAGGTACCTATGACTAGTAAATCATCTGTTGCAAGCATCAGTATAATTCATTTCTTTTAATTGCTTTTCACTACTGACCCAGATGATAAATTACTGCTCGAAATTGAGTTTGTTTTAAAGATGGAGATGCTAATATTGCCTGATTGACGGAAGAAAAAGATGAGTCATAACTTCATAAGACAGACAATGAATTTTGGTGGAAATACTTAATTTAAAGTTGGTTAAAGTTTTAATTAAGACATTATAACCAGACTTGTAAAAATATATAATTTCTAAATAGGTAGGTACAAGAGTCAGTACTGAGTAGCCATGGTAACGAAAACTATGATTTTTAGATAATAAAAAAAATTGTTATATAATACTTATCTGTACAAATATATGATTAATATTATAATAATTATAATATAATAAAGCTGAGGGTTTGTTTGAACTATCCTATCTCTGGCACTCCAACTCGGATTTGAAAAATTATATTTGCATTTGGCAGCCCAATTCTTGCGGAAGGATATAGGTTATTTAACATCACGCTACTTGTGTGAAACGTGTGTCAAACCGCGGGGCACAGCTAGTTGTCAATAAACTAAAACATAAAACAGGACTAATAAAAGACTCTGTTGCATGTTAATTATTATGTCAAGAAAATGCCAACTTAATGACTTAAACAACTTAATAACCAAGCAAGACTATAAATTATAATCGTTTACCATAAATAACGCACTCAGGTATACAATGATCAACAGAATTTGACCACAATCACCGCAAAATTTCAAAATATTTTTGAAAACTAATCTAAATGTCAATCTCAATTTGACAACACCCGCCCATTTGACAGCTGTCATATTAAGCTGTGTTGCCGCCTTTTTTTTTGAGGTGAAGTTTCCGTATAATTGTGAAGGTAATTTTTTTTTGTACGATTACTGAAATGTCACTAAGAATTGGTTGATAAATGCTAATTAAGATGAATGCTTTCAAATGTTTCTTTGTTAATAATTGACTTCTGTAATATCGGGCATATTTTCAGATTGTATTCTATTCTAGATATTAGAAGATACATGTTACCTACCTCCTTCGACCACTTCGGTTTCTTCAAGCTTATATTTTTTAAGATTTTTAATTCCTAATAATGCGTCCTAGGGAACTGTCGGTTTTTCTGTTGGTCAATCTTTATCTAATTCCAAAGACTGTTAAGGAAAACAAACATAAATTTATAAATTAGCCAAGTGAATTTTTTATACTTAGCGGTACCTATTATTAACACCATCAAACTGTGTGGTCCGACAAATAACTAGTATTTCTTCAGAGTAGACTAAAACAGCTATCCTTGATGACACCAGCCTACTTCAGTTTATGACTAGATAAAGTACTTGTCTTTAGAGTTTGCAGCTAATTTTATGACTTCAAAATGTATTACAAGCTTGCATGCCTTGATTAAACCGGTTCAATGGATTCTGGCGCTAGCGTTTAGAGGACATCGTTGCCTGTACCACAGAAAAAAAATTAATTTAAAATATATATCGTAATTGTTGTGGCCGGAGTCTGGATTTGTGCCCGGTTGATGGCAATAGGCCGCCCCCTGTTACTTAGTATTATTGGTAGGTAAGTAGGTACTACACCTCTGCCTAATCAATCGGGTGATGGAGGACACAGGAGTGACGTTTGGTATATACCTACAGAAACTAAAAATTACAACAATAAAGTTTAAGGTAATTACCTACTAATCATTAGACTTTGATCCCGAAAAAATAAAGCCAGAAAAATCGAAAAGAAAGTAAAATAAAACTAAGAAAAGTAAACACGAAGAAAATGCAATCAAAAAGAATTTCACTCACAACTTCGATTTGCGGAATTCTAACCCAAAAACTCTCACTCCAGTTTTTTTTTACTATTTGTTAAGATGACAAAGCTTCTATGTTTTTTGCTGCATTCCTTTCTTTTGGTTGGATGACGTATCGGCAAAATATTTGCTGTTATCTTTGGTAACGGGTACTGTTGGCGCCTTTTGGCGATGTCGTGATGTTTGTGTCAAAAAGGTTCTGTTGTGATTGTTATGCAGGGTTGCCAGGTGCCATATTTTTTTCTCGTACTAGTAGGGCTGCCAAATATGTTGTACTTACTTTCAATACATTATCTCGTAAAAGTATACATTTAAAAAATCTCTTATAGACTTTAATTACACTATGTACTATTACTAGCTAGCCTGGGGTAGGTATATTCCTTAAGTTTGGGATCGCCAAATGAAAAAACATTACTTTTGTTATTCATATTTTTTTAATAATTTTACCAAAATCTATAATAAATAATGCAAATTATTAACATCGGCAATAAATTTTGTACTTGCTTCTAGTAGGTACACGATTATTATTACGATTTTATTTGTTATTAATGTGTAATATCAGGGGTATTGGTAAAATCATATTCGTTTTTATTGTACTTACTTATAGTTTTTCAGCTGTCATTCTGGAATACATTTCCTAAGATGGTTCGTTTATTCAATTTCCTTTGCGATCTGGGCCTTTTGCACTTTCTGCAGCTAAAAGTGTACCATTTACTGAATCTGTATTAAGACGATTTCTAAGGTCTGTTTTTATCAAATTGGTTTTGCTGAAAACCCGCTCACAGTCTGCATTTGCATGAGGCAAAGACAGAACTGTGAGAGCAAAACTGATTGAAATTCAGAGAAATGTTCTGTTTTAAGTAACAATGCCCAGAACTCATCGGGTGCTTTTGTATCTTGAAGCTGTTCAGGGTAGCGAGTTTTTGCAATAGGCAATCTTCTCCATTGCTCATCTAAGTATCTGTTGTTTCTGGCTGTCATTAAAAGACGCACTTATGCGTGGCACGCCTTCCATGAGGGGCATCAATGTTGGGACGAGATCTCTGAAATTGTTAGATACAGGTCCAAAAGCTTGTAGTTTTGACAGCACAGGGTCTTCCATGTCGTAACGTTTTTCTATTTCTAAGGCACCAGTCCTGAGGAAATTTCTGCAGCTTGTGAAAAACAGTGCCTTTTTTGCGAGCTGCTTGACCACATCCGGATGTTTAAGCATTTCGTAAACTTTAATGCCTACATACATTACAGCGTCATTCCATTGAAATAGCTCATTATTAGGATCTACTTCATTAACATTCAGCTGCATAACATATTCCCGTTGTACTTAAGTAACGCAGAAGAGTTTCTTGATATATAAATCTCGAATTTTATCATGCAACTTGTGAATAACAACTTTTTCATTCTGGAATTCCAAATTGAATTTGGCAAACAAAGGCAGTGACCAGTCTAGAAAACAAAAAGTATTGCGTATGAAAAGGATCACATAGCTTTTCTAAGATGGATATTGCTCGACTGTTCACCTCTGCTTTCACTTTGTGTATTGGGTTCGTAGTGAAATCAATAAAGAATAAGCGCAGTGCTTCCCATTGCTCCAAGATTCGTGAGACTACTGCTGTTAAAGAAAGCCATCTTGTTTGAGATGGTTTCAATATTTTATGCGGCTCAACTTCAACAAATGATTGAAAATTGCGGAAATCAAACTGGCGTTTGTCACTGTGTTTAAAAAAGTTATATATGTCACGAGCAAGTTGTTCTACAGATTCCGGAATTTCTTTACAAGCCTGACTTGCACATAAGTCAGCTGAGTGGCAAACACATTTTGAAATAACGATCCCTGGTAAGTCTCGCGACAAATGAGTTTTGACTGAATTATTTTCGCCCATCATGACGTTACATCCGTCCGACCCGAAGCCTATCATATTTGTAAGTGGCACATTTCGGCTGGTAAAAGAATCCACAAGCGCTCTGTATATATTTTCAGCGTTTGCCGTAGGAACATCATTGGTGTTTGTTTCCTTAAAAATCTTATACAGTTCCCAGAACACGCTGCAGATTTTCTGAGCATCATAGTCAAAATAACGTACTGCAACACAAGCCGTTTTTACTGTAGATACATCTGTAGTCTCATCAGTAAGCGCTGAAAACTTAGTAAACTTAAGCCCAAACTAAATGTTTTTATTTACTATTTGCTCAAAAACTTACCTCAACGAAATTTTGCAAAACAAATATTGGAATATAAGTGGGTTTGTAAATAAACCACAAAACTGACCCTTTCTGAGCCAAAGATAAAAATAATAAAGGAACTTCACACATACGCAGAGATTTCTGTATTTCAAAGCCATTTCATTCCCAACCTCATTACAATACAGTTCAAATTCAATAATAATCTACCCACATTAACACAATAGTCAAAAACTAATGCTATTGTCACCAGTAATTTGACACTATTATACTACAACAGTTCTTTTAAAATCCTAATCTGAACTTTAAACCCACGGGATAAAACTCAAATTGTAAGCACAAAAAGAAAAAAAAAATAAGGCGCCACGATTTTGTCGCCAACGTAATGTCGCGACGATGATATCCGGTGAAGAGTAAAAAAAAAAGTTTTTTTGTTTTTTTTTCTCTCCACATTCGGTAGGGCACTGACCAAGACACTGACTCTAAATAAAATATACCCGTACGGGACCCTTAATGATTTATTGTGAACTGCCGTGAATGTTTTTTTTTTGTGTTCGGAAGTTCCATTTTTGGGCGTTTTGTTGGCGCCTACGTCTAGCATAGATTGCACGTGCTAAGTGGGAATAATTTATTTTTTAATGATTTGGAACGTCGATCTGTTTTTTTTTCTTTGGAACCCTAAATTGCAGTAGGGTTCATAATTTTGGCCACTCTGCTCTTATTTCGCTCCAAAATAATATTATGAACACAAATGTATTCTAAAGTAGGGAGACACATACTCAGGCATGAATATCCTTCGACCAACAATACTAACCAGATAACGGGTGTCGTACAAAATCAAAGCTAAATGCTGTCCGCGTGAAAAATGTTTAAAACAGTTATAAGTTCAACCTAATTAGAACCATGCCACCTAGTCATAAAGTGGTGTTTACATTGACTGTGTTTCAAGCGAACTAAACAAAATAAGAGCTCATGTCTCAAATGCGCTGTTATTTACCGAGACGTAATTCTTACGCCGCCGACCCGATGTCTAGTCTAGTATTGTGGATCAAAGTGAATATCGGTTGAAAAATCTGACAGATTTCAGCCGGTCTATCTTTTATAAAACCTCATCGTGAAAACTTAGGGCAGCAGAGCTTGTAGCGGTATCTACATCGCCACATGCGAACTGCGGCACACTGACGTCACGCAAAATCCTGCATCACGCAAGCAGAGTTTACAGCGCAACTAGCATATTATACAACTTCCCGACATCAATCGATGGGCAGTTGCCCACCAGACACGACACCCGTCTGGTCGGAGGATCCTCCCTTTTCAACGGAGGTATGAGTGAACTTTACACCATGTTCCTCGTACCTCTATAAGCTGTCATTCCACCCGATGTGCTAGGTATTGACTAGGGCCATACTTGAATCGACCTAAGAAATAAGCCACCAGTAAAACCAATGTATGAACCCGACTAAAACACAGCAGTACCTTCAGTACCTTTCTTGCCTATAAACATGCTCTCTACTCCAAAGCAACCAAATCCCCATACAAAAAAACATTGCTATAGAAATCAAATCTATTTGCCTATCATGTGAACTTTACCTATCACAACCAAGTGCCCACGTCCTCAGAAAGCGTGAAGGAATTTGTTTTAAACAAATACACATATAAAAATATGACATTAATGGCTTTTTATTTGCCAGCGACGTCTGGTGGTGTCATAGTCAATATTATAAGCTTTCGCTGTTGTTTTTGTAACCGTATTAATGAGTGATTAGGTGTTTGATTAAGACTAATTAGGCTTGTTGCTAGGTTTGATAGTGGTTGTACTCTATGCTCGATTTAGGCCCATAAATATGGCGCCTAGAATTAGAATTTGTTAGCGCAGCTGTCAAAATGAAACTTCATCTAAATCAGTTAGATAATGGTGCCGATGCCCTTGTTCACAAACTAAACTAAAAAGTTGAGTGCATCTTTTTCTTTTTATTTCATTATGAAAAGGACAGAAGATAAATATTAGTTTAGTCCTGTCAAATTAGTCAGCTCCTGACGTAATTTGATGTAATTTTAGTAGTCAACTTTTTAATCACGTCTAAACTTGTAGACAAAGACAAGACAAAGACAAAGACATTTATTCGTAGGATACGGTACTTACAAAGTTGTTACATAAATGGTATAGTTCTCGACATATCAGTTCATATAATGCATGGAGTAGTGTCAGGCGCTGATTAATTTGACAGGACTAAACTAAAATTTATCTTCTGTCCTTTTCTTAATGATTTAGAAAGAAAAAGATGCACTCAACTTAAATTTAGTTTAGTTTGTGAACAAGGAAATCGGCATCATTAGGTACTTTTGGCAAGTTAAACAAATGATGGGATGATTTTGCATCACAGTGATCTTTATTCTTGTTGCTATAAGGTTGCTGTTTGATTGCTGTCACAGGTTGTAAAATAACTGTGTAAGGACTGAAAAGCAAATCAGGAGTATTTTTTTAAAATATTACTTGGATAACGTTGAACTAAGACTTAATATTAATTTGTCTGGGCACTAATTTATTTGAATGAGCGTCAGTTTTGTAAGCTAGAAAACAACTTGCATTAAAGAGTTAGATTTTAGTTGAGTAAACGTAACCGACATACCTATTATTAATAGACATTTTCAACAAAAACATAAACATTTTGTGCAGTGCAGAGAAAACTTAAAACTATGCATAGCTACAGATATAGGTAACATTATCAGTCGGTGACGTGAACCCGTAACATTTCCCCCTACCAAAAATTGTTTAACGCGTCTAAAGAGGTTTTCTCTTCAAAAGGACACAATGAAAACTACATATAATTTTTTTTTACTTCGTATGTGTTTCGTTGGTTTCAAGACGCTTTGGCTCTAATTGAAACTCAGTTCTCCAAGTCACGTATGATATCTTGGTTTTATGGGAATATAAGTATGATAAGTACCTACCTACGTATGATGATAATAAATCCATCCTAAAAGTAAATCGGGTCAGATTTTGGTATATTTTTTGTGCGTCCGCGTCCACTGTCATAAACCCTTTACAGTAGCTCGGGGGCTGTCAAAACTTTTTATTTTATGCTTCGGTCGGTGGCACACTGAGTATTTAGTTAGTAGTTTGTTATTAGACTAATTAAATATTGTTACATTTTACTGTCCATTGTAGAACTACTGTAAGCATTATTACCTACTAAAAAAAATCTGGAATGTTCTATTTTTACTTGGAAAATTGTTTTTGTGAACCGCAAATGTGTTTTTTCTGTAATAATAAAATATTATTTACACGAAGAAGGTATTAGTTAGTTAAAGTTAGTTAGAAGTTGATTTTATTTATTTATTCAAAATCTGTAAACAATAACAAGTCTGCCAAACTGCAGAACAGTTTGTCGGTGGTTAGGTGCTTGATTAAAATTATGGCGTTTAAATTAATTATGACGCCTTCATAGTTTTATGGACTTAAAATTGCGTTTCACTAAATATAAACTGTTAGGCCGAGCATAAACTGGTATTCTTTGTTCTTATCCTTGCATGGTTCTTGCATGTTATTGTGACTTTGTTGACTTCTAACTTAATCTTAAACACAATAACACTGTGAATCAAAACGTAGATTCGGCAAAAAACTTAGGAGTCTTCATACACCGAATGAAAAGGTTACAACACTTTTTAGCAAGTGTGAGCCGTTTTCAATCGCATCCTTCCGAGTTGTGGGTTATATTTTTGTGACGAAGCGGGCCAATGCGACAAATTGCAAACCGTTTTAATAGGCTACACGATTTAATCAAACAACTTCTTGATTAAATCAAGTTTTAGTTACCAAACTACATTTTAGTTTATAAACTACCTACCATTTATTCCACTACACTTTCCCACGTCACCCAGTGTGTCCTTACCCCTAGTAAATACCCTAGTCAGCTCATAATCCGACGCCTGACGTTATTAAAAACTTTTTGTTCTGATGACGTCAGTAACAAGTGCAGTAGACGACTGGATCAGGCCGATCGTATCAGGCGCGTTCAGAGGCGCCTCTTGTCACACTAAATCAGATTTGAATACAAGGAGGATAGATTAGTTGAAACTATGGTTATCGAATGCCCCAGATTATTGTTCCATTGCACGCCTCATAGCGCGAAGCGGTTGAGCTAGTGCTTTACTCCCGACTCCTCAAGGTCAAGCAATTTTGTGATCTTCAAATGCCTCTATCACAACTATAATGCACTTATAAAATAATAAAATAAAAATAAAAAAATATTATAGTTAGTTTCTAAAAATCATTTTAGGTAGTTAGGTACTTTGAAAAAACTTTTTTTTTTTGTTTGGACTCAAATACGATTTATTATTTTATTAAAATGAATGAGCGTTGAGCCGTGCACTTTTGGATTTTCCAAACTTTTTTCTGGCTTCTCCGGTTATGTTTGAGTCCCATATAATAGGGGACGAGTATGTAATGTGGATGTTCCCCCACACTGTACTATAGGTGCACCTCTGCCCAACTTTTCAGGGAATAGGGCGTGACGTTATGAGGCTATGTATGTTTATGACTTAAAAAATAAATAAAAAATCTTTATTCCAGACCTATAAAGTCCATTTTGTTAGTCAACACACAACTTAGAAACTAGTGCTTGTAAAACAGAAAATATGAAAGACCTTCCGAGTCTAAAATGGAAACGGGATAAATAAAATCAACTTTGTAAGGTCGATATTTAGGGATAGAAATGATACAATCGAGTGCTCGAACCATATTTTTATTTGTTTAAGGAAAACTCAGCATTGCTTCATCGAATTGGTACAATAGTACCTATGCGACCTTTGAAAGTAAGTAGGTATACATAATCAGCCCCTAATGTTCCCACTGCTGGGACACAGGCTTCCTCTCTGTGAGAGGGAGTGGGCCGTGATCCACCACGCGGGCCCCGTGCGGGTTGGTAGATGTCACGTGTCTTCGAATGTTTGGTTCTTGAACTTGCCAGTTTCCTCACGATGTTTGAAATCATGCTTAGGTTCTATTGTACTATGTGGTTATGAATAAGTAGTAAGATACACGATTCGTTATATGACTATTTCACATAACGTATAGTTTTACATACTATTCGTAGATTATCCTTTTTTTTTGTTGGTGTGTAGGTAATCATCAAATAAGTTCTCCCGCTCTGGGCAGAGTGGGAAGGCGTGTCAGACTCTTACTGACTAAAACCCACCCGTGTTCCTTCAGTTGCCTGTGCCAGGGGCCACGGTAACCCTTTCGGACTTTCCCGCAACCCTGGCAGGCATCGGCCCTAGCGGACCCCGTCAGCTTGTAGATTATCCTAATGCTTGATTCTACAATATTCTTAGAAGAATAAATAACATCAAGATTAATTTTGATAAAGCGCTTCTAACGGAGTGGCTACGTACGACACGAGTTTGATGATAATATCCTTCATGTCTGCCTTGTTGGTCTCGTTCGATCGGTTCGGTCTCTGTGTTCGATTCCCAGATCGGGCAACGTGTCATTGGGCGTTTCCGTCAGAAATTTCTTAGTAAGAGTCTGGACAAGGGACTTAAACTAGAAACTAGAATTTGTCGATGAAACTGTTTTCCTGGGGATAACGCTCGACTCAAGGCTGCAATGGGGTCCTCATTTGACATCTCGTGCAGGACGGCTAAGTTCAGCAGCTTATGCTGTAAGGAAAATCCGTCAATTTACTAATGTAGATACCGCGAGGCTAGTCTATTTCAGCTATTTTCATAGTATCATGTCTTACGGTATTTTATTATGGGGACGGGCTGCCGATATTGAGTCTATTTTTATTCTGCAGAAAAGAGCTATCAGAGCAATATACAGCCTCCGCAGGCGCGATTCTCTAAGGGAACTGTTTAAAGACATTAACATCATGACAGTACCTTGTCAATATATTTATGAAAACATCATGTACGTAAGGGTTCGTCTTTCATTGACTTGAATGTGCCCTGGCGGCTGAGAGTACCTAATGTCATGCTCACTCAAATGTGTCGCTGGTGGTGGCGTGTGTATTGGATCATTGAGTTCCCTTTAAAATGGTTGAGCTGAATGGTGCTGATCCATACGTCATGTTCGTGAACGGGCGCCGTCAGTAGGCACTGGTCATTTCTTAGCTGCCACGGCTTATTTCCATAATTGTTTTTATCTTTTTATTACGGACGCTTTTAACGTGCACATGTTTCTACATCGTTCTCACATGTATAATTACAACATGAATGATGTAACCACTTTTTTGTAACAATATTTTGATTTAAAAGAGTGTCCATGGAGTTTCTTGCCCGTTCTTCTCCATAGGTACCTACTACGCTTTGGAATGGGCAACTAGCTTCATCTTTCTGACTGACCGACCCCTTGACAATTCAAAAGGGCCTGTAATTGGTTTATTTGAAATAAATGCTTTGAGTTTGAGTTTGAAACACAACTGGTGAAACCCGGGTGTTCTTATAGGTACACCTCAGCCTAACCCTTGTGGAGTTTCAAGCGTGATGTTATGTGGTTATCCTCTACCAAATTTATCGAACAAGTAGGTAGGTATTGTGACAACGTCGAAACTTAAGAGGGCTATCACAATTTTTCTTGTATTTGAGTGTTTGAAGAGTCACACACTCAAATACAAGAAAAATTTTATATTTATTTAGAGCACCCCCGAGAGAAATAATCAAACTTACTCGGGCATATTTTTTTTTAAATTTTGTGGCCATATCTAAACCATAATCACACATCAAAACTCCCCAAATTTTTTCTTGTATTTGAGTGTGAGACTCTTCAAACACTCAAATACAAGAAAAATTGTGATAGCCCTCTTAAGCCATTTTATGAAAAAAATGAAATATTTTTTTATTAGACACGCATAGGTTGGTAGGTACCTATGGGAACAGCTAAATCATACAGACCGCTATACTTACTTCTAAATGTCATGCTAGCCACAATAAGATTCATTCCTTAAGAATGTCCGATAAGAATTAATCTCAAATCATTTGGTACTAATAAAGACAAGATTTTTACTTTTTTTCTAAACCAAGATGGCGTCGCGATATGTGAATATAGACGTCAGGCGAACACACTGATATTATCTGTGGTCTTAATTTTGTGGCCACGAAATACGCGGGGATGTTGTTGGAGATTTAGAAGCGTGGTAAGGACCTATATGATCCTGTTATGGTTTATTAGACGTCGATTTGAAAGAGAGTTCAAAAATCTAGAATATTGGTTTATTTTTTTATTTTACTAACATTATTAACAAGTACGTTGCAACTGATTGTATAAGTCTCGGCGAGTTTTCCCCATAATAATAGCTAGGTATTTTCAATGTCTGATAAATGTATGATATTATACTAACCTATGATTTGTTATTTTAAGCAAAACCTAACGTAAATAATGTTGAAATTATCCTGAAGCGGCGGGTCTACTACACGTATGGTACTTACCTATGCATTATTTCCAGATCGGTTTGATTTAGTAGATGGTAGTTTGATCTAAGACAGCCTCAGTATAAAGAACGTCTTACTGCTTGAAAGGAGCATACACGCATACATAAACTCACGAGTTTTTACATAATCCTTTTGCTTCGTTAACGTTCATAAATCTGGTCACGACTTCAGGACACGCACGCCGGTTGCGGCACTACGCACCAGACCTTTCTGAAGAACATCATCAATTAGGTCACTATATTATGTTCTACTCGGGTGTGGGTCCCAGCGTTTCTGTCTTGTCTTTTGTCAGTCGCCTTTCATATATCCTCTCAACATAACCAAACCCTCTCAGTATGTGTATCTAATTACTTACTGGAGGCATAATCGCTACCTCTCATACCTTACGCCTCTCGCTGCGGTTTTCGTAGCCCCAAACGAAACAGTAGCGGTCTCACACAGCCCTACTTACAGCTTACACACTGTAATGACATTTCAATTGGTTCCCACGATGAGACTAATTTAATTACACGGCTTGTTTTGCTCCTGTAAGTGAGTAGCCAATCAGAGAATGATTGACAGATTACATCTGACTTACACTTGTTCATAATTAGATATGATTTGAAATTTGCATGCGATTGCACTGCTTGATTGCTTCGCTGATGTTGTGCTAGTGTGAATGCTGAGAGTGGGGATCAGGGTTCAATCCTCGAGCCGGGAAAATACGTACGCAGTTTTCTAGCCCTTTTTTTTTGAGGTTGGTAAATCACCTAATAACTTCTCCTGCTCTGAGCGGAGCGAGAGGGCGTGTCAGACTCTTACTGACTACAAACCACCTGTGTTCCTTCAGTTGCCTGTGCCAGGGGCTACGGTAACACTTTCGGACTTTCCCGCAACCCTGGCCGGCATCGGCCCTAGCGGACCCCGTCACTGTTGCTGATATCTCGTTAAGGCGCACGTGGAACACAACACGCCGTTGACCCGGGCCTGGTCCTTATCGGACGGCGAGCTTCCCGTTGCTCGCCGTCCGCAAGCCCGCGCCTACAGTGGCCGGGAATCGGCCTGGGATTCCCGACGCCCTGGGCGACGCTAGCTAGGGCGGTCTAGGATCATGTGCTGCATTCGTGGTTACAGTTTACGCGTGGGTGTCCCTGCCATACTTTAGAGATTGCCATCGACACGCTAAGAAGAAGTGAAGACTGATACCGACAAATCCACAAAAGATTCATTCAAACTCAATTCCTAGAGTACCTCCAAACAAATCTCTCTAATTCCCGCAAAACACTTATAACTTCAACAAGCACTACCATCTTTCTCTCCGGATACCAATATCAATACTCGTTCCATTAGATTTTTTTACAGGTCGCCTTTTTTACCGCGTTCGGTAAACAGTGTTACTGCGGCGGTCTTTGGCGGTAAAACGCGGTAAAAAAAGCTTATACGACGGGAATAAATATTGGGTGCTTGAGTCACGGTTACTGGGTAAGCAGAAATGCTGTTTTCGGGATATAAGAAGTTTAGTGGTATTTTTAAGTTAGACGAATTGCAGATTTTTGAAGAATTAGAAAATTATGGGGGAAGCGTCAAGCCAGCCTGCGAAATTCAAAATTTCTTACGTTTTTTTCAATTTGCCCTTTAATAAGACTATTTCATGAAATCATAACATTTGAGGTCAATTCTAACTTAGAGGGTTGTATCGATGATTCTTATGATTATAATTCTGTAAATACATAGATACTTGTTACGGCCGCGAATCATATTTTGATCAACATACAATCTGATACTGACCTGCCAATTTAAAAAAAAACTAAAGATAATTTGAATTTCGCGGGTTACTCTGGCGCATTTAAGAAGAATTGTGCTATAGGTAGGTAATAAAAACACATGATAATTTTATCTTTACTAATAATTGTCCCACTGCTTGGCAATGGTTTGTTCATACAAAGCAACGAGTAGGTATTGATTTCCACGCTTGCTCACTACGTTCTCACGAATTCAGACTATCGTTGTCCAGACTTTCCTTCTTAAGAAACCATAATATGTTAGGTCAGACGTAAAAGATCCTACAATACAATATTTCTTTCGTTTTAAATGTACACTTTTTATACACATTCTCTCGTGGTCCTCAGGTCCTGAACAGAACTACCATAAAGGTAGCAAAAAATATATTAATCTCTTCAACAACGTCATGTCCATTTAAAAACCTTATCTCGAACTCCAAAGCACACCTCTAACCGGACCTCAGACGCCTCGGTCCCAACCCTACGTCCATCTAGTTGCAACTTCAAAAAATAAACAATAATATACTGGCAACAAACTGTAAAATTAACATCGCAGCAAAACCTAACCTAAGGGAATAAAAACATTGAAATCACAACTCTAACGACTGTGTAAACAATTTATCTTTACCTCAAAACTGCTTGAAAGACCAGAATCCCTTCACATATCTTTCTCAATATAAAGATATTGGGTGTATAATTCCAATATGTTGCATGGTAAAGTGACCCGTATGAAACATGCTGTTGATTCAACAAGTATTTGTAAAGGACGGAGGTTAAAATTAGCAAGTCCTACCGCGGTGAAATTTAAAGACTTCTCCTACTAATGTGTTGGTCAAATATCTGGTCCTAATATGGTTGGGCAAAAGGGCCATTGTCGTGGTACGGGGGGGTTAATGTGAGCAGTTAACGGGTTAGGACTATTAAGAGGTTTGTGGCGCCTTCATGCCAGTTTGACATTAGTTAGAGTGATTAAATATCTAAATGTATTGGTGGGAACGAATTGCTTGAAGAAGAAAGTAGGTATGTACTAAGTACAGCTTCCACTTTTCTTCTCTCGTATCGGCACAAACTATGTCTAAGAAGCCTTGGTGGCCAAGTGGTAACGGCCCTGACTTACGAGTTGTTGGTCGTAGGTTCGAACCCAGGCAGGCACTTTACTTTGTGTAAATCACTTCATCACCACTACTCACAAACCAGCGAAGGAAAACATCGTGAGGAAATCGGCATGTCCTAAAACTAAAAATTCGAAGACATGTGACATGTACTACCAACCCACTCTTGGACCGCGTGGTGGATTACGGCCCACTCCCTCTCGAAAAGAGGAGGAATGTGTCCCAGCATAGAACAGTAAGGCTGATCTTGATGATGATGATTTACCTAAGAATAGCTCATGACGAAGTCAAAAAAAGTTGCTAGTCTGCAAAAAATAATAATAACGAATAATTTAATTCAGGCAACAAGACCATTATCATAAAATATACCTTATAAACTAACATACATAATTATTAAAACCACAAAGACATACCACTCTACACTTGGGAGCTTGGTTTCGGTCTTGTCTTGCTGCTCTGTAACAATACCATGTTAATATATTGCTTGAAGAACAATCTGAAAAAAAAAACTAGAATGATTGCGTGTATATGTATTAGTATGGTAACGTCTATACAACGCCTGTTGGCCAAAAATCTCAGCTAAGGAAGACAGTATTCTATATCGCGGGAACCTGGAAGATGTAGGGCTTAAAATTAATACCTGGTTGACTCCAACGCGACAGCTTCAGCAACTTCCATTCCTTGGCACCGATTTGACCTTCGGTTCTCGTGATGATGTACTGGAGGAGCTTATCTCTCGATGTCTGTGGGTCCAGCCGGGAATATACAGGAGCATGGTGGGCACTACAGGGATATGCTCTCTTACAGGAGCGGTTTCGCGTTTGTTGTGGTTGCATCGCGAACGACTCCTCTTGCCCTCAACCAGAGTAAAGCCGTCCTCATCCACTTTACTGGTTTTAGCAGCCGGCGCCTTTCGCTTCTGTGTCTCAGCAACCGATGACCAGCAGAGGTCAGCTGAGAACTTTAGTGAAGGCTGACTGTCAATCATATTCATACGATGAAGTAAACACTATTTCTGCTGCCAATCGTTGCTGTGTGCCGGTTTGAATCCTGATGATATTGCAGGCACACAAGACTGATCAGTTTTGCATTTAAAGTCGAGGAAACCTTTAGTGTTTCCGGTTTCTAAAGGACGAGCAGTGCTGGCGGTGTAGCGGTCAAGTAACTACGTCGTCACTTGTTTAACTATGCCAAAACGCGGTTTTAATTAGGACTCTAATACTAATTGAAACAGCGTGTTTTACATATTGTTTTACCGACTATGATTTATTATGTTATTGTGGTTTACCGCTAAACTTTTAGTGAATGTGGTCCACGTTCACAGAAAGTTATTGAATGAGCTGAATGACCATTTTGATAATCAGAAACATTGCCTGAATCTCCGTTGCAATTCCCTCGAATCGTGTAGTGTCTTTGCTGGAAGTCGAGGCTAATAAGTAGGTATTATAAAAAGGAATGAATAACTGGAGCTTTTGCAATCACTATAAATACTTAGCCACGCTTAACGCTTTATCAACTCAAACCAGTTGGAGTTGACAAAGCATTTATTTCAATGAAACCAGTATCAGGCACTTTTGAATTGTCAAGGAGTCGGTAAATCAGAAAGATGAAGCTAGTTGCCCATTCCAAAGCGAAGTAGGTTCTCATGGAGAAGAATGGGCAAGAAACGCCACGGGCACTCTTCAACGGTCATGAAAAGGTGCCACAGCAGTTCAAAGTTCGTGCAGTCTTTTTAGACCATTCCTTTAAAGAAAAATGTACCGTCTGTATTACCCTTTCCTTCCAAGCCTCACCCAATGTACCTCAATAACACAGAAGTCAGGCACCTCCACTATTTTTAATGATAAATGATAAATGATTTTATTTCTGTAAGTAGGTTTGAACAAACACTTTTACACGTCAATCATATTTTTTTTAAACTAGATGGGGTCGGCGTTTCCTATCTGACTACTCTGAGAAGAAAGGCCGAAACAAACTCAGAGGTCACAGTCTCTTTTAAAGTCCAGACAAAATCTTGGTCAGGTCATGTGAAAGCTATGTAGATCGGTGTCTGCAATGGTCTTTTGAGGAAAGAACCACACAGATTGAGTGGACCTGTCCAGTCAGTGCACGCAATTGTCAGTAATCGTGCAGCTCAACTTAGACTCAAGGAGCTCAACGATTCGACGAACAATACCAAAGAAAGGACATTTGAGTAGGCCGCATAAATTACTCAAACTGCCAGATCATGATTACGTTGAGAAAAATACAAAAATAAATATAAATAAATCAATGACCGACATAGTTCTCACATTCACAATAATTAGAATAATATCATAATAATCTTTGAGGACCATGTAGATTTGTGTCTGAAATGGTCTTTTGAGGAAAGAACCACACAGATTGAGTGGACCTGTCCAGTCAGTGCACGCATTTGTCAGTAACCGTGCAGCTCAACTCAGAACTTATTATTTTAGTACAGTATCCCATCCTGCCCCGCTCCTTACGGCCGTGTCGTGAAGATATCGCGCTGCGTGTTCGCGGCCTCTTTGACTTGCCGCCGCTTTGCTGAGCCGCCTCCGATTCTGTTATTGGGTGTAGGGCTGACATGTTGCTGGTATATTTATTGTGGGACTGGATTTGTTTGTTGGTTTGAAAGGTTATGTATTTTATTAAGGGTTATAATAGTATATTAAGGTTTATTGACTTTGCTGAAAATCTGGTCGATGCTGCCGCACTATATGTAATCGTTAAATTATCGTTCTAAAAGATTAGCATTACATCTTAACCATCAGACTAATAGTAATCCACTGCTGGACATAGAAATCAGAGGCCTATATACCCATCGTTCCTAGATTATTCTCATCTAGCTGCTACTCCCTCCCCATCACCCCTCTCTTATTATTGGTAACTTCGGACAGTACACATTAGCTTCAAACTGTCTTTGAAGTGAAATTCTTGAATTGCGTGTAGCGATTTTTCGTAGGGGTAAACTGTTTGGTTCGCGGCACCGATATGCTAACGTCACCGTCGTGCTAATGTGACGTGCTACTAGTACTAGTTGTAGTGCATACTAGCGGATTTTGAGGGTTTCACTTCTGTCGGAAGTCCCCATGACTGCCTATTTTTTATTGTTCTTCAAGTTTAGAACTTGGTTCTTGTCTGTAGGTACAGCATCTTTCATCTCTTTGTTTCTTTTGAATGCAAATTCATTGGAACTTTAATACAATTCTGTCGACCTACAATTTCTCCTCTATGTGATCATCAAATCCTTAAAAATATCGACAACAATAATAAATATTTTTTAATATCAATTCTGCCCTGTGCCGCCCCTACCGCACGCGACGCCAACCGTATTATTGACACTATAAATTCTAACGCACGCGTTTTTAAAACCAGCCTCCCACCCACACATACACACAACAAGATCAGGTGTGATCACACACACACACAACACACACACATAGGTATAAAGAATCGAATCAAAAGTATCGATATAGTACTCATTAGTTGCGACTGTGCAAAACTGCATTCAACTTCATTTGTTTTTCAAAAAGTTTTGTTTGGTTTTCATTTGTTTTTGTGAAGGCTCTTACAAAATGGTGCAAATTCTGATAGTAGGTACGTATTTTAGCTATTTAGAAAACTTTTTTTGCCGTCTGTTGTACGATCATGAAAAAGCATGGAATCTAACTACGCAAATTATAAAAGCATGGGTTTTTAGCACCATAGGGGAAAAATGTGTACTTACCTATAAATTAAATAGAAATGAATAAGATGTTTTTTCACATAATTTTGTATGGTAAATACAACTTTTTTAAATTTAACCCTGCAGTTTGTGTAAGACCTTATAATTATTCAACACTTTCCGGATCCCTTCACATACATAGACAATTATTTATTGATAGAGTATCGACAACGCACGCACACACTCACACCTCCAAATGACCTTTGTAAAGTGACGTATATAGGTACCTAATGACATCCGGATGTGATCAATGGTGACCAAATCGTTGATTTATTTGTAGATGTTTGATTAGTAGTAGTAACGCTACCTGTGGAGAGTATTACCAGCCAGTCTTGCCCATTTCTGTCGCGTTTTAAGAGTTTCAAACAAAACATAGCCCACCCATATAGGTAGGTGCCGTGTAATTACTGGGACATGAGACATTGCAACTTTGTGTCTGGGCAAAGGGTACACTCATGTGACCTCTGAGTTTGTTTCGGTCTTTTTTCTCAGAGTAGTGATAGGTAAAGCGGACCTCATTTAGTTTAAAAAATATGATTGACGTGTAAAAGTGTTTGTACAAACCTACTTACAGATATAAAACCTTTTACTTTCGATTTCGGCCGCGCGCAGACTTATTTTGCGCGCACTCTTAAAGCAAGTCAAGATGGCTTTTCTTCGTCCATAGATCAAATATAGCGATGAATACTAAAGTAGAAGTAGGTATCTACTATGTAATAGTAAGTTATTTGTATTGTTGATATTATAATAATAATAATAATAAAAGGCAAGACGTCTGCTTCTATATGGTGTTCGATTCTATTCAATTAAATTATTTTATTTCACAATAACCTACATGGGTACTTATGAAACGTCAGAAGCTAGCTTCACCTGGACACCTGGGTCTCTTGCAGCAGTAAATGGTTAGATACTACCGATACCGTTAATAAGGATAGTTTTAATAAAGATGGGGATCTCGTCCGTTGAACCTATCCATCTATCTGGACATTCGCAACATCACTGTCTTCTGACCCATAAGAATACCAGCGCTGCGGTATATTATTTGTTTTTTTTTTTTTAAATATCGCAGCATCTTGCTGAGATAGGAGCCTTTTTGGCCTCGCACAGGTCTTCTCTTTATTATTGTTGTTTTCACTATTGTGTTAGTTTTAATCTTAGATAAACTTTAAAGTATGAATGTTCTTCTTTTATTGTTTTTATGATTTTGTTAGATTGAATGTTGTTTTTTTTATGGTTTGTTTTTCCTGTGCGTGTCCCAAATAAAACATTATTCTTTCTTTCTTCCTTTCTAAGTCGAAATTCAAAAGGTATAACTGAAAAACAAATAGCGAAGAACTTAGCAGACAACTCTGTAATGACAAATCGCGTAGAATAATCAGATAATAGGATACTTGACATATAATTTATTTTACTCCATTAAGACACGTATTTATATGGACAAAAGGTGCTTATTTCTTTGCCATGTAATTGTAACTTAATTCGTAATTAAAAACGAATTAGTTCAAAATTGCCTACTATGTGTAGATCTCTATCTTAAAGCTGTCTCCCATTGGCACTATAACGTGGGTAGTGACACTGAGTAGAATATCCTACAGAGACCCAACTTTGTACAACTCACAACTGAAATGTTACATAGCTTATGTGCGACGTTGACAAGATTACCAAACCACCATTACCACCTAAGCCGGTTTGTTCCCTTCGCTGCACGTAAGTGAGATCACGTAAAAGAGAGATTCATAATCTTCAGCCTTTAACAACTGCCTGTTAAAACCCTCCAATGCAGGCTACTGTGCTTAGGTTTTGTTGCTCGGTTTATGACAGCTATAAGCTCGCTCTCTATTAGACTTGGTTTAAATCACAACTAGGAAAATTGGGTGTACTATATGACCCTATGATTTCTAATTGAACATTTGACGCAATGAGATCAAGAAAAAATCAATCGACATGTGTATAAAGAATATCAATAGTGAACTTCATAGTCAATAAAAACTTAAGCGTCTATGAGTCCTTATGATGTTATATTCCATTACTTTCGTACACTCAGCAGCAGGTCAAGTTATCACATACTGTCAAATTCTCTCATTCGATTTTGAACTTAACTTTCAACATTTTAAGGTTTAAAGTCATTTAGAGAAATTTGACAGTTTCGTATAACCTAATGTGCTGCAGGTGTATTTTATTCCCAACTCATTTGCTTTTGCGTGAGTCGTTTGTCTCGCGATGAAGCGTGGCCTCTGTCTCATTAGTTACTCATGTGCCGTTATTGATGGTTAAGGTAACGACTTACCACAGTAAAACGGATCGTTATTTCTCCGCCAAAGCTTACAACGTACTGTTAATTAGTAATTAAATTAATGGTTTCATTAAAAGTTTATGCCCTTTTAATTTATGGAAGGTATTTAGGTAAATGAAGTAGCTGGTAAGTTGTTTTGTGAGGAGGTTGCTTGAGTTCAGGAATATTTAGTTATTGACGAACTGACCGGTTGGCGTAGTTGGTAGCAACCCTGCCTTCTGAGCCGCTGGTCCCGGGTTCGATCCCCGGACAAGTCAAACATTTGTGTGCATGAACATGTCTGTTTGACCTGTGTCTGGGTGTGTATATGTATATAAGTATGTATATCAGTCATCAGGTTACCGTAGTACAGGCTCTACCTAGTTCGGGACCTGAAGACCTTGTGTGGATGTTGTCTCATATAAAAAAAATATATATATATATTTTGTTGACGCAAGTAACACTACAATTAGCACGGCTGACGGAAAGTGGTCACCGCCAACTATTGTCATCTGCAATATCATTCATGTATATGTATATGTATCTAGACGCGATCTTGACTCCCGTCAGTTTCTTAAAAACGACTACGAGTTTTGCGAATTTGATGTTTATTAGTTATCAGAATTCAGTTATTAGAGCAGTGGTGACCCAGTGGTAACGGCCGTGACTTACGAGTTGCAGGT
This sequence comes from Brachylomia viminalis, assembly GCA_937001585.2. NCBI lineage: Eukaryota > Metazoa > Arthropoda > Insecta > Lepidoptera > Noctuidae > Brachylomia > Brachylomia viminalis. The sequence goes on from OW443317.2 coordinate 20,670,973, forward strand.
CGTATGTTCGACCCCAGACAAGCACTTTACTTTGCGTAAATTATTTCATCACCACTGCTCTCAAAACGGTGAAGGAAAACATCGAGAGGAAACCGGCATGTCCTAGAACCAAAAATTCGAAACACATGTGACATCTACCAACCCGCATTGAGCCCGCGTGGTGGATTACGGCCCACTCCCTCTCACCTAGAGGAGGCCTGTGTCCCAGCAGTGGGAACATTATGGGCTGAGTTATCAGAATTGTCTAACTGACAGTCGTCTGTACTGTAGCAGGTTATTTCCCTTACTACAGACACTAGTTTTGTTTTGGGTAGGTACCATTACTTATTAGGTACATTACCTATGTATGCACGCACGGTATGTACCTAACGGCCTGCTGATTAATACATTTTTATGTTATTTAATAATACTTATTCATATAATTGGTTGTATAAGTAGTTGCTTTGTATTCTAAGTGCTCACTGTTTATTTTATCTTATTTTGTTATAGTACATCGTTAAGTAGTAGATATAATTTCAACATTAATGATGTAATCCCTTTTTTGTAACCATGTTTTGATTTAAAAGAGTGTCCATCCATGGAGTTTCTTGTCCGTTCTTCTCCAGAGGTACCTACTACGCTTTGGAATGGGCAACTAGCTTCATCTTTCTGACTGACCGAGCACTTGATAATTCAAAGGTGCCTGTAATTGATTTATTTGAAATAAATGCTTTGAGTTTGAGTTTACCAATCATTGAACCTGATTTAGTTTCCGTACGTCCTTTTCCGGTAACCACTGAAAATCAGCGCTGTGCTGTGGGTCCCCCATAGCACAGCATCATGCTGAGTGGAAGCCTTCTTGTCACAGTTATGACGTGCAGCTGTTGACTATTTCAGTTTTGTGCTCGTGATTCTGTGGTACCCTTTAAACCGGAACACAGGAACGTTGCTTGCCAGCAAAAACAGGCCAAACATGTTTACCAAGTCATTATCATTCTCCTGTCCGTATCCCCACTTATTTGTGATCGGTAACATGTCTTTTTCTTACTTCTCTATTTATTCTCTGTCGCCAAGTGTGACTCAATACTGCAGTTAGTAAAATTAAATTAAATTGTTTATAACCAGTTTCAAAGTCAGCTCCCAATCACTAATCAAACTAGTCATCTTTAACAAACAAACTCTTCGCGTGTGACTGCCCAAGGTCCATAACCTCTGAACAAAAATAAAGGAGTCTGCGGGCTATCGGTCAGATCTACGGCTTGCAGCGCATTGTGTGCCCCGCGCAACACCGTGACGGAGCGCGGTACTTATGCGATACGTTGCAATTAACTACATAGATAGATCATTAATTACGCATACATTATTGCAGTAACTGTGATTGCTTCGATGGTTTAGTGGTTGCAAACGCTACTGAAGCACGAGATCCTGGATTCGATTCCCGGGTCGGGCAAAGTGTTATTCGGTGGAATTTCTCAGCATCAAAATCTAAAGGCATTTATTAGACTACGCTGCACGTCTATCACATATTTGTCATTGCTACACTTTTAATTATTTTATACCTATTGTGGTATAGTAATTTTATTATAGGTGCATCGTCTTCACATATACTTAATTATATAATTAATGTATACAAAATATTGTAACACATTTTAAAAGAGTAACGGTGGAGTTTCTTGCCCATTCTTCTCCATACGAAACTACTTACCTACCTATTGGAAGGGGCGACTAGAATCAATTCTATTTTAATGTAAATGTTGACGTATGCGTTACTTATACGTTGCCTATTTGATTGAAATAAATACTTTGATTTTGACGTTGCTGAGAGTCAGCCATTTTCGAACGTAAAAATTACATAAGACAGTCCTCCAAAACGTCCGCTCATCACCACTTCCTATTGCTTTAGCTGGGAAGATGCAAGTGGCGCAACAAACTGTCCAGCAACACAGCTGTCTGTTAATAGATAGGTACCTATATAGTCTCTGTTTAAAGCGCAAATGTGTCGTAGGATGAAGATATAAACAGCAGGGTATTGTACATAGCTACTTCTGTAAAAAGGATCATATCAGGCTATGAAAGACAGCAGAGTGAGGTTGGGAGAAGTGACATTAATGGAGGCAAATTTTAACAGGACGGAATCAACAGTTTTTTTAATTGGCATTAGGTAGAGAGTGGATAAATTATTCTTATGAGTGCAGACGCTGATGTTGCATGATAAATAAAATTTTGTATCTTTTTCTGTCTTCGGAATAATAAATTGATAATGTTGTAGTAAATTACGCTGTGGCCTATGGCTAATACTATGGAGTCAAATAAAAATAAAAAATAGTCTTAGTTTCCTATTTTTGAAAGATTGTAGGTAACTAAGCTGTGGCAAAATCCTTAGAATCAAAGGCTCAGGTCAAAGCACTATCTTTATATAAATGATCAATTTAATCATTTTCTAGATGTCCACCTGTGTTTGTTTTCGCTCCTAGAATCAGCCCACGCTAATAAAATTATGCAAATCAGAAGACAACACTCTAATCTAAGATCGTGATAACTTGACACTTTGTCTTATCTACAGTCGTAATAACTACACAATAGACTTATCTATATTTTATTATAATTTATAACGAGATATTACGAGTGATAAAAAATAACGGGTTTTAGGCCTACTTAAATAAAAGCGCAGTCATTCGAAATAAATAAAAAAACATAAAAAAAAGATTAATATTTGTGGTCTATTCCAGAAAGTCCTGAAAAAAGAAACTTCTTTTAATTCTTGATTTAATACTTTCAGCTGAGCATCAAGGTATTCAAGTGTTTGTTGCGCGGCGCACTGTATGCGTGATTAGAATGTGTGTGTGTGAGTAGCCTTATAAAGTGTAGGTACAAAAAAAACTAACGTGGAGTGGCGCTAGCAGTCCGAAAATTTGGCTTCGTCCATATACTGATCCCAAGTCCCAACTCGCCCGCTTTTTTATATGCCCATTAGCTGTAAGGGTACAGTTTGTCGGAAAAGTACTACGATAAAGAAAATAAATAGATACTCATCAGGAATACATTTTGCTTGATCTTGATCTTTTTCTATGAGTCAATATACTTACGAGTTTTTAAAAGAACTCAGTAAATCAGTCGCCAATTACTGTTTAAAATAAAATATAGCCTTAGTTATTGTATTATCTGTGATTTCTTAGACGATGCTTATACTTAATTATTTTATATATCTACAGACTGTGATTTGTATTGACTGAATAAAAATAAATACAAATCATATAACGAGCACTTTTCCTACCATCAGTACTTTTGCGGCTTCTAGCTATACATGTAGGTAGATATATACGGACCGGGCGAGTTGGGACTAGGGATCAGTAGGGACGAAGCCCAAAATTTAAAGTGATATCTACCTACGGCGGTACATTCACACAATATCCTAGTTACATTAACTTACTTACACATTTTTTAATTGAATTTATAGAAAACTATGTGCTAAGATCCTGAATTTTACTTCGGAATTCAGAAAGCAATATTTTATATAAAATACAAATTGTTCCTAAATTAAATACATAATACAAAGTAATTATTACTGATGGAATGCTCAAAATACTTATCTTTCTTTTCTAATTATTTATGTGTGTAGAAATAAAACATTTAAGTAATTATAGCAAAAGATTATAATAAAAGAAGTGCATTAATTACACAAATAAAATTTGAAATTAAAATCACGAAAGTATAAACGGTACTTTACAAAAGAAAGTCATTTAGCGATCAATCTTCGGATCAATTCAATTCAATTAATGAATTAATTGATTAACTGTAATCCAATTGTTATTACAACTGGCGATGGCGGTTCCGTTTCGAACAATAAAATCCTTTCAGTCGTAAAACTTAACACTGTATCTGCATTCGAATAATAAAAAATATTATTGTTATTTTATTTTTATGCGAAAATTTGCATTAGGTATTTTTATTAGGACTTAAGATTTCAGACGGGTGCAGTATTTTTAATTAATCATTTTGATGGATATTTTTTATTAGGTAAGTACCTACGTGTTTTTTTATCACCGAATGTCTTTTTATCTTAATATTAACTTTACCCAAAATTAGTGAGATTCGGTTGTGCTCATAAAATAATAATGATTAAATATGTTTTTCTGGCTACAAATTAGTAGCTGTAAGCATACCTATTAATGTACCTACTTACTATAGGTAGAGTGAAAAAATCAAATCAATAATAAATTTTTCTTTCTTTCTTTCAAGGCTTTTCCTACTCTATTCCTGGACAGTCAATTATACTAAACTACTTAAAAGCATTTATTTCAAATAAACCAATTACAGCCACTTTTGAATTGTCAAGGGGTCGGTTAGTCAGAAAGAGGAAGCTAGTTGCACATTCCAAAGCGTAGTAGGTACCTATGGAGAAGAGTGGGCAAGAAACTCCATGGACACTCTTTTAGAACAAAATTGTGTGACAAAAAAGTGGTTACCTACATCATTCCTGTTGAAATTATAGGTAGGTACATGTGAGAACGACGTAGAAAGAAGTGCACGTTAAAAGCGTCCGTAGTAAAAAAAGATAAAAACAATTCAGGAATCAAAATAAGCCGTGGCATGTGTAATAAATGTGTCTACCTATTTTTTTACAAATGAATCCTGACTGAATTCCTTAATAATCTTCCCTATGGCCAAAACCAACTTCAGTAGGTACAACCGTAATTAATTAAAGTAACGACTCTTTAATCATGAATCATATATCATTGCAATGCTATTGATCCTCCCTTCCATCAACAGTGTATTTCACGGCGAAAATTATTCGCAAAGCGATTCATTGGACATAGAGACTACCTAGATAGTAACATAGTTTTTAACATACAGAATGTGTGTGGTCTATTCCGAACCGTAAGTACCTGCTGTTTAAGTTTAATTTAAACGACGTACAACACACGCCTGTCAATTCCAACTTGACAACTTACAATGTTGACTGCAATTCCTCGCGTGTAAGAGTGAGTGAGACATCATGTAAGAAAGAGACGAATAGATTATCGCATTGCTTAGGCGAGGGGCGGTGCTTAAAGCCACGCCCACTTATATCGATCAGCGCGAGGTATAATTTATTCATAATTTTGTTATTATGTTCTCTTTCGAATAATATTGTTCGCCGCGGCGAGCGGAGGGTTAATGGGCATTGGAGTATGGAAAAAATAATGTACCTCGATGTAAAATGATTTTGTGAGGTAGATAACAATGACCAATTAATTGCTATGTAGACTTACTGGCCTATCATATGTATTTCCTGCTGTATAAAAGGTTCTCGTCAATTTTATAGCTTACATCAGACAAGAAAAAACACAGTACCTAAATGGATATAATAGGTAAGTATCTTACCAACGAATATGTTCACAATTTGAACAAATCAGACAGGTCAGACCAAACAATAATATAATAGGTAGGTAAGCATGAGGAGCTGACAACAGCTAAAGCGCAGTCACTGAGGGACTGCATAGAAAAGATAGAGAAGCGCGATGACACAAAGCTGGTAATTTATTGAAAAATATGAAGTAATTCTCTATTTTAAAAAAATCTATTGAGTGGACTAAAAAATGAAAACACTAAAAAAAAACAGAATGATTGCATGCATATTATTATGGTTTTTTATTTATTTATTTATTAAAACTTTATGCACAAGTAAAAACTGTACAAAGGCGGACTTAATGCCTTGGGCATTTGGGCTTTTAATCGTCAAAAGAAATTTTTAAAGGTATATTCGTGACTGTTTTCTATCGTACCAAATCAGTTGTATTATGTTTTCAACACACTATCTAAATAGGGTGCTGAAGAATATCATATATTTTTCTGATTTTGTTTACTGCAGTGGATCTTATACTTTTAGGCATTATAAAAGTTGCGTTTAGGTCATGTAGTCCCCTTAATAAAATGAATTAATTATATGTGGAGTTTCTTGTGAAAATGCTAATCCAGGGAAGGGTTACCAATCGCCATCTCCATAACCTGTTGAAACGGAATCCCTAGGTTTTCAATCAATAAATCTGCCTGCCTTTTCCCAAATATGTTGTGGTCGGCTTCCAGTCTTACCGGATGCAGCTGAATACCAGTATTATACATGGAGCGACAGCCTATCTGACCTCCACAACCCAGTTACTGGGTAACACAATACCCCTTGGTAAGAATGGTTGTCAGACTTTCGGGTTTCTGACTACCAGTAACGACTGTCAAATATCTACAAATGACAGCCAGGACCAACGGCTTACCGTGCTTTCTGAGGCACGGAAGCGTCACCCATCCACGGACCGACCTCAGCAAGCGTTGCTGAACCTTGAAGATCGACCCCGAGCGGCTATTATTGTTATGACCGCCTGCTTGATTGCGGCATAATTAAAATAAATACAAAAGTTCTAAAACTCATGTAGTATCTCCTGATGATGATGATGATGGGGACTCCCTTTTCCGAACTTAGACTCTTATTTGGTCCGTTGTGCGTGGGGATGTAGTATCTCCTGTGGCTGTAGGTAACTATAAAGGCGTCGCTTCACAGCAGCCCACTGCTACGCTAAATACGCACTTGTATTTAGCTTCGCTTTCTATGAGAATGTAGTTGAGATCGTCCACTGCGACCCACGGCCACGCTACGCACAAATGCGTGGTTGCAAACAAATGAACCACTCCGAGACGTGACAAACCTCTCCGTGCACATCCTATATAGCACTGCTTACCTACTTAGGTATACGAACGAAACACACCATTTCATCTTACTAGAAAACCAAAGACATTTAAATATAACTACTTACAATAGACGGGACAAAGCGAACACAATCGAAATCTACTTCGATTCAGAAGACTATATCGTCAAGAAGCACACGACACAAAAATAGAATATGCGTAAAACGTCATAAAAAACAATAGGTACTTTTAAATTCAAAACATCTTCGGTCTTATTACAAAACACGATCTAACTTTAGCCCGAGCCTAACCCTTCGACTCAGTTTTTATAAATGCAACTTTATGCCGACTTTATTAAAGTTCCTAATACAAAATTGACAATCTAAGATCGTACTAAGTTGTCAGTTTTGTAAAAGTAACTGTATTTCGATTTCTGTTAGGTTCTTATTTCAAAAACAGGCTCGATGGTTTAAACCATGTCAAAAGAAAAACCTTGTTTTGTAATAAGACCGTTTGGGTCTGGCACCCAAAATATACAATAAGTTGCCAAGAAGTATCTTAGAGAAAGTGGACTAATTCAATGAATGATTATTTAAATGGACGATGACTGATTTTATTTGCAATAGCACCACAAATAAGTATAAGTAACGATGAAATTTTGATTAGACTTGTGTAATTTTTTATTTTGGCATTTCTATTTTTAATGTAACTCTATTTAAAATGTCTTCTGTATATTTAATGTTGCGACTAGTACCTTCAATATATTAATTTGCACACCTAGGTTATAATCAGAGATCGGATTAGGTAGAGCTGTTTTATGTACTTGTCATAGGTTAGAATAATATGGATATCCCCCGAGTCCCGGGATTTGGTTTTTAAGTAGTAAAATCATAAAAAACTATTCTCGCCTTCGGGACTAATGAAAGATTACACTTCTTTTCTGACGGGTAAATTTAAGAAGGACGGGATTAAGGATAGTATAATAAATAGATAAACTTGATTCATTAAACCACATATTTTTTTTACGTTATAGTAATTTTACGTAATTTTTATGTAAGTATAGTAATCGAGTGAGACAACAAGTTACTGTTTAATGAATTGAATTCTAGTGGCGCAGGAAGAGACAAAAACAGGTGCGTCACTCTAGCGACAGAAACACCCCGCTATTGTTTTCTTTTGTTTCCATAATGCGGCGACATTACGTGTCTCAACAAAGCGGCAACTTCGCGCGCTTGGCAAAAAGTTTTATAGCGTGCTGTTGACGTAAAATTTACAACGTCGCTCATGCGCTTATTGGTTTACATAAACCATTTTTATATATATTGACAAACATAATGAAATTCAATAAAATCCCGTAGTATCAGTCGGGATCCCGTGGAATATCCATATTAACTAGTATATACTTGTACCACCTTTTTAACACGTAATATTATTGCAAATAAATTATTTGATTGGTTTTGTTTTAATTGCATGAACCAACTTGTCGATCTTCGTTCAGTCTAGTTCTAATTCTCATCTCATATGCCCCACATGACAGGTCACATTAGGCGATAAAAGAAAATGATTTTCCAAGAAAGTATCCGCTGAATTATGGTACTTATTGCAAATCTCGTAGAGATAAAACGCCTGGTCTTGACTACGGTTTATTTCGAGACATGGGATCACAATTTTTCTATGAAATTTGGTCTGATATAATTATAGTATCTTAGTATAACGGGCTGGTGTCAGCAACTCCACGTCCAAACGTGTATTGTGCGTACGATCTATAATATGTTAAATCTCTTTGTAAAAATCTTCAATTCTTCCACAGAAAAACTCCGGCTCTCGCTATGCGTGGGCTGCGGCGGCCAGATCCACGACCAGTACATCCTGAGGGTAGCTCCGGACCTGGAGTGGCACGCCGCGTGCCTCAAGTGTCAGGAGTGCCGGCAGTTCCTCGACGAGTCCTGTACCTGCTTCGTGAGGGATGGGAAGACGTATTGCAAGAGAGATTATACTAGGTAAGGAATTAGAGGTCATTTATTAGCATAAGGAACCTAACTAGTCTAAGAATGAACTAGAAGATCAATCTAGACTAGAGAATCTACTACAGTAAGCAGCCCTTAAAATTATGTTCTACGTATAAAAATAATGCTGCCTAAAGGTTAGCCATCATTATACCTGGTAGGTATAGCAATTACTGTAGTTTGCTATAATCTATCTAAGGAAATACAACGGCTGAGGCCCGATTTTAACTGTCAATCTAAATGTCCAAAGCAGCGACGAACCACAAACAGGAATATTTAATTTTCTGGCTTCAAAATTGGAATCTGAATCAAATATTGATCTTCCACACCAAGTCAAATGAAGACACGGTAAATCTCACTAAAACATAACAATCAAACTTCAGAACACGACCAAGTCCGCTCTCATTACAAATCTAACAGCAATCACTAATTTCACATTCCTAAAAAAAATATCGAAAGAAAAAAAAAGGACAAAAACAAAACATTGGTAATCGAAAACCCGCTTATCCGGCCGGTGTAAACGGGAACAAACAGATATCGTGTTCCCGCCGCCCGCCGTGCTGTCAAACTGACGTTTGTTTTGGCGCCAAAATACATAATGCTGAGTTGAGCTGCGTTTGTTTTCACTTCGGCACATCACAGTAAGACTTTACCAACACATTTTGCTGTTCGAAAACGTATTTTCAGCTTAACACGCTTGATTCTAGTCTTTATTTCTTTGGGAATAAAAACATTGAGGTTATAATTTTATTTTACCAACGGTTTTAGTTTGTTTGTATTAGTGTAATACTATATTTTAGCAGCGAGAAATGGAAGGGTGAAAAGATAAACATTAGAGGTTATTTTAGTGAATTTCATCTTTGGAGTCTGTGTGTATAAAGTGGCGCCTGACTTATGATTGACGTAAGGCTATTCTTTTTTTAGACTAGACTTTTAGGCATTTTGTAAACTGTTGATAAACGGAAGAATTTACATTTCTTACTTCCAGTCGCTAATGTAGGAGTCAGACAGGAATGTGGAGAAAAACGTCAACACATTTTCTTTTAAGTTTGTAATAGTAGATTATTAACCAAGGGGCTAAAGCAGTGTCTTCTGTCGCGGGTGACGAGTTAAATCGCGAGCGTAATGAAGGACTCGAGGTTTACTCCCGAGCGTAGCGAGGGTGTTAAAAACTTAAAACACGAGCGAAGCGAGGGATTTAAGACGAGTCCTGAGTGTAGCGAGGGATTTAAGTTCACCCAAGACTAAGACAGCTTTATCACCGAGGAAAATACTCTACTTTTCGTACCATTTGCGAAAAAATTAACACAATAATAATATGAGATAAGCATTTATTAAAAATAATGACAATTAAAAGTAAAATAAACTTAACGTTTATGTATTTGAAGAAAGCAAAAACGCGGCAAATTCCTAGACTAATATTTTTTTTTTGGGATAAGCAAAGGCATCAAGCTCATACGGCCTCGTCGGTTTTCGTAATTTTATTTAATAATCATAACTGCATAATAAATGCGTATTCCTTTTTCAAAAAGATCTATAATGCTTTATATACAAACTCAATGGTGTAAACACAGATGTAGTTCAGTATAAATTTCGGTAAGTATTCCAAATTTAAATCACATTCTCCCCCTAGAGGATGAATGAAATTCAGTACAATTTTCTTTCCCTGTTTTTAACAGATTAAAAATGACTATTGTTATGTTCGCTTCTTGTGGCATAGAATGTCACTTTTTTGAGCAAGTAGTACGAAAAACCCATTTTTTGTATTTTTTTTTAATTTCTTCCTGGATTTGGTTTTGATGGAAACGAAAATCCAAGATGTAAAAAAACAACACTCCTATTGTGTAGTGACAAAATAACTACATACAATCTTCAATCAACAATACTTACGAACTAGATAATATCGGGTCAGCGCAAGAAATAGGTACGTCTCGGTAAATAACAGCGCACTTCGAGACGTGAGCTCTTATTTTGTTTAGTTCGCTTGAAAAACAGCCAATGTAAACACGACTTTATTACTAGGTGCCATGGTTGTAATTAGGTTGAACTTACAACTGTTTTAAACTTTTTTCGCGCGGACAGCATTTAGTTTTGATTTTGTAATACGTGACTCGTTATCTAGTTGGTATTGTGGATCGAAGCATAAAATACTTACCTATGCAGTAATAGTTTACTAGTAGGTAGTAGACAAGCAAAAAAATTACGTGTAATAGTGTTTTTTTTTAAACCAATTCACAGAAATAAATATCATAATCAATATACTGACAGTTACTTTCTCATGTATGTAGGTACAGCAGTACCTACCTAGATATGAATTTAGCATTACGCCACGCGTGAATCTCAAGGATTTAAATTAACAGTTTTCCAGGAAAGCATAGATAAACTATACCTAAACATGTAGATGCTATCAGATAACCTGAATCCGATAAGACTTCTAAACAATGCGGCTACCCGTTACCCAGCAGTTCTAAGAACTATGTTAATATCTATCACACAGTTTATGTCAATAGATGCCGACTGTCTGTCTGTCCGTAGAGATTACTGGCATAGATAATAAGTCACTAATCATATCTGGCCGACATAGTGCTTTTAATAGACCGCTAAATAATTAATCATTTATTAAAATTCGGCTAAGAATCAGCGCCTTTTGAAATTGAAAAGTTGCTATAGAGACAGCATGCTCCTAAAACCTTTCGTCACTTACCACTTAGATACATGTCACTTTGTCTATATACAGTTTAATCACTAAGCTAGGTCGACCAAGTGATATACTATATCTCCATCTATTCAATCTTTGTGTTTGGCAGGCATTATAAAGGGAATGATGCTTTTGTGAACTGCCATGGTTGTATGGAATTAGATAGGTAGTAGCATTTTAGGAAATCTATTTATTATTAGGTCGGGGAAAAAGTTATTTCGTATTTCATATAGGTACAAATTCAAGACTAAGAGGTCGTGTGGCACCCAAATATCGAGCTTTTTTGTATACCTACTCATACTTTTTCAGATGGGTCAAAACTGTTTTGTGGGCAGCCCCTAACTCTTCAGCTATGTCGTAACTACTAATATGCCAAACCTGCTCCACTTTTTAAAAAAATGGCATTAATATTCCCGACTGAAAACTCTTGAACCAACTTTGTACTACCTACTCTAACTGACACTGCGTTAAGTCCATAAACGTTACATATTTTTTTCACGGTTTGTCGCATTTTTTCTTTATAGTTCGATACATTTCGAAATGTATCGAATTTCCTCGTTAGATTCACTCATTTTGGCGAACAGAAAAACAATTAAAAATAGCGCAAAATCGTTTTTTTTTTAATGTCTTTAAACCAGCCAGATACAAACAGAACAGCCAAAGAGATTTTACTACAATTTGATACCTATAAAATACTAAAAAACTTTTACCTCGACCGACGATAATGTATATCTTTCTTTCACTTTTACCAATTACCCGGTTTCTGGAATGAAAACTAACACAAAAATTACAAAATAACCGAACAAGCCAATCCAAATGCAATAACTATAATTCATCATAATATAAAAAAGAGACCCAAAGTCTAACCCCGAGACAGTTGCAACAGGTACAAACGCTAAAGTAATGTTCACGGAGCATTTTCTGACGATTTCACAAAGGATATTTTATAAACCGGCAACCACAATATTTTCAAAGCTAACCCTGAAACCAAATGAAAACAAAATACAACAAAAATAGCCAATCAAGCTTTATAATTAACCCTTCAAAAGCGAACACGGGACGGAAACGCAATGTTTACACCAGCGAGCGGTCGAAGCGACCGCGTCTATCAACGCACGGTAAATATAGGAAATGTACTGAAAATACTCTATTTAAGACAAAATATCATTGTTTGTAGTACTGAGTACAAAGTGTACTAGTGATCCATAATTTCAGAGGAAATGGAGCACAATTTGAAGTGTTTTTATTGTATGGGAGGATTTCCTATAGGATGTTGTAGTGTTAACATTTTGGAGTTATTGTTGTCTCAATTATTTTTGATTGAAGTTGATAAACAAATCCATTTTATGGTTTTTGTAAAGTTATCAGTTGCGTTATCCGTTGGTAAAACGGGCTTGAAATAAACAAGTATTGCCAGAAATAAGCTTTTTCTCTAACATGCTTGGAAATTTGAGCATTATTTTGACAACCTTCTTCGAGATAAATCGAAATTGCTGTACTGGCCAAATACATGCGAGCAGCGGCCAGCAAAAGTTGTATGAAAATCCATTTCTGTCGTGGTTTAGCGGCCAAATAAATTACATAGTAAACTCATATATATATCGTGTAATTTAAAAATGGAACGATCTTTTACTCCGAAACATGGCAACCAAGGAGGTAACTTATCAAAGGTTTTATTTAAATTTCGAACTGGCTTGCAAATAGAAAGCTGTTTATTGAAGAAAAAAACAAATGAACACTTTAACGTGGGAAATATTATTGTTGTTCGTGGTTCGTCATTGATTTTGAAAAGTAATTGTATATTAATTTCCGCGCATTATTTGAGAGAAGTACTATACAAGCCTTGGCCACAACTAGGCATTGATGGACTTACGTATGTGTGCCTCAGCTTCGCCTCGGCCCACATTTACACGTTCGTCGATCAATGCCTCTTTTGTTGGCCGCTGAAGAAAGAAAGAAAGAAAAATTGTTTATTCTGCACAAACAAAACGCACATTACAAATAAAAAAAAGGCGGAGACTGGATTGCAAACAATGGTTGAATCAATTTATAATTTTTCAATAGTCATGAATGTAATAAAATTGTAAGTAGGTACTTTTAATTTACATCACAGAGAAAACAGGTGAGAAAAGGTATAAAAGTAAGTAAATTCAAGTATTAAAGGTGATTAATAATAGTGTTAAACAACACGATGACTTTGACTGCCTTATGACAATCAAAGTCATCGTGTTGTTTATATCAAAATACATTAATCAAATAACCACAAATAAAAATCACAACCAAAAGCAAATAAATATCCGCTTCAAGTCAGTTGAACCCAACACAGCTACCGCGCAAGCGTCAATTAGCGTAACTTCATCCTGCGCCGGAGTGTCGCGTTACTGTTTACATGCTATTTACGGAAACTGACATGTTCTGGTGACGGGACAGGCAGGATCCCAGGCTGTGTGGTCTTTATTGTTCATTATCATATTTTGCCATGCGGTTTTTGGATTTTTAGCTAGCTCTAGTTGGCCCCCTAGTCCAAATCCTATTAAAATTTTACTACAACTAAACTAGCCTTACGATTCGTTTGATTTACTACACCACCCGCCGTTCGATTAGGTTAGGCAACGTAGCGTAATGCTTATCTACTTGACTTTTATTAAATAAATAAATATATATGAGACAACATCCACACAAGGTCTTCAGGTCCCGAACTAGGTAGAGCCTGTACTACGGTAACCTGATGACTGATATACATACTTATATACATGTACACATCCAGACACAGGTCAAACAGACATGTTCATGCACACAAATGTTTGACTTGTCCGGGGATCGAACCCGGATTTTATTTTATTGGATGTTCACAGATGTCAGAGTCTTTGTTTAATTAAAGAGCAGGTGTGGCAGAACCTGATTATATTCTTCTCAGAATGTCAGATAGGAAACGCCGACCTCATCTAGTTTTTAAAATATGATTGACGTGTAAAAGTGTTAGTACAAATCTACTTACAGAAATAAAATCATTTATAAATTATTAAAAAAAAAAAAATCAATTCAAATCATTTATTTGTTTGCAAACATGGGTAAGTATTAGTTTATAGATATTTTTTTAGTAAGAGTCCTCCATGCTCTACCGTCACATGGGCATGCAAAACATATTATTTTTAATTTACGAACTTACTTTTACGTTTTTTTTTTTTAAGTTCGTTTTGGATTTTTGTAACAATTGCCATAAATATTTGTAACGGAACACAGTAAAACAGTTTGATGAGCATTCCGAAGCATGGTGGAGTATCGATTTGATCTGTGGTGAAGTGTCACCAATCTATTGATAGGCAGCAGCTTCGCACCGCACATTGATTGATTTTCACGCAGCTGCCGTTGGGCCACGAGGCACCGAATTCATATACTTAATCAACCTCAACATCTTGAATAATGTTGCCGACGAGCTTCAAAAGTAGTAAGAATGTTGGCCTTAATTTCGTGGCATGGACCTACCAATAAATACCTGAACAGGGTTTTATTTTATTTAGGTACTTACTGCCAAAATGATCCACCTGTTCAAGGAAGACTTGAATAACATAGAATGTCCTAATTACGTAAACTATCTACTTAGGTACAAAGGTTCCATCGAAAGAGATAGCTATCACAAATATGTTTCCATGCTATCACACTAAGCTATTCATCGTGTACCTAGATAAAATATGATAAACAATGATAGCCATGTGCCTAATTCATCACAGTCCAACATTCAAACATATATATCAATAGTTACAAAGATAAGTAAGTATTGTATTTTTTGCAGGTTGCACTGTCTGTTTGTGTCTTGAAAATTTTATTACAAGAATGTTTCAGACACTAATTTCGACTTTTAACTACCTGACCGACTCGTCAACATTTCAAAAGTGCCAGCGGTTCTATTTTTTAGGATATAATAATATTAAATAAATACTCTGACTTTTCAGAAGCAACTTTCAATTATCAGTATAGGAAGTTTTTATGGCGTGGTGTGGTTAAAATGTTAGCCAATCTGAAAAGTAATGGCAGGGTGGTTTGTTAATGCGATAAGTCCCCTCTTTGAGGAGTGGCGCCACGGCGTCCTCACCTTCCGCCTGACGCAGGTCCTCACCGGACACGGTTGTTTCGGGAGGTTCCTGTTCCGGATAAGGCGGGAGGAAACGCCCGGGTGTCACCATTGTGTGGATCGCCCGGAGGACACGGTGGAGCATACGGTGGAGGTCTGCCCGGCTTGGGCGGAGCACCGCCGTGTCCTCGTGGAGGCGATTGGCGGTGGCAATCTCTCGCGTCCGGCCTTGGTCCAGGCCATGGTACGGAGCGAGAGGGCTTGGGAAGCCGTCACCTCCTTCTGCGAAGCAGTAATGTTCGCGAAGGAGGAGGCGGAACGCGTGAGGGAGAGGCAAAGTTTGCGCCCTCACGCCCCTAGCCGCCGCAGGAGACGCCCTGGGCGTCGGGAATCGCAGGCCGATTCCCGGCCACCGTAGGCGCGGGCTTGCGAACGGCGAGCAATGGGCAGCTCGCCGTTCGATAAGGACCAGGCCCGGGTCGACGGCGCGTTGTATTCCACGCGCGCCTCAAAGAGATGTCAGCACCAATGACGGGGTTTGCTAGGACCGATGCCTGCTAGGGTTGCGGAAAAGTCCAAGAGGGTTACCGTGGCCCCTGGCACAGGCAACTGAAGGAACACGGGTGGGTTTTAGTCAGTAAGAGTCTGACATGCCCTCCTGCTCTGCCCAGAGCGGGAGAAGTTATTTGATGATTTCCCACTCACAAAAAAAAAAAAAAAAAAAAAGGGTGGTTTGTTAGGTATCGCCACTTATGGAGGCTATTTGAATGCAGGGCTATAGTATCCATTCATTCATCAGTTGACCAATTTCAACTAAGTAGGTACCTATATGAATTCCTACTATAAAATATTGATCCATCATAGACTCATCCAACGAAAAAGCTTACCTATTCTAATCTAAAATATTAATAGATACTTTCCCTTCACACTTATAATAAAAGATCCAAGCTAGAAATAGTCCTGCCATAATTAAAATTGAATCTACCAATATGCTAAATAACTTTCTTGTATGAAATATGAAAACCCAACTATCCATCTCTATAAAAATACCATAAAATCAATTACATCATAAAAATTAATTCTTACATATTTTACTATACCACAAAGACCACTATCCAATTACGTAATAGGCAAGCATTTTTTTGCTTTATTACTCTCGAATACCAACATAAGAATACTAGAGCATACCGCCCGCGCCATCGGCATCGTAAAAACTAGACCGCCAGGGGTGCCAACGTAAAGCTAGTACACTATCAACTTTCGCAAGGCTGCCAACTTACCTATACTTTCTAACCTACAGGGTGAATATACAGGTATCTCTCTAGCTATAGGCGATGCTTTTAGCAGGATTGCCGGGGGTGGAACCAGCCCCTAAGTGCGGTCGTTGACCCCTCCCCACGGGGTGGATTTAAAAATACATTGCGCCATCGTTTCTCAATCTATTTCAGTGTTTATAAGTTTACTTTTTTATTGATATAAATTCCATTTTGTTTGTGGACTTTTTTTTTATTTTACGCGTTTGGATATGGAGATTTTAATCGTTTTGAAACAATCATGTTTAGTATTGGCAACAATGTTTCTTCCTGTCTTTTTGTAGGTGTAGGTAATTTTAAAAGTTACTTCCTACTTCCTTACCTAGTTACTTCCTATTAAATAATATAGTATTTAATATTCTTAATCAGTAGGAAGTAACTTTAGACAATTTTAAACTTTAAGCAACTTACAACTTTAAACTTTATTACAATCTACTTAATAGGAAAAGTCAAAATTAAATAATTTGTTTTCAACCCTACCTTACTTTTAAAAGTTAAAAATTAAAGAGAAAATAATTATAATGAAAGGAAATTGTCGAAATTTCATGTTTCCTATGTAGAAGAATAGAAGGCACTAGATACTGCTTTGAAGACAGTCTTGACATAAAACTTGGACCTTTTTCGCTATGGAACCCTAAAAACTCGACACAAAGCGATGGGTCATTTAATTTCCCATAAAAAAACTGCTCTCAATCATTCTATGGAGTAACTCGAAGCACTTTAACAAATTGATAGGTTTCTAAACAACGAGGAAAAATCATCATACTAAAATTCCCCATGGCCACGTAAAAACGTCACTAGTTGTGGAATTCTATTATCTCAGGGTCGCGGCTCGATTCCCGCATCAGGTATCTGACTGACGGGATCTCAGGGCGGCATGGAGAGTGCGATTGTCGCAACCCAGCGCTGGACACGCCACAATTGCGGCGATAAGTCCCCTCTTTGAGGAGTGGCTAGAGAAGCGCCACGGCGTCCTTCCGCCTGACGCAGGTCCTCACTGGACACGGTTGTTTCGGGAGGTTCCTGTTCCGGATAAAGCGGGATGAAACGCCCGGGTGTCACCATTGTGTGGATCGCCCGGAGGACACGGTGGAGCATACGGTGGAGGTCTGCCCGGCTTGGGCGCAGTAGCAGGAATTAATATCGTCACACTTTTTCAGTTAAACGTGATTTACGATTAGGTATGAGCAAGAAAATTGTGGTCTCTGTTACATCCTTGATAGTCCTGAAAGGAGACAGTGATTTTTTTCTAGAGGTTCATCAGCAGCTTCTCTCATTCTTCCTAGTACTTTAATTTTAGGAGGCTTATTGTTAGTCTGTAGGTATCCAGAGCTTGAAAAAGATTCACTACCGAGGATTCTCTCCATCATCTTCATCATTCTCATATAGAGGCGCGAGGAACAGGGCGTAAAGTTCACTCATACCTCCATAGAAAAGGGAGGATCCTCCGACCAGACGGGTGTCGTGTCTGGTGGGCAACTGCCCAACGATTGATGTCGGGACGTTGTATCTATGCTAGTTGCGTGGTAAACTCTGCTTGCGCGATCCAAGATTTTCGTGACGTCAGTGTGATACGTATTTCGCATATGGCGATGTTGATACCGCTACACTAATATTAGACCTATTAGCAGTTAAAAAGATCCTGCACTCCTCTTAGTGAATTTCTTATTATTTTCCCACTGCTGGGACACAGGCCTCCTCTTGGTGAGAGAGAATGGGCCATAGTTCACTACGCGGGCCTAGTGCGGGTTAGTAGATGTCACAATATGTCTTTCGAATTTTTGGTTCTAGGACATGCCGGTTTCCTCTCGATGTTTTCTTTCACCGTTTTGAGAGCAGTAGTGATGAAATAATTTACACAAAGTAAAACGCCTGTCTGGGTTCGAACCTACGACCTACAACTCGTAAGTCGCGGCCGTTACCACTGTGCCACCACTGCTCGCACCTTCAGCATCTTAGGCAGAATCCACTGCTGGGATACAGGCCTCCTCTCTTCGAGATGAGCATCTAAGGTGTGAATTACTACTTGTCGCGATTACTATTTCTCCTCACCATACATTTAATTGAATATCGATATTAATGTTTGGGTCAGGGTCTTGTCTCGGACTACGGTGACATCTAGAAAATATTTTCATTCTTGTGTTTTTTCGAACGAAGTTCAAATTCAAAAACATAATTTGACGTAATCTCCTTGTCCCCAGATTATTCGGCACCAAATGCGACAAATGTGGCTCCTCCTTTAGTAAGAACGACTTCGTGATGAGAGCCAAGACGAAGATCTACCACATTGACTGCTTCCGGTGTTGCGCCTGCGCCAGACAACTCATACCAGGTAAGTAATGTGTCATACCGCGGATCTACCTATCGCGTTATCTCGAAAACGATAAGCATTCATTTTCATCGCATTTTGCTGTTCCCTTAGTTTTTTCTCATGTTTACTCATTTTAGTCATGATTTTAGCTCAAACAGTTTCGGGAATAGATTTGACTGAACAGCGGAGTAGTTACGGTATCGCTGATGCAAATTATGTAACATACGCACATACGTGCTGCTAAAGTGTCTCTAGCCCTCTTTAACAACAAATATGTTTTCCTGCAGGTGACGAATTCGCGTTACGAGAAGGAGGAGCCCTATATTGTAGAGAAGACCATGATGTATTAGAAAAGGTTGGTTCATAAAGTACTTAGAAACTACGAAATCTTTACACATAGAGTGATTATTGATAACCCTGACTGTTAATAATAAAATCGGTTGACCATATTCTAAGGTATTTAGGGCCGCTTGCACAAATCTGAACATATATATCTAACATTATTCCGTCTCTGTCATCTTCCAACAATTGACTGAAGCAGAACGATGTTTTAAATCCGTTCAGCGCTAAACGTGGTGGCCCATGGTGACGGCCGCGACTTACGAGTTGTAGGTCGTGGGTACGAACCCAAGCAGGCATCTTACTTTGTGTTCATTATTTCATCACCACTGGTCTCAAAACGGTAAAGGAAATCATGTGAGGCAGAACCAGGGCATATCCTAGAACCAAAAATCCGAAGACATGTGACATCCGCCAACACGCACTGGGCCCACGTGGTGTATTATGGCCCACTCCCTCTCACAAAGACGAGGCCTCTGTCCCAGCAGCGGTAACATCATAGGCTGATTATGCACCACAAATCTGAACATATTCAAATCATTATTCTGTCTCTGCCATTTGCCAAAGATTGACTGAAGCAGATCGATGTTTTGAATTCATTCAGCGCTAAACGTATTTTGTGAGTAGTAGGTACCTAATTCATCTAGCTGTCTGTACTTACATATTCCTACAGATTCTAATCATTCTAACTTCATCTATAACAATATAATTTTCATCTGGAAACTCTTCTACATAATTATTTTATTTTCTCAGACTTTCTTCTCCCGTTATCAACTTACTCTTTAGCCCTTTCCTATTAAACTGTAAATAGACAAAGTCGCTTCTAAAAAATCTTCGTTATGTACCAGCGAACATGCTATGAATTTGTCTAAAAACAGTGAAATTCGTTTGTTCAGAGCACGACCGCCAGCAGTGCTGCCAGTGGGAACGCCGAAAGCAACAACAATACAACTTTAAGCAACAACAACTCACACCATCCACATGAACTTGGTTCTATGTCTGGTGAGTTAATAATACTGTCGTAATATCGTATTTGTCATCATCATTGCAGCCATAAGGCGTCCACTCCTAGACGTAGGATAATATGGTATTATTAAAAACAAGATACACGGACTTTTTGTGCAAACATTTGTGTGCGAGGACCAAAAAATCTATAATTTCTGCTCCGTGGTTCTGAATTCGCGATGCACGCATTTTTCCGTTAAAAGGGACTACGGAAATAAATGAAAATGAATGTAGACTTCGTGCATTGTAGACTGGGTCGTTCAAAAAGACTATTGTCTGTGTAGGGCCGAAGCATGGTTAGAAAATCGTTTGAAATCGAAACTGACTGATCATAACTGTGCCAAAGAATTTTTCGATAGTCATCTTTGATTTTTCCTTAAACGAGTATATTGTGTTATTTTTTTGTGTTTACATTTACTACAAAACTTGAAGCAGGTCAGCTAAGCTACAAAGAAGTTTTAAACCTTAAAGGCGGCGCTAGTAGGTAAACTATAAACGCCACCTGCCAAATCCACTTCGAGCTATTTACACAACTTACAAAACTAGCACTGATAGAATAAAAAAAAACTTCTTAGAAATATAGCGCCATAAAATACCTACACGGTACCTTATAGTTATCGGTCAAGTTTGAGTAGGTTGGTAAGTACTTGCTACAATTGAGTTTCTAGTAGAGATACTAGCTCAAGAGCGATGGTTGGACTGTGTGAAAGATGATATGGTTAGGAAGGGGGTGACTACCGAGATGACTACTAATAGAGAAAATATGGAAGAAAAAGGCATATTTCGCCAATCACAAATAATTCGAGATAAGGGTGATGATACTAGCTCAAGATCTAAACTTTGAGGCCTCGCAGTCAGAACAATAACTTTTGCTTGTTTTTAAATAACATTCATTTGATTTGTAGTCAGTAGTTTCAAAATTCAATATAGGTATTAGGTACGCACTTGTTAAAAATAAATACGCACTTTCCCTCTATTCGTTTCCGTGATCCTGTAATGGTTCAGTCATTTCATTCCGACACACGGAACTCCAAAAAAGATCTTACGAAGGCGCGGCGACGGCGTATAAATAAAAAAAAACCTAAAAAGATCATACATCAAACACGTAAACAGCGATAGCGCACGAAACCGCCGCAAAACACTAGTCTACAATCTAAACATCAACCAATATTAGATCTACCATATCATAGGTACATGCGATTACCTCACCTTATCGATATTATCGTTACAAATTCGAGTATCGATAATCGTTTCGCGATCATGCCGTGATTTGTCGATAACACCTTTGATGTGCGCCGACAAAGGCGCCGACGCGTTTGATAATGCCGAACAGAGTTAGTCGCTTGTACTATTTATCGGTTAATTAAAAAATGTGTAAATGTAGTTCGGGTTTTCAGATAGATAATGATGGGTTGAAGTGCTGAAGGTGATAAAATTCATTTTCTTCCTTTTTGTATTTTGGCGAGTCACCTTTTTAGTCAAAAGATAGTGCATTTACGTTGTCACCGCGCGCCGAGCCGGAACCAATTTTTTAAGTCCTTGTGCGTTTTTTTAAGACTAGACTAATTTTTACAAAGGACCAATTTTCTGAGTGGAGATTTTTCATCGTTTTTGTCTGGTCTCTTCGTGTTCGATAGACGATTAGCAAAAGGTATAAGTATTCTAGATTTAGTTAGTACTGGGTACTACCGCTGTACTTTCTGAGTTTATCTTGGACATTACTGACATCGCTGAAGGAAAACATCGTGAGGAAACCTGGACTTATAGTTAATATAAGTCTGAAATTTCCAACCCATCTTGAGCAAGCGTGGTGATCAATGCTCGCGCTTTCTCCGTACGAGAAGAGCCCTTTGACCTGCAGTGGGACAGTAATAGGCTGATATAATTATTACTACCACGGTACCTACATAAAGTATGCCGACAAATAATATTTGTACAGACCGGTGATAAGTGCTTTAGAGACATGAGTAACAGGGTGTAAAGTTCACTCATACATCCATAAAAAAGGGAGAATCCTCCGACCAGATGGGTGTCGTGTCTGGTGGGCAACTGCCCGACGATTGATATCGGGGCGTTGTTGTATATTATATGCTAGTTGCGCGGTAAACTATGCTTGCGCGATGCAGGATTTGGCGTGACGTTAGGATGATCCGTAGTTCGCATGTGGCATTATAGATGCCGCCACAGTGCAATAGGATTTTTAAGAACGTCCATCCCCTTACTACAGGTTTGGTCTTCCAACCAGCATAGTTATTACCAACCCTTCGACAGGCTGTCGTTTCAAAAACTACACTTATAACTGTCGGAAGAATGGTGGTTGTCTTTTTAATTTAAAGTGACAACATTTTCGGGTTTTGGATATGTCAATAGGCTTTTGAGGACTCCTTTGATAACATTGATTGATGTTCGATTCGACACGGTTACATTTTGGCAAAATGTGTTGATCAATTCAACACATTTTGCCAAAATTTAATTTTTTTTTTATCTAATAGTTGAGTTAACTACGGATCAAAAACCGGCCCTTAGCATACATTGACCGTTTCTTACGACTTTGTAACTTTCTACTTTGTAACTTTTAGATTTGTAGTGAGCTAATACCTGTGTCCATTCTTATTCATAATTATTTATTGTATTTCATAGTGTTTTTAAGATGTTACATACACAAAGGCTTATAGCTAAATACACGACGGACCCTGGTACGGTTACAAATAAAAAAATAACAATTAAATTAAAACGGTTAGTATTGAAAATTAATTGACGGCACGGTTGGCGCAGTGGTTTGACGAAGTGATTGACTGCTGCGTTGCGTGTCGCGGGTTCGATACCCGCACGGAACAAATATTTGCATGACCTACAACTAGTTGTTCCGGGTCTGGCTGTTCGTGTATGTGAGTTAAAATGTTTGTAAACGCACCCACAATACAGGAGAAATTCCTAGTATGGGACAACGTTATCCATGTTGGTATAAAATGATCCCCTTTAATTTTCAAAAGATGGACGGCGAAGACTAGCTGTTAACCGACGAAAAAAAGGAGGAGGTGAGGTTCTCATAACGACGCGTATCTATGTTTTTCTTTCAACGATATTTGAATTCTATTATATTTTCATTAGCTTGAATGTCCATACGCTCTTTCGCCCCAAGAACACCATCACTTGGAACTGGTCATTCCATAGGGAAAACTAGCAATCATACATTTTTAAAGCCCTTTCACACTGTCCAGTCAAAAGCTAAAATAATTATCTCTAATCAGGAATGTACAAAGGTGTCCGCGGATTACTAGTAGGATTATGTAGGTGTCAAATAGGGATCGAGTGAGCAGGGGCAGTAATCCAGGTTATTAGTGACCCTCTGTTGGATTGGAGATGGTTGTCGCTAAATTATAATATTGCAATATTGTTTATTTTTAGATCCGTGTTGTGCATAATTCTTGTCACTTTTGTTGGGTAGGGGTAGTGGTTGGCCGTTTGTTTTTGGCGTTAATATTTTTTTTGTATAGAATTATTTATAGTGAATGCAAGGTACTTCTAAACAAAGCAAATTGAATTACAAAATGATGGAGCCTACCAATTCCTTTTTTTATAACTTGTATCTTGAATTTATAAGTTTTTTAACTTTTAAAAACCAAGACAGAAAGAAGTACGGACATTATGAATAACCAAATTTTTATTTTCTCGTGAATTTCTCCTTTCGCTTTGATTTCTCAGTTTTGTTCCTTCGTTCAAGATTTTTGATAAAACTTAATAATTCATGATTGTATTAGGTTTCCTGAGAATAAATTCTGATCTGAGATTAGATTAGTACAATGCAATAGGCTAATTAATTAGATACCAATAATAGTTCGATTCCCGGACAAGTCAAACATTTGTGTGCATGAACATGTCTGTTTGGCCTGTGTCTGGGTGTGTATATGGGTATATGAGTATGTATATCAGTCATCTGTAGGCCAATTCTCGTACTTAAAAAACGTTCAAATTCAAGTCGCAATCTCATCTCAGCGTCAATCAATGTCAAAAACCTGTCAAAAATGTATGTAAATTGATTGTAATTTTGACAGATTGAGACTGAGATTAGAATGCGAACGGTCTTAAAAATACGGGAATTGCCCCTCAGGTTACCGTAGTACAGGCTCTGCCTAGTTCGGAACCTGAAGACCTTGTGTGGATGTTGTCTCATATTATTTATTTTATATTTTTATAGTATTTTCCAAATATGGAGGGACGAACTTGACTCTTACTGAAAGGACTGGGTCACAATTCCATTGGACAAAAGTGTGCGGAAAAGGGAAATAGAGCACTTTGGCAATCAGTGGGACATTACGAGCTAAATCGATATATCGACAGATTAGATTAGAGAGTATTTTCCAAAATTTACAAAACCCGCCGACACTCCCATTGCCCTCTAAAGAACTGTAGTCATTAACAAACCTACAATTTTCTCTACCCACAGACTCGGGCAGTGAATCAGGCTCTCACAAGAGCGGGCGCGCGCGCACCTCGGCCGCCGCCGACGGGAAGCCGACCCGAGTGCGCACAGTCCTGAACGAGAAGCAACTACATACCTTGAGGTGATAATTATAATAATTATGTTGCTTGGCAAAGGAATCCGCAGACTTGGTTAAAAGTTAAATACTTAATCTTCCTTGTATACCTGTACCTCAAATCGGTTTAGGTTTATCTATAATATGCTTTGATTCTTAGGTGTAACTTTATTGTGGTGTTAGTTCACTTCTAGCTAGTAATTGAGCAAAAACAACCTCAAAATGAATTCTATTTACTTATTTTAGTCCTTCTACTCCTTCTGGTACCTCCACGAAAATAACTTTATCTATACTTTATGATAGGAACATAAATATAAATGAGTTCAACAATACCTACTTTAAAATTTTGACATTTTTGTGTAACGGCTGGTTGGTTCTTCGGCATTCCCCATGTATTCAGATTCTTGTAGTTTATAATTCTTTGCTTTTTAAGGCTGTCTTTAGACTCCTGGCACTTTTACACAGTCTCATCAGATTAAAACCGTCCATAACTGGTGAGATCTGGACGGAGAATTATAACTGTACAGGGTAGCAGGGACATTGACGTTCGCCTGATTACCATGATTTCAGTACATGATTCTGATGTCTCCCTGCATAATGCTGGACCAATTTGACTACACATTGTATTTAATAAGCACTTTTCAGCCCACTTGCACCACAAATCATCGAATGCATTCAACGCTTAACGTATTTAAAATATCGTTCCTTGTCTGTCCAACTTTTAAAGCTGGCAGAGGCAGAATGATGTTTTAAAGACGTTTAACGCCAAACGCATATAGTGAGTGGTGCAAGCGGGCTAAGCAACTATAACCAAACACCCATAATTTTCTGCAGAACCTGCTATGCCGCAAACCCTCGCCCCGACGCTTTAATGAAGGAACAGCTGGTCGAAATGACCGGCCTGAGCCCGCGCGTCATCAGGGTCTGGTTCCAGAACAAACGCTGCAAGGACAAGAAGAAGACCATCCAGTTGAAGATGCAGATGCAGCAAGAGAAGGTGGGTCCTAATGAAGAGTTTGATTGGGACAATGTATTTGTATCAGGCTTGCCAAAGAGTTAGGTGATCGCAGTATGTTGTTATTGGCACTTACAGGCTAGACTTGTAAGGTAATTTCATTAGCTATCGTATTCTCAATTTCGTTTTCACCTGTCTAGTAATACAACTATTGTAGATTCGTTTGGCGTTAGTAAAAGTTTAAAATGGCAGGTAATTCTTGCATACAAAACTGTGGCTAATAAAATTAAAGAACAAGTCTCTAAAATCAGAAATACACTTAGGAGACTTAATATACTTAGGAGACGGAGTTGACCTAGTCTTAAAAAAAATTTTTGCAAAACCAATAATATAAACAATTCTCTGCTGTACTTCCTTAAAAGCCTGATCCAGTCTCTTACTAATAAAATCGATGTCGTCTCTCGATTTTGGCGTTTTGATCAAACAATATCGAGAGCTTTGACGGCAACGGAGATTGTCTTATCTTTTAATTTAATACCATAGCTCAGGTATATTGCATGCCACAAACGAACAATCTCCTTACCTATAGAATCTCTAGCTCAGGCCACAATATTATACTGTGCTCAGACTGTCCCTTTAATCACCTTCAAACACCAAAAGTAACAAAAAAACTCTCTATTTGTCGAAGGTCCCAAGTTATCTCTACGAGCACGACGCCACGGGATCGCTTGCCTACCAGTGGTACCCCCATTGACATGTATCTGGCTATCTGTCACCTGTGTGGGAAAAGTTTTAAATAAAACGTGAGAATTCAGAGAATCGTCGTTTTTCTAGCTGACTGTACCATTTTTCCAAAATCTGTGAAAGCAGTTCACAATTATTTACTCTAAAAGTGTTCTAGCTGCAATGGTTAATATAGTTGTCCTTTCTCAAATTACAACTTTGAATATTTGCGAGAATTATTTCCTGATGCACGAGCGACGAGCGGGAAACCGAATATTGATCCTCAAAAAAGGAAACCGCTGTCAAATCTCATGGTCGACAAGAAAGTTAAATTGATTAAATAAGTCGAATGACCTTTTAGAGACTAGGAGACAGGGTTTGATTCTGTACATCTTAGCCATTCATTGATGATGCAGATGATGCCATCTAGTCGATTTTGGTCACAGCCTCTGTCTTCTATGACTTCTCAAGCTGGTTGAGATGTTAGATAATATATTATGTGCTCTCGTGTTACTAGCATAGTAACGCATTTAAGATAGCGTCTGGTCGCATTTAAGTACCACTTCTCTCATACCACATATAACAATGTCTTTAGTAACAAAGAGACTAGAGCGTAATTTTTACTTAGAATCAAAGTCTAAGTGAAATCTGCACTTAAAAGGCAGTTTTGAATATCAAAATTTACAAGAAAATAGAATTGATTCTAGTCGCCAGTCAATTCCAATGCCATCTTAGCCATTAATTTTAGACAATCTCTGATCCCATACTACGTGCCATACCTCAGACGTACTCCATGCATTCGACCCCAAAAGTAACGAATGAAACTCTCTTATTGTCGAAGGTCCCAACTTATCCTTTGCCACAGGAAGGCCGGCGGCTCGGCTACATGTCCATGGGCGTGCCGCTGGTGGCGGGCTCGCCCGTGCGGCACGAGGCGGGCTCGCTGGCGCTGGAGGTGACCGCCTACCAGCCGCCCTGGAAGGCGCTGTCGGACTTCGCGCTGCACGCCGACCTGGACCGCGCGCCGCAACATACTGCCGCGTTTCAGCAGCTCGTAAATCAGGTTAGTATTGCATCATGTATCGTAAAGCCCGTGTGCCATTTTTTTTCCAAATTAAAGATCGTGACGAAGAAGAAACTCGTATAAACTATTGTTTGATTCTGATTTACTGACAATTTTGTAAATACACTCATTTAGCAAATCTTTTAAAGCAAATCTGTAATTACCGGCTTTAAAGAGTAGTCCGTAACTCGGGTGGATTCAAGTTTCCATTAGATTGCATTATTTTATTCTCCTCCTGTTTAATTTGCCACAAATGGATAGACACTATCGCATACACTTGAGATTTCAAAAGAATTAAATTGGTCCTAAGGCCGCCTCTTAGGACCAGCCCAACAATGACGAGACCACCCCCCGTAAACCTGAGACCTAACAGCAGAATTATGTGTAACAAAGTACTGTGATTACTTCCAGATGCATGGCTATGACATCCCGAACCTGCCTCCACCACGAGCTCCCCACGGAGAGGACAACTACGTCACCTACCTAGAGAGTGATGACTCCCTCCCTCCGTCACCCTAGTGTCGTGTGACGTAATACAATGACTTTATGTGTGTGAGCTTTGATATTGATGATTGAACTTGAATATTCTTCATTGATAATGACATCGAGACGTTCTAGAAAACTTCAAAGAGGTTCGATGGTTAAAAACTGTTTGGTGAGCTCCCATGTTGGTTTGATAATATTGTTGATAGTGTAAAGATAAAACCATTGTGAATAAATGTGAAATTTCCTATAAACATCTTCTGTAAGATAAACAAGAGTGACATTGTCGTGAATGTGCAAAGAGTTTCGCCAGAGGATCGCCCATCAAATAGAAGTGGTAATTTTGCCGTTTTAAATCGAAGCGATCATAACGTTAAAATATGTAATCGTCTCCTTCAAGATAAAATCGATGAGAGTCCTCTTCAAAAAGTGTAGGCAACAAACCTGTGGTAGGTACTCCTGGTATTTCAGATATCCAGAGGTGGCAGTGACCACTTACCATCAGGTTAGTCGTCAGTTTGTTTGCCACCACATACGAGCATAAAAAAATTATGATCTAAATCAAAACTTATCAGAAATCTATAGAGAATAACTTGTATCAAGAGTTTTCATGTATTTTTGTTTTTATCATGAAATAATTGGCCAGTTATTTTAAAAAGAAAGCTTCCGTACGCAAGGACCAATTCCAACGAACTTGAAATTGTTTTAAAATGTTAAGCGTTTGATAATGGCTTCGAAATACAAACAGCGGGCTTACTTAGGAGGAAACGCGGTCACGTGGTCGTGCCCGATAGGGTCCATAATTGTTTCTATCTATGAATACACCACCTATACGTGTATATTATGGATTGCCATAAAGATTCATTGAATTGAATTGGCGTATAACGTATTGCTCTGTTTTCTCCCTGGTTAATTATATAATATGAATTACCTACACCAATTTTAAAAATTAAACATAGGTAGGTACGGCAGTGTTAGACATAATATCGTAAAAAAATATTTGAACTAGTATCGTGCACCAGGGAGAAAGAGGGTTAGGTGAACGCTAACGACCCTGTGACCATAATGAGTCCTTATTATTTAGCCTAGGTAGGTACGTTAAAGTAAAAAGGTCAATGCGTATTGAAGTGAATCATTAAGTAATTTATGCTTACGTAGTAGCTAATTGGGACAGTGCAAGCGTCTGTTTTTTTAAATTAATTACCAATGCTTGGCAGTTATGCCTTACTACTTCGAAATATCGTTTTTACAAGGTTTTGAGCAGTAATAATTTACATACTGGAAATTACCATTTAATATAAATTTTAATGATCGTGTCGTAGTATTGTTATAAAATTACGGGAAAAAAACACAGGATTTAAACAAAAATACAGTCTGGCATGCTTTTTTTTCTTTGATTTCCATTTTTTTAAAGGATATAAAATATTACTGCCCAAAAGGAAAGTTTATTCTTATTAAAAAACGATCTATTTACTATATTAATGTGATGTTTACCATTAGTTTTATTATAATTAAAAAAATGTACTTATACTTTTAATTCTTACCTCTGGGTATGTTTTTTTTTATAATTTTTATCACGATGATCTGTTAGTGTTTTCGATGTACATAGATTTCAATGTAAATATAACTGTATAAATTATGTAGGTCTACGTTATTATATTTACCTACTAATATAAACGTATCTAATAACTAAGGCCTTCTTTATTGATGTAAAAAAATAGTCACTTTTATACTATTATAATTTTACGTATTATTAATAAATGTCATTTACAATAATGTATCTGTCAATATGATGTAAGAACAATATTTTTGTTTCTTTTTTCATTTTTATATCGCATATTCTAGATAATTGTATCGAAATTTTTTCATTGTAAAAAAAACGATTTTAATTGTTCTAACTCGATAGAAATTACCAGAAAGTTAATTTATTCGGTAGCTAATTACACTGTACTTAGATTGTGAGCATAATATTAATAAAAATATTGAGTACGTATTAAAACCTGTTTTTTGATCCTTACGTGTTCCTTTATTAATCCTTGGTTCCCCGTTTTATTTTATTTAAAATATCATGAGTCAGCATGATAATGAGTGAGTTATGAGTTTACGACTTATGAATTGTATGGACTGTTCCAAAAGTGTCTGATGGAAATACTTTTGCAAAATACTGCGAATTGGAGGTATGTTGTACTTACCTACATTAATTTATCAGTTAGTTGCACTGGCCATTGCTAACTACGCAATGTACTGCCATTAAGGGTTTTCCCGTAGTTGATGACCTTGCGCCGCTTGCGCGTTCAGTTTGAAAATAGGCAATCGAGAACGGGAAAGCCCTTAACACCGCCTTACCCCCTTACCAGCGGGGGAATTACGACGGCACGGTTGGCGCAGTGGTTAAGCGATTGACTGCTGCGTTACGTGTCGCGGGTTCGATCCCCGCACGGAACAAATATTTGTATGACTTGCAAGTAGTTGTTCCGGGTCTGGCTGTTTGTGTATGTGAGTTTAAATTTTTGTAAACGCACCCACGATACATGAGAAATTCATAGTGTGGGGCAACGTTTAAAAAAAAACAAAAACAAAATTGCGTAACACGCAATGACTAAAGAATAAGAGAGGACATGAACTAAAAGATCGTATCGCGTGCCCGCGTGGAAAGTAAAATGGCGTAGGCTCCGCCCATTACCTAGTGTTGCCCTCTGCTCATTCTTTGCAATGATTTTGTTCATCGTGTTGATTACAAATCGATTAATCGAAATCACATACATTAAGTTTTTGATTTTAAGTAGATAGTAGGTAAGTAGGGTGTTATTCGATTCTCATTCTAGGACGTCGCATTATGGATTAAGTATAAAAAAGCCTGTTGTTGCGTAATCTGACTGATAAATTGCAAAAATCATCAATTTGGCGGTTCATTTAAAATTAATTGTACTTGATATTATTTACTCTATGATTAATAGTTGCTCGTGATAATCAAGCTAGAAGAAGAGTAAATTAAACTGCAACAAGGAATTCAAAACTACACCGATTACAAAATAAAACAACAGAAATCGATATTATGCATTTAATGGGAGAACCGTTTTATTTCAAATAGATACAATAATATCAGTTTGTAATTAGTATTAAGTACACCAATAATGTGAAAAACAATAAAGTCTGCCTGTCTACAATAAATGTACAGGGAAATAATAATGTATTATGACTCAAACTCAAAGCATTTATTTCAAATAAACCAATTACAGGCACTTTTGAATTGTCAAGGGGTCGGTCAGTCAGAAAGATGAAGCTAGTTGCCCATTCCAAAGCGTAGTAGGTACCTATGGAGAAGAACGGGCAAGAAACTCCATGGACACTCTTTTAAATCAAAATATTGTTACAAAAAAGTGGTTACATCATTCATGTTGTAATTATACATGTGAGAACGATGTAGAAACACGTGCACGTTAAAAGCGTCCGTAATAAAAAGATAAAAACAATTATGGAATTAAAATAAGCCGTGGCAGCTAAGAAATGACCAGTGCCTACTGACGGCGCCCGTTCACGAACATGACGTATGGATCAGCACCATTCAGCTCAACCATTTTGAAGGGAACTCAATGATCCAATACACACGCCACCACCAGCGACACATTTGAGTGAGCATGCCATACTCTCAGCCGCCAGGGCACATTCAAGTCAATGAAAGACGAACCCAGTAACCTTTATAGTGGGTACATAGTGCTCATACATGTGCTATGCAATTATACAATACTAAGAGATTGAATTTATACAATGCAAAGATAGGTTGTACAATCTTCATCAGCTCCAACATTATTTTCGAATATATGGGTAAATGTAGGCTTACAATGAAAATGTGATAATTTACCTTAGGGAGCCTTGTCGGTATTGCATTGTCGTGAAGTTTCATTATATCAAGACTTCTATTAATACAAGACTCTTCGAAATGTAGTGAACAAACAAATACTTTTTCCTGGCTGGAGTCGATATTTTCTTGACCCAATGATTCAAGCCACTTACTTTTAAGTTTATAATTTTTTGGTAACCTAAAAACACAAACAAAACACGCAAACTAACATAAATGTGTATATTCTTTCATGCTAAATATTCAAACGAAATTTGGTTTTTATCGATGCAAAATCGATTCGTTGTGCAAATTACACAATCACAACACTATATTTGTCAATAAAAATACGTAGTAAACAAAACCAAAATAAGGAAATTATCGTTCGAAAGACTATGAATAGGCAATAATCTATGACCGAACAGTAATAAACATGAATTGAGACTAGAAATTGGTATAAATTTATATAGGAAACTTAATAATCTATGAATTCTTTTGACTTACTTGTGCAGGGATATCAGAGGCGCTTTTTTACTGTAATTCGAGCCACAGCCCCTCACACAACACTTAGGCATGGTTTCCTCTATCACAGACAGCCTCAGTCAAATTTACAGCACTCAAAATGTTCTCAAAATGGAAAAAAACTTAATATTTAGTCGCACGATAACGCCAAATGACACTTCATGTACACTCTGAGAAGTACTCAAAACCAGAAACTAAAATGGCGAACCGGCCGATGGGCAGGGCTTCCGTGACGTCATACTTTTAATATTGCAATTTTAGAAAACTGACAAAATACGGTTTTCTCTTTTTGACACTTGCAGAATTGCATAAGTTAGAAAGAAACATGTATATTTTTTTATTTCTGTATAGAATCGTATGATATTTCCATAATGTATAATTTATATAGATCTTTTAGTTCATGTCCTCTCTTATTCTTTAGTCATTGGTAACACGTAACAGTAGGAATGGCTTTCATTTTGACAGTTCAACTACATTCATTGCGTTATTTTCGTTGTTGCACGGACAAATTTTTCGAACATACCTATGAAGCAATGGATTAGCAATATCCTTCAAAATTATTCAGGTTGTGATGGTTAGTGTCAGGTATATATGTTCTGTGGCTCGCAGTAGCAGGCCACACGCCCCACACTGCATGTTTGGCCCTCAGAACAATAACAAATATTGTTCTGAGGTTTGGCCCAATATCTATCGGATACTCTTGACAGGCTGGGTTGCCAGCACGGGGCCTATTAGCTGATTTCTTGTGGGGTAACACGCAACTGACAGGTGTGTTTATATCTCGATCTGTCGGAATTTATGATAATTTGAGAATTGGAGGTTGTTTTGTGAATGTTTATTTGTGTTTGTAAGATTACAGTTTTACTAATAATTGTTATTATAACTACGACTGCTAAAGAATGTAGTTACAATTTGCGACGGCAAGCCTAACTACCCTTTGCCTGGTATAGGATTCGATCATCACCCATGGCAATGGATGGAATAGGCGTTGCTGCTGCTCACATTGGGATCTATATGAACCATAATGTAGGGTCTAAAGTGCGCGCAAGATACCTAAGTCTGCGTGATTGACCTTCATAATGATGGCGATTATTTACTTTGGAAACCACGGAACACAGCACACTCTTGACACCTGATAATTATAAACGTGGAGATGGCGACAAACGATTATTTTCGATTTCGGGTGGGCAGTGACTTATTCTGCGCGCATTTTTATAGCAAGTCAAGTCTACACGGATGGCTTTTCTTCGACCATAGATTAAATGTATCGATGATTACTAAAGTAGAAGTAGGTATCTACTATGTAATAGTAAGTAAGTAAATTCAAATTTATTTGAATTTAAAATAGTAGATTGTTATACAAGGAGCTAAAATGACCCATTCAATACGAGGTAGTTTTACTCCCGAGCTTTAGCGAGTGAGTAAATAGAAACCGAGTTTTAATGGCTTTTTAGCGCCGTGTGTTACACTCTACTTTTCACTACGATTGCGAGAAAATAAAACAATCCAATACAATATGAAATATGTAGTTTATTTTATTAAAAATTAAATGTACAATTTGTACAATTCCGGATATTTAACGAGATGTTTTGTGGTTCTTTTCCTTTCTCTTCTATTTGCAAATTAGGGTCTCCATTCTCACTAGATGATGACATTTTCACTATTGTAAAATGAATTACGGTCACTACCAATTCAATTTGCAATTAGAGAAAAATTATAAAGATTTCG
Organism: Brachylomia viminalis; assembly: GCA_937001585.2. Taxonomy (NCBI): domain Eukaryota; kingdom Metazoa; phylum Arthropoda; class Insecta; order Lepidoptera; family Noctuidae; genus Brachylomia; species Brachylomia viminalis. The sequence goes on from OW443317.2 coordinate 20,705,203, forward strand.
CGCCAATGTCTTTTTTTTGGTTTTTTCTTCTGCAGCCGCAACGCATTGCATGCATTCTACCAAAGAGATCGCCGATTTTAGTTCCATTTTCAAAAATAAAATGAAGTTCTTTTTTTATGAAGTAATAAGTCGAGTCTATTCATGATTATTCTACTTATGACTAAATACCACTGACCTCTATTAAAAAAGACTTTTTCGTTTTTGTAGGCTCATTGTTATTGGACACACAAAAACTAAAAAAAAAAACTTTTTCCCGGAAGAATTGCTATTTTTTCTTCGCTCTGGTACGCCACAATGACAGTCTTTTTGAGCAAGAGGAGTAAAAAATTACCCTGCCGCCTACATCGAGGACGAGATGTAGAAGGTTGACACGATGAATGGGATTTGTAACCCATTTCAAGACCACATGCCAACTAAAATGTCAGCAAAATCAAGCGAAGAACTCATTCATTTATCAGAAGATATCTACGTCACTGAAAAATAGTTTCGATCGCAAGCAGTCAACGAAATTCTGGCTCTCAATTGCTAACCACTAGATCTTTGCCTGTTTGATGATCTATAAAAGTCCTCCTCCCCTTCCTACCTCATGTCTAAGTGAGGCAGATTTTTCAGTTAATATTAAAACTATATAGGTACCGAAATATATTAGGACTTATCAAATGCGATTAAAAGTAACTAACATTGAACAGGATGCTAAAGTTATCGTGACAAAAAATAGGAAACAAATACATCGTTCTCATTGAAATAGCACTCCTTTTATTTAGAGTGGTGTGCAAGATTGCGCAGTGTACAAGTCTGTCATTCTGTGGCCAACTTCAGTTGACAGAGCGCCATCTACGTTTTAAACGTGCTCGGCACAAGAATTTCGTTTATAATACAATTTCCAAAGATTTATTCGAAAAAAAAACATAATTTGATACCTGTGTTACAATATTTAGGTGTTTTGAAAACGTGATTGTAACAATTAATGTAATCCAGGTAAACTGTTTTTATGTAAGTATTTACTTCTATCATTTTACAAAACGTTTTTCACACGAGTTAATACAACGTTCCGGCCAAAAGATGGCCGTAGTGGTCGTTCAAAGGTATTTAGTGCTCTATGTGCAAGAGTGCGCATAGCACTGTATCAGTCGTTCATTTAGGATAGTATGTAGGTATTTTATCATTACATGTGTTTAGTGATTTGCTAAAAAACTGATTATTTATGTTTTAAGGGTGTCAAGAAGACAAAGAACTACGCGGAGAAAAATGTGGATTCGAGTGTAATCGAAGAAGCTCGTAAATTGATTACAGAAGGAAAAGTAAGCGCCAGGTAGCAGAACAATTTGGCATGCCTCTCTTAGATTAAGATTGAAGCAAGCGAGTTCCCCGCAATGTATAGGTAGGTATAGATGCACATTTACCTCTCAAATGAAAGCGGACATGCTTAATTGATTAATTGTTCAGAAGCATGATGCCATGTTCTATGTATTACCTAACTCTTCTAAATTGATATTGTCGCCGTTTCCAAAGTTATCTGTCTGAAATTTTAAGCAACTTCCTACACATAAGTCGAAGAAGTACTTAAAAATAAGAAAAACCTTTACCAAAGAAGACCGAAACTGTTAAACCAAAGAAGCCAGCAATTGCACCCAAAAAGAACAATTGTCCAGGTTGCTCTGAAGTGTACAGAGATCCAATTATTGAAGACCCGATCGAATGTATTTCATATAATAACTGATGGCACGAAAAATGCACGGCATACGTAGGCCACGGTAGCTTCAATTGTGACATTTGTGAGTGATGCGCACTCTCGACCTATGTGCGCAAACTTGCACATCTGGCTGCGCACTCATACGTTGTGCAAAAGTGCGCATTAATAATACACTTATAAATACTTAGGTTATAATCAATCCCGTCAGATACACTACAAAGATACTAAACAAAATCTGAAACAACAATTTCAACACAGACTTAATACAATACTAAATAATAATAATAATCCTTTATTTCAGGCAACTAAGGCCCATAAAACACAATACATATATAAACATATAACAATAACTATAAACTAATACATATCTAAAAGTAAAGACTACTGTACACGAAGTGACGGCGTCGAGTCGAGTTACACTGCGAGGTGTCGCGTAGCCGGCCGCGGAAACGCCGATACAGCATACCTTTCGGCCAAAACTCTTCCTTGAGGAAGGTCATCAAATTGTTAGTAGGAACGCGCACCACGAACGACTTGAAATTAGTGTCATGGCGCTCCTCCAACTTCTCCACCCTCAAGGTCCAGTTGGTCTTCACCAAAAACACAGCTCTATTCACGAAACGCCATAAAAGCAATCAACACCTTTGCTATACCTGTGCTCACCTATTCATTCGGGATAATAAACTGGACCAAAACTGACCTCAAAAACTTACAACGGAAAATCAACACTACAATGACTAAATTTCGCAAACATCACCCAAGATCTTGTATAAAAAGGTTAACGTTACCGAGAAAAGAAGGAGGCAGAGGACTTATAGATATCCTAAATTTACACAACAGACAGATCACAACTCTTAGGCAATACTTCTTTGCCAAAACTGAATCTTCCCCACTCCACAAACTAATAGGTAGCACACAACGACAAACACTACACCTCTTAATTTAAAAGACCCTACAGAACAAAAATACGAGAAAATGATAGATGACCAAACCAAATGTCAAGAGTGGACCCAGAAGTCTCTACACGGGAGACATCGCCAAGATTTATGCCAAATAAATGTCGACAAAGATGCGTCGAACGCGTGGTTAAATCGAGGTGAACTATTCCCGGAGACTGAAGGGTTCATGCTTGCAATTCAAGACCAAGTAATTGAGACCAAAAACTACAGAAAATATATTATAAAGAATTTAACCACCGATACTTGTAGAAAGTGTAGTACTTCTCCAGAGACAATCCAACATATAACTGGTGCCTGCAAATCAATAGCCCAGACAGACTACAAACATCGACATGAGCAAGTAGCCAAAGTCATACACCATAAAATAGCTCATAAATACAAACTTAGACACCGTAGTACCTTATTATAAATATAACCCTGAAACGGTATTAGAGAACCCCACAACAAAACTGTACTTTGACCGAGCCATACTCACAGATCGCACAATTCACTTTAACAGACCCGACATCACATTAATTAATAAAATAAACAAAACTGGGTTCTTTATTGACATTGCCGTGCCAAATACGCATAACTTACAGACTACAATAGCTGAAAAATTATCCAAATACACCGAACTAAAAGACGAAATAACCCGACTTTGGCATCTTCAAAAAGTCACAATAGTCCCCATAGTGCTATCTACGACAGGAGTAATTCCTAAACAGCTTCATCAGTCCCTTAGTTCCCTCAACCTGCCATCTAACACCTACCACCTGCTGCAGAAGGCAGTGATTCTAAATACATGCAGGCTAGTTAGAAAATTTCTTCAGTATGAGTCGGACAACTTGCACCAATACTCCCACTCAAATATAGTTTCGTCTACCATACAGGCTACTTATAATATTACTCCCACACTTAACCCCACTGCTGGACCGTACCTTCAGTTCTATCCGGCTATGCCGAGGAAAACAATTCCATAAACATAATAATAATAATAAAATAATAATTAAGGATGCTGCATTTTTTTTAATAGTTTCTAAACCTTTAATTTGTTTTTTTTTTCAAGTTTTCTGACTAGGCAGATAACCTAGGTAAATGAATAAAGACTGATGTTGATTTTAAACCGCTTCGTTTTTTTTTTGCCGTCAATATAGTAGTCACAGTGTGCAGTACTGCACACCTCTACATTAAGTATAGGTACATTTTTTCGTAGCAACTGTATGTTTTTTTCTTATTTGAACAGTCCTTCATTCATGTAGCTACGCCCCTTTTATTTTCCATGACCCGTCAACGACGTTGGGAACTACTGATCCATACTAATATTATAAATGCAAAAGTAACTCTGTCTCTGTGTTACCTTTTCACGCCTTAACGGCTGAACGGACTTCGATGAAATTTGGGACACGAGTAGACCACGACCTGGATCAGTAGATACATAAGATACCTACTTTTTATCCCCGTGCTACGTTGCCGTGGGATGATTTCCAACCTCCACGTGGGCGAAGCCGTGGGCAAAATTTAGTCTGATGTAAATTTGATAATAATATGAATACTTCTTTTACTAAATAGTAAACTAAAGTACGAGGCAAAACAAGCATTACTGTTGTTTTTAATAAAAGACAGTGTAGTTACTCATAGTTATTATCAACGCCATCTAGTAGTAATTTCTAAAACTATCAATAATGGTTGCTCTGTAAACTTGTAGATAGCGCTTTTACGCTGTATATGCTTGTGACGAAAGTACTGCTAACGTTATGTACCGAAGGACCAAAGGAGTTTCGTTATGTATTAATAGATAGCGCTGATTGAAAAAATATCGTGAGCGTGGATAACCGACCTCATAATTATATAAGACCCCAAAACGCCCTCCGAGACAACGTTCTCTCGTCGGTTTCAATTTCAATTGCCCTACTAATCTACGATAATTTTTGATACGGTAGCTTGGTAGTACGACGCCCAAAAATCTGACAACTGCTAGCATGACCAGGGGCCGTACCATGACGTGTTAACACCATCATGATTCCGTTGCGAAAAAGAGATAGTGCTATCGGTCATGTAAAGCTCCGTCTCTCTTTCACGCTGGAACAATGATGGAATTAATACGTCATAGTACGGCCCCAGTTCGACCTATCTGTACAAAAAATTGTTAAGCGATAAGACCGCCCTTGTGTCACCCTATGCAAAATCCTACATTTATGTCTGTAATTTTTATGGTGTAGGTACTTAGTAAAGCGGATAATATTCTATTCTAATAAATAATTTAGCTAAATAGTTTTCTTAGATGTAATAGAATAAGAAGTGATTGTTGGTAGTTATTAAATAATTGGTGTCGGCAAAAGTGTATCGTGTCAAACTTAGCCTTTAAGTAATTTTGCTATATTATGCTAGATGGCGTTACTGACTCAGAGAAATGGGATCACATTTTTTCTGACATTTCTTCTGTTATCCTCCAGGTTCTACACACGATAGTAATAATGTCGTCCGCCCATCTCGCCGCCGGGAACCAACCTTCGTCTTCCAGTCCTTGGACGCCACCCGGTCACTGTCTTACTCCACCTGTGATCACTGCGCCTTGCCAGGTGCCCTACCCAACTCAATTTGAGTCCCATTATCTCGTTTTTCGATATCGAAAAGTATCGTACGTCTTCGGATCTCGATTTTGGAACTTGGTCTAGTCTTACACCGAGCATGGAACATGGAACGCTCCATGGCTAATTTTATGAGATTTAGATAAGTCGTAGCACATCGGGCACATCCTTGAGTTTACGGAAAATTGTTGCCAAAGGTTTTTTAAAAGGCCTCCCCTAGAGCGAAAACCTAGATCCGCACCTGCCGGCTGCCTACTGGTGGTGTAAATACCTACTTACAGGCATAAGTATTAGACGTTTCAGCTTCTCTTGGAATATGGTGACTCACTTGCGATACCATTCCTATTAGATGTCCATAGGGGGCAGACCCGCTTGCATTTACTATCAGGTGGGTCAGTGGGGACATTTCATTATCTTTCAGTTAGGGATTGAAATACCGGTATTTTTGGGTTTGCCACTATTGCCCTTGGTGTGATACCGTCACTATTTGTATTTCTAAACAGTATTGGTAAATAGGAGATTTGTGGTAGGTACGCGGCGGTTACCTACCTCAATTTGGTACCGGTACTTGTTAGGTGGAGTACCGGTACCCATCTGGAACAAGTACCCAGGTACCGAAATGGCAAGAACCGGTACCTAAGTACCGGTACCGAACCTGTACCTTTGGTACCGTTTTCAATATACTTAGTGGTTTATGGTAACGGTGAAGCCCATTTTCAGCCATGGGTAATGTTTACTTATTAGGGGTGAAATAAAACCAAATAATCATTGGGTACACTTATTAATACTATCTTGGCACTCTACTTCCTAAACACTTAGATGACATTTGAAAAATACTTAGACCAGACATCAGAATTGTCAAGAAAACGTGCCTGAAACATCAATGACAACATCACACACACACATAATGAGGTATATAGATTAGATAGTTACATAGATCTACTTTACTTGACACAGAGAATATAAAATTAAGAATTATCATCTAAACAAGATATTCATTTCTTCCAGAAAAACATTAGGAATAAGAAAATTATAAAGGGCAGTTTGAAGGGTAGTGTAAACTGTTGAATAAAACAAGTTACTTATTTTAATATTTGGATAAATAGACATTAAAATTACTTAATAACTATTCGAGCCCTAGCTTTCATCCGCATGTCACTTTACCTTGAATTTCCGGGATTTTATACACCTTTGTGTTAAGTAGGTACCAATCGTTCATTTTTGGTCCTTTTGCACCAAGCCACAAAATGTGAAGGAACCTCATCCTAGCTCTTTCAGCCGTTTTGTCTATACATTCAAACATTCTCATTCATTTCTTAAAACTAGTGATATTGTAGACAATTATTACGACGATTGATGATTATGAAAGTACCTACGTAACATTATAGACACTTTTAACGACTACGATATTGGTATTATAATATAGTACGTATGGAGAATGGCAACATATTAGGTCGGGGAACAGTTCTTTCGTACTCTATATACAAATTCAAGACTACGAGCTCGTGTGGCACACAAATATCGAGCTTTTTTGTATACCCAGACTTTTCGCGCAGAGTGCGTGGGAGCGGCAATGACATTCTGAGGGTCATTAGTAATAAGCCAAAATAAGAAAAAACTTTTCCCCGACCTATTCTCATGATATTTTGTATTAATTAAAAAAGCGACATAAGACTCCCGGGAGTATTGTAAAAAAATATAAATAAAGTAAGTTCGTCATAATCTTCCTGACGTGTCCCATGTTACTTACGTGGGGTTCGGTCGGCGCAACACGTTTTGTTCTTCCATCCTCCCCTGGCAACCGTCAGGCTATCAATCGTTCCTTTCTCATTCATATCGTTCATTATAAATGAAGTAAGTTAAAAAGACAAATAATCAAGGTTGGAAAATAATATTGTTTACCTGTAATTAATAGTGGCATCTTAATAAATATTTGTGACCTGACCGGACCTGAGGACCAATTTATTATTAATTGTTGGTCCTTTTGCATCAAACCACCAAATGTGATGGAACCTCTTCCAATACCTTTAAGCCGTTTTGGCTTTACATTCAAACCAAAGATTCAAACATTCTTATTCATTTCTTAAAACTAGTTATATTGTAAACAGTAAGTAGTGACGATCTATGATTATGATACTTATGAACGTAGGTATATTGTAGACACTTATAAAGAAAATGGGAAAAATTACAATTTGATTAGTTTAGCAATATGTATAGTATTTAGAATGGTAAATTATAATGGCATGTATTAATTCAAAAAGTGACGTAAGACTGCCGGGAATTTCCGACAAATTTATAAATAATTGTGGCCCTCGTAACCCACGGGCGATTTTTATCGTGCATTGGATTCTCAACGCATTGCTTATCGTCAAGAGTTAAAAATACAACAGTGTATTTTTGTGACGCGCTGGGATCTTCTCTGTAGGATTCTGAATACTTGGCATTGAGAGATGAATACCAAGGCGCGATAAAAATCGTAGCGTTAAAAAATCGCCCGTGCAAGAGGATAAGTTTTTACGACAAAAAGTTTTTACCGGTTATTATTAATAAAACTATCTATAGCTAAATGCTTGTTCCATTAATGTAGCTGTTTCAGTTGTTATTATCTTATCTTTATACAAATACAAATACAAAATACAAAATATTTATTTATGCTTCAGGTTTACAAAAAGGGTCATTTGTGTTTGGAGCCTCCTTTTAAGCAAATAATGCCTGTGTTAGGAGGTTCCGCTCTTCCATAATAAAGCATAGTTAACTAAAGAACATTTAACAGTGCTTCTTCTGCTTTAAAAGTAATTTAAGGTAAGTAAGTTTATAGTTTTATTACATGACGTTCAGTTAAACATTTAATTGTTTTATTGTGAGCGTATCATAAAATATTCTTCCGTTTTAATAAGAAGGGTATAAACTGAGTTTCACATTTAACCATGAGACTCAAATATTGATCTCAAAATTTGGTCGAATTTAATACCAACAAAATATACCTAGTTTTCCTGAGCATTTTTTTCAAAAACCATAACGTTTAAAAATGTGAGCCAGTCTGCCAATAGTGAAGAAACAAATTACCAAAAATTCTAAATTACCATCATACATCATGTAATTTGTTCAGCAACTCCTCCACCTGTTTACTGATCATATAGAACCTTTGTTTCCCAGCGTAGAGCTGCTTCACTCGCACCCTGCATTGCTGATGAGTGACATGAGGCATTTCCTCAATAAAAAAATTCCACAACCAAGTATTAATTTCCGTGCCTTCCTTCTGTATTTTAATCAATCTAGCCCTCTTGACACATAGCTCGTCGTAAATTTTAATTGCTTCATCATTCGCGTTTGTGGGTAAGAATAGTAAGTACGAAAGCTTGTTTAGGAACTCGACTTGTTTTTTATCGTGGGGTGGGAGGAAGTCTTCGAGTTGCTGTTTCAAGTATGACATGTAGTCCTCTCTGTTGGTGGCCAGGCCACCACTTTGGGTCGGTAAGTCCACGATAGGCTCCTGTTTTAGCGTGTCTTCGTCTCTTAATTGTACCATGGTCTTGCTCTGTCGATTACATAGAAAACGGGATTACCTGAAACAATACAAAATAATATCATTCATGATGCCGTTCCACAATCGATGGGACACTTGATATCGTGTCCTGCATATCCTGAGTCTGCACTTACAAGTTTCTAAGCTTGTTTCGGTCTTTCTTTTCAGAGATAACAGTTAGGAAACACCGAACTCATATATTTTTTAAACATTTTTTTTGTCGTGTAAAAGTGTTATTTAGAACAAATTTACAGAAATAAATATAATTTATCATTTGCAGGAATCGATGGGCACTATACTGATGGCAACAAAATCGTAGTCATTTGACTACGATTTACGATTTTATCGACCCAGCATTTGCTGGGTCGATAAAATTTTGATTGCCATTGACACGATAAGAAGAACACTTAGATTTTTCTAAAAGACTTGTCGAAAACACTTGATGATTTGAAGAGACACAGGAAGTCTGGGATGGGTAATAATAAGCTGGATTGACGTTTAGGCAATTTTAGCAACATATATTACCAGCAGCATTTATTTTGTGACATAGCGTTTTGCTATTATTTATTTTATTTACTATAAATATTTTATGCAACATATAAGGAACTAAAAATTAAAATTCTGTGAACTTGAAACTTTGTTAATCGATTTTCGTCGCTGACCGTACCAGAAAAATAGTAGATTAAAAAAAACTTTTTTCCAAACCAACTGACTTCCAACAAAAATACCATAAAGTGAAAAATTACTTTAATTTAGGAATTCAGTGGCCAAAATCGAAAATACAAAACTTTCCCAGACAAACTTGGTAATTTGTTTTGTATTTTCGATTACAAACAAGTACTGGTGTACTTGCTATGTAAACAACAGTGACAGGAACTTATAATATCATCATCAACATACTCCGTGACGTTGCAAAAATCAATAATTAAAGCAACTAGTAGCAACACCTTTTGTGGGTCTGGCTCAAGCTCGTGGCACGATGGTTTTGGTGGCATTGTGTCATGCGAATTAATTACATGTTTATTAGTTATTTGAAATAAATAAACTTATAGACATAATTTCCCACTATTGATAAACAATGTCCATTCAATTCGAAATAACTACTAGATGTGAATTCTATTTAGTCTGTGGAAGAGGATTTTGGAGGGATGGCGAGATTGGTCCTGTCAAAATAGGTGAAAGGTTTTTACCTCCAAGGCGTGACAACGAGGAACACGTTTTGGGAGAGGGACCAATTCTGGGATGACCAGACTGTATCCAAATAACCCGATGGGTTTTCTATGAGTCCAAATCAAACCTGATCCTTGTCTGGCTGAATATGCTAGCCTCTTTTTTAATACCTAGCTCTAATGCAAGAGTAAGACGTGATGCCTTGATGTAGCCCCGTGGTCGGATGAGTTGGAATTGATCCGGGTGAGGGTAATTCCCGGATAATTAGAAAATGGTGAAAAAAATCTGCGAGCTACTTGGAAGTAGCGTTCGCCGGCCGCTGCCGCGGCACCGCTCGCTTCGCTCGCTCGGCTCACGCGCGGTTGGTCACTGTTCTAACCTAACCTAACCTATTTCACCCAGTTCAATATGATGAATCCTACAATTTGCCTGCGACTAGATAATTAGACAATGGTGAAAACATTTCTGCGGTAGATTTGCATAGAAAACATGTTAAGCAGAATGCTCACCGCAATAACTGTGTTGTAGTGCCATCTATCCTGAGCTCCTGTAACACAGTTGGCTCCTGTAACACAGGTCTCTACCTAGCTCAGGAGCCAGGGCTTCAAAAGAGTATGTAATACCTGTATTTTTACGTCAATAAAATATTTTTATTATTATTATTTATGAGTAAAAGCGGGAATTACGTTGCCGCTCTTCGGGATTTCATGCATCGGTATTTCGTCCATTCGGGATTTCGTCCATTCGGGGTTTCATCCTTTCGGGCATTTGGGCATCGGTATTTCATGTTTCGATATAACGGCTATCGGTATTTCAAACTTTCGGTATTTTGAACTTCGATGTTTCGGACGTCGGTATTTCAGTCATAGTTATTATGAAATGTCGGTATTGTAATATGTACCCAATTTAACATATGAGAGAGTTAAGCCTTTTGTAAGAACTCGGTAGTAAGACCAGTTGTTATAAATAATTATTGTATCTCGGGTTACTTTGCATAAGCTTTAAATATTCCCTATATCAGCACAACCATAATAGGTCGATACTTATTCGATTGAGCTAGAAGTTATAAAGCAGTTCATCTCACGGACTTACTAAAGTGACTCTGAGTCGTTGTTTTAGTCTCATTGCAGGTGTATACCCCGATACAACGAGGAAAGGAGACCTAGTTTTGTCGGAGTGAACACCTAAGTGTGTGGGAAGGGTTTGGTTAGTGGGCTCGCAACAATTGATGTTTTTTAATAAATAAATAAAATAAAATCCGTTTATTTCGAGTAACAAGACTCATATACACACAGATACATAAAATGACATAAAATATTATAGAACAGACAGGATAACAAGCACAGACAAATACGCACACTCACGAGGCCACAACATGTCTGCTACAGCATTGCTGGATGTAAGGGCAATCCAGTCTGTTAGCAATCATCGCCAGGACGGTGTTGGTGCTGCCCCGCACCCGGCGCACCAGAGACGCGCACCGCTTGCGCATCGTCGCATGAAAGCAGTCGGTGCGCGCCTCCGCGAACATGCCCGAGGCGCTGCAGTGACGGGGCAGCCCCAACAACGCCCTGAACGCGTTATTGAACTGGACGCGGAGGGCGCTGTATGCTGCACGAGTATACTTTGCCCATAGGCTGCACGTGTAGAGGGATGTACAATATGCTCTAAAGAGCGTTATTTTTACCTCCCTCGAGCAACGCACAAACCTACGCGCTATCATATTTCCTCTAACCGACAGCGCCCTTCGCTCCCGCTCAATGTCCACATCGTCTTTTAGGTCAGCTGCAACAATGTGACCTAAGTACCTAAACTGGTCAACCCTCTCAAGCGGTGCATTATTTATATACACTGGAGGTACACTCTTCATAGTTCTTAGACCAGCCCCAAACACCATGAATTTACTTTTCCCTGCGTTATATTTCAACCCATGGCTCAAGGCATACTCTTCACAGGTCCCCATTAATTGCCTAAGACCGCAGACCGATGCGCTCAGCAGCACCATGTCATCAGCGTAGCTCAAATTATTAACGCACACTCCATCCACATGGCAACCAACATGCTGGCTGCTGAGCCCAACGATCAGGGCGTTCACATAGAGGTTGAAGAGCGCAGGAGAGGTCAACCCCCCCTGTCTCACCCCGCATTCCAACCTATAGGGTTCAGACATTACACCCGCCCATCTAACGCTATTGATCTGGTGCCTGTACCAAAATTTTAATATGTTCGAGAGTTCAGGGGGTAACCCGATACTCTCCAGTTTCTCCCACAGGATGTTATATGACACCAGATCAAAGGCCTTGGAAAGGTCCAAGAAACACGCGTACACAGGTGTTTTGCGATCCATATAATATCTGACGATATGCTTGCAGCTTCAGTGGACAGTTTGGGCCGAAACCCAAACTGATTGTCATGCAGTGACAGATACTTATCTAGCTGAGTATTAAGCAGGCCGTCAAATACCTTTGCTACAATTGTTGCAAGCGAAATAGGCCTGTAGTTATTTACGTCGGCCACATCTCCGGTCTTGTTCTTAACCACAGGCACTACAACAGTTTTCATAAGATCAGCAGGTAGGTAAGAATGGCTCACACATAAAGAATAAAATAACGCCAGCACTCTCGACATATGCGGGCCTGCGTGCTGTAGGTGCTCAATGCTGAGCCCATCGTGGCCGGGGGATTTACCTTTAGTCATAGCCTTTATGACTGCCGCTACATCTTTAGCATTAAACCTTGTCCCCACAAGACCACTCAGAATCTCAGCAGTGGGCACCCCACCTCCTTGCCCCAGTGGAGACTGCACACGAAAATGGCTTCCAAATATGTCCGCAATACCTTTAGCGTCACTCACCCCACCGACGCTCACCGGCCGACCTTTTTACCTTAATTTTCTGTGTATAACAATAAACTTTGTATTGTGTAAGAAGGTACTTGTTTAATTGAATCTCTCCTGTACAGCTTATACCCTATAAATTTACTTTAGCACGGTGGTAAGAAGTATAATACTATGTTGAAACCATCGACATCTTGTTACAGAACAAAGCTACAAAACTATTTTTCGCCGGGTTACAACACTAAGTGGAATAATTACGTATTATTGAGGGTAACTCAAAAACTACCCCAGCAAAGTTTATTAGGGACCATTTCGCGAGCTACTTCTACATAATGAAAAATAATCACTTAAATCGGTTCCATAATCACGGAGATTCGATTTTTCCAGTTCTTCTAACTGAACGACAGCAGTGCTGCTGGGGAGTTTGTTCCGCCACTTCTTCTTCCCAGCTAAAGCACTAGGAAGTGGTGAGGGGTGGGCGTTTTGGGGGGACTATCTTATGTGATTTTGACGTTCAAAAAGTGCTGATTCTCAGCCTAATTTGAATAAATGACTTTTGATTTTGATTTTCGTTTGTGTTTTTTTTTTCATCAATGTAAATGAAAAAAAAACCCGCGGAATGCATATCCTCCTCCATTTTTTGAAGTCGGTTAAAAGCTATATCTGGGCACACTGTACTAATAACACTGTACTGTGTGTAATATAATATTTAATACCTATTCTATTCTTAATGAAGCACGTTATTTATTTATTATTAAGGCACAACAACAACACAAACACGAACATTTACAAATAAAAGAGAACAGAGACATGGACTAGTGTTTACGTCAATTACAGACGTGCACAGCATTCACAACAAAATAGAAGAAAAAACACAGTATTCACGTTACAAAAGAAAACTTAAACAACATAAGAACAAAAGCTCTAGTTAAAATCTCGGTAGTAGAGAGAATACCCTCATCGACATAAACATTGACTAAATTATATTAGTTATTTTGTTTTGGTGTCTTCAGTCTTCCCCTCATTTATAATCTTAGATCTAAAACGCTTGGGGTGGTCGTGGTAGATATCCAAATCATAAAGATTGCAAAAATTGTTGTACGTGGACGTTAGCCTAGCCATCTGAGCATTCATGCCTAAGTTGGTTTTATGACGAGGGACATTGAAAAAGGACGTGCATTTTCTTCGATTACGTTATCGTATCGAATTACGCATTTTGGTAATCTACGCAGGGTCAAATTAAATGACCTAACTAAACTCCGCAGATGTGATCGGTATCGATAGCTAAACGTGACAAAACAAAAAATATATTAATGTGATGATTATTTTTAAGAGGGGTAAATGATAAATGATAAATGATTTTATTTCTGTAAGTAGGTTTGAACAAACACTTTTACACGTCAATCATATTTTTTTTTTAAACTAGATGGGGTCGGCGTTTCCTATCTGACTACTCTGAGAAGAAAGGCCGAAACAAACTCAGAGGTCACAGTCTCTTTTAAAGTCCAGACAAAATCTTGGTCAGGTCATGTGAAAGCTATGTAGATCGGTGTCTGCAATGGTCTTTTGAGGAAAGAACCACACAGATTGAGTGGACCTGTCCAGTCAGTGCACGCAATTGTCAGTAATCGTGCAGCTCAACTTAGACTCAAGGAGCTCAACGATTCGACGAACAATACCAAAGAAAGGACATTTGAGTAGGCCGCATAAATTACTCAAACTGTCAGATCATGATTACGTTGAGCAAAATACAAAATTAAATATAAATAAATCAATGACCAACATAGTTCTCACATTCACAATAATCAGAATAATATTATAATAATCTTTGTCATCGACCGCAGTTAGTGTATCACTTGAAATATCAGTTTAATAATCAGGTTTTTTTATTTAATCTTCACTAACATGATTGGTAGTGGTAGGTGGTACTGACCCCTAAAAAAACAAATATTTATTATTTTAATTTTATCGTGTTTAGATATCGATACTTACCCGTCTGCGGAGTTTGGTCAGCTAATTTAATTTGACCCTGTATAAATAAAAATGAAATGCTATTCGTTGGTAAGTGCATCACTTGAGCACGGCAAGATCAACATGGCAATTTTTTTTCTTTTAAAATGTTCGCAATAGTCCGAATAACGTTTTTAGAGGAAAATAAGTTGAAAAATTTGCTCGTTATATTAAAATTTGGGAAAATCTAATAGTGCATTTTTCTATGTGAATTATTTGGACAGTGCAACGTGTGTCAGGTCAGTTAGTAATATTAAGCATAATCAGCCTATAATGTTCCCACGGCTAGGACACAGGCCCCCTTTGTGTGCGGGTTGATAGATGTCACGTCTTCGAATTTTTGGTTCTAAGACATGCCGGTTTCCTCACTATGTTATCCTTCATCGTTTTGAGAGCAGTGGTGATGAAATAATTTACACAAAGTAAAGCGCCTGTCTGGGTTCGAACCTACGACCTACAACTCGTAAGTCAGGTTACCACTAAACCACTACTGCTTAGACGAACTGAGAAAGACGATGATATATGTTTAAAATGTTGTTGTATTGACAAAATGAAAGACATTGCAAATAAACGTATGTTACTAAATTACTTCGCAGGTAGGATATGTCCCGCTCCAACGCTATACAATTTTGCATAGCTGCACGGCATGTAATGCATTCGATCAATAATCGAGGGCCCACGCATGCGTCCCGCGGGTCTGAAAGATGTGCCACATCACGCCTGTAATCCGCGAAGAGGTAGGCAGGGGCGTGAAGTGCACCTTCATTTCACCAGTCCCACGTAATAGGAAACGACCCTATTATCATTGCGGCAATCATCTAGTTTTTAAAATGAAATTTTGTATGAAGATAGACCATGAACTGGGTAAGGACATAGGCTACTTTTTACCATGGATCGCAGACGAACTCGCGACAATAGCTAGTATGTCATATATTCATCGTTTATCATTTATTGCCATAAATTGAGCACAAATTACATACATAACATAAGTACCTATAGTAAGTACGACCTACATTTCGCCAGTTAGGGTAATTATTGCATTATATTTGTATATCATTTATAAAAACTATGGCAAATGCTAAGACGTTGAGCTAATAAGCCATCGTTGCTCGATCTTAAAATATTGATGATTCATGAAATACACAAATTAACAACAACCTGTAGAATTGCTATTAACGTGTTCATATATTTTACCGATCGTTAGTTTAGATAATTATCGAATGCGCAGTTTCTATGTTTTTAACCAGTCGTTATTGATATTTTACTTAAATCCTGTATCTGACTACGTAGTTAGTGAACTATTTTAATATTATCAAACTCAAACTCAAAACATTTATTTCAAATAAATCAATCACGGGCACTTTCGAATTGTCAAAGAGTCCGTCAGTCAGAAAGATGAAGCTAGTTGCCCATTCCAAAGCGAAGTAGGTACCTATGGGGTAGAACGGCCAACACACACACGCCACGGACACATATTTGTATTTGTATAATAGTACGTAAAACAAATAAAGACACACTACTAGTAAACAGGAAATATTAACAATAAAGGTACCATACTGCTTATTAATAATGATCCATTAACTATAGAAGCCCAGCGAGCATCTCAGAGAAAAATACTTAAACTAATTCTTACCCAAAATCTCATTTCCGCGGTACCAAAACAATAACACGCGGCGAAAGAAAAAACTCAGAACCAAGGCTCTAAGATACTTTTTATTTAACATTGGGTACGTTCAGTCCGCTTGAAGGGCAAAACTAGACTGCGGGCGTAACTCATTCCCAGGTCATTTACGAGGTCTGAAGTCTATATTCCCCACTTATACTAATATCAACTTTACATTTATATGAATAAAGTACATTTCGGAATAGCCCAAGATGAAGTGATAAACTGCAACGGAAATTAAACTTTGTATTGAGGGGAATAAAGTTGGTGATCTGAAAGTTAATGTTGGTAGCTAGGTACATTGTAAAAGTAGTTGAGGTAGGGTATCCGATCAATAATTTTGTACTAAAATAGGTAGATGACCTGGTCCTGGCTATTGCGATGCAGTTTAATGCGTTTTAAATGCTTATGCCTTTGGGTATCAGTACTTTCTATATTTTGGAGCGTCTTCGACGTTAATTGTTTTAAAAGTTTTGATTAAGTGGCTGACAACAGCTAAAACGCTGCATAGAAAAGAAAGAGAAGCGCGGTGACACAAAGCTGGTAATTTATTGCAAAATATGAAGCGATTCTCTATTTACAGAATATCTATTGATTGAACTAAAAAATGAAAACACTATCACGTTAATATGTTGCATGAAGAACAATCTGAAAAAAACCAAAACGATTGCATGTATATGAGTATGGTTTTGAATCGTTAAAAGAAAATTTTTGAGGTATATTCGTGACTTTTTTCTATCGTACCATATTAGTTGTATTATTATTTAGAATATAATATTTTTAGACAGCTGATTGCATACACATTTGTAAGGAGTCGGTCAGTTAGTTATTAAGAAAGTTAGAGTCACAGAACAGATCTGTTCTGTGGTTAGAGTCACCGACTAGACTGGAACAAAATAAATTACACAAGGCTTTCGAAGCTTCTTATAAAATATGATTTTCAATTCGAATCTTTTGCACCTCCTTTTTCCGTGGCCAGAGTTTATGGGAACTAAATAATATTATGATGCTAATTACTAATTAGTCATACTGTTAATGACTAATCATTTTGCTAAAGTTGATCGTTTGAAAAGTTACAATTTACTCTATTCAATGACTAAACTTTTCAGGCAAATGTTTGCTCAAAAGCTACAAATCCGCGTAGCACCGCGTAGAGAATCTTGCTACGCGGTATGCTACGGCGTAGCACGTAGTCTGCTACGATCGCGCTACGACGACGTCTCGGTTGTAAAATTATTGTAAATTGTCAAATACTTATTTATCATCATCAACTACGTTGAGGTTGGCTTCCAATCTAACCGGATGTAACACAGTTACTGGGTAACACGATACACCTAAGACTGGATGTTTTCGGGCTTCTGTCTACCCGTGACGACTGATTACCGTTACCGGTAATTTGCTTGTCTGAAAATCAGTTCATGATATTATTACGCCTGTGTTCTCCAAAGAGGTAGGCAGAGGTATGTAGTACACCTAAATTTTGCCAGTTCTGCTTTACTCTCTTTTAATAGGTAAATGATTTTATGTATGTAAGTAGGTTTGTACAAACACTTTTACACGTCAATCATATTTTAAAAGCTAGATGAGGTCGGCGTTTCCTATCTGACTACTCTGAGAATAAAGGCCGAAAGAAACTCAGAGGTCACAGTCTCTTTTGAAGTCCAGACATAATCTTGGTCAGATCATGTGAATACCATGTAGATTGATGTCTGTAATGGTCTTTTGAGGAAAAACCACACAGATTGAGTGGATCTGTCCAGTCTGTTAATCGTTACACCAAGATATTTCTTATTGTCGGTTTTTGCTAAAGTAGTACAATGACATGCATTGTGAGCATACGTGCCGCACTTATGCGCATAATGTTTATGTTAGTAGTAGGCAGGTTAGTATTTCTCATAGTAAATAAAATGTGTTTGGTTCTCTGCATTTAGTGTTAGGAGATTTTCATATAGCCAATTAGACACTATATTAAAACCACGGAATAGAAAAAAACAGATTAAAAACGTTCAGGGCTTGTTTATACAGCTCATCTCGAGATTTGTCTGAAAACAATAGAGCTGTGTCATCTGCATTATGACACCATTATGGAGTGTTAAGCTGCACATGTCATTTATATATATACTAGGAATAAAGTAGGACCCAAAATACTTGTACCTTACCCTGCCTTGTGGTATTCCGTAATTACTATTTCGAAGATTTCGAAGCTCAGAACTGACGTACCTACTGACCAATTTTGACACATTGTTCGCGGCCACTAAGATAATCAGAAAGTAGTGAGAGCGTTGTTCTTCTTATTCCGAGTGTTTCAAGCTTGTCCAATAAATAAGGACAGGAAATTGTGTCACAGGCCTTGGCGAGGTCTAGGAAGATCCCAATGGAGTCCATGCCCTTATCCAAATAAGTTGTTATGTAATCCGTCATTTGATGTACTGCTTGATTAGTTGATTTTTTGAGCCTAAAGCCAAATTGTCTATCTGAAAGCAATTTGTTATCTTCTAGGTATTTCATTAATCTAATATTAATGATTTTCTCTAGGATCTTGGAGAGCCCCGTTAAAACTGAAATGGGTCTGTAGTTATTAACACATTTTTGTCACCAGATTAATATACAGGAGTAACCACTGCTTTTTTAAGCGACTTAGGGAATATACCACTAGTTAAGACTAACTGAATAATATGAGTTAGCGGCGGAGCAAGTAGGTATTTTAAATGTTTAAGTATGTTGTTTGATATATTGTCCCACCCAACCGCGCAAACGTTCTATAATCCAGAAATAATTGTTAGTACTTCATCGACATCCGTATCTAGTAAGACAAACGATTTGAGTGTGGGGAAAGTTTTAGGTTGGTTTTGAGGGAAAGAACTTCTAGATTGTATGGTCTTTTCTGCTAAAGATTTGCCTACGTTAGAAAAATATAAATTAACTTTATTTGTTGATTCGATTGGGTGGTTCTCTATTGTCAATAAGTCAAGTGGAGGTTCAGGTTGTTTTGTTTTAAATGTATTTGTTTTTATAAATTTCCAAATAAGTTTACTATTTTTGCCTGCTTTCTGCAGTTCTTTTCTATCAAATTCATTTTAATTTTTTTTCAGAATGTTGTGGCAGATGTTTCTTTATTTTTTATACGTAATAGAAAGAATTTCATTTTCAGGCTCACGTTTGGACTTTGTGAAGTTTGTCTCTATGCCTAATACATCGGACAAGTCCGGGTGTAATCCAAGGTTTAATACAGTTATACTTCCTTGGCGTTATTTTAGCGACTGTATGTTTTATTATTGCAGAGTGAAGTGAATTTATAAAATAATTAATAGAAATGTTTGCATTAGTAGAATTATAAACTGGGTCAAAATTAATATTACGTATGTCTTTTTCGAGGTGTGTTATGTTGACCTGTGATGTTGACTTTAGTATAGCTACGTAAATAATTTTTCCTAGGTAAAGAAACTTGTCATGTAAGTAAAACTGCTTGGTGATCAGTAAGCGAAGAGTTAGTAACAAATGTTTTGGTTGGGTTATTTGTAAGTATTTATAATTAAATGATCTAAGCATGACCCGCTTAGATGCGTGGGGTGGTAATGAGCTGGCAAGAGTCCGTGGAATTATAGTTATGTGCATGTATGTCCATTTTCCCGGAAGCAATGTTGATATTAAGTATTATTAGTATTATGTGTTTAAAAGTTGTAAGACTTTGCGACATTTTGAGAAAGAGGTCTGTATATAGCCATAACTACCGTATCTGACTTAATTTTAGGGAGTAAGCAATTACTAATTTGTAGCAAAGGTTCTTCTACAGTTGTACTTAAATTATTGTTAACAAATACAACCAAACCATCATTCTGGTTGATGTTTCTGTTGGTTTTATGCGAAACATATCCATCTAATGATGGTATAACAGCTGTTTGGTTTGATAACCAACATTCTGTTAGGACGATAATGTCGCAACTCATACCCAGGATCTGTAGCAATATTTCAATTCTTTCGATTTATGCTGCGAATATTCTGTGTGAGTAGGGTCAGCGGTTTCTCTCCCAAGGGAAAGAGGTGTTTACACTCATCAACATTACAATTACTTTATAGCTTCAAATATTATTTTATAGCAAAAATTTATAGCTTCAGACACAGAAAATTGATCTAGGTCACTAAGCAATTGCAGTCATGATAAATAAACAACTAACAAATATAGACAAACAAAAACTACTACTAGTGTGCTTAATAGGTAGGTACCGCTCTTAGGCGCCTTCATAATCTATGAAATGGATATAGTTGTCCTCGGCATATTTTCGTGCTGGACAAATTACATCACCAGTTTTATGATCAGTTTTTCTCTTAAAACGTTTGCATGTTGCACAGTTGGGTGGACTGGTTTTTGTGCTACATTCCTTAAAAAGAGTGGCCAGTCTCTCCGCAGTGATTGCACGTCCGGCTAGTTTCACGGCAGAACTTGGCTGCGTGACCGAACTGCTGGCAGTTAAAGCACCGAGTAACGATCGTGAAATCTCGAACTGGGCATGACGTCCAATTGATAAATATTCGTCCTTGATTCACTAGAATCTTCCTGATGCTAGCTGGCACTTATAGTATGTAATTGCAATTAGAGAGGTCTTTTTTTCCAGATTTATGGCTCAGCTTAATTGTTCTTCAAACGACTGACGAGTTGTATTGGTCATTTTATCTGAGAGGTTTTGTTCGTAGATGCAGTCAAAAATCTCCTTATCAGTCAGTGCTACCGGGACTCCAATACCTAACAGTGATTCTTGGGTGCCGTTTTGTTGGTTCTTCAACCTTAAGGCCCGAAGAAACAAGTTTTTCTAAGCTTCTGAGCTTTTGAATGTCCTCTTTGGAGTCGGTACTGATCAGAACACCTAAATTTTTTACTTTATTAAGGCCACGAACATGTAGTTTATGTTCCCCGGGCGAAATGATTTTCTGTACAAGAGATTTGGTATCGTCACTAGATTTTGGTCTTGTCGCTGGGATATATGGCAACTGAGCTTAAATTTGCTGGTCGCACAAAGTTATCCGAGCCTTTTTTGACCATATTATCGTATGAAAGGGGTTCTGAAGGGTATAGAAAAGAAAAGAAAGAAAAGAAAAGAAAATGCGTTTATTTGCGGTAAACATGACGCAAAAAATAACACAAACACAGAAAATATGAAAAGGTTGGGGGAAACATGCGTCACATCTACGCAAAACGGCTATCGCTCAGCATTATGCCGCGACCCTATACAAGACAGAGCCCCAGCGCTGGTTTTCAGCGACAGCCGGCGCTGACGTAGTGACGTCGTCCGGTGAGGCAAACAATAGTTAGGACGCTGTACCAGTACAGCGTACTTACGAACGTTGCACTTAAATAAAAATAATATAAATGTTAGGTATAGAATATACTAAACAGACAACATGTAAAAGGAAATATACATGCTACGAGAATATCATCCTCAATAACGTTTTACGCTTTATGGCAACATTTCAAAGCGTCTTATTTGACGTACACCCACGTACACCCAACATACATACACCAACCAAAGAAACGCTATGATGTAAGGAATTACAAAATGGCCAATGATGTAATGTGTTACTAATATTATGCAAAAGTTATGTGTCAGTGCTACAAGCGTTGGTGTGTGAATGTGAAAGATGAGATGAGATGGACCCAGTAAAAATACCAAAACCTTGGAAAGTGGAGGGTGGAGGGTGACCCGACATGCCAAACATTTCCTTAAAGAGAGCTTTGGAGCTCCAAAAACAGGAAGTTATGAGAAAATAATGTAAGTCAGAGTCATGAATAGAATTAGTACAACATAGAAAAACATAACTTAAATAAATAATACGATTGTTGGAATTAAATTTGAAATCTGATTATAAATGAATGAATAGAGAAATAATTATTTAGCATTATACATGAACAAGCAAAGATCAAAATGTATTTCAATAAATAGGCTGTCAACACAGAATTAATGTGGACAAGGGAAACGCCGCCAGTAGTCCCGGCAAACGGGACTGAATGCCATGCTGCAGCGCTGCTGGAGATCCAAAACCAAGCACCGCAGGCCATGACCCATGAGGTGAGCAAAGAATAAAAAATAATAGAATTAAAAACTCATTGTTCAGAGAGTTGTACATGCAACAATAACTTCCTAAGTTGAAATTTAAATGA
The DNA here is from genome assembly GCA_937001585.2 of Brachylomia viminalis. Taxonomy (NCBI): domain Eukaryota; kingdom Metazoa; phylum Arthropoda; class Insecta; order Lepidoptera; family Noctuidae; genus Brachylomia; species Brachylomia viminalis. The sequence continues at coordinate 20,727,783 of OW443317.2, forward strand.
CTGTTTTGTTTTTAGGCCTCGCATTGGCGGTGGAAGGTCGTTCCAGCAGCGCGTGGCCGCAAACCTGAAGCTACCTCTGAAAGCTGCGGTTTTATGTTGCTGCATGTTTAGCGGGCCAACAACAGAACGAAGACCATATTTGTAATGAGCTTGTCGCCAAGTGAGTTTTTCATATAAGTAGTGCGGCTTATGGGTTGTCACAATCCCGAACATTAAATTCGCCAAATGAAGTTTCCGCCTGGCAGCCATTTTTAGTGTCTTGAGTTGATTTATGTACGGTGTCACATGATGCCTGCGAGGGACAGAAACACAGAAACGAACACAGGCATTCTGGATTCGCTGAATTGACCTACCTGTCCTACCAAGCAGGCAGGGCCCATAGACAGTGTCACAGTAATTGAGCTTAGATAGGATCAGACTGTCAACCAGTTGTTTTCTAAGTGGTACGCTAAGAAAATTTCGTATACCATATAATACCTTAAGCCTATAAAAACAATTCCTGAATACGTTTTTTAAATGAGCCTCGAAACGCAGCTCTGGATCTAGGATTAGTCCCAGACTACATGCCTGTTCTACTCGCTCAATGATCTCACCCTTAATCAGAATCTCTGGTTTGGCAGACAGTATTGCAGCAACTTGTTTTTTTGTACCCAGCACCATGAACTTGGACTTCAGGGGGTTCAGAACTAAAGAGTTCTCTTCAGACCAGGTCACCACTCTATGCAGGTCCTCATTTAACTTTTGCACTGCCAACGCTGTATCATCCCCTTTAAAGGATATGTACAACTGGATATCATCAGCATACATGTGATATTTGCAGTTTACAAAGGATCCGGTAACATCAGCACTGTAGAGGATGTACAGCAAAGGCCCCAAAATCGATCCCTGAGGGACTCCCCTAGACACCTGGAGTGGAGGGGATGACACAGTCGATCCGTCTTCCCTGTGGATCTGCACGTACTGCGACCTGCCAGTCAAATAGCTATTAAACCAATCCACAGCATCACGGTCAAAGCCATAGTATGTTAGCTTAGACAGCAGTAGACTGGTATTAATAGCATCGAAAGCCCGTGAGAAATCCAGCAGGACCAGGATCGACCCCTCCCCTCTATCACGCGCCTCCAGGATATTGCCCACCACATCTGTCAGAGCCGTTGCAGTGCCTCTTCCCTTACGGAAACCTGACTGAAGTTCAGGGAGAATGTTGTTAGCCTCCAAGTATTCAATCATCTGTAGATACACTACACGCTCCAGAATCTTTGACAGGCAGGGCAGTATACTAATTGGCCTGAGATCTTTCAAATTGGCCGGATCACTAATTTTAGGGATAGGGCGAACAATTGCGCGTCGCCAGAGGCCAGGGAAAGTGCGCGATTCTATTGACCTGTTGATGATATCAGTGATGACTTGTAGGGTAGTTGGGAATGTGAGTGTTAACATTTCCAAACTGATACCATCAACACCCTGAGCGTTAGATCGTAGACTCTTGACTATCTTCAGAATTGTCTCCTGGTTGGTTGTAGTGAGCGAGAACTCGGCTGGACTGTGTCTGCGAGAATAGAAGCAGGACATTAGTGAGACATTATCATTACAGCTTCCTGGTACATCCAAAAAAGCCGCATTGATACTATCTGGATTGTCAAAGTTTCTTGGCAGTAGCCTTTCCTTATGATCTGGAAGCACATCTGACTTCAGATTACGCCACAGTAGTTTGGGGTCCTTACTTTGATCATTAATTTTTATCTTGAAATATGCTGCCTTTTCCCTCACCAGTGCGGCGGCGGCCTCATGCTTAAGATCCAGGTAGTACTGCTTATGATGCGGTTCTTTAGTTTTACGACATCTTTCCCTGGCTTCATCCCGCAGCTTGAACATCAGACGAATATTGTCAGTGATCCATGGAGTAGGCCGCTTATAGAACGTCTTTTTCTTCATAGGAGCATGAAGATCAAAAAGCTGGAGCATGCATGAATTAAAAATATGTACCATGGTATCGACATCACACATATCTCCTATAGTAGACCATGGCATCATGTTCAAATCATTAAGGAAGTGATCCGGCATAATATCTGAAAGAGAGCGAAACTCAACAACTCTAGGTTTAACCTTGGGTTTCTTAAAAACAGATTCACATGTAATGAAGGAGTGGTGGCCGAGCTCACTAATATGGTTCACCTCGACATTTCGCGTTGTAGCATCAGTGCATACGATGTCGATGAGCGAACTACTGTTACCTACGAAGTGTGTCGCTGATTGAACTAATTGAACAAGGTTCAAGTAATTAAAAAAGTCCATAAGCTGCTTTGATTTTGAGCTGTTTGCATCCAACAGATTAACATTCATACCGCGTATACCGCCGTTTACCCGAATTTTATTTGCCCTAATATCATTTGCCATAATAGTCAACAGCCATAATATCATACGACATAATACTCATTTGCCCTACTCTCATTTGCCATATTAGTCACGTGCCAGAATCATTGTTTCCCATAAAGTCACTTACCATAACATCATTTGTCATAATCATTGTAAGCCCTAATTATCACATGCCATAATTATGATATGCCATAACATAATTTGCCATCGACATCGGGTGTGTAACGGTTGTTTATATCAAGAGAAATTGGATGCAATTGGGACTTTAGGGCACCCCGACTCGGACAGGTTAGGTTAGAAGGGGATGGCGGGGTCGTGTGAGCGAGCGAAGCGAGCGAATAGACCCCGCCATCCCCTTCGTGGTTATTTTTTTATAAACCACACAGAAGTAGGAGCCCCGCGAAGCGGGGCTCCGTCGACCTAGCCCACCATCAACCATGCACAGAAAAAAAAAACCATGCACAGAATAAATAAGTTCATTTATTAATATTTGTCTAATACTTGTTATGCCATTTAAATATTATGCCATTTAAATATTATGTCTAATAATTATTATGGCACATAAAAATAAGGCAAACAATACTTATGGCATTCGTATCTTATGGTATCTAAAATTCGGGCAATTAAAAGTATGTCATATGTCTTTTAGGGCAAATGAAACATTCGGGCAAATGAAATCCGGGTAAATGAAATTCGGGAAAATGATGATTATGGCATATAATCTTCGGGCAAACAATAGACAACCGAGCTGAAGGGATTGAAATGCCTTCAACTACTTCTTTCAACTGTAGGAGAGAGTTCGCGATGTTCTGTTGTTGCTGTAAGTGCTGAATGGTACTATGGGCTTGAATAGTTTTTTGCTTTAAGGCTTGATATAAAACTGCCATCTGAGATGCGCCATTTAAGACACTACGACAAAGATTGGCTACACGAACCTTTTGTTCCGCGATCATTTTTCCCTCAGCGACTGAACTGCATACCTACTTCACTTAGGATTTTTTCTATGGACCCCATCCATTTCTTTATCTCCGGCGTAGAAATAACTACAGTTGGTAGCTCATTCTCCAAGGTAGGTGATGGATTTGGGTCTATAGGCTGCAAATCTTGAGTTGGTGTCGGAGGAGGACTTCGCGGTACTTTATGGCTAAACGGGCTACTTAGATCCTGTGTTAGACATATCTAACACAGAAAAACTATTTGTCTTTAAAAATACTTTAGCTCATTCTTACACAGAGTCAGTAACCTCCTCGCGACACACTTATATCACTGACGACGCAAATAATTCTAACAATTTTTATTTGTAATTAATTAATATTGTCATAATAAGCTAAGCAAGATACGTCCGATGAGTTCGAAACTGTAAGGAAACATGAAACCGACCCTAGGCCTACCACAGGCTACCCATTCGATAAACTTCTTCCTGGCCGCCCGGTAAGCCTCTTTGGCGTGTACATTCCAGCCTACTAAGCGCGACCCACTCCCACCAGCCCTCGTGCACCCTCGACCCGCCACTGAAAAACATGGGGTATATTCGGATACCCCTAGGAATGAGAAATCATTTTTTTTTATTGACGTCACTATTTGGACCACCTGTATACACAATTACACATAGATGAAATAAAATATTATTAGCATTATCTGCGTAGCCTTTACCAATAGTTAATCAAAAATAATACAGTAGTATGCTTATTATCTTTCAAAACGTTCTCAAAAGTAACTGAAGCAACTAGTCTTGTGTAGTTCGTGAACGATGAACGAATAGGAACCGTATCTTCGCACTGTACGCACGGCTACAGATCAAGCTATACCCTTCCAGTATAAGCTGATCTCGCACAGTGTAGGATTTCCTTACAATGAGAGGTCAGTGTAAACTGGAAATGTATAGCTTGATGTGTAGCCGCGTGTACTAGAAGAAACGTTTCCGAACGCTGACTTGTAATAGGACTAAAAAGCTCTTTTCGAACTAGTACATTTGTGAGCCGTGACTGATTTGACAGATACGATTAACGTTTTTAACCGTAGACAGAGAATCTCTGTCTACGTTTTTAACGTAAGTCGTTTAACGTACCCACCAATGACTAAAGAATAAGCCACCCACTTTACATAAATGCTTAATAGAGAAATTAAGAAAAAGTGAAATCATTATGATGCACGTTTGACTACACATAAACAAAACAAAGATGTTTGTAAACATAGAAAATTCGCAAGTTTGTTTTATTTCAAAAACTTATCTTCCAACGAACACACATCAATATAACTTCAAAGTGATAAAATATTTATTTTTCTATATTATTTATTAACAAGGAAAAAAGCCTTCTGGACTAAAATGTTGAATTTGCAAAATGTTGAATTCGCAAAAGCACGAATGCTGGCTGAGCCCGCTACGTCTAGACTACCGTGTATACGTAGACAGAGAATAGTTTTCTCTGTCTACGCGTGTATAGCAATTATAAATAGTCTATGGTGTATAACCTAAATCTAGACTTAAGACAATCAATAAGGGTAGTATCAGTCAGCGATTGCGAACCACACCATCTAGTAGCCATCCATATAACTCACAGATGTTTATTCTTACTTCACTTGCCCTCGTTGGCAAAGTGCATGTCAATTACGAAAGATGGCGCTAGTAGCCATTCTGTGAAGTTCACTTTCCTCTTTATACATCGCACACAATTTCAAAGTAACACGCCCGCCGGAACCGGGCATGCAAGGCGTTCGTCGCATGCGGGCGTCCCAATCCAGGTGGCACAAAAGTTAGCGATTTGATTATTTCCTCCTTTTTATCTATCGGAATACAAAAAAAATCACAGCGTTTTCAAACGCTGGACTGGAAAGGAACGGGCTTAAACATAAATGGCAAGTACATCTCACACCTAGGATTCGCCGATGATATTGTCCTAATGGCGAAATCACTGCAGGATCTTGATCGAATGCTAACTGACCTAGCTGTCGCCTCTAGACGTATCGGTTTTGGGATGAACATATTATACAAAACCTAGGTTGTGTATTATAACGACCCGGTTACCCCGAGATCGGTTGTCATTGACGGTGTCCCCCTTGAAGTTGTTCAGGAATGTGTTTACCTCGGGTAGATTATGCAGTTGGGTAGGAACAATTTTGAGAGGGAAGCCGATAGGAGGATTTAGCTGGGATGGGCAGCATTTGGTAAACTTCGTTAGGTCTTCTCGTCGTCCATACTACAGTGCCTAAAGACAATAGTCTTCAACGCGTGCGTCCTACCAGTTATGACTTACGGAGCCGAAACGTGGACACTCACAGTTAGACTGGTCCATAAGTTTAAAGCTGTTCAGCGAGCTGTGGAGAGAGCTATGCTTGGTCTCTCTGAAGGAAAAAAATCCGAAACGGGGATAACCCCGTTTCGGATTTACCGCCAGAGGACCAAGGTAACCGACAAATCCCAAAGACTAAGCATGCTAAAGTGGCAATGTGCTGGTCACATCCCTCGTAGAACCGACAATCGTTGGGGAAAATGAGTTTTAGAGTGGAGACCGCGATGAGGTAAACGTAGTGTGGGCCGCCCGCCGGCCAGGTCGAGTGACGACTTGCGAAAGGCGGCTGGCAGAGACTTGATGAGGAGAGCCGAAGATTGGGCTCAGTGGCGTTCACTAGGAGAGGCCAACATCCAGCAGTGGACGAATATAGGCTGATGATGATGCTAGAAGTAAGGGTTATGATTTAAACATCTCTGTGTAATACTCGAACAATATCACCGATAAAATAAAAAGAAATAGAGCACCCTACTAAAAGAAATGAAATCCCACCAACAACATTTAATGTAAAGTAGGCTGTCAAGGCTTACATGACGCTTTCACCGTTATAAAGATATCAGATCTGAGATACAGCCAAGCCCCTAACTCTTGGCCTAACTCTACAAACCTTACATCTTGGTCAAAATGTATGTATGGTTTGGCCGTTCCTTTCAGCTATCGCATGACACAACATTAAAGACCAGTGACTTCATTTCTTGGGGTGTCAGTGCGCGGCCGCAAAACGGCCAAACCTTACATTTTGACCAAGATGTAAGGTTTGTAGTGTGGCGGCATCTACATCGTCACATGCGAACTACCCAGCACACTTACGTCACGCAAAATTCTGCAACGCACAAGCAGAGTTTACTGCGCAACTAGCATATATACAACGTTCCGACATCAATCGTCGGGCAGTAGCCCAACAGACACATCACCCGTCTACTCGGAGGTTTCACTCTGTTCTATGGAGGATGAGTGAACCATACACCCTGTCCCTTACACCTCTATACTGGTGACCTCGAGTATGATATGAACGTCAGTGCAGCCTTCATGCACCTACTTCAGCTTTAGTTTAAAAGGTTTTTTTTTAAATTATGTATGGATTCGTTTAAGGTATTTTGAAAAGTAAAATTAGTTTAAACTACCCAAATAAATAACAATTGCATTCTGCATATCCTTCACCAACCATTAAAGATTTGTATATAAACTCGTAATTAAATCTTTGTATTATTCAGCCACTTCAATGCCAGTGCCTTTCACTGTTTTTCGAACCCGTTTTCAGTGGCAGGTTTCTTCAGAAGTTTATAGTACTTAAGGTTTTTAACCGACTTCAAGTAAAAGAGGAGGTTCTGACTCGACCTGCATGTTTTTTTTCTATAATTTGCTAAATGAAGTCTCTAAATTATACCACATTGATAGTAAGTCACCTTGGACGGCAACATTTTTTGATAACACGTCATTTTCCTATCGATAACTTGTGACAGTGACATTGCGAATTTGCTTGCGAAGCCGACCGGTGTTTTTCTGTCAGAGTGTCAGTGTCTGTCAGTGTCAGTCAGACAATCAGATTCAGTTCAGTGTCATTTATTCTCTCGATGAGTTGACTGCTTTCCAAATTCCAATCAAAGTGTATTTTTAAAATTAATTGTGTTGTTTATTACACATATTTAATTGTGAAAGGAAAGTTAGTGCAAAACAAACGTAATGAGTGACCCCGACAAGATAGATACGTTGAACCGAAAAAGAGGAATATCTGGGGTATTTTTTAAATTTTTATTTTAAACCTTTTTCTAGTAAGTTTTGTAAATATTGCTAAACTCATAAAATTTAAATTAACTATACCTTATAGCATTACTAATTATGCCACCTAATTGACCTAACCCACTACTTACTTTACCAAGTAATAAATATGGACATTTCTCCAATAATAGGAATATTGCTGTACCAAGCATTTTTTTTCGAATATTATAATAGATCTTATTATTGCTGAGTTTATTAAATTATTAACGATAATATACAATGTGGCGCTACAACGGTGACTTTAATTTAATACACGGGTAGGGCTAGTGCCCATTAACCATATAAATATTGATAGGTTAAAATAATACGTAAACTGAAAAAAAAAATTTTTCAAACAAACTAAATAATAAAAAAGTCATTAAAATTGGGATCACCCTTGCAAAAATTCATTCATGAAATTACTTACCTAGCTCGCTTACGTTAACTCGGAGCGGCAACGTGTCGGTTCGCGGGCTGGCAACCGCGCATCGCGTCTTGTACCTACTCGTGATCGGTCCGATTCTTTGACGGCATATTATCAAAGAAACCGAGCGGCGCAAGTGGTACAAACACTTATCACATCACCCTCTCTTGTTACTATTAGTAATAACTGTCATCACTAATCACTGCCATCACGATCATAAGTTTACACAAGCACTAATAGCACAAATAAATGCGTCCGTATCGCAAGAGGTGTAAACGTACCTACTAGATAAGAAAACGAAAACCAATCAAAGTGTCTTTATCGCAGTACCATGATCTAATTACTATCCTAATTACACAAAAAGAAATAAATAAAACAATAGCTAAGAGTCTTTTTCGCGACGTAATTATGCGCACTAGAGTAAATAAGTGCGTCAAGGACACGGGTTCGACTAGCACTAGAAAAGCAAAAAAAGAATTCGTGTTCGGTGCGGCGGGTGGGTGGAAGGGAGAGCGCGCGTCGCCTGCGCTGCTCGCCAACAAAGGAAATTTCCTTAAATTCGCCTACTCTATGCATTTGTTTCATCCTAATAGTATTGCTTATTCGTTTTAATTTCATTGATGCGAAGTTATGATCCGTGACCGAGGGAAATGACCGCTGCGCGACAGTTCTTTAAGTACAGGTTGCTCTAAGATGCTATTTCCTAAATTCTTTAATAAATCTGTAAATAATAACGTTTAATGGAAATAAAAAATTGTCATGAAACGAAAATGTGAAAACGTATATGTGTGTTAAATTAAGGTCACCATAGCAGCGCCACGCTGTATACATAACTTAAAATGGTTTCAGTCAGGCAAAGCTATTTCATTTCAACTATTATAAAAATAAAATCTTACACCAGCTGTTAAAATCTTAAACCTATTCTACAAAAACTGTATTATTAATGCCCACATTATATTCTAAACTCAATTTTTAGGTACTTATTTTTGTATGTAAGTTCTTACCTATTTACGATTCATATTTCATTTCGTAGTTGAAGTTGTATGTACTTAAGGAAACTTTGTAAAATATACTTACTTTAAAAAAAAAAATAAGTAAGTCCCAGTACAGTCTAAGTATTATGATAACCGATGTTTTCAATACACATAATATTATTATTTCTCATAAAAGCTTGAACTCAGGAGATATCAGTAAACAGAAAATTTATTGAACAGAATATTAATTATGCCCTAAATTCAGTTTAGTGCCTCATATAACTTTTTGTACAACAAAATATAGGATATAAAAATAATAATATAAATAGTATAAAGTCGCTCTTCGCGTCAGTCCGTGTGACTGCTTAGTTCTTTTAAACCATGCAATAAAGTTTTCACCATAATTAGGAGAATTTATTCGGGAAGTTTATGTGTGTGTTTATATACTGTATGCATATTCATTGGTTGAAGGACACTGAGCATGACACAATCAAAGTTTTATTATTATAACGTCTGAAGGCTTTTCGGGCCCCCAAAGTTTTTTAACTTAAAATAGTAGGTATAGAAATCTTGATGTCTTGTCAAGCCGTAAAAACTGTGTGTCGCTAGTTAGAAATAACAAAATCCATCAATTGACGTCTCTAATAAAATTTGCTGTTAAGTTAGTCTTCCTCATTTGAAAATATAGGTACTGTTTAATCTCAGGTATTATTTATTATCCAATAAATTTGCATGTTACAGGCGCCTTAATCAGTCAATAAACATGCTATTTCAGTTATAAAGTGGATATATCAGTTATACTGTCAAAACTTATCATTTTATTGCATTGATAAAGTAGTGTGAATTTTTCTTTATAGTGAAGTTCAAGCAAAGTCAAGTACCTAATGTTATGGATTAAAAAAAAACAAGAGGCCTTAGAAGGAAATACAGGGTTATTGGTAAAACACCATCAACCTCTTAAGGGGTCATTATACTCATCATTATGAACAACTTTTACTATGGGAACAAATAAGAAATCGCGAAATAAAAATCAGCTGTACCCTACATTTATGTTTGCAGAACTAGTCAAAATGTAGGGACCAGCAGATATATTTTTCGCGCGATATTTTAAAAACATAAGATTATAATAATAATAATAATAATCATTTATTTCGGACATAATTAAAAATCCATAATGAGTTAGTAACAGAAAAACTTATAACTATGTTAGTAACCTTAAAACAAAATAAATTATTGAAAAAAGTTTAATTCATAAACTTCCCCTCTGCACCGGGCCAGCAGGCATGCCTACGGGACCAGTGCGCCAGGAAAGGGCAGTCTGGTCTTTCAGCAATAACGCTTAGGATGCTGTTGGGAGTCCCACGTATCCTACGCATCAAGGAGGCCGCCCTTTTGCGCATGATAGCCTCAAAACTATCTATGCCTGCCTCAGCAAACATGCCCGACGCGCTACAGAACCGTGGAAGGCCCAGCAGCACCCGGAAGGCGTTATTATATTGAATACGAAGAGCGTTGTAGGCCTTCTGCGTATACTTGATCCATAGGCTGCAGGTGTAAAAAGTCTGGCAGTAGGCCTTAAACAGTGTAATTTTCACTTCTTTAGTACACCTAGCAAACCTGCGGGCCAACATATTACATCGAACCGACAACGCTCTTCTCTCTCTCTCTCCAAATCATCATCATCACTCAGATCCTCATTCAAAACGTGCCCAAGGTATTTAAATTGAGACACTCTCTTAAGTGGTTCCCCATTATGTTTTTTCTTTATAAATTTCATGTTTGGACAAGTTGATGATTCATTTTTATTATTTGAATGTGCCGAAAAGCCAACCTGGTCACAGATTCAATATTTTTACCGACTTCAAAAAAGGAGGAGGTTCTCAATTCGACGTTTTTTTTTTCTTATGTTTGTTACCATAGAACTGGGTGAACCGATTTTAATGATTCTTTTTTATTTGAAAGCTGTTGCTTCCCTTAGGGTCCCATTTAAATTTTATTGAAATCGGTCAAGCGGTTTTAAAAAAATCAACAATAAATGATTTATATAAAAAAAAAAACTGCTTTCAAACGGCCGTGTACGTGTAAGGCGATCGTTTTTGAATTGGTAGGTACGTACCATAACTAAAAAGTGAAAAATAACTTTAATTTCGGAAGTCTGTGTCTTTACATCTGTATTTTAGTTTTTTCCACCGATTTACGAAATTAAAGTTATTTTTCACTTTGTAAGTAGTTTTTTTTTTGGAAGTCAGGTTTTTTTTTGTTAAAAATTCTTTATTTTTTACTTTTTAGTTATTTAGTTTTTTTTCGTGTTCCATTTAAAGCCTAGTCATTGAAGTAATAGACCTTATTTTGCAGTAGGTAACAACGCGGTCCCTAGAAAAAAAGAATCCATTGGTCAAATAAACGCATCCAAAAGCAAGAGAACATGAGATTTGACTATAAATTACGTTCAAAAGGCCTTATTTTAAGTACCTATTACCAATACCTACCTAGGTATGTAATCTGACCTTCGCTAGTTTTAAAGATTGTAGGTAGATAAGTAATACTAACAAACTGACCGTATAATCTTATACAAAGTTTGAGATGATAACTACTTGCAGTGTCGAAACAAATTTTTTTTTACCAAACGGATAAAAGATATATGTATATTTATATATAACTATAATATATAGGTATGTATATATATATAGTATGTTATATTATATAGTATTATATTATAGTTTACTAGCTTAGTGTACATGACCATTTAGAATGCCTGTAAAAATATTTTAATAATTTAATATTTTTATCTAATAATTGCATGTGAGTTACAAGATTCTGTTTCCTACGGTTCGTTACTTAAAGCCGCTATTCCAACTTTCTAATATGCAAGTAACTTGCACGGTGGAAAATTAAAATCACGAAATTGTACCAAGTCACGCGACCTTTCAACTTGTCATGTGTCGGTTCAACTAATTGCATGTGAGTTACAAGATTCTGTTTCCTACGGTTCGTTACTTAAAGCCGCTATTCCAACTTTCTAATATGCAAGTAACTTGCACGGTGGAAAATTAAAATCACGAAATTGTACCAAGTCACGCGACCTTTCAACTTGTCATGTGTCGGTTCCACGATGCCGCTAGTTATACGATGGGACATAGGTCGTGCCTATTTGTCGCCTAGCGAACACGAAACTTGTAACTTTCAATTCTGCAAGTTACTTGCACGCTGGAAATTATGGATAAAGATGCAGTAGAGTTTCATACTTCTTGTGTGGTAAAAGTAAAAGTAGTAGGTAAAATTTCCCCTCCACTATCATACGAGTATCTGATTCTTCGAGATAGGTTACTAGGCTACGACTAACTCACATAAAGTTGATAAATAAGTTTATTGTTAAATTATTTCTGTTTATTTTTAAATAAAATTCTGACTACTGTTTGTTTTCCGTTACAAAAATAAAATAAAATAAATTAAATCTTGAATGAAAATACCAATTTAGTTAGTCATAAAAGATCAAGAATTCTACTTCCGCGATAGAAATCTGCAACGTCACTTGTTCAAACGAAAAATAGATTTGCGTGACGCATGGATTTAATCAAGCAATAAATTTTAAATAAATAATTAGTGCCTATTAAATTGTCACTTCCTAATCTGGAATTAGTTTGAAGAAAAACAAAGAATTTCGTTATTATTTACCTAACTTAGCTTTTATCAATTGTAAAAATCATTGGGCAGGCCATGTTTTACTAAAACTCAGTGAAATTTCGCCTGATTTTTAGTTTGAATGAAAAAAGAAAAAAAAACTGAGATTGTGTTAATCCGTAGGATTAGAGAAAGACTCGTGAAAAATGAATTTTACTGATAGGTACCTACTACCTACTTACTTTCAAGGAATTTTAGTAGCTACTTAAGTGATTGGTCTTTGGCCAGACAAGATCGAGAATTCGACATCATTGTAAAGGTGGCTGTTAAGATGTTGGAACTGACTTAGATAGCTATTTCGTGCCACAAAGCCAGAGTAGAACCTTAAAACAATGAGTTATAAAATTGTTCAATCCAAAACCAAATTACTCGATGAATCGTGCGACACAGATACACTCCTGCATCGCCAGTAAGAGGCTGCAAAATTGGGTCAGAGGGTGAAACAAAACAACCCTTTGAACGACCTCGACCTTGAAGGAGAGAACGTCCAGGGTCACAGGAGCAGAAAGGGGAACTTGAGGCATATATATTTTCGAATGCGTTCAAAGTCGCACCGTTACTAACGCCTATAAGTTTCACTTACTCGTACCTATGCCCAGTAATACTAATATCTTGTTCCATGCCCAGATGAATTGCATACTCAGGCTCACAACGGCTGATCATATTATATGATATATCCGCTGGTTTCATAACACATTTGTTATTTTTAAAACAATACAATATCGATTGTCTTCAAACAATAATCAAAGCATTATCTTCAGTAGTTGAATCACAGAATAACCTCGAAGCGTGAGGCAACGTTGGCGATAACTTTGAGGTGTGGGTCGTTGTTAGGTATTTACCTGTGTATACAGAAAACAGGTGTAATGGTAACTAATCTTCGGGTGTTTCGCAATAATTTTGATAACTAAATGATAAATGATTTTTATTTCTGTAAGTAGGTTTGTACAAACACTTTTACACGTCAATCATATTTTAAAAGCTAGATGAGGTCAGGGTTTCCTATCGAACTACTCTGAGAAGAAAGGCCGAAACAAACTCAGAGGTCACGGTCTCTTTTAAAGGCCAGACATAATCTTGGTCAGATCATGTGAAGACCATGTAGATTGATGTCTGAAATGGTCTTCTGAGGAAAGAACCACAAAGATTAAGCGGACCTGTCCAGTTAGTGCACACGCATTTGTCAGTAACCGTGCAGCTCAACTCAGAACTTAAGGAGCTCAACGATTCGACGAACAATACCAAAGAAAGGACATTTGGGTAGACCGCATAAGCTACGTAAACTGCCAGACCATGATTAAAACTGAAACAATGACCCACATAGTCCTCACATTCGCCATAATTAAAATAATAATATTATACTTCACAAAGTAAGTATTCGTGTCATTGTGTATATAAAAACTATCCAATGTCACATAGTATGTAAAAAAAAAACAAACCATATTCAGTATGCAAGAAATTGGAGCAATTCAATCCCAAGCCTTTTCGTTCTCAATATAATCCCTCACAGTATAAAAGGGGAACTATATTTTCTATCACCAAAATTTATATTTGTCATCAAGTTGTATCACCTAATAAATAGATCTATCGCCACGAAATATTTTCGTTCTCAGATAAACAAAAATTGTTCCCAGGTTGATATCTCAGGATTTTAGGTGATTTATTGTGGAACTGATTTTGCATTGTTTGGTGACTACATTTTGGTGACAGATCTACTATTTGGAGGACAAACCTTATTATTTAAGAAACACAAAACTAATTAAATTGGTAATAGCTTAAATGATACCCGAGACAAATTACCAGGAGAAACTGGATGCAATCTGGACTTTAGGGCACCCCGACTCGGGACAGGTTAGGTTAGAAGGGGATGGCGGGGTCGAGAGACCCCGCCATCCCCTTCGTGGTTATTTTTTTATAAACCACCCAGAAGTAGGAGCCCCGCGAAGCGGGGCTCCGTCGACCAAGCCCTACCGTCGACATATTATGTATATCAATCGATCCGTGGTGAATAAGAAAACTACTACTATTGGTGATCTCTTTAAATTAGTTTGCTTAAATACTTATTAGGACACACCTATTATAATACATACAAAAACATTTATTTGGTACTAGACCTTATATCTCAGGATTTTAGTTGATTTATTGTGGAACTGATTTTGCATTGTTTGGTGACTACATTTTGGTGACAGATCTACTATTTGGAGGACAAACCCTATTATTTAAGAAACACAAAACTAATTAAATTGGTAATAGCTTAAATGATACCCGTATAAAAGGCTCTCTGGCATAACTTACGTTTAATGAATGATTTGAATTTAGCTTAGATTAGCTTAGCTTTATTTGGCTTAGATCTTGAACGTGGCTGGGAAGTTTACTATAAAAGTGTATACATTGACATTTGAATGAGCCACCTATTTTCTTCACATTAGTCTCCTTAAATTTCTCTCTGAGAGTGTGTCTCGGCTCGGACTTAATTTATAAATTGATCGAACAGCTCTTTTCTGCAAAACAAAGATAATTTGAATGTCGGCGGCATTACCCCACAACATAATACTGTACGACATTAAACTATGGAAAT
This sequence comes from Brachylomia viminalis, assembly GCA_937001585.2. Taxonomy (NCBI): domain Eukaryota; kingdom Metazoa; phylum Arthropoda; class Insecta; order Lepidoptera; family Noctuidae; genus Brachylomia; species Brachylomia viminalis. The sequence goes on from OW443317.2 coordinate 20,742,864, forward strand.
AGCCAAAGTATACTAAACGGGCTGTCTCTATGTCAGTCAAATTACGAATTTTTTTAACAGCGTATGCTGCGAAGCTAAGCTTTTTTGACAATTTTATCTATGTATGTGGGCCCCACTGAAGCTTAGCATCCAAAGTTAAGCCCAAGAATACTCAATATACACTTAAGCACAAGAGAACTCTATGACTACACGATGCCATGGATTTGGCTCAGATTCTTGTACTTTTTAGGAGCCTGAAACTCCAAAATAAATATTTTTGGAATGCAGAACTGCTCTTATTATTTGGATAGTTCCAAAAAAACTGGCATATCAGCCAGGACAAAACTGCGGATATTTTTATAGCCTTTATTATTTCTACGCACCCAAGTAATAAGCCATTTATTTCCTAACAAAATACTTACATTGTTTTGAAAATATTACCGTGATGATGATAAATAAAACATTACATTCATGAAGTATGGACGAAATAGTCATGTGGCGCCGACCACTAATAAACTGGGATAAGAGCTGCAGAATGATGATGATTACATTCATACAATCACCTCACCTCTACTCCTTCTTTTCTTATTTCTGCAGCGCGTTTCCAATGCCAAATGATTTGTGTAAATTAAAACTCTCCTCATCATTCTCTCAGTTCAATCATTGAACGTGTCCTCTACTTTTGTGTTGTTATTGCATCCATGACTTAAAAGAATATTATTATAGCACTACCAATTCCTTCCCTTTTTTAACTGAAATTAATTCACCTATATCTAAGTGTACTAAACTCCTACATAATTATCTTCTACTCAACCACTACTCTATATTAACTATCTGCTATTACATTCCAGACCTATATTTATGACTACCGAGGAGTGCCGACCGGTGAATACGAGGACGACCGAGCGGAAAAGCCCTGGCAACGGGTTAACACTCACACATTACTAAATCATCCTTTTTACTTCACTTTTCATTTGCACAACTTGTTGATTCTATCTACTTCACTTTGCACAACTAGTTTGATCAATTGAATCCATTTCGCACAAGTTTCATTCAATTTACTTCACTTTGCATTCTTTCATTTCACTATGCACAAATGCACTGCTATTTCACTTATTGCACAAAGTAATATGAATAATTAGCTTTGTTTCTGTTATTTACTCACGCTGACATTATTCCAATTCATCACAAAGCATTTCATAACAATATTATACTCTGCTCTCACCGACATATTCACACAAGAATTTCTCATACAAATCTTCAGTAAAATGGCCTTTTGGTATGTATTATTTCAGAACAAACTATTCTTCATTTAATACCTTCAAGCTTGTGTAAAAAAAATTCATTCATAAAATAAGTGTCTTTCGATTTTCTACGAATTATCTTTTTAAGACTTTAATGCTTAGACGAAGTATTTAATCTTTGCAGGCTAAATAATAGGTACCTAATCTGTAATCGTTTGTTTTGACATAAGTATTCGACTTTACATTGTTTTAAACTGGATTTATCCATGTTACCAAGGGATTATTATTATTCTTTGTTTCTTGATAGATTATTATTTATATGTAATATTTTAGGTTTTCAAAGGACTGAGAAAGAATGGCAGTCAAATAAATGACCCCGTTAGATCTGTAAGTTATATATAAAATAAAAGCGTGTTTTTTTTTTTGGGAATTGTGACGTCTTTTCAAATTGACTTAAGTGTTTATGGAAAATTAATGGAATGGTCCATAATTATCGATTATGGTCGGTTTAATGTGTTGAAATGCTTCATATAAGTAAAAATGCGTATGAAAACGGCTTTCCATTCTGCAAGTAACTTGCAGGAAAGTGTGACGTCAAACCTATGTTTGTCCATCTTTTAGGTCATGTTAACTTGCATGCATATACATTTTCAACTACGCAAGCGACCTTTCTTGCGTACTTTTTACTTGCAGGATGACAAGTTTTGATTTTGAAGAAAAAAAATATTTCCAGAGCTTGCAACATTTTTCAAATTGTAGAACATTATTGCAGAGTGTAATTTGGGGGTAGTTTTTAAGACAAAACTCAAAGTAAAGAATTTATTTCAATTAAACTATTTACACGCACTTTTGAACTGTCAAATGTCGGTCAGTTAGTCAGAAAGTTGGAGCTACTTGCCCATTCCAAAACGTAGTCTATCTCTATGGAGAAGCACTGGCATGAAACTCTTTCACTCTTTTAAATCAAGATGTTACAAAATCCTTGGTACTTTATTCTTGTTGCTTGTTGCTACAATGTAAAAAAATAAAATGAAGAAACAATTCTAAATATAAGATTAAAAATAAGCCATGGCTGTTAGGAGATGACCAGTCTCCTCAACCGACGACGGCGCCCATTCACGAACATGACGCGTGGATCAACACCATCCAGCTCAAACATTTTGTAGGGACAGATTATGAAAGTAGGTGACCTAATTCATTTATAACATAATCTACAATTAGTGGTGTACCTGCAATCTGCTTAGTTTATCATCAAACCGACGGATAAAATCACAACATTGAAGAATGAGGCGATAAAAGTAGCTATTCCTCACATATCCAATAATCGTAAACACCTGCATAGTTTATTTAATAACTAATTTTCTACACTACACTGGCCTTGAAAATTTAGTACCTACCACACTTTGAAAATTGCAAATTGTCCTAAACTATAGAAGTCTGAGTTTTTAAATAAAATCATTTTAAGCAAATTTCATCAACTTTCTTTGAAAACGTTTTTTAACTTAAAAACAGATATAAACCAAAAAATTGGCAATTTTTACTTACTGGCATAAAACTCAAAGAACGTTTTAAGTATGTTTTACGCCTTATTTACATTTTAATAACTGGTATTGCCTCCTCGGGCTCCGATAACAGCTTCGAGCCGGTTTGGCATACTGAAGACGAGGTTTCGGGGGCGATGTTGGGGAATGTTCTCCCATTCTTTCATCAGGGCCTGTTTTAGGGCCCTGAGCGTGCTAGGAGGTGGTCTGCGGCTTCTGACCAGCCTCCCGAGCTCATCCCAGGTGTGCTCGATCGGGTTGAGATAAGGACTTCCTGATGGCCAATCCATCAAATTGATACCAACCTCCTGAATGTGGCCTGGCGTTATCAGGATAACGCCAGGCCACACATTGCTCGGGTCGTACAGCAGGCATCAGTATCGATCCATCACCCATATTTTACTAAATACGACTCTGCATACTAATTAAGGATCTCTTAAGCATAACTTTCCCCAGTCAGGGTGCCATTTTCTATGGCCACTAGCTCTGTGCGACCTTCTGTTGAGATGCCAGCCCATACGTGTACAGAGCCTCCGCCGTATTGGACTCTTTCTGTGAAGCAGGCTTGGTATGTATCACTCACCAGGTCGCCTGTACACTCTTCGTCTTCCATCGGAAGTGAATAGTGAGAATCGAGACTCACCAGTGAACAAAACTCTTGCCCATTCTTCTTCACTCTACTGTACGTGTTCACAGGCTTACCGCATTCTTCCTACTCGATTTTAGGACCACTTGGTGGCCTTGGGGGCTTCAGGTTTGCTTCAGCAAATCTTCTCATTGTACTGTCACTAATGTAGTTTCTTCAGGTCTGAAGAAGCTGTTGCTGAACTTCAACTGCATTAAGGTGGCGATTTCTCAACACAGTGGAAACAATATAGCGGTCTTCTCGGGTACTAATGGTCGGGTACTCCTCAGATGGTTTCCAGTTTCTTCGTAACTTCGCTTCACACTTCGATACACCCACCATTCTTGCAGTATGACGCATACTGATGCCTAGTTCCAGAAAAGCCATGATTCTTTCACATTCTTTAGGTGAAAGAGGCACGATACCTTGGCACAAAATTCATCACGAAAGAAATAAATGTGAAAACAGAAACAAAAAAGTTAAAAGTAAGAGCAATTATTTGAAAAGTTTTTTTTCAACTATTTATAAAAGAAGGTTATCGACTTTAACGATTTAAATAAAATAAAAAAAACTTATTGTAACCCTTTTAATTTAGAAAATATATCTTGTATACTTTAAAAGTTATTGCAATTTTAAGTGTGGTACTAAGTTTTGAAGGCCTGTGTGTATTTTTTTTTTTTTTATCGAATTCCTAAACAGTATTAAATTAATTCGTAGGCATTTAGGGCAAAGATCGATTAAAAAAGACAATCTTCACAAATAATTTTGTTTCTATTTCAAAAATCTAATGTTTAAAATATTAGTTTTTATCAAAAGACCCCGAGATTTCGTTGAGTATTTCGCCAAATCTTATGGTTTATCTTATCTTATCTATTAAAAACATTCTAGACGACAATTTCTATTGTTCTGTAATTTACTAAATGACTTATATTGTATAATAAAATAGTAGTTCTGCTTTTGCATGTGTTTTTTATTAAATGTTGTGTATGTTTTGTATGTCCCTGGTAAAAAGGTTGTTTTGGGAATACCTATTTAATTGTTGCTGTCCATGAAAAATCTTCTCAAATCTTTTGGGTTTAAACGTCCTTCTCTTAAGCCGGAATCACATTACGAAACTAGTTGCGCCAACTTACATAATCATTGATAGTAGAAACTAGAAACCATAGATATATGGAAAAAATTCTATGCGTGAAACTATCAATAAGTTTGAACTAAAAGAACGAATGATGATTGAATGAATTTTACTAGTTTCGTAATGTAAATCCGGCTTTAAGGTCCGGGTACACGCTCAATCTTATTAACTTGCACAAATTTTAACATGCACAAGCCAACATAAAAAAGGCAAAACTATATTGTTTGCGCATGAAATTCGCTGCGCTTAGCCGGGCTCTAAGTGAACCACGCTGTTTCAAGGGCTCCCCACTTTTCGCTTAGCCGCGAATACCACTCTCACTCCATGATGGCTCCTCCGGACATAAAACCTCGTTTCTCTTAAATCATCATCCCTACTTAATATTTTAGGTACCAAGTACACTTCTAATAGTAGTACTAGGAATCTACTTACTGTTGGCATACTTTACGCAACTGGTTGAAGATGACATGCCTGCCATTGTTCACGAAGCAGAGGTGGCTAGAGATGTAAGTGTATTTTTAAATTATATTAAACTTGAATTCACCATCTTAGATACTTAGTTCTCATTTTTTGAAACCACAAAACTCAATGACATATACCATACATACACGACAAAGTCCTAATCCCATTGCAACCATAATTTTCTTATTAAAATGGTCACTCTAAAATCAAACTCAATTGAAACCCACCCAACCCATGTCTGTAAAGTAATAAATGATTTGATTTGATTAAATATAACGTACCTAACGTAAATGCTTAAGTATTACCTATGTAAATTATCTATGATTTTGATGCGAAAAAAAACTGATAATCGCCGAAAATCTCAAAAAAACGTAGGCCGGGAAGTAGGAAGGAAGTAAGGCTATCTGCGACTTCCCCACCTTCCCCACTTTTGCCTGATACTAACTTCATTTGCGCGATTTAGGATCGTGTGGTGCCATCTAAAACTCATTGCTCGCTGTCTCTCTAAGTCGTTTCTATGTAGCAGTATAGATGTCGCTACATTCATACCGATTCAAAAATTTCTACTTAATAGACCGTAAATCGGTAAACGTAGGATAAGACACTTTAAGATAGATTGCGTGGAGATCTCACAGGGTTGATGGTAGCAGCTGAATGAGAGTAGAGTAACCGATGATCGCCTTAAATGGCGTGTGATTGGAAAGACCTATGACCTGTTGTAAGCTGATGAATCTACTTCAAAATTACCTTTATTACCTCTTAGAATTCGAACACATTCAGTGAAGAAGTAGCCCGGCGCTACCTGAACCGTATCATCGGTGTTGAGCCGCGCGTGTCTGGCACTAAGTACCATCTGGCGCAGACCAGCGACCTGAAGGCGATGCTGGATGATATAGCGGCTCAAGCTAATCAGGTGGTCAGAACTGACTGGCAGATTGCTTCGGGTAAGTTATATTGACTTATGGCTTGTTTCACTATCTTTAAATAAGTTTTATCCCACTAAAACATACATATAAAAAAGGTCCAAGTTCGATTTAAAGGAAGTAGGAGATAGTCGGCATCACCGATGAAAAAATTCGAATTTAAATGTTTATCAAGTTCTATGGAGGTGAAAGAAAGAGTACGAGTATTAACCTCAAATTCATCATTTCAGATAATTCAACCTTCCATTTCCTCTATCGACAAAAAAAAAAATTAAAAAGTGTTTTTTCATTTCATAATGTTTTTAAAGACACATTACCTCTGCCAAACTGCAATGCAGTTTATGTTTGTTCATTTATTTATTATTATTATTAATTACAACAGTAATTAATTAGTTAATTAATTGCGACACGGTTGGCGCAGTGGTTAAGCGATTGACTGCTGCACAGCGTGTCGCGGGTTCGATTCCCGCACGGAACAAGTATTTGTATGACCTGCAAGTAGTAGTTCCGGGTCTGGCTGTTTGTGTATGTGAGTTTAAGTGTTTGTAAACGCACCCACGATACAGGAGAAATTCCTAGTGTGGGGCAACGATTTTAAAAAAAAGAAAGAAAAAAAAAAGAAAGTTCATAACTGCGTACAGCGTTAGTATTAAATTAAATAAAAAATACTTAGAAAATTTTACTTACTTACTTACTTGTTTAGTTTTAGTTATGTATTCTAAGTTGATTTTTATTTATTTATTTATCCTCCTACTGGAATGCCATACAGCAATTACACCAACAGAGCAAAATATTATTCCATGTGCTGCTTTCCATCCACCCTGTGCGCGGTTGATATGGAACGGGTGGCGATGGATCACGCACGCTCACGCTTAATTTTGACACGCTGCTTTAGCGTTCTTCCAAAAACACTGCATTAAAAAAAAACTTAATTTGAATTACTACGGAAATGTTGACTACCCCTGAAATGTCACTTTGAAAATGACATTTCTTTGTTTACATTTTTCATCTCGAATTCGATTTCTGGGTTTAGACACTTCTCCATAGTTCTTTATCTCCATCCATATTGCGCACATTCTTTGCGATTTATTTGAGAATCAATGAAGTTTCAAAATAAATACATAAAATTAAATAAAACTGAAAATTTTGATTAGAACTGGAGCGGGAGACCATAAGCGTCCATTGAGTGGACACTCCAAAATGAACTTGGGATAATACATAACGCTGCCGCTGCCGCTGAAGCAAATAGTCAAGTTTTTTTTTTTTTTGTAGTGGTAACTTTTTACTCGACCCAATCTCATATACCACTACTTCCTAACTCGAAAACGACTAAAGCAGAGTTAATAAAGTTTATATGGGACCACAGAGCGGGCTTCCCCTACCAAATGGAAAATCATCACGTAAATTTGTTTTTAATGGAATTTTCATTTTTCATGCTAAACATTGAGTTTTTATTTTATTTTCTCAGATCCTGAGTACTAGATTAGTCATCTCCTTCAGCCTTTAAAAAAAAACATACTTTTCTAGTTAATAATGTATTTATAATATTACAGGTGACTACTTCCACAAATCAACAACATCGTTCTTCAATATGTATCAAAACGCGTCGAACATAGTCGCCTTGTTAGAAGGAGAAAGTGGATTCCATGCAAATGGCACGATAGGAAGCTCGATATTGGTGAACTGTCACTATGATTCTGTGCCTTTTGCGTTAGGTAAGAAAGTTCATTTTAATTTGGTCACTCAGTCAGTTTGACTTACTGCATTACGACTTTGTGCCTTGTGTAGTGGACTGAAAAGTTCATATTAGTTCAAAACAACTTATCTACTTACTATTGTAATTGATTATTCATAATATTACTATAAATTTCGACATTGGATATGAAATTATGTTATTTCTCATTTTGCAGGAGCATCAGACAACGCAGCATTCTGTGCAATAATGGCGGAAGCGTTAACAACACTATCTCGAAGCAAACAGAAGTTAAAACGAAACATAGTGTTCCTATTCAACGGAGCTGAGGAGAATGGCTTACAGGTAAAGAAAAACAGTAATTGACCAAAATCTAAATAAATTATTTCACATAAACCTACATGGGCGGGCACATTTGAAACGTCAGAAGCTAGTTGCATGGCTAGGTTTTCTGTCTTTTGAGCGGTATATCTAACGATTTTATAATCTATGTATGTTATGCTTATAAAACTTAGTTATTTATAATCTATGTATGTTATGCTTATAAAACTTAGTTATTTTAAAATGATCGTTTATTATATTAACTGATCATTATATCAAATAAAATTATAGATTCAGTTGTTATATCTAGTAAATATTAGAGATGGTGTAATTATATCATATATTACTTACCCATTAGAAACGAATTCTGCCTGGACGCGGACTTGGAATGAGGGACATGTAACAAGCTGGGTTTGCGAAACATTTTGCTGTGCGTCGAATCCAATATCTAATGTCCAATCATATTGCTAAAGGTTATTTTATTTTCATTTGTCATTCATTTGTCATGCGTTAATTTCGTGAACGGGCGCTGTCAGTTGGGACTGGTCATCTCTTAACCGTCACGGCTTATTTTAATTACTCTGGACACTCAACGTGTACGTCTTATTTACATCGTTCTCACATATAATTATATGTACCTATATTCAACATTAATGATGTAACTAATATTTATGTAACAATATAATTTAAAAGAGTGTCTATGGAGTTTCTTGCCCGTTCTTGTCGATATGTACCTACTACGCTTCGGAATGGGCAACTAGCTTCATATTTCTAACTGACCGACCACTTGACAATTCAAAAGTGCCTGTAAATGGTTTAATTGACATAAATGCTTTGAGTTTGAGTTTGAGAATTTGTACCTATTCATAATTGGTTACTGCTGAATCTCACATTTAGAAAGCAAAAGATATCTCGTAAAACGAAAAACCACACATTTAGAACTCCGCAATTATTTATTGATATAATCTACAACGTGTACGCTTTTATTTGTATTAGATAAAAGTTTATTACTCTCTACTACTATAATAAAACGTCAGGTAATAATTAGATAGTGAATATTATAAATCATTTGATATCGAGGTGCCATCGCGGCCTAGAAGCATAAAAAGCAGTACCTCTGGGTCTAGAAGCATAAAGGTTGCGCAAGAGTTTCTTATACAGCGTCAAATTAAATTAGCTAGCGAAACTCCGCAGACGTGCTGGGTATCGATATCTAAACGTGATTAAATAAAAAGATATTAATTTGATGTTTCTTTTCTGTAGTGTCGTCGACCGCTGTTAGTGTTAGTTATCTAAACAGGATAAAACATATTTTCTCAACTCATACTTCAAGTAACAATACACCAGCGGTCGTTGACTCCTAAAAACAAAGCATCGAATCTTTTAATTTTATTTTTGTCTAGATTTTGCCCGCGGCTTCGCTCGCGTTAATTTAGAATTTGACAATCAATTCGGGTTGTACTCTGATTGTTGATTGGCCGTTGCACTCATGGTCTCAGAACAGTACTTTTTTTCTGGATGAAAGGTGGGTATTTTTTCTGTATCCCTGACAAAATGTCATGATATCGGCTCAGCGGTTTAGGGCGTGAAAAGGTATCAAGCAAACAAACTTAGTTTCGCATGTATAATATTATATTTACGAGGATGAAAAGCGGTCTATCGACACTAGCCAAACTCACAAAATATATTATGTACCTAAATAAAAAAATTAACACTCTTTACAGCACACTACACGTGGCGCCATCTATTATCATAAAAACGTTATTGTTGTTTTCCTCGGGAACAGTACTTTTTCTCGGGATGAAATGTACCATATTTCCGTTTCTGTACAGCTGACAACGTATATGCAAAATTTCGGGATGATCGGTTCAGTGGTTTAGGCCGTGAAAGGCAAACAAACAAACTTACTTTCGCATTTATAATATTAGTTAGGTTTTAATTTAATTTGACCCTGTCTATGTATATTATGATTTAAGCCTATGTTCTGAAGCATAGATTGGATATATTTCTAGACGAAAAACTGTGGCCATTAGGCCTTTAGGCGCTTTGTCAACTTTGGGGAAAGGAAGAATGTGAAAACAGATTCAGAAAGTGTGGCTAATATAACTAAATATTTAAATGGACAAAGAAGAAACTAGATGTTCCAGTAAACTTATTAGTTATAATTGGAGTTAGAGACCAATGCCAGACTGCTGATGTGGTGGCACTACAGGAGACGTGGCTCCTGCCACACGAGTTACCTGTGCTGAGTACATATAATTTTTATTGATATATGTTTAGGTTAAGGCTTCTATGGGTCTATGCCACCCGAAATAAAGTTATTATTATTATTATAACGAAGCTGAGCACCAAGAAGTGAACTTTTGATGGTGAGCACTAAGGAAAGATTTTCGCAAATTCATCTCCTAAAAGTGTTGAATACTGGATGCAATTTTGTATGAAAGTGTGTGTTATTTTTGAAGTTAGTAACATTGAAGTTGGTACACACGGCTACACATCAAGCTATACATTTCCAGTTTACACTGACCTCTCATTATAAGGAAACCTATACAATGCGAGATCAGCTTATACTGGAAATGTATAGCTTGATCTGTAGCCGTGCGTACATATAGACTTCTGTTTATAAGTAAAAGTTACTTGTATCATCGTTTTTTGAAAACAAATCCGCTAAAGCCCTAAGCTTGTGTACACACACGTTTTTCTTGCCTGAAAAACTACGGGTTATTCGCCGTGTGTAGGCAAGATCTTCAGTGTTTATGGATCACTAAGGGAGCTTGTTGACAGACACGTTTTTTCTACGGCGCGGTTTATACGCCGCGCGCCGTACCGTAAATAAACCGTGCCGTGTACAAAGGGCCTAAGGCCTCTGGGTAGTTTCCGATGGGTAATCATAATCTTGTTTTTTTTCCTGCTTAAGAGGGCGAGGGCTATTACAATTTTTCTTGTATTTGAATGTTTGAAGAGTCTCACACTCACTCACTCATTTTGCTGCCACAAAATTAAAAAAAACTTTTTGCCCGAGAAAGTTTGATTATTTCTCTCGAGTGTTCTAAATAAATATTTTTTTTTCTTGTATTTGAGTGTGAGACTCTTCAAACACTCAAATATACAAGAAAAAGTGTGATAGCCCTCTTAAATTATTTCGTAAAATATAAAAAAAAAACATTTGTTGTTTGCAGGCAAGTCATGCGTTTCTACAACATCCTTGGGCGAAGGGCGCGTCCGTTGTCATCAACTTAGATGCCGCGGGTATGAACGGAAAACCTACCATATTTCAGGTAATTAAAGAGCTATAGAAAACATTTTTAATAAAAAAAAAAAAATATATATATATATATATATATACAGGGCGGCAGGGACATCGACGTGCACAGTTACCAAAAATTCATCACATGATTCTAGACCCCAAAGTAGAACGTTTACGTGGGTTATCAAAAAAATAAATTTCTGTTTCGTATAGAAAATTTGATTTAGAATCATGTAATGAATCTATGGTAACTGGTAGTGCGACGATGCATGTATACACGATCAATTTTACATCGTTCTGGAGCCGAAACACAGTAACTCCAGACGATTAATAGTTACTATTGGCATTGTTATAATTTTTTTAAGACATCTAATATAGAAGTTAGAAATGTATCACTTTTATTCTGTCATTCGAGTTAAATCTTAGTAGCCCTTCCACTATTTCATTCTTAACGCAACATTGTATGCGGTCCACTCGGTGATGACGTAAGCGCGGGACAGCTGTCGTTGGTTGAATAACCTGCTGCAAGTAGGTATTTTATTTCAGGTAGGTACGATTTAGGTTGGTGTAAGTTCATTTACCTCCGTTATCTCTCGTTTGTATTGGAACCTAATTGGACGCACGGCACGGTGTTTATCACTATCACATCTCCTCGTAAACGAGAGAAATTAATTGAAATTTCATTCACTACTCTCGCATCACGAAATCACTAGTAATCGTACGGTCTATTACCTCAACTAGACATGAGGAGTACGCTTGTGAGTTTTATTTAAGGCCTTGAATCGAGTGTCCACCAATCGAGCTAATAGGTACTTAATAAGCATACAGCTACCTACCACAATAAAATTATGATGAATAAAAATAATACTGCCGAAACAAATTCTTACAATGTTGCAAGGCGGCGGCAACAAACAAAGGCAGGCAATTCAAACAGAAAAATGAATCGTTTTATTTGTCAAATAGAGTTCATTATGAGTTGGTGGTGCCCTTTTCTATGAAAATATTGTACCGAATTAAGACCTTATTTTTATAAAGTTAACCGCTGAATTCGGTTGTGCATCAATTCTGTGGCTTCTCAGAATAATTTTAGTAAACTGCGTACCTACGTTACTTGTACCTAGTTTGGTGAAATTTCGATTTGTTACCGTTTACGGTTAAGAAATAAAGTCTGAATTCGCTTTTCGTATTTTTATTTGTGTACCTATTTTATCTATTGTATGTTAGCGGCGATCGGCGACCTCTGTGAACTAGGCACCTCAACGTACGCATAGATAAAATAGACATAGTACTACAGCCATATGTTTAGAGTATAAATAAGTTTAAATCCGCTTAAATAGTGGCGGTACGTCCAAATGGCAAGCAGGAATTTTAATGTAACAAAAAGTTTTTTTTTTTTAGTAGGTACATTAATACCGACTAGAAATTTGCTAGCAAGGATATTATTGAGGAACCTCCTGGTCCTCCCACGGTCAAAAAAGATTGTTTTGATGTAGGTAGGTACACAGTGAACAAGATGTCCACTACCCTATTTATAATGTACTCTGTGATGTCCACCTTTCACTGTGGTGTTCAGTCACCAGTCACGGTCATCAGTACCTACTTGCACTTTGTTGCTGTAGATACCTAAGTACCCGCGACAATAATAAATCGTTTGATTCCGCATTCATAACCATTGTTTGATTTAAATTGCGTTTATGTACATACCTATCAGTTAAATAACTCTAATTTTTCCTTCATAATTTCTACGGGCTTATGACCGTCGCGTCAGTAATAAGTAAGTACGAGTACATGTTTCGTATCTAAGTAGGTAAGTACTTACTTACTTGCAGGTACTCTTTTATTCACTTCACTTTTCACAATATTAAAAGCGTCCACTGTCGCACTTCTTAAGTCAAGAACAGACTGCGTTAATGTGCCAGAGAGATACATAATATTGGCTAACATTGAATCGCCTGGCCGCCATTATGGTACTACAACGTGGCCGCGTGGGTCGCGTTCGAAGTATTCCTGTATGTCTTCCTCCAACTCCGCCGAGTATGGTAGTCTACCGCGGCCCTGCGCGTGTGTGGGCGCTCGAAACTGTCCATGATCGAGGAGGCGCTGGGTTACAGCCAGGAAGGAAACTTGAGGGTCAGTGATTCCACGTGCGCGCAGTGAGTTCAAGTGTTCCAGCTGAGCATACAAACGTCTGGCCTCTTCTAAGTTATGGTTCGCCATGTCACATAAAAATCTACCATAGCCCAAAACTCCAATTTTTGGCGCGTAATTAGGTTGCGCGTGCGTGACCTAATACAACGAAACGCGAGACAATACTAGAAATGAATAAGAATAGGAATAGGAATGGCGGGGGCGCGCGGGCGGTCGGCTAGACTGTAAGGGGCCGGGGGCGTGGCTTGCGGATCATGCTGTCTCATCGATGAATGAATTTTTCAATGGGTGCCGTTCGCAAGTGTTGCAGTTCGTCGATACGTTTTACACACATATGCATTGATCGCAAGGAAGCGTTACTACGAGTTCTCACTATTACACAAAAAAAACAATAAATTAGATTTTTCGTGATTTTGTTTTATTGTAACTTATTGAAAATAATAGTCCCAATCGTTTTGAGTTCGATGATCGAGTATATGGCTTTCGGTTCCAGAACGACCTAAAATTGACCGTGTGTATGTATATGCCACCTTGTATAATTAATACTTTGTATAACAACGAGATTCCCGCTCCAAACGCGTTGGAAATCGTCCAGTTTCCGGGCGTATGATATTTTGAGCCATAAAATATTTCAAACGTTCTGAACGCTTTCAAAATCGCGCTTTTAGCCAACAACTTGTGATACGCGTAGTCCTACTACCTCCATACAAATACATTATACTTCATATTTTTTCTGCGTTTAGAAAGCAATTTGACCGAGGTGCAGATTTTTTTTAACTCTTATTGATTAAAAAACTTTCTTTTAAAAAAAACAACTGTCTTCCGAAAACAACAGTGAAAAATAACTTTAATTTCGGAAGTCAGTGTCTTTGGTTTTGTATTTTCGTTTTTTGCCACCAACTTCCGCAATTAAGTTATTTTTCACTTTGTAGTGTTGTTTTTGGTAGTTTTTTTTTGTAAATAAAATTTTTATTTTGACTTTTTCGTTGTGGTACCTACCCCAAACAAATTAGTATACCACTACTTGCGAAGTAAATAACAGTGACAGGATGTTATTACAACATCATCAACATACACTAAGTGGAAAAAATACGTATTATTGAAACTGACTCAAAAACCACTTGACAGAACATGACCAAATGTATATGGGACCACTCTGGAAATATTTATGCTTTCAAATAAAAAAAGAAATTTCTAAATCGGTTTATAATTAACGGGAGGTCTGATATAATATTTTTTTAATTAAATACTAACTACCGAGTTGAAAAGCTCCTCCTTTTTTGAAGTCGCTTAAAAATGCCGGAGATCCGGACGGGTCCGTTAAAAACAGACAAACAAATCACAATATGGAATAATATATAGAATATAATATATGAATAATATATATAATATAATATATAGAATAATATATATAATATAATATATGAGACAACATCCACACAAGGTCTTCAGGTCCCGAACTAGACAGAGCCTGTACTACGGTAACCTAATGACTGATATACATACTTATATACATATACACACCCAGACACAGGTCAAACAAACATTTGCACAATAATGCACACAAATATTTGACTTGTCCGGGGATCGAACCCGGGACCAGCGGCCCAGAAGGCAGGGTCGCTACCAACTGCGCCACAACCCGTCAGTCAAATATATATTCAATATATTTTGACAAAGCTATTATTTTATGGTTTTCCAGGTGACAGACCCACGAGTACTAAACGCATATCACCGCTCAGTAATGAAGCCGAACGCACAAGGAGTAGCCGAGTTCCTGTTCTCGTCCGGAATTATACCGTCTGATACCGACTTCAGGATATGGCGCGACTTCGGGAATATGAAAGGTGAGTTATTTTAGCAGTGGCTGTGCATTCTGAAAGTTAATTTAGTAATATTATTTTTTTAAACGTTGCTGCACTCTAGGAATTTCTCCTGTATTGTAGTGTATTTGTTGTATATTATTTGTATTGTTGTGTTGTTGTGTTTTGTTTATTTTTTGTATTAC
Organism: Brachylomia viminalis; assembly: GCA_937001585.2. NCBI lineage: Eukaryota > Metazoa > Arthropoda > Insecta > Lepidoptera > Noctuidae > Brachylomia > Brachylomia viminalis. The sequence goes on from OW443317.2 coordinate 20,758,187, forward strand.
TAATATTTTGTAATATTTAAATAAATATTATATATTATAAATTAACTTATAAAATATCGCTCTGTGTTGTATTAAAATCTACAATATTGAATATGAATTGCACTAATAACACTAGATTAAGTTTTGTAACAGTTTTAGGTGTAAAAAAGCATTTGGGAGGTATTTAAGTGTTTTAAGCCAAAAACTGTGTGTGTTTTTGTACTAGGCCATACCTGGGAACCTTCTGAAGATATTGAAGGTCAAAGAGTCTGTTATTGACGTTTTTTTTTTACGAAAAACTAGTTTTAAATGTTATACCATAACTGTAAATACTTCCCCGATGCCTGTACAATGGTACATGCATGTACTGTGTAATGGGCATGGTGCTTGACACGTTGCGCATTTACGCTAAACAGCGAATTTTCACACCAAAAACAAAAGTCCTAGCAATAATTTCTGCACAAAGTTTCTTAGTTTGATGTGCTGAATGCGTAGATGGCGGCTTCGTGACGGATCTTTTTACACCCTGTATACAGAGCTACAAGGATCATTTTAGTGTTTGAATGACTTTGGCAGGAGGGCGTTGTTGGTAAACATTTGTGAAATTGTATTAAAAAAAAAGATGTCAGTACCGATTTTGGCCATACGTCAAAAGGGCCTTGTTATATTATTATGTTATACCTACAAATGCCTTCCTTCCTATAATAATGACTGTTTTACGTCATTCTTTATAGGTGTAGACATAGCCTTCGTGAAATGGGCTCATGTGTACCACACACGTAACGACAAGCCGGATCTGTTAATGCCCGGAGTGTTGCAGGGCGCGGGCGACATGTTGCTCGCGTTGTTGGCTGAAACTGCTAATGTGGAGGATTTGGATGAGCAGGTAAAGACTTTTTATGTTTTGGTTGAGTGTGTTTTTGATTATGCACGACTAGTAATGAGCTCATCACACAAAGAGCCGAACTTATGAACTGTTCGAGCCAAAACTAGTCGGTAAAAGTTAAATATTTGTTCTCAAATCCAAAATTAGTAGTTATTAGTGGTATTAGTTTATGTATGTATGATAAGACACATTTAAAGTCTAGTGGTTGTCACTAGACGAGCATTACCAAAACTAACAAATATTTGGACATAAATAAATAAGTTACTTGAAAGCTAGTTATAGCTACATAACCAAATCAGATCAGAAATAATTGTATTAACTTAAATTTTGGAATAAATAAATCATAATAAGATTACAATTATGATTTTTTTTTTTCATATAATATTTCATACCATATCAATGAAATTTGATCCATTGTCCACAGATCGAGCCCGGAACAGCAGTATACTACGATTATCTGAATTTGTTCCTAGTGACGTACTCGTTCACCGCGTCCTACGTCATAGATGTGTTCATAGGGCTGCTGGGATTGGCTACCGTTGGGTACTACGTGTGGTTGGTTGGGGCTAGTAAGTGTTTATACAGGGTGGAGACGAGAATACGACAATAAATTAAACTGCGCATATCTAATGCCGTTCCCAGTCTGCATACAAAAATTCAATCAAATATGTCCAATAGTTTAGTCACTATAGCTACTCAAAGATAGGCACAACCCCTAGTCGGCCCATCATTACTATTTAGTTTGTTTGAATTTATTTTTATTTTTTATTTCGGTTTTTATTTAATATATTTGTTTCAGACACAAATGTATAGTCCATATTCATAAACAACGATAGCGTTAGTAACGGTTGTTAGTAGTACACAAAACATACAAATAAAAGGTGTTAGTAATTTGTTAGTAAACAAAACATTTTACACAATAATTAGGTACTAAGTCTACTTCCTATTTCTGTGCAAGTGTACACCTGCCCAGTACATTATTATGTATATATTGAAATGATTTATTATTGACATTATATGATTTATTAGGATTTATTTGTTGGTTCCAGAATGCCAGTATTTTCACTTTTTGTACTGTTATCTTCACATTGTATACAAATATTGGTTAGTTTAAATATTTGTGGGAAAATATATATTATTAACACCTTAAGTAATCGTGATATTAAAGCCAAGTTATACATTCCCAGTATAATTTGACCTCTCATTGTATAGAAAGCCTATACCAGGCGATGTCAGCTTATACTGGAAATTGATATGTCGCTGTGTATTCTAGACTGGCGAGATGATTTATATTAAAATGTTAAGAAAACTGGCTTTACTTCTTAATACGAGTGGCAAGCACGAATGCTAAACGTGAGGTTTGTGGTCCGATTCCCTAGTAGCGCAAACTTTAACCGTCTTATTACAAAACACGATCTAACTTTAGCCCCAACCTACACATTCGATTTAGTTTTTGTATTTGGAACTTTATGCCGACTTTAGTAAAGTTCTTAATACAAAATTGACAATCTAAGACCGGACTAAGTTGACAGGTTTGTAAAAGGAACTGTATTTCGATTTCAGTTAGGTTCTTATTTCAAAAACAGGCTCGATGGTTTAAACCATGTCAAAAGAAAAACCTTGTTTTGTAATAAGACCGTAAGTTTTTTGCTAGGATGGCTCCCTAGCAGCTTGGATTTACTCAATACTCAATACTTTATTGCATTCCACATGTAAACTTAGGTGGTAAACATAAAATTAGATCACATGGACCCTGTCGGGCACAGCAAAATAAGTGAGTTAGGAGAGAGGAAGCACTTTTAATTTATAATTATAAAATATTAGATAGGTACTTTCTAAGAAAAATTAACAGTATAAAATATAAGTAAATAGGTATTTATAAGGGAGATGATGAGATGATTTTAAATTTTCGTCTAGGTACTAAAATTATGACTTTATAAGTCTATCATTTAGATATTCATTAAGCGAATAGTAGCTTTTATTAATTAAAAATTGTCTAAGTTTTTTTAAAAATATGTGAATTTTTTCTTCTTTTTTTATTGATGCGGGTAGTTTGTTAAATACTTTGATGGACATTACGTAGGGACTTTTAGAGTGCATTTTTAGTCGAGAACTTGGTATGTTTAGCCTAGATCGGTGTCTAAGTAAATAGCGTGACTGAATGTCTTCACGTTTGGAGTCAAATTCTTGATTTGACCGATGGCATTAGGCTCGCCCCTTATTACATCAAGTTACAGCTATATAAACATAATGCAGCATTCCACTTGTAAGCGGGCAAGTCCTATATGCCTGGAGGCTTTTATTTAGGTATTAAGTTCTGTTTACGTTTTTATTATTTATTTCTGCTTGAGTATATTTTACAATGTTTTAGTTTGTAGGTATATTGGCGTGTGCTAGCTGACATAATATGGCAAATAGTTTTAATTTAATGTTTGGTGTTTCGTAATGTTAATGACTTACTACTGTATTGAATCCAGTTCCTCTAACTGAACAGACAGATGTCCTGCTGGGCAGTTTGTTGTACCACTTCTCCCCAGCTAAAACACTAGGAAGTGGTGAAGGGGGCGTTTTGGTGTACTGTCTTATGTAATTCTGATGTCCAAAAGTGCTGATTCTCAGCCTAATTTGAATAAATGACTATTGATTTTGATTAATTCGACTTAAACATAACTGGCGAATTTTGGACATAGCTACTATACACCTCTGCCTACCTCTTCAGATAACAGGAGTGATATGACATATGTAACTCTTATAAAAATCATGTTATTTTCAGGACGGTCAACAGTTCAGAACCTACTATTCACGGTGTTAGGTCGCTTGGCCGCTGTGCTGGTCGGCGTGATAGTGGTCGCGATATGCGTACTGATCATGGTCGCTTCCACTGTACAGATGAGGTCAGTGTTTATTTAGTAAACAGGTAAACAATAAAAAAGAAAAGTTTCTTCTGTCAATCAGAATGTTTTTTAAAGGGATTCTTAGATTTTTTTAATGCCATAGACTGGCAACTTAGAGAGTATAACACCGGAGATGGCATAAGCACAATACTCTGAACAAATGATAAGACAAAACAAAAAAAAACTGTTCGCCTGGAAAGAGAAGTCCGTACTTGCTATTGTTTTTTTTTTTCGATCTATATCTATACAGGGTTATTTGTAATTCTACGTATATCCGTCAGGAGCTGATAGGGGGGCCAAAATGCAACAAATTGAACCCCCCATATGTATGGTCGAAATACAATAGTTTTCGATATATTTGAATTTTAATGGTTTTTTGATATTTACCCAAAATTTGACATTGAAAAAAACTACATATGGAATGGGTACCATTAAAAAATGATATTGTAGCAGGCACTTCATTTAAGCTATGCACATAATTAAAAGTAATTAAAATGATGTCCGCAGGAGCTCTCGGTACCGTCCGAGACAATGGTGAAGTCGGAAGTGTGTGTGTCACGCACATAGTCACAGCGTGTTTTGTAAACTTGTTTACCACAAGTGTCGCTTCGTGAGATAAACCTACTGTACAATGTTATAGATTTGGTTCGTTAGCGAAACTACAAATAACGGAGAGATCGTTTAAATACCTCTAGGCCGTCACGAAAACACTATACAACGTGTAACATAATTAACGCAAGACCTCATACACCCCAAATTTTAATATAGTATTAAGTTAAATAATATAGCATAACATAATGACCAAAACAATTTTTTTTAAAGCTTACTATTAATATTAATAAAATCGTGTCCCTAGCATTACTTTATGCATTTAAAACTGAGTCGTATTGCCTTGAAATAACATTTAATTTTCTTTGGCTAAATCTGCGGTCAGTATTGCAAAATACATAATTATTAAAAAAAATACTTATATTAATAGTTACTGAAATCGATTCAGTAGTCAAATATGAGCAAACTAGTTTCAGAACTTGCGTTTATTCTATTACACCTTGTATACATCAACAAATATGGCCGTTATAAAACATGCGAGTGGGACGGTGGGTAATTAGCACTAGATTTCAAAAAAGATCACTGAGTTTCGTGTCAACTCGCTCACACATTTTATGACCGCGACCGCCACAAATATTGACGTTTAAAATAACGAGAATGTATGTTATGTTCTAGATACCTAACAGAACCGTGGCTAGTGGTTCCATTATATTGGATGCCGTACCTCCTAGCAGCCGTGGGGACCGCACAGGCTTTCGATGCGTGGACGCTGAAGAGGGTAAGATTTGTATTATACTGTAGCGGTATCTACATCGCCACATGCGAACTACGTCACACTGACGTCACGCATAATCCTGCATCGCGCAAGCAGAGTTTACCGTGCAACTAGCATAGATATAACGTCCCGACATCAATCGTCGGACAGTTGCCCACCAGACACGAAACCCGTCTGGTCGGAGGATCCTCCGTTTTCTATTATATGGAGGTGAACTTTACACTCGGTTCCTCATACCTCTATATACTGCAGTATTATTTAACTGGTACATTCTATGGTCTGTTCTAAAAGTATCTGATAAAAGTGTAAACAAAGCTTGTTCGGGTAAAATTTTTACGCAATCTCTCACTAAAGGGAATTACATCCATCTGTATTTAGAAGTTTTCAACTTTATAATAATTATCTCACCGCTTTTTCCAACAATTATTGTTTTAATAACAATACTACACATTGTCATCTACAGATACGATTTCTAATCCATTTGTTTACATTTTTTATAGTTGAATAGGCTTATGTTACAGGGCGACGTTATCGTTCAGCGATAAAGCCCTTAAAACAAAGAAAGAAAAATACTTATGCGCGCTTATCGTAAAGTATTCTTAGTACAAACACTTTCGTGAAACTCGCTAACATACTTACATAAAAAAGTCAAGTTACTTAATTTAGATGTCGATACTTGTTAAATAAGACAATACAATCGCATGGCATTATTACAATGTTGTACGATATAGGTAAGCCGCGAGCTCGATGAAAGAAAGAAAAGAAAGAAAGAAAGAAAAAATGTTTATTCTGCACAAACAAATGAGAGAGATTGATTGATTTGTTGATGAGATTTCTCATCAACAAAAATTACAACGTTCCATACAAACTTTCACGCCCTATTTAACCACAGATAACCACGGACAAGTGTGAGTACTATGTACTATCGGGCTACCATTTACCGGGTAATGTCTTTCATTGACTTGAATGTGCCCTGGCGGCTGATAGATGTCATGCTCACTCAAATGTCTCGCTGACGGTGACGCGTGTGTTGGATCATTTAGCTCCCTTCAAAATGGTTGAGCTGAATGGTGCTGATCCATGCGTCATGTTCGTGAACGGGCGCCGTCAGTTGGGACTGGTCATCTGTTAGCCACCACGGCTTATTTTAATTATTTTATTATGGATTGTTTTGTTTGAATTTATATTAGCTGTACACTGGACACTCAATGTGTACGTCTTATTTACATCGTTCTCACATATAATTATACCTATATACAAGATTATTGATGTAACTAATATCTAAGTAACAATATAATTTAAAAGAGAGTCCATGGAGTTTCTTGCCCGTTCTTCTCCATAGGTACCTACTACGCTTTGGAATGGGCAACTAGCTTCATATTTTTGCCTGACCGACCACTCGACAGTTCAAAGGTGCCCGTAAATGGTTTAATTGAAATAAATGCTTTTCGTTTGAGTTGATACATATTATCCAAAAACGGCTTAGGATGTGCGTTATGTCAGTGAGTTAATGAATTTAAGATTTTATGAAGTAAAATACTAGTTCTCTAGATGTATGAGCTAGTTTAATGTCCAACCTCAAGATAATGTATGTATCATTACTTTAGCCATGTTTCATACTTATTATTCTTTCGTTGTCCACAGAACGGTCTCAGCCGCTCCCTCCGCTGCCTACAAGCGATGTCAGCGACCCGTTTACTAATGTCGCTCATATTACTATTACTAGCGTGTATACCATCGCTCACTACGCTCAGATACTTGTTCAGCGCGCCGCTGTTTATTATGAGCATCACGTCTTTGATATCGCTCACTGTCGTCAGATATGTAGCTTTGAAAGGTAAGATAGTAACATAAAATGTCGCTCTAACTGTTATCTCTAGCGTGTATACCGTCGCTCACTTTGCTCAGATACCAGCCAGTCGATTCTGAACAATCTCACCGTCAAAACATAGGGTGAAGTGAGCGATCTTTCCACATGATGCTAGGGATTGACACAATTGACAGCTCACTTCACCTAAGTTTTCAAGGTGAGATTGTTACAGAATAGCTCGGCTGTTCTGCGCGCCTCTATTTATAATGAACATCACGTCTTTGATATCGCTCACTGTTGTCAGATATGTAGCTTTAAGAGGTAAGATATTGACATAAATTGTCGCTCATACTGCTATCACTAGCCCCGACTCGATATCTCGCACTCTCCAAACCGCAGTCAACAAGCTTGGCGCATGGTTCAAAGTGGAGAATCGAAGTTAACCCCGACAAGAGTCAAGCAGTTCTCTTCTTGAAACCGCGTGTCAAACGCAGACATGACGACGCCCGCCCGATCAAGATGTTTAGCAAGCCGATCCCTTAGGAGAAGCATGCCAAATATCTGGGTGTGACTTTGGACAGACGTCTCTCCTTCGCAGAGCACATAAAGGTGGTTCGTTCGCGAGCCGCCTTTGCTCTGGGTAGACTACATTCCGTCTTAAATGCACGCAGTAAATTGTCACTCAGGTGCAAACTGCGCATTTATACGACATGCATCCGACCTATTATAACATACGCCTGTGCTGTTTTCGCACAGGCCCACCCCCGGCACGTCCACAGGATGCAGACCCTACAGAACCGTTTTCTACGTAAAATCACGGGATCCCCCTGGTTCGTTCGTAACATCAACCTACATTTAGATATAAAAATCCCCACCATCCAACAATTCATAAAACGCGCTTGCAAGCGTTTCTTCGATACCGCTGGCAGCCATCGCAACCCTCTGGTTGTGAAGGCCGCCAGTTATGTCCCCTCTAGAATCAGTAAAATCCGCCGTCCAAGGCACGCACTGACCGACCCCGACGACCCCACCACCCTCCTCCAGGAAAGCAGTAGGGCCACCAGTACAGTATACAAACACAGACACAAAACGAAGTTCCGACCTCGCCGCCGAGGTCCTTCGCGTCCGCGTTCCTCCCCGATAAATTCCTCTTCCCCTCCCTTGATCGGATCCACAGAGCCAGCTGGTGGCGTAGCTGAGCCAGTAGTTTTAAACCCCCATAATAATAATGAATCCATTCAGATCCAACTTGCTGTCCCTCCTCAGCGGCGCCCTAAGCCGAGGTTCGTACCCCACAGGGGGTGCCCTTAGGTGATAGTCGCTTAGTTTATTATGCCCCTGGCTGGAGGCTTTGAGTTAGCTCGAAGGCACCACAGGATTGACCGGTTAAGCAGTCACGGCATCTCAAGGCCAACTGCGAGATGCGATACACAAAAAAAAAAACAAAAAAAAAAACTATCACTAGCGTATATACCGTCGCTCACTCCATTCAGATACCCGTTCAGCGCACCTCTGTTAGTAATGAGCATCACGGCTGTAATATAGCTCAGTGTCGTCAGATACGTCACTTTGAAAGGTTAGATAGCTAACCAAATGTTTACGTTGGTTTTATTAAAATGCTGTACCTTCCTCAAATATGAAACGTGGATGTACTTAGGTAACTGACTTATAATTTATGATAATTCTTTATTAATGCTCATATACAGGGTGGCATCGAACTACTGTAACCATGAATTCAGCACATGATTCTCGACCACCTAGCGTAGAAATGTTTCGTCGGTTATCAAAAAATAATCTGCTGTTTCATATCATAGACAAGTGCAATAAATACCTACGCGGTCAAAATGTATGAAACAGCTATTCTATTTTTTTTTTTTAATTATTGGCTGTGTATTTCAACGGGGGGGTTTCGGAATCATGTACTGAATCTATGGTAACATGATGCGCGTTGATCTCCCTGCCAACTTGTATTATGTTAAACTTATTGATTTCGGTTGCAAAATGCTAGATTACGTTGAAGAAAAGAACGGCGTCATTTATTTTTTTCTAAAAAGAGATTTGCTTAAAAAAACCCTATCTTAACACTTTGAGGGACACTTAACGCCCTTATGCGTAAGAACGATAATGGTAGAAGTTTTTCTATTGGGTCTCGTTCAGTGCCCTTTAACCGATTAACAGACTTGACTTACTTGTGACTGTAGCGGTATCTACCATCGCCACATGCGAACTACGCATCACATTGACGTCACGAAAATCCTGCATCACGCAAGCAGAGTTTACCGCGCAACTAGCATATATACAACGTCCCAACAACAATCGTCGGGCAGTTGCCCACCAGACACGACACCCGTCTGGTCGGAGGATCCTCCCTTTTCTATAGAGGTATGAGTGAACTTTACACCCTGTTCCTCATACCTTCTATATGACTAAACCACTTGTTCATTTATGTAGGTGGTAGGTGCCTTCGTACCTGGCGTTCATCTGCAGCGACAATGCTACGTCAACGTCTTCACTGGCGTTTACGTTCAGTGCGAAGACTTTCTTACAATAACAATACTCATATTATTTATTTTTCTCCTTCCAGGCTGGCAACACCTCCTCCTAGAGATCTCCCTCTCTCTCCCGTCAGTAATGTTCATGTTCTCCCTCGCACTCCGCGTTGACGCACAAATATTACCCATTATGAGTCGCTCTTCCGGTGACATGCCCGACTTAACTGTGGCGATACTCAATGCGGGGTTGGCTGTCATAGTGTCGAGTACTATTGTGAGTATATCATCATCTTTTTTTTTATATAAAATGAGGAACATCAAACGAAAGACCTCTCCATACCTCGGAAAGCACGTTAAGTTTAGTTACGAGTAGTCATTTGTTACGGGTCGTGTAAAGTCTGACAACCGGTCTTAGATTTTTAAGTATCTAAGACATTATTTAGTATCGTGTTCCTGTCTAACCGGATGAAGCTGATGATGATATGATACATGGACCGACTGGTTATCTGACCTCCACAACCCAGTTACTGTATAACACGATACCACACTGGTTGCCAGACCTGCGGGTCGACTAGTCAATAATCTACAAACGATAGACCGCCGGGACCAACGGCTTGACAAAATTCTTAATGAGGGAAAAAATCTAATGAATGGTCACCCATTCACGGCTCGACTGCGACACGCATAGCTTAACCTTGATTGGTTTAGAAAAAAAAGGACTTTTTATGACAAAAAAATGGTTGTATTGCGAGGATGTCACGCATATTTTCCCCCAACTTGTTCTTTTGTGTGATTGCGTTCTTTCTTTGCGTCGTGTTTTCTTTCTTTTTTTTTTTCACATCCAACAATAGTTTTGCTGATAAGAGTCACAGTCTCAATTAATGTGGACAACCAAAGGAAATGGCTTTTCAACATTTTCTTACATCAACCAGTCTTTCACTTCATAGGTACATTAAGGGGGATGCGTTAGGGTAGTCCGCGGAATTCAAATTTTCTTACCTTTTTTGCAATTCGCAAGTCAGAGTCATCAGGTTGTATGTTGATTAAAATATGACTCGTGGCCGCAAAATTGGTTCGCCGTTTCGGAGATTAGCCGGAACAAACAGACAAACGGTAAAAATTTCAACAAAAAAATATATGTTCCGTATATACTTTCATATGCATTGAGTAAAAAGCTGTTATTTTACATTACAAACGGACACTATATATTATATTATATAACATATAAATATAATATATCAATGTTATTTATTTGTACAGATATAGATTTTACATTGTTAGTTCTATTTTTTATTATAGTTTTGTATTAGATACTCGTATTTTATCAAATTCTCATTATCCATTCATATTTGTACACCAGACACCTGGTAGAGTATGACGGAAACCGTACAATGTATATTACATTTGTCAACGTACTCTGTACTCACCCATATTCATGAACAAATTATTATTATATACAACGTGTAACATAATTAACGCAAGACCTCATACACCCCAATTAGAGTATTGAGTTAAAAGCATTATACAATGACCGAAACAATTATTTTTGTTTAAGCTAACTTATTATTATTAGGAAAATCGTGTTATCCTAGCATTTAAAATTGAGTCTTATTGCCTTGAAATAAGATTTAATTTTCTTTGGCTGAATCGACCAAAATCGAAAATCGAAATTAAAAATAAAATCGAAATGCAAAATACATAATTTTTGAAAAAAATACCTATTATAATAGTTACTGAAATCGATTCAGTAGTCAAATATGAGCAAACTACTTTCAGGACTTGCGTGTATGCTGTTACACCTTGTATATTTAAAAAAAACATACTCCTGTGGGAACCTGGGCTGGCGAACCTTGATACAGGTTACCATGTAACCTAGCTAGGACGCCAGATTCAATTCTGTTAATTGCAACTCTCTTCCCTTTTCTAAGTTCCCTTCAAAATGGTTGAGCTGAATGGTGCTGATGCATACGTCATGTTCGTGAACGGGCGCCGTCAGTAGGCACTGGTCATTTCTTAGCTGCCACGGCTTATTTTTAATTCCATAATTGTTTTTATATTTTATTACGGACGCTTTTAACGTGCACGTCTTTCTACGTCGTTCTCACGTGTATAATTACAACATGAATGATGTAACCACTTTTTTGTATCAATATTTTGATTTAAAAGAGTGTCCATAGAGTTTCTTGCCCGTTCTTATCCATAGGTAGGTACCTACTACGCTTTGGAATGGGCAACTAGCTTCATCTTTCTGACTGACCGACCACTTGGCAATTTAAAAGTGCCGGTAATTGGTTTATTTGAAATAAATGCTTTGAGTTTGAGTTTCTTTACGACTTATTCCTAAACTGTATACTTACTTATATTTATTGTAACAGAGTGTACCACACTTTTTCAAAATAAATAAATTATATAAGTATTTTATAAATTATATATTATACTATTTTGTTGCAGTCGGGCATGGAACTGCTATTCTCTCGGAAACGCCTCTGGATGGTGCTATCATTCTTCGGAGCCATCTGTGCCGTGCTCATGTTTATACCCTTCAACCCGTATGACGAAGAAGGAATCTCACTGCAGAGGCATTATTGGTTTGTGAGTATTTTTTTATATTTCACTGGCTTCTGTCTGCCACTTCGTGCGCGTGAATTTGTTCCCCCGACGATGCGATGCGATGCGACGATGTGGCAGTCGCATCGCATCGTCTGCCCGCGTTATTACTTAGTTTTCGCTTAGCGGTCTTTCTGACGTTTTTGCTCGGCTCCTTAGGGTCCTAACGTGATGTTAAATAGCCTATATAGTCTTCATCAAGAATAATTTTTCAAATCCGACTGTTGGTTGCAGATATTTGCGTGCTCAAACAAACAAAAAAACTAACTCTTAGCTTTATTGGTGTAGATTGTTACTTTAGTATTTAGGGGTCGATGACTTTGGGCTTAAATTCAAATTCATTTATTTGCCAGAATGTAGGTTTACTTTGTATGATCTTCTAACATTCTTCTACCATTAATTAAGGTGTCCAAATAATTAATTTTATCTTGCTCAATGTTAACTTTTTAACAGAATTTAAAAAAATATTGCAACAACAAAGAGCTCCTGCATTACGATTTTTAAGGAACAAATTAATTATTAACAGAATGACCAGAAAAAGCAACTGGAGGAGAGGCCTTTTTCCAACTCCGGGACAAAGTCCGTGGTGGTAGCGGGGAGGGCGGTGCGGTACACTTGCACCTCACTGGCATCAAAATAAAATATAGATGTTAACAATTAAGGAACTAAAAAAATATCCGAATACGCCTAATACAATAATGAAGAACTTAACATATTCGTTGCGAGATCATAAAATGGTCGCGCAATCTCTCAATTCTAAAGCTTTTGTGCATTAGTCGACAAAGTACCGAACTCCTATATTCGAAAGTCCAATTTATATCTGTCTGATCTTACATCGAGCTTGCTTCGTTTTCTCTTGCATCCTACTCTATCTTAATTTGTAAGTTTCTTTGCATAAATCGCCACTGTTAGTCCTCTTTCTGTATGAATGGATGAAATAAAACCTGTCCCATTCAAGCCGAGTTGTAAAAATTACACTAGGTAGATTTTTGCCATGTGGCTGGTCGCTTACCAAGTCGCCTCACAAGCCGAACCGCCACCCCTATTTACACAGGTCGATAAAAGTCGCAAGTGACTATTTAATTTTCCATCAAAATGTCGACCTTCATGCGGCGGGCGATTTCCTGCGACCGCATTTTCACGGTCATCGCCACATGCGACCTGTCGTCGCACGACAAAAGTCGAAACCTACTTTACTTGGGAACTTACGATTATAGTCACCTGCAGTCTAGCCGAATGGCCATTTGGTTAGACAGTCACCTGTGTAAAGCCCACATTACAAGCGTGAGGCACGCGGCTGCCACTGTGTTCTTGTTTTAATACTACACATAACCCCTTGTCTGTCATTTACTTCGATTATTATGTACTAGCTTTTTACCGCGGCTTAGCCCACAAAGAAGTAAACATAGTCTCTAAATGACTGTAAGTTTCATAAAAAAATCGTTTAGTAGTTTTTGCGTGAAAGATTAACAAACATCCTCTTAAACTTTCGAGTTTGTAATAGTAAAGTAAAGCCAACGAGACGAGATAAAATACGTAAAAACCCTGACCTTTACCTACTGAGTTACATTACGATAGCGAGTGAATATTATCTCTGTCCTTATCTCTCGCACGCAATAATGTCGGCGGTTGGTCGACGACGGCTGACGTTGTAATTCGTGGTACAGGAAATTGGTCGGTACAGCAGTTATCAAGATTTGGTTCGCACTTTTTCTGAACAAGTTCATTACTGTTTGAATTGCGTTCGAAGAGATACGATTTTTTCGTTTGCGTTAAAATCTTTAGGTTTTTGTTATTGATTTTTACTGTTACTGTGAGTGGTTGTAATTACGGAATCAGAGCCTGGCAGCTCTAGACAACCTGTGAAAGAAATCAATCCACCACGAAAAAACTTTCTTTACTTATATAAAAAAGTTATGAACCCCTGAAAATGTGTTTATATTATTTATCTCGTCTCGTTGAGTGATATGTAATTTTTTATTTAATAGCGTATGTCGAACGTGCAAGAGAGCGAGATAGCACGTCAACAGTGAGCTAGCTATATGAGTGACCACAGTGTAGACAACAACATTATAATGTCATGTAACTAAGGCTACAGATTGACAAGTATTTTATCTAAACGTAATGCTTTAATCTTTGCAGCACTCAGAAATAGTCCACCACGACATAAACAACAACACAATATCCCGAACTTCAGGCATCGTCGTCTCTAAACTCGATCCGTACTCCACCTCACGCATACTCCCCGCCCTCTCCCGCGCGGGGTACAATGTGAACGCGCGGACGGACGTGAGTGCGGACTGCGAGACTCAAGTTTATTGTGGACTACCGCTGTTTAGGACAGGGTTTAGTCCATATTTGTAAGTATTATTTTTTCCTTTATTTCATTTAAACACATTAAAATTTCATTTTTTAAATATTAAAAAAAAATATCATCCTTGTCTGATTAGTGTTTTCCCAACTATGTCAGGGTCGGCTGCCAGTCTAACTGCATGCAGCTGAATACCAGTATTTTACATGGACCCACTGTCTATCTGATCTCCACAACCCAGTTACTGAGTAATATGATGCCCCTTGGTAAGACTGGTTGTCAGACTTTCGGGCTTCTTACTGTCAAATATCTACAAATAAATGAAAGCTAAGCCTACAAAAATATTTTTAAAGTATTATTTTATTATTATGAAAATTTCAGCTTTTTCCCGCGACTTTGCGAGGATTCTTAACTTAAACGCCCCGTTAAATAAAATTATTCATTAATTATTATTTAAGAAATGAGTATACAGGGTGGCATGACAGCCGATTTACATACAACTTTTCAGTCACCGGTGTCACTTTTAGAATTCCTCTTATACAGGATGACAAGAACATCGACGCCCAAACTGAAACCACGAATTCAGCACATAGTTCTAGACCCCCTAGCAAGAATATCACCGTCGGTTATTTAAAAAAAAAATTGCTCTGCCATACGTTTTAATCGCGTAGGTTCTATGAAACAGTAGATTTTTTCTGATATATAGTATTTTGATCTCACGAATTGACACACGCTTTACTTGTGGTTACCAAGTGTACAATTCACGCTGTGAATGTGTGCGTGAAGACGAATAGCGTCAGCACACAACACACGCATACACACCCACTCACCTCCGACTTCGCTATTGTCTCGATACACACATATACATGTACATATATGTACATTTAAGTATGTATATCAGTCATCAGGTTACCGTAGTACAGGTTCTACCTATAGTATAGTTAAAATCTCGCTGCAGACTCGGTCATAAATCATTCGAGTGTTTCGCTTTCTTTCCCACTCATGGGCCTTATGGGCAGGCCACGCCCACACGTAGTCCTGTGTATTACTGCAGTCGATGAGTGATATCGATAGTTTTATATATTTATAAATGGGTGATAGAAATAAATACACATTTATTTTTATTTTATTACCAAATTTACTACAAAGCATATTAAATATATAAACAAAATAACGTATATATAAAACTAAAAATAGAAAATTAAAATTCTTCGTCTGAGTCTTCGATAATGGCCTTGAGCGCGCGCAACTAGCGCACATCCCTACTCCGATTATGATTTATGACCATGATTTTAACTATACTATAGTTCGGGACCTGAAGACATTCTGTGGATGTTGTAATATATATATATTATATATATACATTGATACATCAGGACATGAAAACTATGTTGAAATAAATAGTTGTCAAATACCAGAAATAAATAATTTACCCAGAAATCAGGGGCAAAAGCTTAATTTTAAAAACCGAAACTAACTATCTCTACATATAATAAATTCTAGGAAAAGCGCCATGTTGGTGTACACCGGCCCGCCCGCTCCGTTCTCCGCGCCGTCCGCGGTCGCAGTGAGCGCGCGCGTGTGTACGGGAGACGAGTGCACATATCGATTTGTTTTTACTGGTAAGTGGTTATAAAATGGATCTCAAATATGTATTTCTGATGGCCCTACCGATAGCCTTAACAGCGAGCAGCGAGAATATGACAGTGCAGTGAGGCCAAATAGCACATGCCGCTACAAACAATCGATTCAAATAATTTTTTTTTGCCCTTTTTGTCAATTTTTAACCGACTTCAAAAAGAGGAGGTGGCTCTTTTTTCACAGGATACGGCTGTTTTTTTTAAATGTTTGTTACCTCAGAACTCCGTCATTTATAAACCGATTTGAAAAAATCTTCATCCGATTGAAAGGATATACTTCCAGATTGGTGTCATATAAATTTGGTCAAGTTCTGACGAGTGGTTTTGAGTCAGCTTTAATCATATTTAATTTTTCCACTTAGCGTATGTTGATGATGTTGTAATAACTTCCTGTCACTGTTATTTACACTGCAAGTAGTAGTATACCACTTTGTTTGGGGTAGGTACCACAACTAAAAAGTGAAAAATAAAAACTATTTCACAAAAAAAGCCACCGACTTCCAAAAAAATACTACAACGTGAAAAATAACTCATTTCGGAAGTCGGTGGCAAACAACAAAAATACGCAAAGCAAAGACACCGACTTCCTAAAGGACATCGTCGAAAATGGCCAACTACATAATAATTCTAATTATATTTTATTATACTAATTGCGAATATCTGTATATAACGGACATTCAGTGTTCCATAATGAACAAAATTAAAAAAGCTGTAACGATTTACGACATCACATCAAAAAAGCTGCACTCTTTGACAATGACATTTGACATGACAATTAGTGATGCCCAATCTTTCATTTCACACATCGAGAGCGAGATTACTTGAGTTGACCACCTGCTCACGGATGTCATATGCATCTGTACCTACGTAATTTCCTTTTCAACCTTCTTCGCTCTAGGGTATGGCGCTTCTGTAGTGATTTGTGCGACGTTTTTATTGGTACCATACACTTTAGGTGTGAAAGAATTCAACAACAAGAAATACACGAATACGCGATGTGCACTTACTCGTAGTTGATTCGTATTCGTGAATTGTATTGGGGAATTTATCATCATCTGTTTTAAAAACACGAATACGATAGTCCACGTACACTGATCCGAGATTCGAGTATTAACTATTCGAATATTTTCGATTCATATTCGTGAAAAACACGAATACGACTCGAATACGACTGAGTGCACAGAACGCCCAATATTAAGCACGATGGCTACTTCGATCCGCAAAAACTGACTGAAAACGAAAACGAAGCAGTGCAAAAACTATCATACGTTTAATAGGAAGGCTATTTCGAATTGTATTTTAACGAATCACGAATACGAACACAATATGAGGTAATGCACAAACGCCCTAAGTGAGATATATTGTAATATTTCAAATAGAATAACACGCTGGGTACTGAACAGTATCGATTTTGATCAATATAATATATCGATACGGATCTAATGTATGGGCATCCCTAATCCTTGTCATGTCATTTCAATCAACTCAACTGTCAAGTTATTGCACTCATATCAGACTCGCTACTCGCTCGCATTTCTTCGTGATTAGATTGTGTAGTGTATTCAATTTGCTTTATTTAACACCAAACAAGATAGGTAAGTACATAATTATGTACTTAAATGTTGTACTGAATCTCTTACCTTAACTAGCCATATACAGGCAATAATAAATAATAATAGTAAATAATAATAATATGAGACAACATCCACACAAGGTCTTCAGGTCCCGAACTAGGTAGAGCCTGTACTACGGTAACCTGTTGACTGATATACATACTTATATACATATACACACCCAGACACAGGTCAAACAGGCATGTTCATGCACACAAATGTTTGACTTGTCCGGGGATCGAACCCGAATAGAAATAACATTAGTGTCACATTTACTAGAATGTATTTATAAGTATTGAATGGATTGTTTCTTACTAAATATAACCTCAAAATCTTTGTTTTCTTTTTAAATAAATGTTTTCTGAAACTTGTCCGTCATTAAACTTTGTCTTGGTGGGCATATAGTTGTAATTTAGAACACGCAAAGTAATTTTCCTTCGCTGTTGGTTCTGGGGCGAACGATGTATGGATGCAGAACAATCTGCTTTGTTATTTTTCACTTAGAAGTGGTTTTTTTTTAAGTCAGTGGTTATTTTTGTGAAATAGTTTTTTGTATTACACTAGATTCTGCCCGTGACTTCGTCCGCGTATAATTTCGGCCCCCGACCCACTGCGTCGCATCGCATCGCCCGCTCTTTCTATTACTTCGTTTTCGCTTAGCGTTCTTTCTGTTTTTTTTTCTTTTGGCTCTGCTCCTAAGAGTCGTAGCGTGACCTTCCTCGAGAATTGGGCTATCAAAAGCAATTTTTTTTAAAATGAATATCCGAATGGTAACTCCAGATATTAGCGCGCACAAACAAAAAAAATACAAACAAACAAACTCCTCAGCTCTATTATATATTGGTATAGATTTTCATTGTAATTCAAAACTTAGTCGGAGACATAAAACGGTTAGTAAAGTTATAATAAAAAAAATATAGGAAAACGTTCTTGAGTGTTCAATGATGTATTTAGTATTTAATTACTTCATTATTCATTTAGCAGTATCTGACACATGACTTAAGTATTCTCAAACGCGCGCCAGTTGTTGCAAATTTGATCCTCATTTCAACGTTCATAAAAATCACAAGACGTGCGTTCGGAATTTTTAACGAATTTACAAAAGGTGTTGTGTGCCTTGTAATCTGTGCTAAATAAATTTAATGTGTTTTCTTTCTTTTCTTTCATTCAAATATTCTCGTCTTTATTATCCCTTTTCTAGTATTTTTTTTATCTGCTTGCCTTGTGCTACCGAAAATATTTTTAATTTCATTTTGATTATTTCCAGCGGCCCACCACAACATGATAACACTCTGGCCTCGCGCCAACATCACAGTATCGAGCTGGTCGCTCAACAGCTCTCCTAGGGTATGCTTCGAGCAGCTCGACAGACCGGTCTATGTGATATACCATTCTGCCGCCACTTACAACGAGCAAGGCGTTGAGTTTACTGTGGATGTTGCTTTTAAAGTGAGTGTTCTTTTGTATGTTATTTTCTTAGTAGGCTTTATTAAAACAATTAGAATCCTCAAAAAAACTGACTGTCTGCTAGACACCAGCGGATACCTTATTCTTTTCTCTTTAGTTCCACCAATTGAAGCCAAATGGCAGTTTTTTTTTTTTTAATAACCTGGGCCTTACCTTTGGGGCGAACTAGAATCCACCACAAAACTGAGCTGCCAAAAAACATAGACGGCTTATAGCTGATCTGATCGGCTGGGCTTTAGAGTGTCCCACTAGACGTTCTAGTCGTCGAGAGCTCAACGACCCGTACGAGAACCAATAAGCAGGACTATAACAAAAAACTTGTTTATCTTCCAGGTCCCTCTCTCGCTCCAAACTCAACCGATAGTTGATCTCTCGCACCACTCGCACAAGATCCATCATCCGGAAGACTTCACTTCGGAGTACAACTTGATACTGAACGCGATGCCGCCATACTTCAACGTGGCAAGCTTCCTTAGCTTTAGACATGATTATGTGTTCTAGACTTCTAGTACAGTCAGTGAAAATTTATTGTGACTAGCAACTTAATTCTACCATACACCTCACACCTTGCACCACTACCTAAACCTTCCGGGTTTACGCGTGATGTTATATTATGTTAAATGGTCCGTACACTGCTACAAGAAAGTTTTGGCGCTCGGGCGTTGACAGGGGGCGCTGTTGGTAAACATTTATTGCAGTTGTTTTGAGAAATGTATTTAAAAAACAAAATGGCGGCGTTAGTTCAAATTTATGCCACGCGCCATAAACCTTGTAACGCTATCTGCTCAAATCACAACTGTCATACTTTGATATGAAAATGGCTACAATACTGCAAATCGACCTGTAGGCCAATTCTCGTACTTAAAAAACGTTCAAATTCACGTCGCAATCTCATCTCAGCGACAATCAATGTCAAAAACCTGTCAAAAATGTATGTAAATTGATTGTAATTTTGACAGATTGAGACTGAGATTAGAATGCGAACGGTCTTAAAAATACGGGAATTGCCCCTCAGGTCGTTTTAGGGCTGGTTTTTCAATAGTCAGATAACTTTTATCTGAAGAATAAATCTGACAGTTTGACATATTTTGCATACAAAAGCTGTCAAACCAAAATATTTATTCCTCAGATAAAAGATATCTGACTATTGGAAAATCAGTCAGGGAAATTAATTGTTAAGCAATGTGTTGCTTAACCATTAATTTCCCTGACTTTTCATTCAACAAAAGAGTTAGGTGTGCAGGCAAAAAAAACATCTTTCAATATTAATTCCTATTGAGCTCGTAAAGAGAACCACAAAAAGACTTGCGACTTGCTAAATAAGTTGCCAGTTCACTGCCTGTATATCAAATACCTGGTTCGACTGTAAACAACTAGCGAAATATGTGTCTATACAGCTCCGCCTATTTTTTCGGGACATTCGGGCTTTAGGTGTTTTAGTATGTTGTGAGGAATGTATAAACTGTGTGTGTTGATAGTGAATAGCTTGACGCCTACAGACAGGATTGGTACACACTAGCTCAAAACAGGAATGGACGGGAGATATGCCCTGAAGTGGGACAGCATGGGCTAAAAATAAAACAAATTTACAAAACATGAACGAAAAAGCTTGTATATGGCAAAAAGAGAAAAATTTCAACCTGCAACTACAGGGATAAATTAAATTAGCTAGGAAAACGTCACCGTTGTAATAGGGCAAAAAGAGAAAAATGTCAACCTGCAACTACAGGGATAAATTAAATTAGCTAGGAAAACGCCACAGTTGTAATAGGGCAAAAAGAGAAAAATGTCAACCTGCAACTACAGGGATAAATTAAATTAGCTAGGAAAACGCCACAGTTGTAATAGGGCAAAAAGAGAAAAATGTCAACCTGCAACTACAGGGATAAATTAAATTAGCTAGGAAAACGCCACAGTTGTAATAGGGCAAAAAGAGAAAAATGTCAACCTGCAACTACAGGGATAAATTAAATTAGCTAGGAAAACGCCACAGTTGTAATAGGGCAAAAAGAGAAAAATGTCAACCTGCAACTACAGGGATAAATTAAATTAGCTAGGAAAACGCCACAGTTGTAATAGGGCAAAAAGAGAAAAATGTCAACCTGCAACTACAGGGATAAATTAAATTAGCTAGGAAAACGCCACAGTTGTAATAGGGCAAAAAGAGAAAAATGTCAACCTGCAACTACAGGGATAAATTAAATTAGCTAGGAAAACGCCACAGTTGTAATAGGGCAAAAAGAGAAAAATGACAACATGCCACTACAGGGTCAAATTAAATTAGCTAGGAAAACGCCACAGTTGTAATAGGGCAAAAAGAGAAAAATGTCAACCTGCAACTACAGGGATAAATTAAATTAGCTAGGAAAACGCCACAGTTGTAATAGGGCAAAAAGAGAAAAATGTCAACCTGCAACTACAGGGATAAATTAAATTAGCTAGGAAAACGCCACAGTTGTAATAGGGCAAAAAGAGAAAAATGACAACATGCCACTACAGGGTCAAATTAAATTAGCTAGGAAAACATCACAGTTGTAACAGGGCAAAAAGAGAAAAATGTCAACCTGCAACTACAGGGTCAAATTAAATTAGCTAGGAAAACGCCACAGTTGTAATAGGGCAAAAAGAGAAAAATGTCAACCTGCAACTACAGGGATAAATTAAATTAGCTAGGAAAACGCCACAGTTGTAATAGGGCAAAAAGAGAAAAATGTCAACCTGCAACTACAGGGATAAATTAAATTAGCTAGGAAAACGCCACAGTTGTAATAGGGCAAAAAGAGAAAAATGACAACATGCCACTACAGGGTCAAATTAAATTAGCTAGGAAAACATCACAGGAACACAGTTGTAATTGGTATCGATATCTAAACATGATGAAGCAATAAATCAGCAATATTTCTTTGGGTCAACGACCGCTACTGTTTCACAATAAGGACTTTTCAATTATCGAATCACTGTTATCTGAGGAATGTATACGAAGCAGAAGGAGTATGTAAGGATCGTAGCAGGTGGCGTAGTTTCTGCCTCCCCCCATGGGAGGGAAGGCGTGATTTTATGTATATATATTATGTATACTGCCTCGTTGGTCTAGTGACCGCGAGCGCTACTACTGAGCACGAGGTCCTGGGTTCGATTCCAAGATCGGGCAGTGTTATTGGGTTTTTCTATCTGGAATTGCTCAGAAGCAGCCAGAAGTCTAGATTTGTGCCCGGTTGATGGCAATAGGCTCGCCCCCTATTTCATAAAACTTAAACATAATTGGAGAAGTGTGTGTGTACTATAGGTACGCCTCTGCCCAACCCTTCGGATAAACAACGCGTGATGTTATTTTAAGTATGTTTCTATAATTATATGAATGTTATAACGTCACCGCCATATTATTTATTCTTGTTTCTATTTCTAAAATAACAGTTGTCTGACGAATGAAAAATCGGCCCATAGAGCAACATCTGTAAGGTTCCCAGTTCATGGTTGTGAATAATAATGGCTCAATATTTATGATTGACGTGTTTTTAGCACTACTAATGTGTATTTTTAAGTTTTATTTCTTAAGTTATTTCTAAGAATTGACCAGTGAATAAAGTATTAATTTATTAATATGTTGTAAAACGATTTTTTATTTCATAGTCACTTTAATCTATCTACCTAGACTTGTTCCAAGTATGTTAGGGTCGGCTTCCAGTCTAACCGGATGCAGCTGAATACCAGTACATTACATGAAGTGACTGTCGATACCTCTTGCTAAGAATGGTTAGCAAACTTTCGGGCGTCTGACTACCCGTAACGACTGTCAGAGGTGTGCGAATGGCAGCCGCGAACAACGACATTTTTTTTTTTTGAGGGTGGGAAATCATCGAATAACTTCTCCCGCTCTGGACAGAGCAGGAGGGCGTGTCAGACTCTTACTGACTAAAAACCACCCGTGTTCCTTCAGTTGCCTGTGCCAGGGGCCACGGTAACCCTTTTGGACTTTTCCGCAACCCTAGCAGGCATCGGCCCTAGCAAACCCCGTCATTGGTGCTGACATCTCTTTGAGGCGCGCGTGGAACACAACGCGCCGTCGACCCGGGCCTGGTCCTTATCGAACGGCGAGCAATAGCTTAACGTGCGTTCCAAGGCACGGAGGGGTCTCGATGTCGCAGATGGATTGTCAAATCCGCTATTTTACATAACCGCTAACCGTTTTACAAAACAGCTTATCATCCTTATCTACATATAGATATCTATACTTGTTATAAATTAAAGTCGCTTTTAGTGTCTGTTCTGTGTGATCGCGTTATTCTTCTAAATTACGCAACGGCTTTTGATGCGGCTCTCGGCGTCATTTAGAGAATTTATTTCGGTAGGTTAACGTGTACTTATAATAAATTAATATTAAAATTGCATTTGATAAAGAAAACTCGATTTTCTGTCGTGTTGTAAAAAACGTGTGAATCACGGGCGGGTCGCTAGTCGAATAATAAAATTGGGTACTTTGCACCATTAATGTATGGGGGTTTTATTATTTTTTATTTTATTTAAAACCCTTTACCTAGGTTTACACTAGCGAACTAAACTGTACCCAGTAGTTTTTTTTGTTGTTTTTATTTGGTGTGCTTTATGCCACAGTCAAAGAAACGCTTCGCAAGGCGTTTCATGAACTGCTGAATTGTGGGCATTCTAAGGTTAAGGTTCACATTACGGATATAGAAGGGAATGAAGACCCTCTAGAACCGTTTCCTCAGGGGAGCCCCCCTGAGGAAACGGTTCTAGAGGGTCTTCATCTTATGGAGATGGCGTAGCTTTGCGTGTGCAAATACGACACAAGCATTAGTCATGATGGGACGGATGACTGTGGTGTAGATGCGCAATTTGCACTTTAGTGACAATTTGCGGTTAGAATTAATAGAAAGATGGCGCGCGAACGAGCCATCTTTA
This sequence comes from Brachylomia viminalis, assembly GCA_937001585.2. Classification (NCBI taxonomy): domain Eukaryota; kingdom Metazoa; phylum Arthropoda; class Insecta; order Lepidoptera; family Noctuidae; genus Brachylomia; species Brachylomia viminalis. Next base: position 20,782,130 of record OW443317.2, read on the forward strand.
TGTGCTCACTGAAGGTAAGGTGGTGGTCAAGGATTACACCTAGGTATTTAGCTTGCTTCTCCCAAGGGATCGGTTTGTCGTACATAGTAATCGGGCTATGCTGTATTCAGACATTTTTATTTTTTTAATGGCATCTCGCAATTGGCCTTGAGAGGCCATGACTGCTTAACCGGACTTTCCTGTGGTGCCTTTGAGCGAACCCAAAGCCTCCAGCCAGGGGCTTAATATGAATGAAAGCTAAGCGACCATCACCTAAGGGCACCCCCTGTGGGGTACGAACCTCGGCTTAGGGCAGCAAGTTGGGGACAGGTTGGATCAAATTAGTATGTATCATTATTATTATCTTATTATCATAGTCGCTCAAAGCTCTTGTCCGGACAGACGTGTGTTCGATTTTATATTTTTTATTCAAAAAGTTGTTTTCGCATTCGGAACTCTGTTCATGTGCTATACGGTTGTTAATTCACTGTCAAAACATTCACTAAACAAGTGAGAGGTCTAATTGTTTATCTCCGTCACCACAAACGTCGGAAACGCTCGCGCCGACTCGTGCGGTGAATGTAAGCATTCGTAATACGTGGGAACGGTACATCCATCGTTTCGTCCTGCTCGCTACTTGGCGTCAGCGCAGTCACTTATTCACTGATACCACCAACTTTTCTCAAGATCTACCTACTTCTTGGATATTGTCTGCAGCGGCATAATGAGCGGCCAAAAATCTCCTCCCATGGTAAGCGCGGGATCACATCCAGACCTTTCCAAACTGCGTGATGAACCCACTAGTATCACGTTTAGAAAGAGGAAACATACCGAATGTAACTGTGATCACTCAGAAGTATTACTTGAATTTCAAAATAAAATTATGCAGACGATTACATCCACTCTTGAAGTTCAAAATCAAAACATCATTACCACTTTGGAATCATTGCGTCAGGATGTAAATGGGTTTAGACACGATTTGGAAACGGTAAATAGCAAAATTCTTATGTTATCCGAAGAACAAACATGCATTAAAAAGGATGTGAGCGATTTGCAGTCAAAAAATACTATCAACAATAGCAAAATACAGACTGTATCACATGAACTCGTAGCGCTTCAGGCGACCGTTGCAAACTTATCAGATCAGCTGCGTGTTAAAGAACAGCAGGGAAGAATCAATAACCTTGAAATAGCTGGAATTCCTGTCACAAAGGGTGAAAATTTAATCAACATCGTACATAACATAGCCAAAAAGATTAATTTTCCCATTACAATGACTGACATCGATTATGTCCATCGTGTTCGACGCTTTAAAGCAAATAATTCTAGTGTACATATCGGTGAGTCGGCTTCAAATGTTACACCCATCCCGAATATCATCGTCAAGTTCACTCAAAGGAAACGCAAAAGTGATATGTTGGCTGCTGTCCGCGCGCGACGAGGTATGACAACAGCTGATGCTGGATTGGATGGTGCGGCGAAACCTATTTTCATTAACGATCACTTAACTCCGCAGAATAAACAACTATATAAGCAGGCCCGTCTTCTTGCAAAAGAAAGTGACTATAAGTACGTATGGTTGTCAGATTGTAAAATCTTACTGAAAAAAAATGATACGTCCAAAACCATGTGTGTGTCCAGTGATACGGATTTAGCTAAAATAAAATGACTATCCACTCATACTAATTATATCTGCATACTTATTTTATTACCTACTACGATATTACTTGTAGTACTTTACTGTCAAATACTTTGTTGTTTTGATATTAAGAAGGAATGTGCATTCATTAATGAGGCTCAATACCGTTCATTATTAACAATTAAAACCCTTAAATGTAATGTTAGTGGAACTTGTTTACTCATAGCGGTCCTAATTATTATCAATGTTCGATAACAATAACTTGTCCATTTACTATCAAAACGTGAGGGGATTACGCACTAAATCACACATATTTCTTTCCGAAGTTCTGCGGAACAATTTTGACGTCATATGTATCACAGAGACCTGGCTTAATGATAACTTTAACAGTAGCGAATACGTTGATAGCCGATACGAATTATACCGTTGTGACCGTAATTACCAAGCGACCGGCGGCGATCGCGGTGGAGGTGTTATGATTGCCGTGCGTCGCGAGCTCTGTCCCTGGCAGCGCAGTGCCATGCATACGTCACCGCTGTCGGACGAGGTATGGGTCTCCCTGCCGCTGCGCACGCAATCGTCGGCGGGCCAAAACAATATCGGTTCACCTAATTACTTACATATTATAGCTACGTATATATCGCACGGTACTAATCATGAATCATTACTAGCATCCTTTTACGACAGAGTGAGTGAATTTGTTTTACGTAACTATAATGATAAATTTCTTATACTGGGAGACTTTAATGTATCACACGCTTGTTGGTCTTGCAATTATGACTCAAATTCTATGGATATATATACTAATAATGACAAGCTGGCTAGCCTGACTGCCGATTTCATGAATTTCTCTTCCTTATTACAATACAATAATCAGTTTAACCATAATAATAGAATATTAGATTTAATTTTTTGTAACGAATTGTGCCTTATCTCACAGTGTAAACATCCATTTGTACCACAAGATTTGCATCACAGCCCGTTAGAAATTGACTTAAAATTAAACCTCTGTCCTGCACTCAAGCTCCGGTCTGTAAGGAAAAGACAATATTATAAAGCAAACTATGACTCAATTAAAACTGCCCTTGCGTCAATAGATTGGGAGACTATTTTTTCTAGTATGACCCATGTAGATTCCATGATTGATTACTTCTATAGTGTCCTCCAAAATATTTTGGACGAATTTGTGCCAACCTGCAATTTAAATTCTACACATAAATACCCACCTTGGTACACTAAACCTCTTATTAAGTTATCCAACGAAAAATGCAAGTTACATCACAAATGGAAAACATATGGTAACCTTCAAGACTATCGCACGTTCTCATTATTACGAAGTAGATTTAAAAAAATGTCTAAAGATTGTTATCAAAATTTTATTAAGTATTCTGAAGATAATATAAAAAAAGATTCCAATTCTTTTTGGTCATTCGTCAAATCAAAAAATGCATCTAATACCATCCCTGAAAGAATGATGTACAACGGTAAAGTACTCTCTACTGGCGAGGACATTTGTGATGCTTTTAATGAGTACTTAAATTCAGTTTTTGTTTCGTCCACATCTCAAACCTACCCTTGTAGCTACAACACATCTTCTACTGTGGACATAAGCACAATCAACGTTACTTTTGAACAAGTACTGTGTGAATTAAAAAAGGTTAATATTAAAAAAGGTGCCGGATCCGATGACCTTCATCCAGTTTTCATATCTAAGTGTGCTGAGGTACTTGCAGGACCAATAACCTTCATATTTCGCACGTCTATTGAAACTGGAGTGTTTCCTAGTTTGGAAAAAATCAATTATAACCCCTATTCCCAAAAACAAAAGAAAAGACATTGTGACTGAATACAGACCGATCTCTAAATTGTGTGTTCTGGGAAAAATATTAGAAAAAATGGTAACATCTCAAATTTCATTCGCTGTTCGTAATCATATTTCGCAGCAACAGCACGGTTTCTTTAAACATCGTAGCGTAGATAGTAACATGCTAAATTTCTCGGAATTTCTCGTGAACGCTATGGATAAGAATCTACAGGTAGATGTCGTGTACACCGACTTTTCGAAAGCCTTTGACAAAATTAATCATGATATGCTTATTGAGAAACTAGCGAGGGCCGGTGTGCACGGCAACTTACTGCGATGGATCCAGTCCTATATAAAAAATCGAAGTCAGGCGGTTTGTGTTAAAGGTTACTCTTCTCAATTCCTCCCTGTCCCCTCCGGAGTTCCCCAAGGTTCCCATTTGGGACCCTTGCTCTTTACCCTCTACATTAACGACATAGGAACCATATTTGACCACAGTAATCACTTACTTTACGCTGATGACACTAAAATATTCAGAGTGGTGGAGTCCGTTAGAGATTGCTCTAAATTACAAAGTGATTTACTTAATTTGCATAATTACTGTACAATAAATCAACTCTTTCTCAACATAGATAAATGTTTCATTATGTCATATACACGTAAAACACACCCATTAAATTTTAACTACGCCATAAATGGCTTAACTCTTAAAAGAGTTTCTACCATCAGAGACCTGGGGATCATTATGGACTCCAAATTATCATTCACCCATCATATAGACCACATAGTTAGCTCCGCATTTCGCAGCCTTGGCTTTATACTACGAATTAGTAAACCATTTAAAAAAGTTATCACTTTAAAAATTCTTTATTTTTCATTTGTGCGCTCTATTCTGGACTTTTGTAGTACTGTATGGAGCCCATGTTTTAATATACATATAAATAGGATAGAAAGGATCCAAAAAAAGTTTTTAAAATCACTTAACTACCGCAATAATACTTACGACGCTGCGTATGAAGACGCAATGCGCAGGCATAAACTGATAAGTCTACGTAACAGACGTAATATGTTTGACATCATTCAACTGTTCAAGATTTTAAACTCATTTACTGATTCACCATCACTACTTGGTAAAATATCAGTAAGAGCACACGCTCGGCTACCCGTACGCCCCTCACGTACAATACCACTTTTTGTTCCTCCTCGACTGCATAAAACATACACTCGAAATTCATTTATATACCGTTCCACTAACAATTATAATAGAGAATTTACAGACATAGATCTTTTTAACATTTCTCTTAATAGCCTCAAACAGAAACTTAAAAGTAGATATGTCACATAATTTTAACTCATTCTATTTTTTTTTACTTTGTCTACCTTCAGTTAACTTTGTAAATTAAGTTGCATTGAACATTAGTTCTGACACAAAAATTAATATATATATTTCTTGCACGTCTATCCTTGTTAAGAGTTTATTGTACATATTTTTAGAACTATACCACATTGTCGGCACTATAGGTCTTTTGTAAGGAACCAATTCTTTCATAAATAATATTGTTTGTAAGTACATGACTGTTTGTTGCCAAAAAAAAAAAAAAATAATAAAATAAAAAAAATTATCTGGGGAGTTTAAAACTACTGGCTTAGCTACGCCACCAGCTAGCTCAGATCCGATCAAGGGACAGGGAGGGCAATTAATCGGGGAAGATCGCGGACGCGGAGGAATTCGGCGACGAGGTCGGAATTTCAATTTGTGTCTGTGTCTGCTGTATAATGTACTGGTGGCCCTACTGCTTTCCTGGAGGAGGGTACCTAATGGGGTCGTCAGGGTCGGTCAGTGCATGCCTTGGACGGCGGATTTTACTGATTCTAGAGGGAACATAACTGGCGGCCTTCACAACCAGAGGGTTGCGATGGCTGCCAGTGGCATCAAAGAAACGCTTGCATGCGCGTTTCATAAATTGCTGAATGGTGGGGGATTTTCAAATCTAAGTTTTTATTACGAACGAACCAGAGGGAACCCGTTGCTTTACGAAGAAAACGGTTCTGTAGGGTCTGCATCCTATGGACGTGTCGGGGGTGTGCCTGTGCGAATACAGCACAGCCATGTCACAATGGGGCGGATGCATGCCGTATAAATGCGCAGTTTGCACCTGTCTGACAATTTACTGCGTGCATTTAAAACGGAATGTAGTCTACCCAGAGAAAAGGCGGCTCGTGAACGAACCAGGTGTACTCAGCCATTTTTTTTTTTTGTATATGGCATCTCGCAGTTGGTCTTGAGAGGCCGTGACTTACGTTACGGTCTACGACGTTAACCGGTCTATCCTGTGGTGCCTTGAGCTAACTCAAAGCCTCCAGCCACGGGGGTGTACTCAGCCACATTTTGGCCCTGCTTATATTGTAAAACACCATGGTATAAGTAGTGGGCAGTCCTCATAATTGGACTAAATATTTAAGAGGTTTCGGCCAATAGCACGAAAGTGAGGCTTGGATATTTTGGTATAGTCGGAACTTGCTCCCGACAGGTTGCAACCTGCTCCCGGGCTCTTTCGATCTGTCTATGTGTGTGTGGGTGACTGATCGTAAGCAAGTTGGGTGTTACTTGACTATGAGAGCGTTTTGGGGCGTTGACTTGGCAGTTTACAATTAGACCTTATAACTAAGATGTGGTATGTAACAAGGTATAATTTTGACTTAATCTGTAGTAATGAAATTGCCCCTATGCTATTGAACACGACGACTGGCTTATGACTATAACTACGTCATAATCAGCCTATAATGTTCCCACTGCTGGGACACAAGCCTCCTCTCGGTGAGAGGGAGTGGGCCGTAATCCACCACGCGGGCTCAATGCGGGTTGGTAGATGTCACATGTCATCGATTTTTTTGGTTCTAGGACATGCCGGTTTCCTCACGATGTTTTCCTTCATCGTTTTGAGAGCAATGGTGATGAAATAATTTACACAAAGTAAAGCGCCTGTCTGCCTGGGTTTGAACCTACGACCTACAACTCATACCACGTGACCTATAAGTCACGGCCGTTACCACGACGCCACCACTGCTCTCTAATCTAACTACGTCTATTTGGCATTATTTATTATCATCAGTGTTGAGTTATTTTCCTACGAGTTACGGAAAGAATCAGTCTAAAAACAAACATCATTCATCTGCCCTTATCCCAATTTATTAGTGGTCGGCAAAACATGTTTTCTTCTTCCATATCAAACTCAAAGTAAAAGCATTTATTTCAATTAAACCATTTACTGGCACTTTTGAATTGTCAAGTGGTCGGTCAGTAAGAAATATGAAGCTAGTTGCCCATTCCAAAGCGTAGTAGGTACCTATGGAGAAGAACGGGCAAGAAACTCCATGGACACTCTTTTAAATTATATTGTTACATAAATATTGGTTACATCATTAATGTTGAATATAGGTGAGCGATGTAAATAAGACGTATTGTACACGTTGAGTGTCCAGTGTACAGCAAATATAAATTTAAACAAAACAATCCATAATAAAATAATTAAAATAAGACGTGGCGGCTAAGAGATGACCAGTCCCAACTGACAGCGCCCGTTCACTACAGACACATACTTCTCAATTAGTCGTCATTTCGGTAGACACCCCCTTTCTAGGCATATCATCTTTCACACAGTCTATCATCCATCGTTTCTTTGGTCTTCCCCTACTCTCATAGCCATCCACATTCATACTCAAAACTTTCCTCATGACATTTTCCTCATTACTCCGCATAATATGCCCATACCCTGACAATCGGTTTCCATACAACTTTTCAGTCACCGGTGTCACTTTCAGACTTCCTCGTATATAGTCATTTCTTATTCTAACCATTCGTGTAACACCACACATCCCTCTTAGCATTCTCATCTCAGCGGCGTGCATTTGCCTTTCATTCATCCCTTTTGTGGCCCAACATTCTGATCCATACCTACAAAACAGCAGGTCTTACCATTGTTTTATAAATCATCCCCTTTAGTAATAGTTTAAGGAGAATCACTAATCTGGGAGTCGCAGATTGTTCCCGTGTCCTGCCGCCATTTCATCCATCCAGTGTTAATTCTGTGATTAATAGTCCGCTCTACTTCTTCATCGCTTTGCACGAGTGAACCGAGATGCCGAAAGTCGGAGCAGACCGCGAGAAGCGCGCCATCTAGCGCTATGGCTCCAGAACAGAAGAGACAGGGTAAAAAAAAATACCCATAAAATAAGAAAATCACGTCATTATTATATATTAAAAAAATCTGTCTGGATACTCAAACTTACTTCAGTGAACAATCTACAAATGATAACAGCTGCACGGGTCGATCGAAGGTTACACTACGCTTGCCGCGGTCGGTTCGTGGATGGGTGACCAATTGACCATCCCTTGCATACCGAGACCCCTCCGTGCCTCGGAAAGCACGGCAAGCCGTTGGGCCCGGCAGTCATTCGTAGATCTTTGTACAGTCGTTAAGGGTAGTCAGACAGAACCCAAAAGTCTGACCAACGGGTATCGTGTTACCCAGTAACTGGCTTGTGAAGGTCAGTTATGCAGTCGCTCCATGTAAAATACTGGTATTCAGCTGCATCCGACTGGATGCCGACCCAACATAGTTCGAAAGACTAGATAGATTTCTAAAATCTGGCCTAGTTTTACAAAAAAATATTTGATGATTACAGATCGTCTAGTAATATAATAAGCAGTGTTTCATTCTAATGTAAACACAACTTCTTTCTACGGTCGGACATTAAATAGTTTCCGAGAAACAAGATTCTGCAAAACGTTACCCCAGCAAGAATTGATATTTGGCGCACATTGCTAGCGGATGAAGCACTAAGTCTTTGTCCAAATTAATTCTAGGAGATACTTTTCTGCTGGTGTAACTCACCCACCAAAACGAATGTTGTATCATCACCTGCCTGCCTTTTTCCCAAATATGTTGGGGTCAGCTTCCAACGCAACCGGGTGCAGCTAAATAACAGTACTTGACATGGAACAACTGCCATCTGACGTCTACAACCCTGTTAGTAGGTTAGATACCCCTTGGTAAGACTGGTTGACTTTTGGCTTCACTGTCGAAGATCTACGAATGACAGCCGGGACCAACGGATTAACACGCTTTCTGAGGCACGGAGGATTCTCGGTGTGTAAAAATGGTCACCCATCCACCGACCGACCACAGAAAGCGTAGCTTAACCTTATGGATCTACCCGTGCGGCTGTTATTACTAATCCACGAGCCCATGGAATGGTATACCGCCGATTCGTAAAGAAGAAGGGTAAATGCAAATGAAATACAAAATATGAAAATAACGTAATTTATTTAAAAATCAGTCTTTGGATTCCCAAAAAATATTCCAGAGAATACATTTAAAGCGCATTGATGTCCGGCATCACAAAATAAATTCAAAAATAACAAGAAACCATCCGTTTACTTATAAAATTGTAAAAATGTTACAATCCAGGCAAGATTTATATTAAAAAAAAAAAAACAAATTGGCACTGGGAAAAAATATTATTTTCTTACTTGCCATTTAATTATTATTATTTTGTTTAGATTCCTTCATTAACAATGATTGTGCTCATTCACTCATTTTTCATAACTATATCAATTGGCGAGTGATTTTTACTGAACTGTCTGTGAACTGATTCTATAACATTCACATTCACATAATTTCTTAGTTAAGTAGATAATTTATTTCACAAGTTAACATTACAAAATCAGTTTTTATTATTTATCTTAAATCTAACCGTAATAAGTACAGGGTAAAACAATTGTACAAAAGAAATTAAAACACTTTCAACTATTCTCCTCCAATATTTATTTCCTGAGATCGGTATAAAAATTATCACATTGTTTAGAAAATGGTATTTTGTACAAAATAATTAAACAACGTTTTACAGCAGGCGTATTTTATTTGCATTATTAATAATAATAATAAGTTTCGCAATGCGAAAAAATTGCTTTCGACGAGGCTACCTCGAAGTAAGTGACTTTTGTCGAGGCACTAGAATTTTAAAAAGGATGCATTATCTATTTGTACCCAACTCATTATTTTGGTGTCTAGTTTTATTAAATACAGTAACTCAAACAATAATATACATCGTTTGTTCCAATAAGTTGCATTTTGTCTTAATGATTTACACAAGGGGTTCAAAATTGAGTTTGATGTTTTAAAATCGCTGACACGGGGCAGCCTCGAATAAAGAAACAAGTTTTGACCTCTAGAGATTACTAAAAAATATATCTTGTCACACCTAAACACTAATATGACAAACTTATGTTATACCTTTTACATGATACAAGAGAGAGTAATATTTAATTTAGACAGAAGAGGATAAAAATACAAAAGAGCCTCAAAGATTTTTTGAAATTGGAACATGTTATTAAAACAAAACGAGTGATTTATTCGTGTAGCATTGAATTAAGGTTAATTTATTTTATTATGAATTTTACAAAAAAGTTGGCGAGTTAATTTATAACTCACTACTTTTTTTGTTATTACAAACACTTGCATATTTTTATGAAAAATTCGAAATCAAACCGTTTTAAATATTCAGACAAAGGTTGGTTGTCTAAAGAGAAATTTCAATATTTTATAAATTAAATGCAATAATGAAAAACAAAACTCGCACCTACTACCATTATTAAGAATTCAATACCTCATTTTAACAAAAATAGAAGTAGATAATTTTGGCCTCTACATAAAGAGCGAATAGTCTAAATGCTTACAAATATAACTAAAATAATTAGTCATGTGGATGGTTAATTTTGACAGATTTTCTATATGTATAAATAAATACCTATACGGACAGTTGTAGTGTTAACAGGGGTGCGAGCACGGCCTCTGCGATAGGCTTGAGTCACGCTTTTTATAACGGTTTTTGCTCCCAAACTGAGATAAAAATGTGTGACTCAAGCCTATCACAGTGGGCCGTGCTCGCCCCGCTGAATCTTATCAACTAATTTTCCTATTATAAAATATTTTATTTCCTCTGTCCAAGATTTAGCAAATGTTGTTGTAGAAAGACTACTGTTTCCGTTACAGTATAAAATATAAGTAAATATGAATGGTTTCAACGTGGAAATAAAATATGTGTGAATACAAAAAACACCTTGTATTCCTGATTTGTCTAGGCCAAATTGTATTGTATTGAGGTCATTTAGACAAATAAAAGCTACGGTTGTTGATGTAAAACCTTAGCGTGTACTTAATAGTCAGTAATACTTTTACTTTATCATTTGTCAAAATCCTAGGTCTAGTGATAGAACAGCGGCTTGTACAGCGTGTATCAGAAATGTGTGAAATGACAGAGCAGCAAACTTTTTCCATGGGCCTAACATCGTAACCGCAAAAAAATAATGTGATTATTTTTCGCGATTACGATTCTATGGAGAAAGTTTTAATGGTCTGTACGCTGTACCACACCCTTAAAAGTGACCACACATTTCTGATACAGCACGATTCAAACTTCTTGGCGGATCGGACGTGAGGCTAGTCGCTACGAAGTAACAACGTGTTCTCGTGTCGGGGGGGGGGGGGGGGGGGGGGGGGGGGAGATACTGCGCAGCGACGAGCGCACTTCGGAGCCACCATTAAGTTTGAATCGGACTGTACACGCTGTACCTCTTAAACCAAAGTCAGAATGATTATTTATAAAATTTTACTTAAACGTTTGCAAGTACATTGTTGCATGTAGGTACCTAGATAAACAGTTTTGCATAATTTTATTTGGTCGCAAAACTCTTTTTTGGAAGATTTGAACGGGAATCTAGAAACAAGATGGAAACTTTTGAAATAATGTGTTTTACATTTTAAGTTATATACGATTCAGAAGTGAGTTTTAGTTGAAATATAAAGCGCGATGTTTTCGCTAACCTAACTAGTATATTTAATTTATTTATATCCACACAAAAAGTGCATTACAAATACGAATATTTGAATCACAAGTAGACAAAGCTTCTGTTTGATTAATGTTCAAAACTATAATGGCTAAATACAGCTTAGGTACTTTTAAAACAATAAGACTCATTTTAAAGTTTACAATTTCGATTACAAACAGTAGGTACACGACAAAATTTTGGGAAAACACTTACAAGACAGTATTGAAAACTATTATTATATAAGCAAACTATTGCTAAAATAATATTAGTTAGTATTTCCTGAAAAAAGAAAAATATTACATCTAACACGTTTGTTGGGTTAAAACATGTACAGTTGTACAAGAATCTTTAGAGCGGTTCTGCACTGCATCCGATCCGAATCCGAGGAATGTCGGTCCGAAGTAGCCATAGCACTATTTGTATGCGGTGCTGCGCACTAGTTCCGAACTCTGTACTGTACGTTCGAATTTAGAACATTTCCAATTCGGATTGGACTCGGATCTTGAATTCGGATTCGGATCGGATGCAGTGCAGAACCACTCTTAGGCGCATGACTAAAGTCGGATCAAACGCCTCCATCTTGTTTTATCAATACAATTTCACAAATGTTTACCAACAACGCTCCATGTCAATGTCATTCAAGCGCCAAAAGATCCATGTACAGTTCGTTCATAGTTATTTTACCTCTGACAGGCTGGTGCAACCCAAATACAACCTTATTTAAGAATAAAGATCACTGTGATTTTGACAGTGATGCGAATTCCGAGATTTTAATATCTTTGTTAAAGTCAAGGTAATTAAAAAAAAATTGCAATGTTGGTTAAAATATGAGAAGCTGTAACACAGGATTGTTTTAACCGACAGTTTATTCGTAAACTACTGAACTAAATATAGTAATTTTGTTTATATAATGGGGACATAGTTTTAATATTATAATTAAACAATCAGATTGACTTATGTTAAAAGTTTTGTGAAAAAGAATAATATCAATAAGCAATGTTAACACTTTTTCAAAATCAAACAATGTTAGTTTTTACAATCCGGGCGTACGTAAGTATCAATTCTACATCTAAAGACCTAAAGATCTAGAATATAAACGCTCCAAAGAAAGTTTCTCAACTAAAAAAAAATACTTTAAGCGTAGTATTTTTTAGATTGAAAGCTACAATCGTTACATTGTTTTAAAAATTCCGACATTCTGGGATCTCACATGTGATGCGAAGTAATTACAAATACAATTTTTGGAACAAAATGCTCTCCTAATTTTTAAAAGCATTTAAAAATTTTAAACTACACAAAATTCGATCTAAATCTTTGAACTAACACACAAATTTACTTTTTAATGCCAATGCCAAACTATACATAATCATTTATATTATCAGCTATACTTGGCTATATATATAGCTATAGGATGATAATTTCGACGCGTTATAACGTCATTAGCATGACGTCTATGAACGTCAGTGGCAGTGAAAAGGTTATTTCGTTTTAGAAGATGCATATTTTTTTTGCTATTTTTCTACACAAAGTCCAAGAACTTTTGAACTAAAACGAATGTGCAAATTGTAAACATTTAGGGCACCAACTTAAGACTAAAATAATTATACAATACATAAAAAACAAGCGTTCACCGGCAGAAGTACGATTGTAAATATGTCAGTGTACTTCAACTCTTAAAAAGAAAAAAAATATTAAATATAGGAATAAAGTATATATTTCAATGCACGTGAAAATCCCCCTGGATTATCCGCTGTCATTCTTCACGCAAATCTATACTTTATATCAATTAGATAAGTATTAAAATACATTGATAAATATAGAATCTTCTGCCAAGCCTTGCGCTTGCCTTAACAGCCGGACTTAAAACTTAATATACTTACATAAGTAACAAAATCAAATATAGTCGCTACATACCAGAGCTATTTAATTTATAACCTAATTTAACAGAACTGTTGAGTTTTTAACTTAATTGCTTAAAATACAAAAACAACTCGTTTAATAGTAACAATCGTGTATTCAAAGTTACATTTTTAAATGTGGTTAGATCATAACCGATGCAATATCTTACTGGTTAGATAAAGAATACGCCGACGTACGTGGCAACCGCGGTCATACACCACGTAAGCGAGATGACACGAGAAAATATCGCCGTCCTTCTCACACGTTTCATGACCGCGACAGCCACGAGCTTAGGCGTTTAGTGTACTAGATTATATCGTGTATTATGTGTATTCAGCGCAAAGTGACGGATAATCGGCTAGCGGCAACCATCTTGTTGTTAAATTTCTTTTTGAAGTTTTCAGCGGCTACCGTCGTTTTAAACGTTATCTTCGCTGATCGCTCTTCTTTGTCCAGTAATAAATTCTGGAACATGAATCCGTGGGTGTTTTTTGTTTCAATGTTTAAATTTTTTTTTTAATATCTAAGGCTTAGAAATTAATTAACAACTAATATCAGGTACAAAGCTGTCAAAAATATGAAAAATGTTAAGTAATTTATACATGGCAATACACAAAACAGGTAAAATACAAAATCTTAGATGAGTATAATATGTGCGAGATACTAAAATAATGCTGCAAAATACAAAAATTAGTCAACTTATTTACTAAAACGTTTGTCAGTGAAATACAATCTTAGGTTAATACAACCACTTAACACTTTTCCTATTTTAATTATAATACAATTTTAATACGTAAACTTTATCTATCTTTGCTATTTACAATATAAGAATACCAGATGACAAAATTATATTTTAAAGACCTAGGGAGTTTCGTTACTTTTATATTCAAACATATTTTGATAAAAAGAAATAGGCGGAAAAATAGGTTATTTAGGCAGAGTTTCATTATATTTAAACCTACCCAAGTTTAAATATAATGAAACCAAATAAGCACTTTATATAAACACACAATGCGGAACTAACAGTTATTATTGGCAAAGGCGAGTAAATACAATATTAAAATTGCATTATTCGTATAAAATTGTACATTATTATAATAAAGAGCATGCGCATGGTTTAAAATTGTAATAAATACGGACCATCGAACTCATGTTAAAAAAATATTTAAAAATATGTTCTATTTAATGATCTATTTTTTTGTAACATATATTATTTTAGATCATGTGAGTATGACCCTTGTAAACAATGACTTACATTGGCTAAACTTCACTACTATTTCATACATAAGTTTCTATAACAAAAATAAGTTTTATTTACAGCTAGCCCTTGCTAATCTAAGCTAGAAATAATAAAAATATCCTTGTGTTAGTGTTAGGAGTGGGTGAGTGTATTTTGTGCAATGGGCGATTCGAACATCCCATACTATATTTCATTTAGCTGTATAGTTTAGCTAAAAATCGATGATTGACTACAAGGGGCATTACAATATTGACAAATTGTACGTTTTCGTCACTACATGGCCGCGCCAAAACATTAAATAAATTGACATATGCCATAATATTATTTAATTTATACATTTAATAATAAATAATGACCTCGTATCGAAGACATTGCGGTTACGTTAATCCTGTTCCTTTGTTACAAAACAATGATACCAAAGCGAATACTGCAGTTGCCACAAAAAAGTTATCACGGTTTTGTTACAAGATTATAATAAATTAATAATATTTTATGGTTAAGAAACTAGTTATGTCACAAATGCAGTATTAGCTCAGAGAAAGAATATACAGGCTTATTGATTACAAATATTGTTATTTATTTTGGAGCTTATCTGCGTAAACAACAGGAAAAGCACAGCTTTTGATAGTGCAACAATGCAGTATAATTTTAAATGTAGAAGATGGTATTTTATTAAATTAAATTGATACAATAGTACCCTTACGACTGCCTCGGGAAGCAAAAACATTTTATTTCTGTGTTTTAATATAACACTCAACAGAATCGCGGGTGACAAATTAATAAACCTGCATAAGAGATAATTCTATTAAATATATTAAAATCTGTGTGCTACAGTGTATATCTAAGAAATAAGTATATATGTACATATAAATAAATATCACATATTAATATCACAATGAGTTGGTAATCAATATCACAGGATAAGTGGTTCGAATGTCTCAAATTATAAAAAGAATAATATTTATTAACATTTTTATCTATGCGTTTTAAGTTGCAATAATGTCTCTGTCTAAGTATAAGAAAACTTCAATGGATTTAATTTAATTATCTCAAAATTTTATATTTTCATTTCTTTTATGTTCTTTAATAATTTATTAACTTTTCCCAAGTGTTACTTATCTTACTTAGTGTTGTTAGTTTCGCTAGCTAATTTAATTTGACCCTGTATAAAAATCAATTGCCGTGCGTTAGTCTCACAAAAACTTGAAAATGGCTCGACCGATTGTGATGAAACTTTGGTAAGCTGGAGTGCGCGCGCCAGATGTTCCAAAAAAATAAATGAATGATAAAGGCATTGCAACACATTTGCTATTTATTAATATTTTAATTTTGTTAGCTTAGTTGTTAACTTTATTGTGCACGCTGTGATCTCCTTTATGTGAAGAAGTACACCTACTCAATACCCGATGTTGCCATTTATTTAACCGTCATGTATTGTGTACATCTTTTGTTGGAGATCCTAAATCAATAAATATATATGTCTTCTTGGTTTAGCGGTATATGTCTTCTAATAATAAAAAGAGGTAAAGTTGTTTGTAGAAGTTAATTTGCTATAGTACTGATCTGATTCAAAACCACACTATTTCCTTATGACATAGGATACTTTTTGCCTAGATAATGCACAATCCTGCAGGAATCTCAACACACACAGCTAGCAAATAACGAATATTCACATGGATGCCACCCGGTGGTAATCGGGAATAAAATTGCCCGTTGGCACCGGGTGGCGACTGGGAGGTTATTGCCCCCACTTCAACTCGTCTGTCTTACGGCCGCGATGTAGGGGTTGGCGGTCAGACTTTTCCAATGTGGTTTATTAGTTGATAAGTAATATTATTAGGGACATACAAACAAAATTTTCTTCATCATAGTTGCTTTTGATTATTATTAATAATCATAAAAACCTGGTGTAAATATTTAGAGAACAATTTATACAAGAATTCAACTTTAGTTTGTGCAAGGAGATATGACAATAGGACGTTTTCTCGAAACGAGAAGACACTAAACAAGATTCTACGATTTTCCTTATATTAGCGTTTTGGTACAAGATTTTAAGAATATAGGTGTTCCTGACGTCACATCGTGCCACATACCACACCGCGATCGCAGGCTTCCCCCCCTCCTCTAACACTCGTTCACCGACACCGTGAGCGTGCACACACAATCGGTCGTCTCCATTTTAAGTAATCAGAATCCAAAAATACAGTACTTGCTATATCGTAGTCGTTTTATTACCAAGTCAAGACCACGAGCAGCACACCTGGAGCTTGACACTCAACAATAGGTACTTAATTTTATTTTGTTAAACTTGATTATTGTAGATAAATTAATTTGATGATCTGTGATTTACTTGCATATTTTAATTTAAGTATTGGAATTTTATTCCCGATTGCCATCGGGTGGCCTCCATGTGGGGGCGACTGGGAATGTTCGGCAAATAATATGCATAGCATAATATTATAATAATATATATGTATGTGATAGGCATGGGGCATTATCAATTTCTAAGTCAATTTCTACTTTCAAGTCTATCAGCAAGTTAGCTCGCAACTCACCGACGCGCAGCATGGATTTCGGCCGATTAGAAATACTACGAGCAATTTACTTAGCTACATGGCGGAGGTGGTGCCGATAGTGGACGGTGGGGGGCAAGCCGATGCTGCATACTTCAATTTTAAAAAAGCGTTTGATTTAGTCGATAATAACGTATTACTGAAAAAGTTAGCAGGAGTCGGTTTCACCCCGCATTTACTTGGGTTTTTTGCGAGTTATATGAGTGACAGGCAACAGTATGTAGACTACGCAGGATTCCAATCTAAGGCATACTATACTAGATCTGGTGTAAGCCAGGGAAGTAATATGGGGCCCCTTGGGTTTCTCTTAATGATAAATGACCTACCCAGTGTTGTACAAGATGCTAAGTGCCTACTATTTGCCGACGACCTCAAACTTTCTCTCCCCATAACAAACGTGGATGACTGTGAAAGACTGCAGAGAGATATAGACAGAGTAGTAACTTGGAGCAAAAGTAATCTCCTGCAGTTTAACACAACTAAGTGTGTGACCATAAGTTTCTCGCGCGCACGCACACCCATTAGACATAGTTATACGGTGGACGGGGTATCGATGGCTAGGGTCACTGAAGTGAGGGACTTGGGTGTTCAGTTCACCACTGGACTGACGTTTCGTGATCATATAGTTAAGGTATGCAAAAAAGCATATAGAAACCTAGGATTTGTCCTGAGAACGGCTAAAGGCTTCACAAATATGAAAGCTATAACGGCTTTGTATAATGCTTTAGTAAGGAGCCAATTAGAATGTAATGTAGTTATCTGGGCTCCACATGAAACTAAATAAGTATAGTCTTTTGTTGGAGCGCGTACAAAATAAATTTATTCGATATAAATATATGAGGGAATACGGGGTGTATCCATTTTATCCGTTGAGGTAACACTATTTATCTTGGGTATGGTCGGATACGATGAACTGAGGGTGAGGAGGCAACTCGCACTAGTTACATATATCTTTATGATAATTAGAGGGAAGATACACAATGCGGATATATTGCGAAGGGTGGAACTAGTCGTGCCAGACGGGTATGTGGGTCGTCGTCGTCGGTATGTATGTTTAGAGTGTTGTTTGTATGTTTGGAGTGCATAAATAAATAAATATTTTTTTATGCGGTAGAAAACTTCGTTTTCATATAAGTTATGGACAAACGCTTTTTGATTCCACCACTTTTATAAATTTTTATTTTAATACAAAATTTACCATTGTAGATACGTTTTAAGTACAGACGCCAGCAGGTCAAGCTACCCGAAACTGTCAAATTTTCCCAATCAACCTTGAACCTTAATGCTTTAGCGATAAAGTTGAAAATCTATTAAAGAAATTTGACAGATTGTAGTAGCTTGATGTGCTGGCGTCTGTACATAATTTAATAAGTATAATTATGTTTCACCATCTATATAGATTGTATATTCAAGTCCCTTTTCGTGTTTGCCTGTGTGACCGCGTTGTTCGTTTAAACAACACAACGGATTTCGATGTGATTTTCACTATCTTTTAGAGCATTATTTCCTGGGTAGGTTTATGTGTACAATACATTAATCAAGTCTTAAAAATCCTGCGAAGTACCAAATAAGGTAAAAGAGAATACACAAAACGATTGCAGTTTCAAATTACACAACTAGACGTCTTCGAAGCCTTGATGAATTTTGTGAAAGACGCAATATGTCGTCATATGCGCATTAAGAATTACTTTGGGATAACCTATACTTAGTCTAAACTCGATACTGAGAATAGGCTGACCCTAGTTCAGTATAGCCTGACTAGGCTCCAAAAATTAGTAATTCATTTAAGTACCAAAGTATACGTTTTTTACAACTAACTCCAAAGCCATGTTAAAGAAGTGAGCCTCGAAAATTTAAATCATGTATTAAATAGAAACTCTGCCCAAATGCTTTCTATAAAGTTCAAGATTACTTGGACGACAAAAAAGCTTCTAATTAATTAAGCAACTCCAATATTATGGTCTAAGCATCAACTCTTTTATACAAGTGTTTTAGAATTAATATTTATTTATTAATTTTTTTATCGACGTGACATACTTAACTCATGGTATTTTTGATGACATTTAAAGAGAAAACCGACTGCGAATGTGAGTACCATGCAGGCTAGATTGAATACATGACTTTATAAGTGTCTGGCGGTTGTGAGTGTTTTGTATATATGACCTACGCAAATGTTTTGCAGATCTGGTAACGTCGTGTGACGGGTCGTGGAGCTCTCTAAAATACGGTTGTGGTACACGATGACTGATGCATGCGTGCCGTCGTCTGTTGCGACAGGTCAACTCAAAACTGCAACGGCTCTTTCTTCAAGACCCTTTCAGACATGGCCCTGCATTGTTAGGCTCACATAAATACTTAACAATACATATAATGTTTGGACTTTAAAAGAGACCATGACCTCTGAGTTTGTTTCGGCATTTCTTCCATCTAGTATTAAAATATTGACCAGCAACATATTGACGTGTAAAAGCACGGAATAGAAAAAACAGTGGAAGTGCCACGCAGCTATCGCGCGTGTGTCACAATTATGCGGAGCTCCGCAACACCGGCTCAGTCGCGATTACATACTTGCTGTGATACGACGTCTCGAAAGTAACGAAAAATATTACAAACATGCCTTATTGTGCGATTTTTACATGCAAAAACGATAGCAGGACAAAAAATGTATCTTGCGGAGGTGTATCGTATCACCGGTAAGTATAAAACTATGATATATTTCAATATAATTGTTTTTATTGATAAAACCATATTTATTACTTTGTTGCGAACTAAAAACTACCTTATGTCCATTGTTCAAAGTCTAAATCAACTTGCTCGCGGTCTTGAATATCATGGTATACATTCTAGAATCTTCGACTGCTACTCGATTAGGGATGGGACACATTCAAATATTTCGGTATCGATAAAAGAATAAAATGTGTATTTATATAGTGAAACCTTATAAGGTTTCACTAATAATAATACATAATATTATTATGTACTCGTTGTCGTTCTTCTTGATTAATTGAAATAAATGGTTTGAGTACTTATATTCTGACAAACAAACCAATCATTAATTCATAGTATTCGTAGGCCTCAAAAATAATAAATACTAATAAAGTATGTAAATATTTCAGTTTTCCCAAAGGTCCTTTTACCAAGGAGAAATGGATAGAAGCTACGGGAAGACAGAACTGGATGCCGTCAAAATCAAGTACAATCTGTTCAGAGCATTTTAATTAAAACAATTTACAAACTTCAAAAAAAGGCTACAGATTTTTAAATGATAAAGCAATTCCTATTCATAAAATTTTAATTTTTCAACTATGTGCAATTTGTTACCTATAAATTATTACTTATTTGAGCCTGTCCTTATGTTTAACTACCGTTTAATATATAATTTTACAGGATCAAACTGATTCTAAAAAATGTGAGCCAGGACCCTCCAGGAAACGGCTCCAGGAAACGCCACCATTGCCTAGCTTAATTTCAGTAACACCAACAAAAAAGGCCCGTATAGTTATAGACTCTGAGTTAACTATCAGCCCCACGCACAGTGGAACGAATGTATGGGAGAGGTTGGACGTAGACATCTCCGAAAAAAAATTGTTAAATTATGCCAAACGAATGATGCCATCTTATTTGATTACCTAATGCCTTCATAACTTGTGCTGATAAATTTCTTCATAACTCCCATATTTCGGAAGTAATTTGAGAAAATGTGATATTTTACTATGAAAATGAGTGTATCGAGCTCTCTCCCTCCTGATTCCGGCGTTGTTTCAAGTAGCGGTCTCTAATATCATAATGCTAATACTAAGAGCTATATTTAATACTAAGACACATGGTGCGCCAAATGTGCACTTTCTGGGATAAAGAGTGATGTTTATTTTATAACACAAAAATATATTTTTTTGTTTTGTGGTTGTTTCACCTTATTACAATAACATTTCTGAGCAGCCAATTGGAGAAGATATTAGAGAATTTGGATATGTGATTAGGGACTTAAGGTTTACATGTAAAACTGATGCACTAATGATTACTGATAAGAAGATTGCTATTATTTAATTACTAAATGGCTCTTAATACACTAATTTAGCATGCATCATTTTCAAACTTATTACCTTGCAATATTTAAAAAATAAGGGTACCTGGATTAAATATAAATAGGTCACTATTAGTAATTTTAAAATCAGTGTTGATTTACACCTCGTTGTAGCCACACTAATGTCGAAATGTATTTTCCAAATTTTAATACAAATCTTGATCTTCACGTTGCTTTATGCGCACGCGCACATAAAGATTTACGCGACTATAACTATTTGTTCAGTGTTTTAAAAGATAACTGTTGTGTTCAGTTATGTGAAAGTTCTGAAACAAGTTTAAAAGACTGGTGTCGTCGATTTTGCTTCCGCATTTATGCAAAATGGACACAGTCTGGATGAAGCACAGATAAGTTTCGGAAGAAACATGAGATTTGGCTACAGGCTGCAATACAGTGGCCGGAATTTCTGAAGGAAAATATTGAATCTTCTACAGAAAATGTAAGTGACGTCATCGAGCCCATAATTTCTCCTGCTAAATCTGATGCTTCAACTTGTACACATCCTAGTCCTCGTAAATCTTTTGAGGACCTTAGTAACCGACAAAAAAGAAGACGCACTGAAGATACTCTTCCATGCAGCAGAAGCAGCGCTGAAATTCTGTTTTCGGCCGAAAGGGCGCTTCGAAAGGCAGGAGAAAGCGATACAGCTGATGTAATGAAATACTTGATGGAGAATCCAGAAGAGGCCTCACAAATCAAAGCCTTCATTGAAGGTAAATCGATTCAGGTACGGCAAATATCAACTTTGAAGGCATTGGCTCTTTATGTATCGATGAATTTATCGAAATGGCGCTACAACACTCTTCGAAATTTCAACACCCAAGAAGGAGCTCTTAAATACCCGAGTTACTACATGTTGGTTAAAGAAAAAATTAAGTGTTATCCGGCCAAAGACGATCTCACAGTTACAGAGAGCTCTGCAAAAATCAAATTACAAGCCTTGATGGATTTAACCTCAAGAAGACTTATTAGGTCGTTAGAAACCCCTGTTGATCCCAATCAACAGCTCATTTTGACCAGCAAATGGGGTTTTGACGGATCATCTAGCCAAAGCATTTATCACCAAAGGACGAGTGAAGATGAGCAAATCGATCTTGCTAGTAATTTTATGATTAGTCTTGTACCACTGCGGCTCGTCTCAAAAGGTGTAACAATTTGGGAAAACGAGCGACCATCTTCCACCTCATTTTGCCGGCCAATATTGTTTAAGTTTATAAAGGAAACCAAAGAAAATGTGCAGAGAGAGATGGCTGAAATCGAAGCCGAGATTGAAGCCTTAACTCCATCCACCATCACTGATGGAATTAGTGTCAAACACCAACTGCTGTTGACAATGATTGATGGTAAAATTCATTCCATTATATCCGATACAGCAGCTTCAGTGTGTGACATATGCAAGGCTAGTCCTAAAGAGATGAATAATTTAGAGTTAATCAAAGATAAACACGCAAACGAGGACATGTATAAATACAGCTTAAGCTCCCTTCACGCTTGGATTCGCTCAATGGAATGCTTATTACACATTTCCTACAAATTAGACATAAAGTCATGGCAAGCAAAGGGTGATATAGCAAAAAGGCAAGTTGATGAAAGGAAGAAAAGAGTTCAAGAGGCTGTAAGAAGAGAAACGGGCTTACTTCTCGATGTTGTGAAACAAGGCAGTGGATCCACCAACAATGGCAACTCGGCCGGCAAGGAGATTTTTTGAAAACTACACTAAATCTGCTGAACTGATCGGAATAGACGCTATGCTTTTAAGAAAAATCTGTGTGATCTTGCAGTGTATTTCATCAGGAGAGAAGATCAACGTAACTAAATTCCGAGAGTTCTGCTTTGATACTGCTAAGCTTTACGTGGAGTTATACCCATGGTATTATATGCCTTCTTGACTTCATAAAATTTTAATGCATGGGCCAGACATAGTTCAGAACTTGTCAATTGTGCCCATTGGTTTTCTATCCGAAGAGGCATCTGAGGCTAGAAATAAAGATTTTCGAAAATATAGAGAGGGGCATTCTCGAAAGCATAGCAGTATCTCATGCAATGAAGATATTATGCACAATCTTTTACTGTCTTCTGATCCACTTGTTACAAGCATTCGTCCAAAAGTAAATAAGTTTGTAAAAAAATCTTCTTTTAACACTGGAGGGCTCGCGTGGGTGACATATGTCACCCAGGTTCGAATATTGTTTAATAACTTTTGAACGAAACGCGCTTCAGTGCTGCCCTCTCAGGTATTCCTCAAGTAGTAGCGCGTCCACGCGCCAGTAGTGCGTTGTCCCTCCAAGTGCAACGACGTGTGAACAGTGAATTTATAAAGTGCATGGGTGACGTATGTCTCCCGCGCGAGCATTCGAGGAACTTTTACGAAACGTAACATTGTGGTGAAAAATCAAATATACCCTCACGTAAGTTCATTATTGTTTTGATTTTACATTTATTTATGAACAACAAAATGTATTTTACAAATTGGTTGTATATTTATGTGAATATTATTATTTTATACTTACTAAGTGACACATATTGTTTTAGGCTAAAATGGCGAACGAATTTACGATAAGTAGATGGTTGGAGGAAGCCGTCACAGAGGATAGTGCGTCAGAAGACCAGGAAGACGATTCTTTAGAAGAGCAAACTACTCCAGTTGGTTCACCTCACGTTTCTGACACGGAACAAGAGAGCGATGATGTGTCTAGCGACGATGACGAAAATATGCCTCTATCACAGTTAGCGGTCTATGAATCTCGCAATGGGACGAAATGGAGTAAGATTCCACCAGTTCCGACTAGAACCAGGGCGCATAACATTATTACTAGACCTTCAGGTCCAAAAGGTATTGCAAGAGATGTTTCAACTCCTATCGAGTCCTTTTTACTATTTTTTGACTCTGATATTTTGTCTATTCTTGTGGAAAATACAAATATTTATATTGACACAATCAAACATAAATATCAACGAGACAGAGATGCCAAACCAACAGATTTGGTAGAAATTAAAGCGTTTATCGGCCTGTTATTGTTGATAGGAGTATGCAGAGCTGGACGAAGAAATCTCAAAGATTTCTGGGATAATTCACAAGGCCTCGGTATCGAGTTAGTGTACACCACAATGTCAAAAAGTAGATTTCGATTCCTGTTACGATGTGTGCGTTTTGATGACGTTAGGGATAGACCAGCTCGACAATCATCCGACCGTTTAGCAGCTATTCGTCAAATTATTGAAATTATGCTCCGCAACTGTAAACAATACTATACGCCAAGCGAATGTGTAACACTTGATGAACAGCTTGTAGCATTCAAAGGCCGTTGTGGATTTATTATGTACATGCCTAATAAACCGTGTAAATTTGGTATAAAAATAATAATGGCCGTAGACGTCAAGTATCCGTTTGTATGTAATTTTGAAGTGTACGCAGGTCAGCATCCGGAAGGTCCTTATCGCTTGTCAAATCAAGTGCCTGATATTATTCACAGAGTTTTGGAACCTTTATATGATTTAGGTTGTAATGTCACCATGGACAATTGGTTCACAAGTGTACCTGTGAGCAAAAACTTACTGCAAAAAAGAATCACAGTAGTAGGCACACTGAAAAAGAACAAACCTGAGATACCCCAAAACTTCAAGTCTAGCCAGAACAGAGAAATATTAGACTCCACCTTTGGTTTTCAACCTAACTGTACACTGGTTAGCTATGTGCCGAAAAAAAACAAAGTAGTTTTGTTATTGTCAACCCTACATAATGATGCTGCTATTGACCCCGAAAGCGGTGAAGCTAAAAAGCCCGAAATAATCACCTATTACAATCACACGAAATATGGAGTTGATGTTTTCGATAAAATGTGTCGTCAGTATGATGTAACCCGCAATACCCGACGATGGCCTCTTATATTATTTTATAATTTTTTGAATATGGCTGGTATAAACGGTCTCGTAATATACCAATTGAATAATCCCCAAACCAAAACAATCCGCCGAAAATATTTGCAAGAAGTCGGATATGAATTGGTGAAGCCGCACATTTCACGTCGTATTTCCCAGGAAACTATACCAAGAGCTATAAAATTGAAAGCAAGGCTTCTTCTGGGGTTGCCCGAAAACCCGCAAGTATAAAACATGCCAATACGTAGTGGAAAAGGACGGTGTGACTTCTGTAGTAGAAGAAGAGATCGAACAACTCGTAAAACCTGTGCCAAATGTAACCGGCGTGTTTGTCCCGATCACCAAATCACAGTGTGCCCTAATTGTGATCAATTAGCTTCTGAATTTGAATAACCCATTTGTAAACTTTACTAAAGAATGATTAGCTTACCCAATTAAGGTTTAAACAAAAAATAAGAGACTGATTAATCACAATAAGTAAAAATTATTGTTTTTTTCAGAAGTTTGGTTTGTGTTAATATTTAGTTTGACTTAAGGCAATTGCTATGTTTTGTTAAAGTATTTAGTAAGAAATAAAGTTGATTAACCTTATTAAAACTTGTTTTCTTTCATCAAAATTAGAATAGTAAGAAAAAATCCCGTTACTGATGGGTGGCATATGTCACCCGCGCGAGCTTTCTAGGAAAATTTTAGGCGCGAGTCCCCTAGTGTTAAGGAATCCGTAAGCTCATAAAGCTTACGGATTCTGAGAAAAGTGACATCGAATTTGTTAGCATAAATGATTTAGCGGATATCGATTCTGAATTTGAATTAATTAATGATGATGATGATGACGATGATAATTAAATGTTGATATTGTTTTAAAATGTGTAACTTAGTAAATTAGAGCTTACATCTTAATTCGAAACCTATAACGTGAATCTACTGACATACTGTGATTGTTACCTGTTGTAGTTGCCTTGTAATAAATAAATAAATAAATAATTTATTGTATAATATATTAATTAAACTAGGTAATTTATTATTTTATTATCTAAAATACCGTGTTTTTATCGTTATTGTAAAACATATATAAATAAAATATTATGTGAAAAAAGTCATACTCTCATCTGTTCTTATGAATATTTTCGTAAATAATACACAAGATTTAAAAAAACAATATTTCATATATTTATATATGACCTCTACATACGTCTGTCTGTTTAAAATAAATACAAATGAGGAAAAACCATTTTAATTTTTTTTTAATTTTCATTTCCTTTTATCCCAGAAAGTGCACATTTGGCGCACCATGTGTCTTAGTATTAAATATAGCTCTTAGTATTAGCATTATGA
The DNA here is from genome assembly GCA_937001585.2 of Brachylomia viminalis. Taxonomy (NCBI): domain Eukaryota; kingdom Metazoa; phylum Arthropoda; class Insecta; order Lepidoptera; family Noctuidae; genus Brachylomia; species Brachylomia viminalis. Next base: position 20,808,453 of record OW443317.2, read on the forward strand.
TATTAGAGACCGCTACTTGAAACAACGCCGGAATCAGGAGGGAGAGCGCTCGATACACTCATTTTCTTAGTAAAATATCACATTTTCTCCAATTACTTCCGAAATATGGGAGCTATGAAGAAATTTATCAGCACAAGTTATGAAGGCATTAGGTAATCGAATAAGATGGCATCATTCGTTTGGCATAATTTAACTCTTTTTTTTCGGAGATGTCTACGTCCAACCTCTCCCATACATTCGTTCCACTGTGCCACGTCAACTCCAAGAAAAAAAAAATTAGGAAAGATGTTACAATGGACTCAAAGTAAACTAAGAAAACAAAATCTAAAAATCAAACTCTGTAAGAGTTCTCGGAATCGTAGATTAAAAAGAAAAATCAAGAATATGGAAGAACTTCTAAAATCATTAGAAGATAAATTTGCCATGAAAAGTGAAGATCTTGTTAGCTTAAAAAACACAAATTTAAAGGTTAGCTATTATTATTTTTATTACCTCGATTTCCGACCTGGCTCGTCAACTGACACTGTCACTGGGCAATGCGCAAAGGGATAAACACTAGCCGTCTTATTACAAAACACGATCTAACTTTAGCCCGAGCCTAAATCTTCGATTTAGTTTTTGTATTTGGAACTTTGTGCCGACTTTAGTAAAGTTCTTAATACAAAATAGACAATCTAAGACCAGACCAAGTTGTCAGTTTTGTAATAAGAACTGTATTTCGATTTCTGTTAGGTTCTTATTTCAAAAACAGGTTCGATGGTTTAAACCATGTCAAAAGAAAAACCTTGTTTTGTAATAAGACCATAGATGAACAGTGTTTATCGACGAGCTCAATTCTGTAAGGGCCCTAGTCAAATAAATTGTTAATAAAGTGTTTTCTTGTAGGTTAATGGATTGATTACTTGCATGACTGGAAACAAACCTGAAGTACGAAAGTATTCACCAGCACTTCGGAGTTTTGCATTAACCTTAAACTATTATTCGCCTCGAGCTTATGATTGCGTGCGAAGAACTTTTAATACTTGTTTACCTCATCCACGAACTTTAAAAAAGTGGTACTCAAAAGTGGGTGGAGATCCCGGTTTTACCAGTGAATCCTTTACTGCTTTAAAACGTAAAGCAGCTTCATTGAACCATGAAATTATAGCTACATTAGTCATAGACGAAATTAACATTCGACGTCGAATTGAATGGGATGGGAGTAAGCTACATGGGTATGTAGATATGGGTACAGGTTTAGATGGGGATCATTTATCGGAAGCGAAAGAAGCTTTGGTTTTTTTAGTTACTGCCATAAACCAAAACTTTGAAGTCCCCGTGGCTTATTTTCTTGTTGATGGTATTACCGACTTGCAACGCGCCGAACTAGTTAAAAAATGCTTGGAAATGAGTCATGACGCTGGCGTTAAAATAGTAGCACTGACGATTAATGGATGCGCAGCCAATATTTCTATGGCTGGACATTTAGGTTGTTCTTTTTCAACGAGTAGTATGACATTTGAGCATCCCGTGACCAAAGATTCTATTGTTGCTGTACTTGACCCGTGCCATATGTTAAAATTATTGAGAAACTCGTTTGAAAATTACAAAACGTTTATTGACAAATATGGTAATAAAATCTTGTGGCAGTATCTAGTAGATTTAAATAGGTTCCAAAAACAGGAAACTTTTCATTTGTCAAATAAAATAAAAGATCGACATATCAACTTTAAAAATGAAAGGATGAAAGTAAAATTGGCTTCGCAACTTTTTAGCCTTAGTGTGGCAGAAGCAATCAAATTTTGCAGAGAAGATTTGGCAATAGAAAAATTTAAATATAGTGAGCCTACCGAAAACTTTTTAAAACTAGTTAACAATATTTTTGACATTTTTAATTCAAGAAATTAACATTTTCATGGTTTTAAAAAAGCATTAAATAATAATAATGCTTCTCAAGTTTTTGATTATTTAAACAAAGCTACAGTTTATATAAATAATTTGAAACGTGAGGATGGCACACTTTTAATAAATAGTCCACGAAAAGTTGGTTATTTGGGTTTTCTGGGTTGCATAGAAGCGATAAAATATTTATTTGCTGCTTTAATACAGACAAACTTATTGATTTATTTACCCTTCTATAAACTTAGTCAGGATCACATAGAATTATTTTTTTGTAATATACGGGCGCATGGTGGATCGAACAACAATCCCACGACTAGGCAGTTCGTATCTGCATATAAAAAAATGTTGGTGCACGTGGAACTGAAAGACACAGATAGAGGAAATTGTTCGGCATTGGAACAAATCTCAATTTTAAACTGTTCATCTGCGGTAGAAAGAATTAATCTAAGTTCAGTGCGACGAGACTTAAGCAGGGAAGATGATCAAGAGGAGGATGAATACTTAGATGAAATTGAGCTGCATCTGTCCGATTTCAGCAAGCAAACGATAGCTCACATTGCTGGTTACATAACAAAACAATTAATTAAAAAAATTAAGTGTGATATATGCGTTAGTGCTCTAGTAACAGAAAAAACTCAGTCACTACATAGATTTATAATAGCGAAGGATAAAGGAGGATTGTTGTACCCATCAGAGGATGTCATTAAGATATGCCAGACTTCAGAGATATTTTTGAAAGACTGTCACATATTCAAAAAAGACGTTCTCATGTCTAAAATAATGCGCCAGTTTATTGGGACATCCATATTCCAAAATATTATTTACCATCAGTTAGGAGAATTTCCTACATCGAATCACATTACGGATTTAATGAAAGCCATTGCGGAAAGATATGTCAATATCCGCATGCATCACTTGTTAAAATTAAATATAAAACAGTCAAAACGACAATTATTAATTTATTAAACAAATGTTTTATTTCAAGGACAATAAATATTTTAAATTTACTATTTATCGTTTCATTTAACCATTTTACCTTTTATACTAATCGGGCATTGGTCTATTTCATAACTTAAAAGATTTTAATTATTACATTGTACAGACATCGACATTAAATTATCGATATCTTGCCCTCATCCCTAGCCGAGTAGAAAAATATATAACAGGTGCATACGAATATGACATCTATTTCAATGACATTAGGGTGTTAAATAGAGTAACTTGGTTACAGCGCCCTCTAGCGTTGAATAGCTGAACTCGTTGTTGATTGCTCGAATTTGATTGTTAGATGGAAAAATGGTCTTCATTGATTTTGATATGTAAAATAAAAACAACATTCTGTAGTTGTAATAACACTTACTTTTGAACAACAATAAATAAACTTTTCGCTAAAGTTGCATTTATAATTTGTAGCCAATTATATCATCATTTTCTGTGTATTGCAATGTACGTTTTAATTTGCAAGTGTGTGAGTTTGGCGACACTGATTCCCGTACTAAGGAAGTCTAAGGGCACTTCCACTGTTTTTTCTATTCCGTGTGTAAAAGTGTCTTAAAAGATCTACTTACAGAAATAAGAATTTAATGTCATTGTTATTTTTTTCTTCCAGTTAGTTTTAATGATGGTCTGGCAGTTTGAGTACTTTAAGTGGCCTACCCAATCGTCCTGTCTTTGGTATTGTTTGTTGAATCGTTGAGCTCCTTAATCTCTGAGTTGAGCTACATGATTACTGACAAATGCGTGCACTGACAGAACAGGTCCACTCAATCTGTGTGGTTTTTTCCTCAAAAGACCATTTCAAACACCAATCTATGTAGATATGTGTCTATAATGGTCTTCACGTGATCTGATCACGATTATGTCTGGACTTTAAAAGAGACTGTGACCTCTGAGTTTGTTACGGCCTTTCTTCTCAGAGTAGTCAGATAGTAAACGCCGACATCATCTAGTTTTTAAAATATTATTGACGTGTAAAAGTGTTTGCAACAAACTTACTTACAGAAATAAAATCATTTATCATTTAATATTTTGCATGGTAGGACCAGGTGGCAGCATAATTTTCTCATTCATTCATTCTTAATTTTGAACTCTTAAAGCAAATAAATTATTCGACTTGATTCTTAACAAGAATAAAGTGACACTTTATATGACACAGCCTGGTTTATAAACCTGCCTCACGAACCACACTATTACTTAGGACTCCAGATTCATTCCTCCAGATTGCCAACATAAATGTATTTTTAATAAGTCTTAAATTCATTATTTCCACTGACAGACTACGTACAGCCTAAGCCCCTGGGTCTAGAAACATTAAATTTTACACACGAGTTCCTTATACATATAGCGAAAGTGAGCACTAAGGAAGGTGTAGCGGTATCTACATCGCCACATGCGAACTGCTCATGACACTGACGTCACAAAAATCCTGCATCGCGCAAGCAGAGTTTACCGCGCGACTAGCATATATATATAACGTCCCGACATCAATCGTTGGGCCGTTGCCCACCAGACACGATACCCGTCTAGTCGGAGGATCCTCAGTTTTCTATGGAGGTATGAGTGAACTTTACACCCTTTTTTTTTTTTTTTTTTTTTTGTGGGTGGGAAATCATCAAATAACTTCTCCCGCTCTGGGCAGAGCAGGAGGGCGTGTCAGACTCTTACTGACTAAAACCCACCCGTGTTCCTTCAGTTGCCTGTGCCAGGGGCCACGGTAACCCTCTTGGACTTTTCCGCAACCCTAGCAGGCATCGGTCCTAGCAAACCCCGTCATTGGTGCTGACATCTCTTTGAGGCGCGCGTGGAACACAACGCGCCGTCGACCCGGGCCTGGTCCTTATCGAACAGCGAGCTGCCCATTGCTCGCCGTTCGCAAGCCCGCGCCTACGGTGGCCGGGAATCGGCCTGCGATTCCCGACGCCCAGGGCGTCTCCTGCGGCGGCTAGGGGCGTGAGGGCGCAAACTTTGCCTCTCCCTCACGCGTTCCGCCTCCTCCTTCGCGAACATTACTGCTTCGCAGAAGGAGGTGACGGCTTCCCAAGCCCTCTCGCTCCGTACCATGGCCTGGACCAAGGCCGGACGCGAGAGATCGCCACCGCCAATCGCCTCCACGAGGACACGGCGGTGCTCCGCCCAAGCCGGGCAGACCTCCACCGTATGCTCCACCGTGTCCTCCGGGCGATCCACACAATGGTGACACCCGGGCGTTTCCTCCCGCCTTATCCGGAACAGGAACCTCCCGAAACAACCGTGTCCGGTGAGGACCTGCGTCAGGCGGAAGGTGAGGACGCCGTGGCGCCTCTCTAGCCACTCCTCAAAGAGGGGACTTATCGCCGCAATTGTGGCGTGCCCAGAACTTTACACCCTGTCCTCATGCCTCTATAAAGGATTTAAGAAAATTCACCTTCTTGGGGTTAAATAGAGGATGAGAGTTTGTATAGAAATTCGTCATTTTTACCAATAGGAGATCCCATTGGGCACAAGTCTTGTTTTTAAATAAATTACTAATATCATATTTTGTTTTGTTATTTTTCTCTTACTATACTATACATAGGATTCCTACTAATCAATAGTATTTAAAGCATAGCATAGGCATAATCAGCCAATTACGATATCCACAGCTGGGCCGCCGGCTTCCTCGTGCGAAGGGCGGGCCGTGCTCCACCACGCGGAGTGCGGGTTAATAATTTGGATGTCAACTTTCGTACTCAATATAAAAACCAAGATAATTATGTTATCCAGTTTCGTCTCACTCAATATAGAGAAAATGATTTCATTATTTCTACCACTGCCATTATAATAGTTTAAATTTAAAACAAGATTAAGTATCAATTTAATATGCATTTCTGATCCTAGTTTCCATGTGACTAGAGAGTAGAGCTTTATTTAAAATGCCATTCTTCGTAACACGTAAAAAATCCATTCGAACCACCAACCTTAAAAAGAAAGAGAGACAATCCAAAGAAAATAACCCTAAAATTCTAATTACCTGTACTTCACTGCCAGCCAAAGTCTTCAACCTCGTATCCGTCATTCCGTGGGGTAAATTGGCCACAGTGGCGATATTACCCGACTCTTCTAGTAAACTTTCCTCGTCAACTTCCGAGTCACTTTCAAATTGAATTTGTGGTTCGTCTTTTTTGACGACGATTCTAGCACTTTCTGTACCGATAGCGGTTCTGACCGCGCGGCTAAATATGCCAGGGTTAGGTTTTGTTGGGTCGGTTTTGACCTCGATTCTTGAGAATACCGAAGAAGACTTCTCTTTGGGAGCTTTTCTCTGTAGGATAACTCGTCTGTTTGAGAAAGCTGCTGCTTTTTTCTCGTCTTCTTTTGCTTTTTCGGCTTGCTGGGGAAAATTAACAAAGGCAATTTAAATAAAGATCTTCTAAAATTAATTTAGGTTAGTAAGGCAGCTTATTGCATAATCAGCTTATAACGTCCCGACAGCTGGCGCGGCGGCTTCCTCTCGGTGAGGGAGGGGCCGTGCTCCACCCGCGTGCGCAGTGCGGTGGGTGTCACGTATGTTGGAATTTTTGGTTCTAGGACATGCCGGTTTGCTCACGATGTTTTCCTTTACCGTTTTGAGAGCAGTGGTGATAAAATAATTTACACAAAGTAAAGCGCTTGTCGGGGTTCGGATCTGCAACCTACAACTCGTAAGTCACGGCCACGTCTCGGCCAGTCTCGTCACGTCACTACACTCGTAAGTATTTTTAATTTAAATAATATTAACAGTATGTGAATTACCTCTTTTTCGTATGTTATCCGTTGCCTGGATTTCACAGTCATGTTCAGTTTTGACTTTACCTAAAATAAAATTTTCATTTAATTTAATTTTTTATTTTTTTACTTGTAGCATGAAAAATACAATTATTTCGAATAAGTACGTCATATTTGTTTAAAGATTTAATGATTCCAAACTTAAGCATGAGCCATTCTGTAACGTATTGGAGCATTTGTTCCAGTGTGTTATTTTCTTCTATTAAAAAAATATAATACCGGTGTGAAATCTAACGTTCTTTTTTCGCAGATAACACCATAATAGCCTGGGATATAATATAAGTCTTGCCTTCTTACCTTTGTCTTTTTAACTTCGACAGTCGGTTCTGTATCTTCAGTTACTGTCGAGCTTGTGACGACCGCTCGACGCGGGGGGGACTTTTCTGTAAAAAAAAAATAAAGATAAGTATATAATTCAATTAATATTGTGACTGTGTTGAGTAGCCAAGTCTTTTACAAAACAATTAAAATTATAACTACTGTTTTACTGACTGTTCTCAGTATAAATAATTTTTACTAAGGAACTAACTCTGAAATGTTGTAAAATGAATCACCTGTTTCATAAATTTTGATTGAGTAGGAATTAAATTTTTGTATGGAACACTTGTTTTATTTCAATACTTTTTTTTCCCAGAAGCCCACGAAACGTACGCTGAATAATATGCGTTTCAAAGGTCAGCGTTGAGCAGCAACAAAGTTTGAAATCAATTACTTAATTTATTAAATTATATCCTAATATTATCAAAAATTCAGGTAATGTACCCAAGACACTGGCGGCATTGCCACGTTGTATGGCAATGCTTAGGCTCTGGCCAAGGTAAATGCTAACCCTTGGGTCACGGGAAGGGTCGACCAGAGGGGCAATTCCTGTATTTTTAAGACCGTTCGCATTCTAATCTCAGTCTCAATCTGTCAAAATTACAATCAATTTACATACATTTTTGACAGGTTTTTGACATTGATTGTCACTATGATGAGATTGCGACTTGAATTTGAACGTGTTTTAAGGCGCGGACCGACTACGATTTTAATCGCTATTACCGCACTCACACAACCGCATCTGCGCGTTTTACGGTAATTATGCACACACTCGCAAACGCTAACACAGGCGTTTGTGTGCTCAAGGAAAGTTGCATAGTATACGTAAGGAAATCAGATGTTTTCTGTTGAATATACTTACTTATGACGTGCGTTCTAAAATTCGATGTAATTACAGTGTCGGTTCATAATATGATACAATAAATAATTACACATAACAATTTAAAAAAAAACATCACTACTGTTTATTTTTATTACAGTACATGATAAACAGGTCAAATATAAACATTCCGAATTTTACCCGACTGCTCTAGAAGGGGAATTATGCTTTTCGGGTGTAAGTCAGTATCAGGGATGGAAGGCTTAATTAAATGGGTAGTTATGCCATTTCAAACTAATGTTTGTGTTTTAGATAGGTACTTAGTGGGTGCGGTAAAAAAATAGAAAATAAAACCAACATAAAGGCCCTCGGACCACTTAAAAATCACATAAACTCTAAATAAATGCAATAATATCACAGCTCCAAAGTGACAAATGCCATAATGTTTCTAAGAAAATGCGGAGCCGGGACGGAAGCTAGAATTCTGAAAAATTTAGACGATAGAGGGATCATCCACGGGAATGGAAGCTGCTGCTGGCTGAATATTAGTTGGTATTTGCTAAAATTGGTAAAACAGTGCGTGAATTGAACTAAAGTTCTGTGGCGGACTACTAAGGCTACTCACTGCCTAATATTGAAGTGAAAATTCAGTCTCAGTGGAAATATGGGCAATAAAAATAAAATGTTGCGAAAGAGTTTTACAAGAAAAAGACGAAAAACTCGAAAAAATGATGGAATGTTTGGGTAAGTAGGATGATTACGGTATTGTATCATAACATTTGAAATTTGTATTTAGTTTAGTTTACTTACGAAACTGTATAAATCTATAGAAACGGCATTGACAATTTCTACAAACATTTTGCTAAATCCAAAAACAAATAGGTGCACTCTATTTTGATGTCTATAGAATGCATATTTGAATGCGCCTAGTGCAAACGTCTCTGGTCGAAGCAACCATCGAGGCGATAGCCATATTGCAATAGTAGGTATAAGTAACAAAAACAAACTTGCAGATAAATCAGAGTGCGTTCGTAATTATTATAATAATATAAATACTGCACACTAGTTATATATAAAGCATTTTGATTCTTTTGTAAGATTATTTTTATAATATTTATTGAGTCATTAGACCAGTGCCGATAATTTTTGAAAACGAAAAAAGTCACAGTAGGCTGAAACCCATTGGAAAAGAAAGAGAATATTACAAAAATGAAAGGAAAAATAATTTACGGGCGATCCGAGGTCGGGAAGTGGGGGTTTAAGGGTAAAAAGCGGTTTATCTCGATTTCCGGCAAAACTACAAGTGTTATGGAAAAAAGTGTAATAGCAAAGTTGTAGGTAATAAAAAGATCTACAACTTTTGTATTCACACTTTTTTCAAGTAACCTCAAAATTTATGTGAAAAAAAAAAATGCTGTGTAAAAGATAAAAATATAAAACCAAAAACTTGGTTATTTGAATTTTTCACATAAATTTTGAGGTTACTTGAAAAAAGTGTGAATACAAAAGTTGTAGATCTTTTTATTACCTACAACTTTGCTATTACACTTTTTTCCATAAGACTTGTAGTTTTGCCGGAAATCGAGATAACCCCCACTTCCCGACCTCGGATCGCCCGTAAATTATTTTTCCTTTCATTTTTGTTATATTCTCTTTCTTTTCCAATGGGTTTCATCCTACTGTGACTTTTTTCGTTTTCAAAAATTATCGGCACTGGTCTAATGACTCAATAAATATTATAAAAATAATCTTACAAAAGAATCAAAATGCTTTTTATATAACTAGTGCAATATTTATATTATTATAATAATTACGAACGCACTCTGATTTATCTGCAAGTTTGTTTTTGTTACTTATACCTACTATTGCAATATGGCTATCGCCTCGATGGTTGCTTCGACCAGAGACGTTTGCACTAGGCGCATTCAAATATGCATTCTATAGACATCAAAATAGAGTGCACCTATTTGTTTTTGGATTTAGCAAAATGTTTGTAGAAATTGTCAATACCGTTTCTATAGATTTATACAGTTTCGTAAGTATACTAAACTAAATACAAATTTCAAATGTTATTATGATACAATACCGTAATCATCCTACTTACCCAAACATTCCATCATTTTTTCGAGTTTTTCGTCTTTTTCTTGTAAAACTCTTTCGCAACATTTTATTTTTATTGCCCATATTTCCACTGAGACTGAATTTTCACTTCAATATTAGGCAGTGAGTAGCCTTAGTAGTCCGCCACAGAACTTTAGTTCAATTCACACACTGTTTTCAGTCATAAATTACTTGAAAACTACAATCGAATTATGCACAGAGCGTCCGGTGCCAACCATCCAAGTCGAGCGCTGCCCGACGACTAAAGTATGACCGCGTAAACTATTGTCACCACTATGGAGCGTCAATAAGATTGAAAATTGAAAATGATATTTGTGTTGAAATGTGACGTAAGCTGCGAATGGGCATTTATTTTACTGCTTTTCTTTAGATTATTTAAAATATAGACATAAAATTAAATAATGGTTCGGTTAAAGTTTTAAAAAAATGGAAAACCTACTAAATTCTTAAAAAAAAAACTGTTGTTATCGCTGGAAATACAGAGATCTTCGACGTCAAAGTTTATTTTTGTGCTACAACTTCCCAATTTTTTATTGGGAATATCAAACTATTATTTATTATTCTGTTCGGTTTAAATTCTTCTTTATACCCTTCTCTGTTCACTGTATTTTTCGCGTTACTTATTTTTATTACATTACGTCATACTCGACGTTCTAAGAAACCAATTTTTGGGAATATTGAGATAACACCCCGCCTTAAGTACGAGAATTGGCCTACAGGTGTTTGGAGATTTCCTCACACATCAGTCCCACTTCAGCTTAGCGGATTTTTTCAACATTTTCAGTTTTAGTTAAGTTAGGACATATTTTTGTTATTTATTAACTAATTATATAAATTGTTATTCACATAAATATTATTATAATTCAATATTTACAAAAGGGTAAAGTTGATATTTGTTTAAAAGGAATTAACGTTGTTTCAAATTGTTTAGACGGTTGCAGCGCCCTAAGCAGTACTTTCGTGGCCCAGGGATATGGCAAGCGTTAACCTTTTATTTGCTTCCTTACCTTTCTTCTTATTCTTCCCTTGTTCTCTATTATCTTCTGTGAACACGATCTTCTGTCGCTGTTGTTTCTTGTGTTCACTGGAAGACTTGGGAGGAAGCTTCGATCGTAAGTCCACTTGAGGCTTCGACTTTGGTAGTGGGTCTGGTCTGGAATAGAACAGAAGTTATTGAGATAGTGTATATATGACAATTAAATCGTGGATTTATTAACAAAGTTCTAAACTATCTGTGTGCCAAATTTCATCTAAATTCGGTCAGCCGTTTTTCGCGAATCCGAAACAAACATCCTGACAAAACTATACATTGAATATTTTTTTTAAACAGTAATTGCAACGAAGTGTGGGAACGAATCTGATGCCGAAAATATAGTTGTTAGAATGTTGTTCCGCTTGTCTGTTTGTCTGGATGTATGTAAAAATCGGGCTATCAAATTCAAAAATATTTTTCAAATCCGACTCGTGATAGTTTTAGAGATTAGCGCGTTCAAACAAACGAACTCTTTAGCTTTATTACATCAGTATAGATTTAGATAAATAAGAATTCGGGCCAATTTTTAAGTTAAAAGATCAGTATATTAAAAATGTTCAAATAAACATTGTCCTCCCTTTTACCACGAGGGCCGGCTTTTTTTTCCACAATAAATAAAAAATAAATATGTCTTGTTATTTTTTACAAAAGTGTTTGGTACGTTTCCGTTGTATGATTTAACGCTATTTATTAATACCCATTTTCGAATTAATTGAAGCAAGCAGAGTTAATTTTTGAAAAACCCACTTTAAATATTAGTACACAGAATCGAGTTAATCCGACAGCGCCTTTGACACCCCCTTAATCCTCTCTGTGCGGTGCTGTTTTAAAAAACTAAAACTGTCAATCTTTATTAACTAAGGAAAATATTGCCAAGTTTCAAGTTCATTAACCAAAGGAATAGGATCTGTCACAAGTTTGAAAAATCGTTTGGCATTTTTCTATAACTTAGACTAAATATTAGTCATACCAATTTTTGGGTTAATCAAACCACGTAGTAAAATCCTGCCCCTGAAAATTTAATGTGTCCTTTAGGGGAGGATCCTGGAAAAACACTGATACACGTTATTCTTTATTTTTGGTCTTAAGTACTTATAAGTACTGAGTTTCGAGTTAATCGGACGGCGCTTAAAACACTGATACACGTTATTCTTTATTTTTGGTCTTAAGTACTTATAAGTACTGAGTTTCGAGTTAATCGGACGGCGCTTAAAACACTGATACACGTTATTCTTTATTTTTGGTCTTAAGTACTTATAAGTACTGAGTTTCGAGTTAATCGGACGGCGCTTAAAACCTCTTCCATACACACTTGGACACCACTCAATCCTCCTCTAGGGGGTAGTTTTGGGGGAAAAACAATCAATCTTTATAATTTACTTATTATCTATTTGTGCCAAGTTTCAAATTTATTAATTCAAGGAATAAAATTTTTCATTCAAAAAAATCCCCCTTTTCACCCCCTTAAAGGTCGAATTTCCAAAAACCTTAGCGGATGCCTACGTCATAATAACTATCTGTGTACCAAATTTCAGCCCAATCTGTTCCGTATGTTACGCGCGTCACTATTAAGGAAAGCGCTGACACAAGGGCACGAGGCATGCCGCGTGCGCATCGTCGACCCAGTTGCTACGAGGGGAAACTGCTGACACAGAACACGAGGCTCGAAGACACCGTCTACGTGACCGAGCCCGCTCACTTTTGTATCCACCATCGATCGAGTCAATTTGATTATCCAATAATTGTAATTTTTATTATAATAAATTAGTTTGTAATAAATTCGGTTTTTTTTGAGTCCTCCGGCAGTAGCCTACGTAATTCGTAGTTTGAGCCGTAAAAGTAACACTTACTTCTTAGGCTTCTCCTTGAACCGTCCGCTGTCCTCATCATCGGAGAGGATGCCGTCGATGTCTCCCAGTATAAGGTCGAGGTCGTCATCGCTGTCGGTTCTCTTGTCCGGTAGCGGAGGGGTTAGGGCGCGGTCGGAAGAGTCTCGTTTGATTGGAACTTTGTGTGGGGGTGTTAGATTTTCTGTGGAAGAAATAAAGAAGGTAAAAAACTTGTAGCACTTAGGTGGTGTAGCCAAAGGAAACTCCAGATTTAGTAAAGCAGACGATGTATATTGAGGAAATTCATAATCACACAAAAATATGTACAGAACTTATAGCTACAGTTTATACTAAAAGTAGTGGTTTGACACCTAGCATATCACAAAACTAATTGACCAATAGGAATCTTGTTAGGATTTCTATACAAAATGTAGTGCATAAAGAATCCGTGAGCTGGCTCGTCGAGTGTCGTCGTCCACTCGCTCGCTGCGCTCGCTACGACTCCGAGCGCACAGAAACATTAGGAGCGGGCGCGGCTCCCGAGCGCGCGAGCGACAGCGTACGGATGTTTTTTCATGTATTGCAACTACAAACCCTTTTGATTTTTAGTTAAACTGACCAGACATCATCATCTCTGCGTAGCCTTTGCCTAACTTAGTTGGGGTCGGCTTCCTGTCTAACCGGTCGCAGCTGAATACCAGGATTTTACATGGCGCGACTGCTTGTCTGACCTCCACAACCGATTATTGGTTGAGCTGACCAGACAATCAAACTAAAAATTCGTGTAAACAGATAACTGTCAGTCTTGAAAAACAAGGCAAATGGGAGTAGGATTCGCGTATTAAATGTTCCGTATCGCCAAACTATTACGGTCTTATTACAAAACAAGGTTTTTCTTTAGACATGGTTTAAACCATCGAGCCTGTTTTCGAAATAAGAACCTAACATAAATCGAAATACAGTTCCTTTTACAAAACTTACATCTTAGTCCGGTCTTAGATTGTCAATTTTGTATTAAGAACTTTACTAGAGTCGGCATAAAGTTCCAAATACAAAAACTGGCTCGAATGTTTAGGCTCGGACTAAAGTTAGATCGTGTTTTGTAATAAGACGGTTATAGTTTACATTCTTTTTAAGAATTGTCATGATTAAGGCCAAAGTAACACATATTCTGACGATTATCTTATAATGGTTATAATCAACAGACGAACAGATGAACAGACGGCAAAGGCTTCGTATTAGGCTACAGTTTTCACCCCTAAACAATAGTTTTACCAATTTTTGACGCTCAAGTGCCTTTTAATGGTCGTATTGAAATATTCAAATTGGTCTCTAGCTTGCACTGGAATGGACCCCTAAAATTGTGAGAAATTTTCGTCGCCATTGCATACCAGTCGATGTACTCCAGTAGTGTGCTTAGAGGATTCAGGGCTAAGCAGAACCAAAGTGGACTCAAACTGTTGCCCTGAAATATTCTCCATTTAATCGATACAGGCTCATCATTCCCCTGGATCTGTCGACATCCTGGATAGCGAAGAACCGTCCTCCATTGCCCCATATACGTCTCAAGTCTCAAGAAAGGTGCGTAGAGTTGCATCTATCTTGTACCACTCCAGCATCGTGAGCCATGTATGTGGCACCGAGTCGTAGGCCTTCTTACACTCTATCGAGCATGTCGACAGATCCTTGCAGGATCGGTGAACCTGTTGGCTAATGGCCATGTCGGTGAGGAGAAGCTCCTTAGTAACGCGGGACCCGTTTCTACATCCATTTTGAGGAGCAGACATAATCAAGTCTGGGGTGGGGACAAAGTTGTAACACAAAACCAACTCACCACAGGTAGAATTAACCTCCACCCTCTCTTCTTTAACAGGCGCCCGATCCCTCACTTCCTTAACAACTTTCACTTCGAACCTCAGTTTCTCCAATTTATCAGATTTCTCCAATTTCCCCACTTTTTCAGGAGAATTCCGGGTCGTGTCGGGTTTGTTGTGTTGTAGCTCTGTAGTGGGGGCGCTGGGGAGCTGGTCGGGTATGGGAGCTTGAATGGGGTCTGTTGGGGGCTTTAGAAGAGCCACTTTTTCTTTGTCTTGGATTTCACGTTCTCTGAAAATCGGATTAGGAATTAGTTTTGTGTTTCCAGTTTTTGTAGAGTTAAACGCAAAAACCAAGATTAACAGACGAAATTATGTTTAATTCTGTAGTACGAGTCTCTCGGTTCTGGAGTAAATGTAGATCTCTTAAGACACTTTTACACGTAATTTTTAAGTCAATATTTTAAAACTAGATGGCGCCGGCATATCCTAGCTGACTGATCTCTGAGAATCAATACCGAAACAAACTATCATTATTGTTCTTCTAAAGTAAAAACATTATATTATTGAGATTGTATGTGACACGATGTAAGAAAACCGACCAAGTGCGAATCGGAGTCACGGAACACGAAGGGTTCCGATACGAAACCGTCATCTCTCAGTTTAGTTTGTAATAATAATCGGTTTTTCGAACCCCTAATAAAATGAATTATTGGCTCCCCAAATACAAAAACTAAAGAAAGACATTGGTTCTGCTGGTTGTTATAACTTACTTGTCCTGCAGCTGCTTGTGCAAGGCTACCGCGTTCTTCCTGCGCCGCACTTCTTTAGCTCGCAGCACTCTCTCGCGAAGGCTCTCCTGTTCACGCAGTCTTCGCTTATATTCACTGTCCTGTGAAGTATGATATGTTTAGTTGTAAAATAAGGCCGTTATAATCGTCCCCCACCATCTTCTTGATATAACACATTAGCTTATTCATTATGATATTTTAAAAAAAAAATACACGTTGAACGCCAAACTTGCGAGTTCATATTTTGCCGTTCAGGCTGCGATGGACAATGTTGGGCGACACCAGCCTGTTCTGAACCGGCCATGTCAGTCAGTAGGTCTTGTGTAAAACGCATTGGGTTTTGGTCTATAAAAAAATCTAGTTTTTGAAAAATCACATGTTTTTTCATATCATTTTCTATTTTGACATCATAAAGATCCCATCTCACAGTTTTCAGAAAAACGATATAAACACGTATGGCAGTACAATAATAATGGGAGTAACTTTGCATTTCTTTGCAGGATTTGATCTTTATTGAAGACATTATCGATAAATGAAATAATTAATCAAGGGAAGATTAAAAAAAAAATAACGGGTTCCATTCCCGCCTAAACCAGAACCGAATTTCGAATAGGTGACAGAGATTAAGGGCGAATCGAAATAATATAACTCTTATCCTGGAAATAAATGTTGGTTTTTTTATAGTTTTTCCAGACAAAATCTGTCAGACGTCAATTTTATTCCACAGATAAAGGACAACAGATGGGCAGTTCCCGTATTTTGAAGGACTTTAGCATTCGGTGTCAAAATTACCTGCTACATTTCGACAACATTTTTTTAGATCTAGCATTATGCTAGAGTACGTACCTCGTCAGTATGTCGCGGCACGTCGGGGCGCGCGCGGCGCTCGGCACTGCGGCGCGGTGACGGCGAGCGACGCGCCGGCGACGGAGAGCGCATTCTATAGACAACAGTAACAGAATTTAATCCTCATGACACAAACTTATGGTTAGTATAAATTGTAATCGATGGCAATTAACATAGTTACACCTATAAAAAAAGCATCATTATTCGCTTAAAGTATCATTCAAGTTTCGTTTGAGCACGCACTGGCACAGTACGCTAACGCTCGAAAAATAGATCGTCAACCTTTTTCACGATTCCATATAGTTGCACTTATAAATATCTCCTAACAATTATTTTAGTCACAACGAACATGATGAAGACGTGTGCAATTTGCAATGATCCGTTTAACGACGGGGTGCAATGTGGAAGCTGCAAGAAGTTCTTGGATTTCTCTTGTGCAAGTGTGTCTGAAGCTGGATCGAGAAAACTGGGACCGGACCGACGAGCGCAAAGGAAATGTCCTGCTCGTAAATCGACGCCTGCTCTGCTTTCACCGCAACCTTCCGCTTCATTAGATACATTGCTGGGTTAGATTTGCGAATTGAAACAGCAGCTGCTGAGCCTACCAACCTTAGTCAGCGACATAAGATCGATTAAAGATAAGTTGACTGAGCTTATAAAAAATTGTGATAGGTTTTCTTAAATTGTGTTAGGTAATTACTATTATTTATTATTTTGATCTGAGGCTTATTTAGTCAATTGGGTATGTATTTATATTATGACTTTGTCGTTATTTGGGTATTGTCTTAATTTTATTGATAGATCAGATTTGGTATGTCTTAGTTTATGAGTAAGTGGGATATTAATGTTATCATGTTGATTTTGAAAACATTTTAAGCACGACGGTAAAACGCACGCGGCCGCACTAAAGAAATGTGCGTACGTCTCGCTCGCACGTATAACTTTATTTCAGCCTACGTAGTTTACTATCTCCTATTTTGTCTATTATTAGTTAACGCACGGGCCGTAGGATGTACAGTTTTCATGTTTTTTTAAAGATATTCGGAACTTTTACAATCTCAATGGTACTAAGCAAATATTCTCGTGTGTGCATGGCTTCTGTATATCGATTCTGTAAAAATCTCACCGTGAACATTTACGTGAAGTGAGCTGTCAGTGTCATCCCACTGATGCTAGGGATTGCACAGCATTACACTTACAATCATAATCATAATCGAGATTTTAATATTATTTTTATGCTAATTCTATTGTTCATTTAATATTATTTCAAGGCAAGTATTTAAATGTCTTTATAGTGCGACATAACAAAAAAGTTACTAAAAAAGATATCACTGTTAACCCAAAAACGACTAATCGCTTGGATACATTTAAATCTAAACTTTTAAGTAAATTAGCATTTTTGGTGACTAATGATGACCCTAATCAACATTATAATGATTTTTTTAATATGTATTGCACACTATTCAATAACACGTTCATTCCAAAGACGTTCTCGGTTAATAGTAATGCTTCCTTCAGTGACTGGGCCACCATTGGTATACATACAAGTAGAAAACGAATTTATGAATTGTATGATGAATGAACCTGTAAAAACACCGCTGAATTTAATTTATATGTTAAGAATTATTCAAAATTATTTAAAAAAGTTTGTAGTATGGCCAAATCACGTTATTTGAGTTCAAAAATTAAAAATAGTAATAATGTAATAAAATGACATGGAGTATCATTAATAGCGAAACGGGAAGGTCATGCCACCCATGTAGTGACTACAGCCTTGCTATTGATGACAATATAATTAAATCTGATTCTCAAGTCGCCGCGGCCTTTGAAAATTTCTTTGCAGAGATTCCCGTATCGACTACTAAATCTCTAAACTCTTCACCCACTGCTGCAGAGTCTTTACTTAAAGAAAACATTCCAGTTTGTGATTCTGAATTTCATTTCGAATATGTCACTTTTAAAGATATAATTAAAACCTTTCACACGTTAAATGTCAAAAAGACTGCAGATTTATGGGGTAATTCTGTGGACGTTGCTAAGTCAATTATAAATATTGTAGCACCTACTTTAGCTGTTATTTTTAATAATTGTATTGACCGTGGTGAGTTTCCTGATCTTATGAAAAACAGTAAAATATTACCGTTGTTTAAATCAGACCCTACTAATTATAGACCTATTTCAGTGCTACCTACATTTAGTAAAATATTTGAAAAACTTATTTTAAATCAAATGCAAAGCTTTTTTAATGTACATAAATTACTGCATAACAAACAGTTCGGTTTTACAAGGGGTCGTTCAACTACTGATGCCGGAGTTGAACTTCTAGGGCATGTATATAATGCATGGGAGGACAAATGCGATGCGTTGGGCATCTTTTGCGATTTGTCCAAGGCATTCGATTGTGTTCTTCATGAAACATTAATCAGGAAACTGCACCACTACGGAATCCGGAACGCCTCTCTAGATCTTCTTATTTCTTATTTAAGTGATAGGATTCAGAGAGTTGATATTAACGGGAAAAGATCTCCCGGATCGGTAGTAAGAATGGGGGTCCCTCAAGGCTCAATTCTAGGTCCATTTTTATTTCTTATTTATATAAATGACTTGCCTTACCTCATTAAAGGATAAACATGATATAGTGCTGTTTGCAGACGACACTTCACTTTTATTTAAACTCAAACGTCAGCAGCTGGTTACTGACAATGTAAATAGTGCCCTCGCAAAAGTAGTTAACTGGTTTAATGTTAATAACCTTCTTCTTAACGAGAAAAAAACGAAATGTATTAAGTTTACGATACCTCATGTTAGACAAGTAGAAACAAGTATTCTCATAAAGGGTGAAGAGTTGAAACCCGAAAATACCACAGTATTCTTAGGCATAACTTTGGATGCCAAGCTTCAATGGGGCCCCCATATAGATAAATTGTCAAAGAAGCTTAGCTCTGCAGCATACGCCGTTAGGAAAATTCGTGGTTTAACTGATTTAGAGACAGCCCGTTTAGTATACTTTAGTTATTTTCATAGTGTAATGTCGTACGGTATTCTGTTGTGGGAAAATGCCGCCGATATTCAGACGATTTTTGTTTTACAAAAAAGGGCAATTCGTTCAATTTACAAATTAAGTCCCAGACACTCCCTCAGAGACAAAAAAGGGATTAATATAATGACTGTGCCTTCTCAGTATATTTATGAAAATCTTTTGTATGCACATAAAAATATTAATCTGTTTAAAAAGTACAGTGATATCCATAATTTAAATACTAGGAACAAACACAAATTTGTTGTTCCTACTACCAGGCTCAAGAAAATAGGTGGCTCTTTTAGATGCCAATGTATACGTTTTTATAATAAACTTCCTAGCCACATTCAAGCACTAAGCCTTAATAAATTCAAATCCTTTATAAAAAGGAAACTATGCCAGAATGCCTATTATACTGTCAAAGACTATATTGAGGACAAAAAAGGCTTGGGATTGAGTTGCTCCAATAAAGCACAGGCAATGTTAATTTATTTTATTTCGCTGACTATTTTTACTTTTAATCTTTGCTATAAGTATCTATACTTATTTACATATACAATGACACTAATATTTACTGTACAAAGTATTTTATTATTTTAAATTATTGTGAATGTGAGGACTATGTGTGTTTTTTTTCCAGTTTTAATCATGTTCTGGCAGTTTGAGTAGCTGATGCGGCCTACCCAAATGTCCTTTCTTTGGTATTGTTCGTCGAATGGTTGAGCTCCTTAAGTTCTGAGTTGAGCTGCACGGTTACTGACAAATGCGTGCACTGACTGGACAGGTCCACTCAATCTGTGTGGTTCTTTCCTCAACAGACCATTTCAGACACAAATCTACATGGTCCTCAAAGATTATTATAATATTATTCTTTCCTTTATTTCATTTACATACATATGAATTACATTTTTAAATATTTTTATAAACAAAAAGATACCAAAAACATTTAAAAATATAAAAAATAGTAGCCCACCGGTATCGGGAACAGGGTCCAAGCTACCGGCGGTCAGGGCTCCAGAGAGAGAAACTTCCTAACAATGCGGGCCGTGTCCAGAAGTACCGCTTTCTGAATCAAGCCCTTGATCCAGCTGCCTAACGAGAGCCTCCTTAGGTGTTGGTCGAGGCTCTTGGGTATTAGCCCATTGGCTGTCACGACTATCGGCACAATGACCGCTGAGTCCACATCCCAAATGTCGACAACCTCGTGAGCCAAGTCAAGATACTTGATTTGTTTATCTTTCTCGGCTTTCACGAGGTTCTCATCATGCGGGATGGTTATGTCAACAATCATTGCGCGTCGCTCCAATCGATCCACCACCACTATATCAGGCTTATTGGCAACAATAGTCCTATCAGTGATGATGGATCGATCCCAGTACAATGTGATATTACCATTTTCGAGAACTGGGTCGGGCACATACCTGTAGTACGGTACCTCCGATTCCACAAGGTTGTATTTCAGAGCAAGCTGCTGATGGATTATCCTGGCTACAAGGTTGTGTCTATGCAAGTACTCTCCGTTAGCTAGACGAGAACACCCGGAGATGATATGCCTGATTGATTCTCCCGGCCGGTGGCATGCCCGACAGATGTCAACCGTGCCGTCTTTCACAATAAATCTCCGGTAATTGTTCGTCATCATAACTTCGTCCATAATTGCACAGACAAAACCTTCGGTTTCTCCGAAGAGGTCACCGAAACGCAGCCAGGCAACGGACGCTAGTAGATCTACATCCGGTCCATGTAGGGCCCGGAAAAAGCGTCCGTGGAGCTCCTTACTCTGCCATACCTCCATGCGATCATTAGTGTCAAGCACTACAGGTTTGCGCCAGTTCTCTTTAGCCAAGGAGAGCGGGGTGAGGCCCTTGTCCACCGTGACTACATCTCGATGCATACCCACGTCGGTTTCTAGGAAATATTCCCTGAGACTGCATATCTCGCGATTGTGGAGGGTCTTAGCGTTTAAAAAGCCTCGACCTCCACACTTTCGCGGGATATACAGCCTCATTACCGATGATCGTGGGTGATGCATTCGATTTGCAGTCAGCAGCGTACGGACCCTCCTATCCAGGGCGTCGAGTTCGGTCTGAGTCCATTTGAGTATGCCGAAAGAGTACATCAAAACTGGCATGACCCAACCGTTGAAGGCGCGCACCTTGTTTCCGCCTGATAGAAGACTATTAAGTACTTTTTTCAGGCGGCCAAAGAAGCGTTCCCTCAACGACTGCTTCATGTCAGTAACATTGATGCCTAACGCTTCCGACATACCCAAATACTTATAGGTTTCGGATGCGGAGAGGGCTCTAAGGTTTGTGGAATCCGAGAGTTGGGTCCCCACGGATTCAACAATCTCCCCTCGCTTTACATGCATGACCGCACATTTGTCCACACCAAATTCCATCCTGATGGCGCTACTGAAATTTTGAGTTACTTTCAGTAGCTCCATCAGTTGCAAATTGTTGGGGGCAAAGAGTTTTAGGTCATCCATGTAGAGGAGGTGCGATATAACCTGACCACCTCTCCTCAACCGATAGCCTAGACCTGAATCCTCCAGCAATGTGCTTAGAGGATTCAAGGCTAAGCAGAACCAAAGCGGACTTAAACTATCGCCCTGAAATATGCCTCGCTCGATCCTTATCGGTTCGCTATTCCCATGAATATTTCGACATCCTGGATAGTGAAGGACCGTCCTCCATTGCCGCATACATGACATTAGGAAGGTGCGAAGAGTTGTATCTACTTTATACAACTCTAACACCCTCACGAGCCATGTATGCGGCACCGAGTCATAGGCCTTCTTATAATCTATCCAACATGTCGACAGATCCTTTCGGGAACGACGAACCTGTTGGCTAATGGTCATATCAATGAGGAGTAGCTCCTTAGTACCGCGGGACCTATTCCTACAACCATTTTGAGAGGCAGACATGATGGAGTTGGTGTCTATATGTTTGTTAATTTTAGCTCTCAAAATGGATGTAAGAACTTTATAGACCGTCGGTAAACACGTGATCGGCCTATAGTTCTTGGGTTCCGCGGTGCTACCTGATTTATGGAGCAGGTGGGTAATTCCTGTCGTTAGGAATTGGGGTAGCGAACCAGATTCTAAAGTAGTCTGAAACTGAGATGCCAAGCGAGCGTGCGATCTTGTGAACCATTTAATCCAAAAGTTGTGCAGTCCATCCGGCCCTGGAGACTTCCAGTTGGGTAGTGGACGGACTGCACGAGCTACATCTTGGGGGCAGATGGTAATAGCCCCCATTTCTGGTATCGGATCGCAGGCTCGCTCGACTTCCCGAGTCCAATCACCCTCGGTGTGACTGACAGGTACCGACCAGATGCTGCGCCAGAAGGAACACATGGCATCATCATCCGGTAGGCACGTCTCAGTCACACCATGGTCCGGTCGCTCCCAACCCCTATAAACCCACCTTTCATCGCTCTGGAAGGTGCGATTCTGAGTGTATCGCTCTACTCGCCGCCTATACCGACGAATACGGTTTGCCCATGCATACACTTTCTGCTTCAGGAAGTCGATGCGCTCTGTGACACAAGACATATAGTCTTGGGGACTGATATCAGTCCCTGAGAATGCCCGTCTCACAAAGCGCATCACTCTAGGGCGAGTATTGCCCTCCTTGAAGCAGATTAGTTTGCCGATGAGCGTCCTGGCCCCACCAATACGGCGTTCAATTCTGCACTGCCAAGCTGGTACGTTTGGTTTCGGTCGTGTAGCTCTAGTGTCATTTGCAAATTTGACGTGAGCTACACGACATGCTGCTACTGCCGCGCAGTACAGAATTGAATGAATATCGGTGAGGTCTTCGCAGGTATCAAAATAGTTTGATAACTGCGAATCCAGGACCGCCACCAGCGCCCTATTTTTGTTATGCATGGGCAAACGAGGTAAGCGTGGCCTAAGTTCGGGCGGCATGAAGCGATATTCCTGAATCGCATCCTCCAAAGCACTCCTCAATTGCTCATTGCACTGGCTACTTACATTTGTAGCCCTATCATTACTCCCTTCGTCAGCATGCGTTGTATTGAGCTGCGGATGTACAACAGTCTGCGACTGGGGTGCGATGATATGGCCACTCTGCATTTCACTTCGCAGGCGATCAAGTACAGAGTCATCCAACATATGATTACGCTGGATGACTCGCACCTGATCCGACAGTCGTTGTGCCGAAACGTTGACAGCTGGCTCAAGCACCTGAAAAAGAGAGAGCATCCGAACACGGTACGCGGTCAGATTGTTTCCCCCCTCTGTAGCCCCATAGTATGAGCGCATGACATTTTCATTAATGGATCTCGTCCATCTCATGCGCTGCACACTTCCGCCGGGAGCTGGGACCCTATCAGAGGCCGTTGGGCCTCGAGGTCCTAAGCCGTCCGGCGGCCGGCGTCCTCCCCGTCGACGAGCAGGTGGTGGCGACGTGGGCGGAGAGAAATACTCGTCGCTCGAGCTCGACGCAACTGCCGCGGTCGGTGTCGTCACAGCGCTCACAGAGGTGCTGGATACCGGCGGCGGCGAGGCGGAGCTGAGCGAAGAGTCCGGAGGTGGTAGTCGTGCTTGACGTGCGGCTTGTCTCGTCAACATCTTCTCATTTTTCAATAATTTATTATTGAGTTATGTAATATCGGAGGTGACATGACAGATGTCACCTCCCGTTCGGCAGTTTTTTTATGAATAATGGTCCATTTTTAGTTGAGCAGTGGTGGCCCAGTGGTAACGGCCGCGACTTACGAGTTGTAGGTCGTAGGTTCGAACCCCGACAGGCGCTTTACTTTGTGTAAATTATTTCATCACCACTGCTCCGTGCCTCGGAAAGCACGTTAAGCCGTTGGTCCCGGCTGTCATTCGTGGATCTTTGACAGTCGTTACGGGTCGTCAGAAGCCCGAAAGTCTGACAACCAGTCTTACCAAGGGGTATTGTATTACCCAGTAACTGGGTTGTGGAGGTCAGATAGGCAGTCGCTCCATGTAAAATACTGGTATTCAGCTGCATCCGGTTAGACTGGAAGCCGACCCCAACATACCTAGTTGGGAAAAGGCTAGGCAGATGATGATGGTCCATTTTTAGATGCTGATTATATTTATTTGGGTTTTGGTTGGGTTGGGTTTTACACTATATAAGTATAAAAACTGCATCAAAAAAAAGGAAAAATTATTTATCTGAATAATATATGATTAAAATGATATGAAGTGTTGACGTCGGTGTTGCCAGTTGTTATTTTTTACTATATATTATTCTAATTATTGTGAATGTGAGAACTATGTCGGTCATTGGTTGTTTTTTATATGATTTTTTTTTCTCAGCGTAATCATGATCTGGCAGTTTGAGTAATTTATGCGGCCTACTCAAATGTCCTTTCTTTGGTATTGTTCGTCGAATCGTTGAGCCCCTTGAGTCTAAGTTGAGCTGCACGATTACTGACAATTGCGTGCACTGACTGGACAGGTCCACTCAATCTGTGTGGTTCTTTCCTCAAAAGACCATTGCAGACACCGATCTACATAGCCTTCACATGATCTGACCAAGATTTTGTCTGGACTTTAAAACCGACCTCATCTAGTTTAAAAAAAAATATGATTGACGTGTAAAAGTGTTTGTTCAAACCTACTTACAGAAATAAAATCATTTATCATTTAAAAGAGTAGAAATTAAATATTTGGGAACTAAAATGTTTTCATTTTCTGGCAACACCGAAAATTAGTACATGGGCTGTCAATTCTTTTCGATCGGTTCCGTTTTTCGTTGGTATTTTCGTTTTTGTGTGTTTGTTCTGAGAGTGGACAGGAAAACAGTGATAAATCATGAATAAGGTCATTCGTGGTGGTGCCCGTGAAATACTTTATAAAGTTTGTATGCGGTGTATGACAGAATTTCAAACTGGAAAGCTGCTATCCAACTTCGAAGATGTTTACAAACAATAAAGCAGATTTTACTGGAAAGTAACAATTGAAAATTGCATCAAACGTTAATTACAAACGATTAATACATTCAGAAAGCAAAATTTTCAAACCACGAACTTAAGTGATCCCATTGAAGGTGTAGAATATTTAGATTTTAATTTATTACATTAGTATACTTTCGCAGTTAAAGTTTATACACTCGAGAGCAATGAATCCGGGTCACTTAAAGAATGTTAAAAATCTCGGAAACTAAAAATGATAGGTTAATGCAATAAATTGTATTTAATAGACAATGTAATACTCCTTAAATGAAAGTAAAAAAAAATACATTTTATTAACACAAAATTACATAAAGAAAAAAACTGCTGATCTCTCCTTAAAACAAAAATAGGAAACATGAAATTTTTGAACTTTATTACGATTTTCTTGAATTTTAATACTTCGTATTGCCTCCTCGTGCTTCCATTACTGCGTTTACGCGGTTTGGCATGCTGTACACCAAGTTCCTTATACGATTTTGGGGAATATTCTCCCATTCCTCTGTGAGAGCAATTTTGAGCTCACGAAGCGTGATTGGGGGAGGGTTTCGTTGTTTTACGCATCTGCCTAGCTCGTCCCAAGCATGCTCGATCGGGTTGATATCCGGGCTGCGCGCTGGCCACTCCATACGAGTAATGTTCATCTCTTGAAGGTAGTCATTCACAATCCTACCTGTATGAGCCTACCTCTTCCCCCGGACCGCCACAAGGTGCTAACGTGTTAATAACGGCTCCGTATTCCTTTTATCCTTAAAATAAATAATTAATTAGCTAAATTTAATTCATTAAGAAAAATAGGAGTGCATAAGATTCGTAGAGGTGTCTAGATACAAGTGTTTAAAACGCGCACCGCACTGTGCCTAACTCCACCGCTCGTGAGATCCTGGTATTTGGACCCCAGACATTGGCTGAGAAGACCCCGCCCAGGTCTGCGTACGCGCACTGACTCCACCCAGATCGCGCCCTGCTACTGTACGTCACGATAGTTGGCAAAGCGTTGCCCCGCCCTGGACATACCTCGCGCAAGACAACTGCACCTCCACTGGATCTCAGCTGCCCTGGTACTTCATACGACCACTGTATTGTGAATATCGCGAGACGCGGTGAGTGCTTCTTTTCTGCTTGCTTACGCTTACCTATACAGTCGGCTTGATCGCCTCTTGACGCTTATAATTTCCTGGTACATAAAATGGATAAGGCACTCTCCGAATCGAATTTAACTGAACAAAGCTCGGATATAACTGTCACTACTCCTCCAAATTATGTCTCTATGCGGGGTAAAAGAAGGAGAGAGGATGAGCTGGACGTACTTAAGGAAGACATGCTAAATATGGTTAAATCGATGTTATTAGCACAAGAAAATGAGCTCAAAAAAATTACCCCAACGCTCATGGAAATAAAACAGACCAATTCCAACATAGAAACTTCTGTGGCTTACCTTACTGCGCAGAACGAAGAGTTTAAAAATAAAATAGAACAAATGGAGATTCAAGCTAAAAAGGACAAGGAATACATCACCATTCTCGAGGAAAAAGTGGAAGATATGCAACGAAGTTGTCGTAAGTCAAACCTTGAAATAAAAAACGTCCCTAAGCAATTGAAAGAATCTAAGGAAGACTTAATTAATATGGTGCTATGTTTAACTAAAAGCGTGAACTGTGAAATCACGAAATCCGACATAAGTGACATATACAGAATAAAGGGGAAGAAACAGGGGATGACGAACACCCCTATTATAGTAGAAATCTCATCCACTTTAGTAAAGACCGACATTTTGAAGATGTGTAAGGCTCATAATACTAAACATAAAGTCAAGCTCTGCGCCAAACACCTAGGCTTTAAAAATAATGAAGACACACCTATCTTTATCTCGGAGCAACTTACTGCGAAGGGTGCGCGTCTGCACTTCCTGGCACGGGACCTAGCAAAGTCTAAAGGATACAAATATTGCTGGACCGCCTACGGTAAAGTTTACGTTAAAAAACACGATGAATCGCCCACTTACTTAATTAAGACTGAATCCCAAATTCAAGCTTTAATGCAAGAGATGTGACTAGAGACAAGATGTTTATACCACAAGCTACAATCCTCGCTTTTAATAACTTGTTTGTTAAAGCTTGTTATTGAAATAATTTTAATTCATTTGCATGCACTTAAACAAATGTATTTGTTAAATATTATAACCGTAACACTTTTAACTCCTTCGCACACTCTAATTCCACTAAATATAAGCACATACAAACATGCACACTACGTTACACATAGCGACCACAAGCATCTATCTACTCTTACATACACACACACACAACGCGTTTATGCAATCATAAAAACCGAAACAGTTAATATAAAACGAATGTATAAAAAGGATACTACATACAACACAAAACCAATTGATCATTGTATTTACAGTATAAGGATAATCCATTATTTAAATATCATAAATGAAATTCGTATCAGTATGGTCTCTAATCACAGCCCGTTATATTATCTTATCAATGGATAGTACCCACACAATTATGCAAGAAATAGACGATACAGTTAACGCGCAATGTAATGAATTTCAAATTGAGGATTTTTCCAAGCAGCTCAATATACAAAACTCAGATTTCACAATTGTCTCACAAAATATTAGAAGCATCTATAGTAATCTGGATGATTTACAAGTTACTTTAACTAACTTCAAGTTTGATGTCGATCTCATAATTTTAAGTGAATGCAGGCTGGACTCTAACAAACCTCTCCCCGAAATTGATAATTATCTATCGTTCTCTACTACAAACCACATAAACCGCTGCGACGGCGTAGTTGCTTATGTTAAAAATACACACAAAGTTAGTGTCAAAGAAATAATGTTGGCTCACGCATCTTGTTTACAAATAAGCATGCCCAATCTTACAGTTCTGGGTATCTATCGCTCACCATCAAATATTAATGCTGACTACTTTATAACGTCTCTAAATGAGTATCTGAATTCCCTAAAGTCATGTCATAACATCGTAATAACAGGAGATATAAATATAAATATTATATATAAAACAAACGGACAAACAACTGAGCGCGCAAACCGACATAGCTACCTAAATATGCTGGCAATGCACGGTTTATTACCTGGTCATTCACTGCCAACCAGAGGCGAAAACTGCCTGGATCATTTTATCTTGAAAATAGACAAAAACAAAAAAGCTGCCTCTATCGCTGTTCTGAATACTACGATAACGGATCACTTCATGATCTTCTTGAAATTGTCTGATATCGTCAACGCACATAAATGTTCTAAAATAAAAGCAGTTGTTGATTTTGGGAAGGCGGTGGCTACCCTAAAAGAAAGTAATATTTCTGATCTTGTTTCAATGAATGATCCTGTGGCATTGACTGAACTCTTTGTTGACGAACTCAGATATTACCTTCTGCAAAATACCATTACAACCTTAATCCCGAGAAACAACCGCATAATTAAGCCGTGGATAAGTTTGGGAATCTTACGTTGTATTCGGAACAGGAATAACATGCAGAGAAAATTACGCTCTGATTCTAATAACGATATCTTAAAACTTACATACAGAAGATATCGTAATCACTGCAATAACCTAATAAAAAAACTTAAAAGAAAATATGACAGAGAACAGATTGATAAGGCAAGTAAAAATACAAAAAAAATGTGGAAAGCTGTAAATGATATCACACATCGCAAACAAAGAAATACTCAAAATTTGGATTTATTAGATATAAAACCAACCCCCCAGGACTCAGTTAATTACATTAATAACTACTTTTCTAACATTGGTAAGACGTTGGCTGAAGAAATTATTTCTTCCAATCTATCGCACGTTTCAGGTACTTTTACTTTAACCGACTCGCAAGCCTCATCCTTTGTGCTTCTAGAAACTGATCCTAGGGAAGTGCATGGTATATTGATGAGTCTTAAAACTGAGAGCGCACCTGGATGGGACAATATATCTACCAACTTCCTTAAATTTTCCCACAAAGAGGTGGTACCAATAATTTCACATCTGGCTAATCTGTGTTTTACGCAAGGCATTTTCCCACCCACCCTGAAAAAAGCCATTATTACGCCTGTATACAAGGGCGGCAACAGAGATGATGCGTGCAATTATAGACCTATCTCGGTTTTACCTGCAGTCTCAAAAATTATAGAAAAGTTAATTAACACCCGGTTAATAAATTACCTTAACAAATATAACATAATATCTCGCGCTCAATACGGATTTAGACAAGGATTATCGACAGAAGACGCAGTCTCGGCATTAACTTCTCATATTGTGAAGCAAGTGGATTCAGGAAAGAAGTGTCTAACTGTTTTTCTGGATCTAAAAAAAGCATTCGACACTGTCTCTGTTCCCATCCTTGTACGTAGTCTAAATAACATAGGTATTAGAGGAATCCCCTTAGCTTTGCTTATAGATTATCTCCAGGATAGAAAGCAATGTGTAAGAATAGGATATCACGTCAGTGATGAGTTAGGGGTGAGTTTTGGTGTCCCGCAAGGCAGTGTTTTGGGTCCGACGCTTTTTCTCATTTACATTAATAATCTTTGCGAAATGAAGCTTGAGAATGGGCGTGTTTTCTCCTATGCAGACGACACAGCTCTTGCTTTCACGGGAGATACATGGGAATCCGTATATGTAAATGCTGAGGGGGGGCTCGCTAAGATTGCTAAATGGTTAAATGCTTATTTGCTAACACTAAACACTTCTAAAACTAAGTATATCGCGTTTACAAAATACAACATCACTCAACCTGGACCTAACAGTAACCTTAAAATCCATAGCTGTGATAATTTTCAAATTAACAATAATTGTTCTTGTAACAAAATCACAAAAGTGACTGCTATCAAATATCTTGGTATTATGATTGACCAACGATTATCTTGGCATCTACACACAGAAATGGTCATGGCTCGAACTAGAAAGCTCATTTGGATCTTCAAGACTTTAAGACATGTTACCTCCAAGACTCTCTTAAACAAAATTTATGTTTCACTAGCCCAGTCAGTTTTAGTGTACTGTATACCTGTTTGGGGCGGAGCTACAAAAATTAAATTTCTAGAATTGGAGCGAGCACAAAGATCTCTCTTGAAGGTCATGTATTTCAAATCGTATAGATTCCCGACTGAAAACCTTTATACACTAAGCGGTCTTCTCACAGTCAGGAAATTGTATGTCCTCCATGCTGTTTTAAAACTCCATAAAACTCTCCCTTATGATCCCAGCCTCGACAAAAAAAGAAGGAAATATCTTGTTGCACCAGAAGTCTCAGTTAAATCGACATACGCAAAAAGACAGTATATCAGGCAATCCGCTTCCATCTACAACAAATTAAATAAACTTTTAAATATTTTCCCCTTGACCTATCGGGATTGTAAAAAATCTTTGATGGATTGGCTTAAAAGTAAAAGCTATGATGACATCGAAACCCTATTACAAACTATCGTGTGATAATCTGATCTGATCGGCGATCTGATGGCGGATGGCGATCTGATATACTTCCTTATACACTGACACACTCTTTACAAACACACCCTTACACAACGCACACTCACTCACACACTCATCCCACACACACTCATACACGCACATGTTTTTAAGTTAATGGTTTTTGTTAGTTTTACCTTTTTTTTTCTTCTATTAGTTAATTAATAATAATAAGTTACCATATTGTAAAATTCCATGTAAGCACAATCCTACATTCTATTGTAATAGTTTTAGAAGAGCGGGGCCTCCTAGCACAGGTATTTCTCATACTTAAAAGGAGACCCCTATGTAAGATTAATTGTAGAACCTGTAAATTTACTGAAATAAATTTATTATTATTATTATTATTATGAGGTCGGGCATTGTCATGCATAAATATAGCATCCTCACCTAAATTGACCATAAATGGACCAACGTGATCATTGAGGATTTCTTCCACATATCTTACGCTAGTTAAAGAGCCGTTTTCTATGATCACCAGCTCTGTGCGACTTTCAGAAGAAATTCCGGCCCACACAAGTACAGACCCACCACCGTAGGCTACTTTTTCTTCGATGCATGCTTGCTTGAATCTTTCCCCTGGTCTTCGATACACTCTGTGTCTTCCATCGTGCTTGTAGAGCATAAATTTTGATTCGTCGGAGAACATAACTTTTGACCAATCTTCAATACTCCAATTTACGTGGCTCTGGGCATATCTTAGTCTTGAAATACGATGCCCACGCTCCAGTTTAGGGCCGTTTGCAGGTCTAAGGGGTTTTAAGTTAGATTCAGCAAGCCGACGTCTTACTGTCCATGCACTTGGGTTACTTCCTCCGAGGCGTCGAAACTGATTGGTGAGTTCAGTTCCTGTGAGAAAGCGATTTCGAAGCATGGTGTTCACCAAGTATCGGTCTTCTCGTGCTGTGGTACACCTGGTTCTGCCCGTTCCTGGTCTGCGTAGGTTAGAACCAGTTTCTTCGTAACGTCGGAGAACTCTTTGTACTGTTGACAGCGACACACCGACAGTCCTGGCTGTATCGCGCTGACTCCGGCCGGTTTCCAGCATTGTAAGTATTCTGGTGCATTCTTCAGGCGTAAGCGACATAATTTCAGCTTGAATAATGAATATAGAGCACTATCAACATGGTTTATGTACCCACATAAATGACAGATTACAAACAAAAGCAAAACCAAATGCTGTAATTTCGTAGTTCCATCTTCGAAAGTGGCCCTTTTTCAAATTTGATTTTTTTATGATATAACTTTACAATAACTAAGAAGTTTTAATACCTTCATTTAAGGAGTATTACATTATCTATTAAATACAATTTATTGCATTAACCTAGCATTTTCAGTTTCCGAGATTTTTAGGATTCTTTAAGTGACCCGGATTCATTGCTCTCGAGTGTATTTGAGTGGAGTTGTTGTTTTATTACTGCTACTTACCAAATCTATTATCTATCTATCTATGCGGGACTATTGAAAGCAGTTGATTAAAAAACATACGGAGTTATATAAAATATTTACTCATTATTTAAAGCTAATAAATAAATAATACTATTCAAGTATCAAGATCAGCTAGGTCGTACTAACTGGGTTGCTACCTTTGCGATTGTGGCGCCCTCATTTATTTTCTACTCATATGTCGCACTGTACATGACTATTTAGGATTTTTTAAATAAAATAGCAAAACAGAAATTCAGTCAGAAATTATTTAAATGCGTGCCAAACAAATTTTTGAACTTCAGACAATAAGGGCCTTTTTAAATTATTGCACTTTTACAATATCTAGTTTTACCACCTATAAGTTAACATCCAAGATGGCGGCTGCGAAAATTATCAAATTATTCCTCATGGGTGTCGTTTTCATGAGTTACAGGGTGCTAAGGCCGATAGAGATCCAAATGAAAATCAATGATGGCGGCAAAATTAAAACTCAATGTGCTATTAATGACAGCGCGTAATGCGCGAGCACGGCATGATCTTATCACTTCATCCAATTCTCGTAGCCACCCGCGCCGAAGTGATTCGGCTAGGTGAAGTGACTCGGTCAGCGATACGCGAGTGTCGTGATCTTATCACTTCACCCGATTCTCGTAGTCATAGCAACCACCTGACTGGGTCTTGTTGCGATTGCGTTTATTTAATCAGTAAAAAAATATATCGTATTTTCTTTAGCAGTTAACTTGAACGTTAATGTTTTATTTTATTCATTGTATTTGCGTGATGCGCTCGCACCACAGACTATATAAAGATTAGCCTAGCAAAAAAAAATCAAAAATCTAAATTGAGTTTCTGACTGAATTTCTGTTTTAATATTTTATTTAAAAAAAAATGAATGTATCTAGACACTTAAGTACTAGCTTTGAAATCATATAAGCTGATCAATAGAATTAGCATAAAAAATTATATTAAAATCTCGATTATGATCAGTGATCGGAATAGGTAGAGTTAATATACCTAAAGTTCAAAGAACAGAGACAAAAAAAGTGGAGACTTCCTTACGACAAAAAAATTACTTATTTCGGCCGTTTTGTACAGACTTTCGGGACATCACATATGTACATTTAAATTTAATGTTATTAATACCGTAATTTAATTGAATTCATTTTCTTTTTTAACCGACGTCATAAACAAGGAGAACGGTCTCAAAAAACCAGTAAGTAGATACGTTTTCTATTGTTATTAATTCAGATAAAGAACTGGGTCCGCCTCATGTTTTCTTTTTCCAGAATAGCCAAAACTTGCTGTCTTAAGTCTGTCTTTTAGTTGTACTTAAGTAATGTTCCGAAACCCGGGACATGAGTCCCGAAAAATATTTTGTCGTAAGGCGTCTCCACTTTATCTCTGTTCTTTTTCGAACTTTAGGTATTTTAGCTCTACCTATTCCGATCATTGATTATGATTGTAAGTATTACACTTAAAATCATAATCAATTCATCGATTCATCAATCAATCATGGTCAATCCCTAGCATCAATGGAATGACACTGACAGCTCACTCCACGCTCACGGCTCACTTCGCCTAATTTTTCGCGGTAAGATTTTTACAGGATTGCAATGCAGTTACACTTACACAACACACCATATTATTTTCCAGACAGTAATAAATGCCATCCGGTATATATTATCGTGTTTAGATATCGATACCAATCACGTCTGTTAAGTTTACACAAAAAAAAAAAACAGATTGTTTAAACTGATATTTCAAGTGAATACAATAAATGAGGTTGATGATTTTTTGTTTTAAATATTATGTTTAGATATCGATACCCATCACGTCTGCGAAGTTTCGCTAGCTAATTTAATTTGACCCTGTATATGTATACATTATAAGTTTAAAACAACTATGGTGCCGATTTTCTTGTATGGTGGGCTACTTCAATTGGTTACCCCAGTTGTATTAGACGACACGGTTGGCGCAGTGGTTAAGCGATTGACTGCTGCGTTACGTGTCGCGGGTTCGATCCCCGCACGGAACAAATATTTGTATGACCTGCAAGTAGTTGTTCCGGGTCTGGCCGTTTGTGTATGTGAGTTTAAATGTTTGTAAACGCACCCACGATACAGGAGAAATTCCTAGTGTGGGGAAACGTTTTTTAAAAAAAAAAAAAAAAAAAAATTAACTTTGAAGGTGGGTGTGGGTACCCACATCGTGACGCTGACTGTACGCCGAACTACACGAACTATCACTAAAATTCCTCACTTTTGGCTATGAGAATCTTCTGAACGAACGAACCTCATCATCATCTGCCTAGCCTTTTCCCAACTAGGTATGTTGGGGTCGGCTTCCAGTCTAACCGGATGCAGCTGAAACGAACGAACGAACCTATTCTGCAAAAAAAATCTCTAAATTTAAAAATTATTTTGACACAACTAAAATCGAATTTGACAATCGCGACTCCACATGGTACTTGTTTACCTACTCAGAGGATTTGTTTTAGAGCCGGAGCCGCGCTGGCGGGGCTGCCTCGACGTGTTTTATATGGAATTTTTCACTTTTTGTATGGAAAATATGAAAAATTATTACCTACAGTCGAGTTTTAGGGGTTCATGTGTTTTATAAAGGGGGTCGAAATTTTCATTATTTTTGCGATAGGACACACCATTTTCGAGATAAGCAAAAGAAAAAAGATACAGTACTGTTTTTGCACCTGAAGTCGAGGTGTTGGTGTGAATTTTAGTTCATGATAACTAATTTTATTCTACACCTTTTAAATCGCGATTAAAAATAGTCTGATTTAGTTAGACAATCAATATTTTAGGTGAAAAATGTCAAATTCTGAATAGCAAAATTGCCATTTTCAATAGATTAATTTTAGTGCCATCTTAGTGCCGTCAAATTAAAACATAGTTGGGTTGAGTCACTTTCATTTCATTTCATTTATTTGCATACTATAATGTGAATTTAGTTGTTACAAATAGGCTTATAGCTAAGATATATACAGTTATGGACCCTGTAAGGGCACAACTTTAACTTTAGTCAATTTCAGAATGGGAAATCGTTGTTTGACAGGAATAAACAAAATTTTGGTGATTTTTCGTCTAGTTTAGAGAATTTTGTGACAAGAGAATCGGCACCAATATCTAATAAGTACGAATTGAACATTTGACACTGAAAATAATATAGATTCTGTCCTAAAAGCACTCAAATGTTAGAACAACCCATTTAGATTATTATATCATGACTAGAGATCGGATATTCAAAAGCATTTTCTCCTAAAGTTGAGATGTATGGAATGTGCTTTTGTATCGAGTAAATCCAGCGGTTCCGGGATCGACAAATTGTTTTTTTCTTCTGATTATATAATCGGATGCATATCTACCTACCCAATACTGTAAAGTAGGTAAGTCGATACCAAACTGCCATAGCAAACAACGTCAAGATAAGATAACGGACTACATTATATTTAGAACAATTCATGTAGTCATGAGGAGCATTCATGTAGTCATGATGAGCATTAAGGAAGTCTATACTATACACCCGACTAGGTATGAATTCCGGGTGTTCCTGGCATCCCGGCCCGGGATTATTTTACATAAAAAATATATTAATAAGCCGCTTCCATACTTTCATAACTAAAAATTAACTATTGTTAAATATGCATCCGAATATCTCTGATCATGAGAGAGTTATTAATTCTCGTCCAGTCAGTACACGAGAGGTATGTATCAGGCTGATCCGTAAATTTCGGACACAAAAGGAGCCCATTTCACTCACCTCCTTCTAAGCCCAGCTCTGTTGGCATTGATGAACTCTTCCTGTCGCCTCAACAGGTCGTCGTCGTCGTTACTCCTGCGCGGAGGGTGCGCCAAGTCATTCTCTATTTCTATTGTTGTGTTTTCTATGTATCTGTAACAATAATAACAAATGATGAATGACTAGATTCTACCCGCGGCTTCGCCCGCGTGGATGTAGGAAATAATCCCACGGGAAAGTGCTACCGGGGTAAATAGTAAAAAATCCTATCATCCAAATCCATTCAGCCGTTGAAGCGTGAAAAATTAAACGACAGACAGTTATTATATGCAAATAAATCATAATAAATATCCTTATTAAACAGGTTTTTATGATTCCAAACTTCTTATTTAAAAATAATAATAATTCATTTTAATATTATCATCATTAGTTTGAAATACTCTAGCATCGCCATTGAGCACGTATTACCTACAATATAAGCTAAGTTTATTTTTAACCGACTTCAAAAAAGGAGGAGATTCTCAATCGTCTGAATCTTTTTTTTTATGTATGTTCACGGATTACTCGAAGACGCCTGAACCGATTTGGAAAATTCTTTTTTTGTTTCAAATTTGGTCAAGTTCTAATGAGTGGTTTTTGAGTCAACTTCAATAATACTTATTTTTTTGACAAACTTTGAAAAACTTTTTGAAAATAAAAAAAAACCATCGACTTAAAAAAAAAACACTAGGTACTAAGTGAAAAAAAACTTAGAAGTCGGTGTATTTGTTTTGTCTTTGTTTGGAAGTCGGTGTTTGTAACTACAAATTGTAATACTTAACTTTTAAACAGGTGGACCGATTTAATTGAAATACGATGGGAGGTCCAAAAGTTCGTGGAATGAAAGGCTTTTAAATAAAATGAAACAATAAATCTATTTTCCTTTTCAATATAATCACCCTTAAGCTGAATACATATTAGATCTATGAATTAATTTTTCCAAACCACCGTAAAAATATTTTTTATCTTTTGTCTCAAAATGAGCCAAAATTGCCTCCTTTACCTCATTGTCGTCCGAAAATTTACTTCCCCTTAAGGCGGGGTGTTATCTCAATATTCCCAAAAATTGGTTTCTTAGAACGTCGGGTATGACGTAATGTAATAAAAATAAGTAACGCGAAAAATACAGTGAACAGAGAAGGGTATAAAGAAGAATTTAAACCGAACAGAATAATAAATAATAGTTTGATATTCCCAATAAAAAATTGGGAAGTTGTAGCACAAAAATAAACTTTGACGTCGAAGATCTCTGTATTTCCAGCGATAACAACAGTTTTTTTTTTAAGAATTTAGTAGGTTTTCCATTTTTTTAAAACTTTAACCAAACCATTATTTAATTTTATGTCTATATTTTAAATAATCTAAAGAAAAGCAGTAAAATAAATGCCCATTCGCAGCTTACGTCACATTTCAACACAAATATCATTTTCAATTTTCAATCTTATTGACGCTCCATAGTGGTGACAATAGCTTACGCGGTCATACTTTAGTCGTCGGGCAGCGCTCGACTTGGATGGTTGGCACCGGACGCTCTGTGCATAATTCGATTGTAGTTTTCAAGTAATTTATGACTGAAAACAGTGTGTAAATTGAACTAAAGTTCTGTGGCGGACTACTAAGGCTACTCACTGCCTAATATTGAAGTGAAAATTCAGTCTCAGTGGAAATATGGGCAATAAAAATAAAATGTTGCGAAAGAGTTTTACAAGAAAAAGACGAAAAACTCGAAAAAATTATGGAATGTTTGGGTAAGTAGGATGATTACGGTATTGTATCATAATAACATTTGAAATTTGTATTTAGTTTAGTATACTTACGAAACTGTATAAATCTATAGAAACGGTATTGACAATTTCTACAAACATTTTGCTAAATCCAAAAACAAATAGGTGCACTCTATTTTGATGTCTATAGAATGCATATTTGAATGCGCCTAGTGCAAACGTCTCTGGTCGAAGCAACCAT
The DNA here is from genome assembly GCA_937001585.2 of Brachylomia viminalis. NCBI lineage: Eukaryota > Metazoa > Arthropoda > Insecta > Lepidoptera > Noctuidae > Brachylomia > Brachylomia viminalis. The sequence continues at coordinate 20,846,339 of OW443317.2, forward strand.
CGAGGCGATAGCCATATTGCAATAGTAGGTATAAGTAACAAAAACAAACTTGCAGATAAATCAGAGTGCGTTCGTAATTATTATAATAATATAAATATTGCACTAGTTATATAAAAAGCATTTTGATTCTTTTGTAAGATTATTTTTATAATATTTATTGAGTCATTAGACCAGTGCCGATAATTTTTGAAAACGAAAAAAGTCACAGTAGGCTGAAACCCATTGGAAAAGAAAGAGAATATAACAAAAATGAAAGGAAAAATAATTTACGGGCGATCCGAGGTCGGGAAGTGGGGGTTATCTCGATTTCCGGCAAAACTACAAGTCATATGGAAAAAAGTGTAATAGCAAAGTTGTAGGTAATAAAAAGATCTACAACTTTTGTATTCACACTTTTTTCAAGTAACCTCAAAATTTATGTGAAAAATTCAATTCATGTGAAAAATTCAAATTTGACAACAAACAATGTATGTGAAAAATTCAAATTTGCCGGAAATCGAGATAAACCGCTTTTTACCCTTAAACCCCCACTTCCCGACCTCGGATCGCCCGTAAATTATTTTTCCTTTCATTTTTGTTATATTCTCTTTCTTTTCCAATGGGTTTCAGCCTACTGTGACTTTTTTCGTTTTCAAAAATTATCGGCACTGGTCTAATGACTCAATAAATATTATAAAAATAATCTTACAAAAGAATCAAAATGCTTTATATATAACTAGTGTGCAGTATTTATATTATTATAATAATTACGAACGCACTCTGATTTATCTGCAAGTTTGTTTTTGTTACTTATACCTACTATTGCAATATGGCTATCGCCTCGATGGTTGCTTCGACCAGAGACGTTTGCACTAGGCGCATTCAAATATGCATTCTATAGACATCAAAATAGAGTGCACCTATTTGTTTTTGGATTTAGCAAAATGTTTGTAGAAATTGTCAATGCCGTTTCTATAGATTTATACAGTTTCGTAAGTAAACTAAACTAAATACAAATTTCAAATGTTATGATACAATACCGTAATCATCCTACTTACCCAAACATTCCATCATTTTTTCGAGTTTTTCGTCTTTTTCTTGTAAAACTCTTTCGCAACATTTTATTTTTATTGCCCATATTTCCACTGAGACTGAATTTTCACTTCAATATTAGGCAGTGAGTAGCCTTAGTAGTCCGCCACAGAACTTTAGTTCAATTCACGCACTGTTTTACCAATTTTAGCAAATACCAACTAATATTCAGCCAGCAGCAGCTTCCATTCCCGTGGATGATCCCTCTATCGTCTAAATTTTTCAGAATTCTAGCTTCCGTCCCGGCTCCGCGTTTTATTAGAAACATTATGGCATTTGTCACTTTGGAGCTGTGATATTATTGCATTTATTTAGAGTTTATGTGATTTTTAAGTGGTCCGAGGGCCTTTATGTTGGTTTTGTTTTCTATTTTTTTACCGCACCCACTAAGTACCTATCTAAAACACAAACATTAGTTTGAAATGGCATAACTACCCATTTAATTAACCCTTCCATCCCTGATACTGACTTACACCCGAAAAGCATAATTCCCCTTCTAGAGCAGTCGGGTAAAATTCGGAATGTTTATATTTGACCTGTTTATCATGTACTGTAATAAAAATAAACAGTAGTGATGTTTTTTTTTTAATTGTTATGTGTAATTATTTATTGTATCATATTATGAACCGACACTGTAATTACATCGAATTTTAGAACGCACGTCATAAGTAAGTATATTCAACAGAAAACATCTGATTTCCTTACGTATACTATGCAACTTTCCTTGAGCACACAAACGCCCGTGTTAGCGTTTGCGAGTGTGTGCATAATTACCGTAAAACGCGCAGATGCGGTTGTGTGAGTGCGGTAATAGCGATTAAAATCGTAGTCGGTCCGCGTCTTAAAAGTAAAATAATTTGTGGTATAATTATAGAATGTGGTGACACTTTAATTTTAATACTAAACAGGACTTTGTAGAACACTTACCTCTGAGGCGACCGTCTCGCGTACTTCCTGACGGCGGCGCGGGCTAAGGCGCTGCGTTGTTCCGCTATAAACCGTTCTGCCGCGTCATCGATATCCTTGACTGGACCTGCATTATATATGCACGTTAGTTTAATAATTATTCTATTATATAATTGGGGTTTTAAGGCCCACGTGCCCCACAAATCACTCCATTCATTTAACGCTAAACGTAATATAAATCATCATTCTGTCTCCATCCTCTTCAAACGATTGACAGAAATAGAATATAAATTCGTTTAGCGTTAAATGCACGTAGTGGTTTGTGGAGAAAGTGGGCTTAAGTAATTCTGTTATAAATAGAGTTTAGTTTACAAAATTTCACTATAGGTAATTTGATCATCTTTTAGAACGTTTTTTAATCTATTGTGAGCTTTTAAAATAACACATAAAAAGGATTTTCCTTTGGCAACACATTATAAAACGAAGGTGGATATTTTCTTGGGTAATTTATTGATTGATTAATAACCAATTTATATACTTATACAGTTTGCACCACACATAGCCCTCCGTAAATGATGTTCAAATTCAACCTTTTTTTTCTACTCTCAAAATACAAGTACAAACTGGTAAAATATATTTATAAACTACAAAACACTGTCTAAATAAACGTAACTATGAAAATACAGTGTGTTACTAAAGTTATTATCACATTCACAAGCAAACTTATTCCTAGTAATTATACTGTAAGCTACATTCAGAATAAACCAATTTGTGGATATGTGCAGGGTATACACAGCAACAGGTCAAGTTACCACAAACTGTCTAATTTTCTCATTCGATTTTGAACTTAAAATTCAATGTTTTAAAGTTTAAAATCATTTGGAGAAATTTGAAAGTTTCGTATAACCTGATGTGCTGGCGACTGTACATAAAGCCGTGCAAACTAAAAGTAAGTCACAAAGGATTACCTATTCTTTCTTTTTTTATTGTTGTTAAATTAACTTTTAAAAAAAATTGCGTTGTTAATCTTAAATGTTGTAACCAAAATAGGTAACTACTTCCATGGTTGTAACAGCTCTATAGGCTGGCAGGGACGGCGACGCGCAATCCGCTAACATGGATTCAACCCAGGATTAGAAAAATAAAAAATTAAAAGTAAAATGAAAAAAATAATAATGAAATGAATGAATAAAATGAATTTGATTCTGATAATATAATGATTCTGATACCCATGCGTTAAAATTTTACTTCGGCGATAAAGAAAAATTAGTGTTTCGTAGAAAAGTGCAATACTTAGGCATTCAAAATGTATGGAACATTTTGCATTTTGCACTTTTCTACGAAACACCATTTTTTTTTTTGATTAGCGACGTAATATTTCTGCGCGAGGGGTCTATAATCATGAGCGGGTCGACGGCGCGTTGTGTTCCACGCGCGCCTCAAAGAGATGTCAGCACCAATGACGGGGTTTGCTAGGACCGATGCCTGCTAGGGTTGCGGAAAAGTCTGAAAGTGTTACCGTGGCCCCTGGCACAGGCAATTCAAGGAACACGGGTGGGTTTTAGTCAGTAAGAGTCTGACACGCCCTCCTGCTCTGCCTAGAGCGGGAGAAGTTATTTGATGATTTCCCACCCACAAAAAAAAAAAAAAAAAAGTGGTCTATAATCATAGGGTTACCGTGGCCCCTGGCACAGGCAACTGAAGGAACACGGGTGGGTTTTAGTCAGTAAGAGTCTGACACGCCCTCTCGCTCGCGAGAAGTTATTTCATGATTTCCCACCATCAAAATAATCATGTGTTGAATTCATGGTGGTTACAGTTTCCGCGTCGGTGTCCCTGCCACACTGTATATTAGATCTCATCATCATGCGTTCGTATCCCCGAAGATAGAAGATGATTATCAAAGTGCATACTTTTGCTGGAAGGTCAGTACGTACTTATTATTTTAAAATTTTACTTCCAAAATAAGGTTTTCACAAAGAAAGTTTTGTGAGATAGTGTTTTGCGAAATAATTAATCATACATCGAAATAAGCATGGTGGATAATTAATATTGTGCAAAATAAGTGACAATAGAGTGTCGATACCTTTTTTTTTAAATCCACATTGACTAAAACTTCGTATTTAATTCAAGTTATATAAATTCTAATTGATTTGAAAGAGAAAAGAAAAATAATTAATAATTTCGTAACTACCATACAAAAAAAAACCTATGAAAATAAACAATCACTACTTTTTCAAAACAACAGTACTTATGTATATTTCTATTTTCTAACAAACATCTACAATAGAAGACATTAACATCGGCACTAAATCTAGGGTTGCCACGAAAACCATGCAGTACAACAAATTAGTTACCGAATTTGTTCTCACGAGTAGGACTGAGGGGCGGCGACTTTTGTATTCGCGTCGGTATGTAGACCGGCAACCCTACACACATTATGTTTAATAAAGCCTCGTATCCACTAGGCAACATTATTTGTAGCGCAACACGGGACGCTCAACATGTTCAGCAACATGTTGTGCATCATGTCGCGCTTCAAATGTTAAAAAAATCTAGAAATAGTTTCGGAGAATGTCATCTCTGACAGGAAGATGGACATACCTACATAAAGAAGTTGTGCTATTGTGATTTACATTTCTAGTTTGTGCCCGCAGCTTCACCCGCCATTTGGTCGGGAATAATCCTACGGGAGAGTACTACCAGGGTAAAAGTATCCTTTGGCTTAACTCAAGTCATGATCTACCTGTGTCAAATTGTTTCATCGAAAACCGTTCAGCCGTTAAGGCGTGAAAGGGTAACGGACAGACAAAGTTACTTTCGCATTCTTAATATTTGTATGGATCCAATCGCAGGCTGCATGTATGCAGGCTGACAACCCTATCGACATTCATGTATACAGTCACAAACATACTTCGAGTAAATGGTGCGGGCGTTTTGGGGAACTGTCTCATGTAATTTTTACGTTCAGAAAGTGCTGTTTCTCTGCCTAGTTTGAATATATGACTTTTGATTTGAATTATATCTAAAAAATGGTTTCGGAGAAAATCCCTTGTGACAGACAGACCAACATAAATTTACTAGGTCTGGAGAATATCGCACATGACAGACAATATTTATTTATTTATTTATGTTATAAGTACTTATTTAACTTGAGGAATAAGGATGTCATAGAGAAGTCCCATATCACCCCTATAATAAGCCTGTTGAATTAAATCGATCGCCCAATCACGCGTTAACGTATAGTTAATCCAAAACTTTTTTTGGAATGCATAGAGTTGATAATCTACAATTTTGTAATGGTGGTAATACAAAATAGGCAAGTACTTCCGTAGTTGTAACAGCTCTATATTAGATCTCCTCATCGTACGTTCGTATTTCCGAAGATAGACGATGATTCCCGAAGCGCATACTTTTATAGGGGTATCTGTATAGGATTCCCTGTTGCAATATTTTTGATTTGACCACAGTGGTCCACGTTAGCCCTGGGTCGAAAGAGCTGGAAGTCATGGGGAGAGAGACCTTTGCCCAGCGGTGGGATGATGCAGACTAACAGCAACAGTATAAACGACAACTACACAAATAATAAAAACAATAATTACCTTCAACAGGCGGCTGGAAATTCCCTTTAAAGTGTGGATTTATCAGGACTTTCTTGCCAGCCAATCCTCCAGGAGGCAAGTTAGCCGGTAGAGCCACAGGTAACATTCTGACTTCTTGTTCCCTCCCTCCTTCCTTAGGACTCTTGTCCATACTCGGACCAGGCATACCAGGCATAGGCAAGGCTTGCCTAATCGTTATTTGAGGCATATGACTAGAATTAGGCACGATCTCCCTCATAGGAGGAGCGAATTGCCTAGGCGGAAAATTCGGCCTGAAAAACACTGGTCTAGGCTCAAAATTCGGCCTAAATTGGGGACGCTCTTCCATATGAGGCCGGTATTGGAAACGGGGGGAAATAAAATGTGGGCGTTCCATTGGTGGGCGGAACATTTGCATGTCTTGGGGTAGCATGGGGCGCTCTGGGGAGATTTCAGGGCCCATTTGTGGCTGGTTTGACGGTTCTAGTCGCATGTCAGGCCGGATTTCGGGTCGCATGTCTGGTCGCATGTCGGGCCGCATATCGGGTCGCATGTCTGGTCGCATTTCGGGCCGCATACCGGGCCGCATGTCGGGCCGCATGTCCGGCAGAAGGCCGGGCCGCTCGCGCGTCGGCGGTGGGAAGATGGGACGCTGCTGCTGGTTGAAGTTGCCCTGCGGAAGTAAGGTGGTCAATTTTCAATGAGAACAAGATGGAAAAAAGGAAAAAATAAAAGGAAAAGAGCGCGCTGTTATGTTACATGAATGTATCAACACAAGACATTTTTTACGAAAACTGGTCCTTTAAATTTTTCAGTTTAAGTTTTTTGTACATAAAAGTTTCAAAGTCTGTGCTATAGATCAAAATGTTAAATTACTTGAAGCAGAAATGTTAGTTAACACCGAAGAAAAGACAGAAAATTATATAAATAAATAGAAATAGTAAAATCACACATACCCGATGCACATTATTCCGTCTGTAGGGATGGGACTGGTGCGAGAATCTCTGCACGAACTGAGGGTTCCTCCACGATGTGCGACCGCGACCGAACCCGCCGCGAGGTATCACCACCTTGTCTGTTGTAAATAAAACCATCACAGGTCTGTAGTATCAAAATCTTTACCATGAGAACTATATGTCCTTTCAAATATATACAAATGTCCTTTCTTTTGTATTGTTCGTCGAATCGTTGAGCTCCTTAAGTTCTCAGTTGAGCTGCACGTTTACTGACACATGCGTGCACTTACTGGACAAGTCCACTCAATCTGTATACCATTTCAGACTCCAATCTGCATGGTCTTCACATGATCTGGGCAAGATTCTCTTTTAAAGTCCAGACATAAGAACATAATAGTCTTCTCAGGGCTGATTTTTCAATAGACAGATAACTTTTATCTGAAGAATAAATTTGACAGTTTGACATATTTTCTATACAAAAGCTGTCAAACCACAATAATTATTCCTCAGATAAAAGTTATCAGACTATTGAAAAATCAGCCCTCAGAGTAGTCAGATAGGAAACGCCGACCTCATCTAGTTTCAAAAATATGATAGACGTGTAAAACTGTTTGTACAAACCTACTTACAGAAATAAATCATTTATCATATATATTATAGTAAAGTGAGACAGTAGTTCCTGTTCTTTGGTTCACCCGCGAAACTTAAATTAAAGAATTGAAAGGAAGAAAAAACCTTCTAATGGCATTACAACAAAAAAAAAACCAGCCAACTGCCTGTCGGATCACGCACTGTATTTGGGATGACTTTATCCCAATACCAAACTAAACATTGTAGTAGAAAAACATGTTCTCCCATACATCGTAAACGTCACGGTTAATTCTCCAACTGCAAATGTAAGTTTGTGATCGCATTTTTTTATGTGGTAGATAAATCTACAAATTAACGATTATCGGACATTTTCCTATACTTGTGAGTATGAAAATATCTCGCATAATTGGCCGTATTTTTTATTGCGTTGAATTTGAAGCTTGTTCTTTTTGGAGCTCCAAGGGAACGCAGACCTACGTATATAATATTTATTTCCACTTGATACCTCCATGCGTTCCTGAGAAAAAGGGTCTCGACAAACTGATAGTTGGACAGATAACAAAGTGATCCTATAAGGGTTCCGTTTTTTCCTTTTGAGGTATGGAGCCCTAAAAACACTTTTAATTTATAAAAATAATGCTTATAATGTCAGAAGGGCCTAAGCTAGCTTATACTAAGACAGCAATGCTTTGGCTACGCTTTAGAGCTGCTGTCCATCTAGTTTTTTGTGAGAAAACACTATTGTTTTGAGAGTTCTTATTGACTTCTGTCTCTTTCTTGAATTATAAGAAAGAAAAAGATACGAGACAGCCTTAAGAAAGTATACTTGGTGCACAAAAGAATCCGCTCCTGTGACAAGATTTGAAGATGTATGCCTGCCAGCAATATTTTTTTCACGGCCGGTTGGTCTTTTAAATTGTTTATCTACATCTACACAATCACAAAAATATAATTATGAGTTATCAAAACTCAAGACCAAGAATTCTATTACTTTATGTTTTTTACCTAAACTGTCGGGTATATCCCTCACTTGCGGCAGCCTCTGCGCCCCGGGGGGTCTCTCAGACACGAAACGTTCGCGCGGAACTTCCAAACCACCATCTGTTGACAAAGATGAATGTTAGTACTGTGTACGAAGATATACATTATCTTATAGAGGTGTCCTGCTGGACAGTTTGTTGCGCCACTTCTTCTTCCCAGCTAAAGGACTAGGAAGCGGTGAAGGGCGGGCGTGCCGGGGGACTGTCTTATGTAATGTTGACGTGCAAAAACTGCTTATTCTCAGCCTAACTTAAATAAATGACTTGATTTTGTCTTGCGAAATTCTATAAAGCTTTTGAAGCTTGTTTTTCCTGTGAAAGCGGTGGCGTTATTTAGCGGCGGTAACAATACGGACAGACAAACAGAGAGGGTTTTATGACACGATAATGAGAAACACTAGTAAATTGACTGTTATTTCCATGACAGCCATGATTTTAAATCTGTTAAATGATGATGGTAATGCTTCATAAGGAAAAATTTATGACCTTAGACACAACAAAGAGAGAGCAGATTATAAAATAAAAACTTACTTTGTAGTTGGGCGTTCATGTCCGATGGAACAATCTGTGGTGATTCTATGGGGGATGCGGGCTGCAAAAGATACATCAGACTTATCATTATCAATATTATTGAATATCTTAATTACAGAATACCTATCCTCATATTGATTCATTTCAATTTTTATTTGTCCATCAATCAATCAATATGAGGGTAGCTATTTTCTGATAGGGTACCAGCTTTTTGGAGGCCTGTCAATGTGTGAGATACACACAATTTATTTATTTATATAGATTTAGATTCCCCAACATTGAGTTTGCACAATACTACATAATTATCTAGTTAATGCCTGCGGCTTCATCATTCATAAAATATATAATGTGACACTTGTCAGCGCTGCAGCTTCCCATGAGTGAGATAATTTGAGGAATCGGATCAGTGGTTCCGAAGATTACCCTCTACAAACAAACACACAGTTTTTAACTGTTTATAATATTAGTATTGAATATCTTTTGCCCGCTGCTTCGCCCACGTGGATGTTGGAAAGTATCCCCATTGGTGTCATATTTTACGTGGCGCACGCTCCCAGTCGGCATGATTTTTTCCAACATCTTCTACAACCATCGTCATATTTGAGCCAATTTACTCAAAACCTTAATGAATTATACACCTAAACCTTCCTCAAGAATTACTCTGTCATTGGTGAATACCATATGAAAATCCGTTTGGGAGTTTTTGAGTTTATCACATTCAGACAGACAGACGCAGCGGGGGGTCTTTGTTTTATTAAATGAAGTGATATGGTAGAAAGTTTATAAAATGTAGCAAAGTACTTATACGTATTAGAAGCATTTTTATGTTAAATAAATTTAGATGTGCTAGGATTGTTAAGACCAAGGCACGGAATGCTGTATGGGCTGTTTTATTAGGTTAAACTTACTATCGCAGGCGGGACCGCATGCTCTTCATAAACAACGGGTGGTTCATATGGTGCATACGTAGGAAGTTCTGGTAATGGAGCATTGGGTACTTCTACTGATATATTGGGCACCACACATTCGGCGTCAGCCATAGCCTGGTATGGTATCGGCTGCTGGAAACAAATTATAGTTATTGCGAAACTGTACCAAGGTTTATGCAAGCAAGGAGACTGAAAGGGAGAGTATATAGTATTTTTTGCTTAACCGATTCGTTGCGGATGGCACGTTTCAGTGCCATCACTTTTTTTTTACGTGTGGCGTCAGGCACGGATGTGTGTCATTTTGAAATCGGTGATAACTCCTTCAATTAAGTTTTATGGAAGTTTCACCCGAAACCAAACTATCTTCATTTTTCACGTATATTAAACTCGTAGCCTTCGTTTCGGGATATTGTAATATTTAAAAAAAAATAGGAGGCACCAACCTTTTTGAAAGATGAATTATTTTATATTAAATCATCATATGATATTAAATTATAATTAATGTAAAGCGGTTTACAGTAAAGCGGCTAAATCACGTTGCTTCGGTTGTCTTAAGCTTTTCTTCTATAAAATTATACACCCGCTCTAAAAAGGATAACATTTAAACAATAAAAAGTATTTTCATATATACAGATGTTCTTCTCCTCTTTTAACAGCTCTCTAATTTTTCTCTAATTTTTCTAATTTTTTTTTTTTTTTTTCTAATTTTTTTTTTTTCTGTGCATGTTGCACTGTCCACCATATTTTTTTTTGTGCACTTTGAAGCATCCTTATATGTTTTTTCGTTTGATATAAATTCCGGTTCCCAGTTTTCTGAGTGTTCCCAGTGTTGTGAATACGTTTGCGAATTCTCTACTACCTCTTCGTCATCGTCGCATTGAGTTTCATTTTCTGTATCAGGAATGTACTTTCTTTTTCGCTGTAATTCTTAAACAATAAATAAACATTATCAGTATCTTGCTAAATGTTATTATTTACTAACAATAATAATTTTCACATTTGTTGTGAATCCTATTAATTCTTTTAATATTATAACTGTGAAAGTTTGTGAGAATGTTTGGATGTTTGTTTCTCTTTCACGCAAAAACTTATATACACATAAAGATAGGTCTTGGTCTGGAATAGCACATAGGCTACTTTTTATATAGGTCCCACAATTCTACGTGGGTGGAACCGCGGGCATCAGCTAGTATATAATAAGTATTTAATCAAACTTAGCATTTTATTTGCATAGTTTAATTATAAACAATTGAAATTTGTTATGCACAAGACAAGACAAAGATCATTTATTTGTAACATATTTTTAGACCATCACAATATTTTTAGACCATCACAATATTTTTAGACCTAATTTAATACCTCATAATCAGTCAAATTACTAGGAAATGCAAAATAAGTAAATAATAAGAAAAGGTTGAGCACATCGGTACTAAAAAAGTCACTTACCTTCCATTTCCATAAATACACTTGTTGCGAAACTTTTTATCACTTAAAACAATGTGCCTGACCGTTCACATTAGATTTCACATGAAAACTAAAAGTATTCAAGCTTTGAACATGTAAAAAATTGTCAAAACACTGTTTTCTTTTCCGCATGGCTGAAGACACAGATGCGTGTCATTTAATCGTATGGCGTTGGGCACTGATCAGTGTCACGTTATTTTTGTTCGACGCCACAGCTAGAAGTTAGTGAAATTAGACATCGCAACGAATCGGTTAATATAGGATCAGGTTGATTTCTTGTAAAATCATCTAGTATACTACTATGAATGAGACATTCTTTTGTTAACTTTTTTTTTTTTTGTGAGAACTTCCGCACAAGGTCTTAAGGTACCAAACTAGGCAGAGCCTGAACTACGGTAACCTAATGACTGATATACATACTTATATAAATATACACACCCAGCCACAGGTCAAACAGACATGTTCATGCACACAAATGTTTGACTTGTCCGGGGATCGAACCCGGGACCAGCAGCTCAGAAGGCAGGGTCGCTACCAACTAGCCCAACCGGTCAGTCAGTTGATATTTTTTTCCGGTCATGGCTTTATTGTCTCCTCTCTTTTCTGGTTGGTTGCCACTGTACATAGTTCAGTATTATATACCTGCATTATTATTTTTATTTTTATATTCATCCTTCATTTAAAACATATTCAAACTGTTTTAAGATTTACTTGACCGGCAATTCATTTAATTTTAGAATATTTTGAAATTTAAAGCTCTTGTTTTTGACATGCAATTTTCTGTTACAGTGGGTTCATTGTAGACTTTTTTTGTAATGAAATGGGTAAATGATAAATGATTTTATTTCTGTAAGTAGGTTTGTACAAACACTTTTACACATCAATCATATTTTAAAAACTAGATGAGGTCGGCAGATTTGATTAGAAAAATAAGGCAAAATCCTCGAGTCAACTATATTTTATTTTGATTTATTAACTTTAATTGGTCAAATTATCCATTGAAGTTATTAGTTATTCCATTGTAAGCTGGGAACATCCTGTGAGAGCTTTTCTTCAAGTGCTTTATAGCAATAGGAATCATACCTTCAACAAAACGGATTGACGGTGTTCATCAAGCTGAAATTCAGTCTCAGCCCCCAGGCTAAATTTTAGCCTGTGAGGCGTAGTGAATTAACCTCTCGGCCATACAACGAGACTACTACACTTCAAGATCTTGTCACAACACACAATGTTTGTTGGATTTTCCAGATACTTATATTTTTATTATTCTAAGCTACACTGTTGAAAATGTAATTAATCATAATAATTTTTATGACACATTAGTATACTGGAAGTCTTTCTTCTTAATTTATAACCCTACCATGACCACAGTTTAATTTGGCACTGTCTATCAAAGAATATATTTCCTAAAACTTTAACATGCCCATCCTTAGAATAGCTATGGCAATCAAGCTCTTTAGCACATACAGCAAATATAAGACTAAAAAAAGTATTAACAATCTAGCAATGATTTTCGAATGTAATTCATTTTTACAGAAAAAAAATATTGATTTCCCTAACTGCAATTCTTTTTCATTATGATTTGACTGTGGTTTTGATTGTCTTTTTTACTTTTTATATATTTGTAACTTTTGGTGTATTTTTGATTAGTTTAACAAAACAATAAGTTTACAAGTGGCGAAAGTGTTTTCTTACATATATTTCGCCATAATAGGTTCTATTAGGGAATCATAAGCAATAGTGGGGCATGCTTGTCTAATAGAAGACCACAACTTTAGAAATGATGGCAGTTATCTTTATAGTCATTGATCATGGATAGTTGTATACTACAACAAAAATGATGCACAATAATATTGAAATCACTACCTACTACGGAGGAACTCCCCCGACATACTTAGTGACTACTAAGGCAGCAAAGAACTCCGCCCCTAAGACGACCCACTGACCAAGAATTCTACAAAAACAAACCTGATTGTACTCCATAACATGAATGGGGTAGTCTGGAGGCCCCATATCGATGGTCTCTCGGTAACCTGTACCAATTGATGTCGGGACATTTTGGGGTCCGGCATTCTCATAGTCGTCTGCCAAGAGCTGTTCCTCCTCCTCATTACCAAGGTTATAGTCCGCAAGGCTCTGGTCTCCCAAATCGTCACCTAACAAGTCTTCACTGTAACAGAAATAGATACTTTATCGATCACGATAAAAGTAGAACACATGTATTGTCACGAATGAACGACGCAAAATACACGACACAAATATACAGGGTTAAAGTTTTTTGCAACGAAAACACGTAGATTGTTTACTATTTATAATAAAGCAAGACATTGTGAGTTAATTATTACATTTAAACACAAAAATTTATAAATAATTTGCTAAAATTACTAACTTGTCCGACATGTTGACAATAATAAGTAGCGTTTCGTTTCTCTTGTCTATGGAACAGCAAGCTTGCAGCCACACGTTTAGAAATCACTCAGAAACATAAGAAATAAAATTTTTATTTCTTCAGTGATTTTCTTGAATGGACAAGGGGTTCTTGGGTTATACCGGAACGCACCGTGATACATTTTTGACTTCCATGGAATTATGAAGGTTTTCCTGAAAATTCACCCCGCCAGTTGGCGCCACTTTGACAAGAGGTCTTCCATGTCGACAATGAATAGAAAATATAAGATTACTTTTATCATTCGTTTCTACTACAGAAAATACAGGCGCTTTGACACTTGACGGGTGCCCTTACCGTCTCAATGCCGCCACCCAGTCATCTCAGAAAACTCTCACTATGCTACAGAGATCCTTGTCCTTCACTGAGGCTAAACAGTAGAACCCTTCGGTTTTCATGAATAATCGCGTCACCAGTTGGCGTCACTTTTACAAGAGGTCTACTCTTTCATCATTCGTTTCATAATTCAGTAACGGTTAAAGAAAATACGCTTGACAGATTTTGATTTTATTTGATTTGAATTATCATCATTTTCCTGCCCTTTTCCATTTTTTTGTGGTCGGAGGAACACGTCTTTTTTCCATATTATTTCTTCTGTTAGTCGTCATCGCAGTAGTCACCCCCTTTCTAGCCATATCATCTTTCACACAGTCCATCCATCGTTTTTTTGGTCATTCAAGGAAATATAATGTACTCTAAAGTGTAGCCATTTCGTGCGACTTTTGATTAGACGAATGAATTAGCGCCTATCGTCTAACACAGACAAATCTAGGTGATATTTAATTTGGAAACCAATAATTTTCCATGATTTTACCATACAAAAAATAATACAAAACACTTTATTCAATGTAATTTTATTTATAATTATATTTTTACTTAATAATAATACCTAGGTTGTTCGATATATTTGTTATGTTTGGGCTTCTTCGTCTTAATTAAATAAATTGAGAAGGACATGACGAACAACTGAAAGCATAAAGAAAATTTGTGAGCTTATAACTATCAACTTAGTCGTCAATAACAATAGTTTAGAGAAGTCAGACGAAATGAGAACCTTCTTTTTTTTTACTCGGCTAAGCACTATCTGCGACACAGGTAGTGTTTAATACCTGACTCTTTCATGAACTGCCGAGCTATTCTGTAACAATCTCACCGTGATAACCAAGGTGAAGTGAGCTAGTGCCAATCCCTAGCATCAGGGGGAATGATAGCTCACTTCACCGAAGTCATCACAGTGAGATTGTTACAGAATCGACCGGCAGTTATCTATGTTTGTGTTAAGCCGCGTATTCATTGAAAACAAAGTTTATGAAACTGCATCATTCCATGTTGATCGCACACATAAACATGTTGCTCGAACAGTGAGTAATGCGCAAGTCACGAGGCTTTATTTTAATGTTAGTGTTAATCTAAATGTTAGCTGCTTTGAAATTCAGCCGATCTATTCTGTAAAATATCACCGTGAAATTATATGTGAAGTGAGCTTGAAGTGAACTCTCAATAGTGTCAATCCCTACCATCAGCCGAGCTATTCCGTAACAATCTCACCGTGATAACTTAGGTGAAGTGAGCTTGAAGTGAGTTGTCGATAGGGTAAATCCGTAGCATCAGGTGGAATGATAGCTCACTTCACCTAAGTTATCACGGTGAGATTGTTACAGAATCGACCGGCAGGTGGACTGTCCTGTCAGCTCACTTCACCTAAGACTTCACTGTGAGAGTTTTATAGAATAAATAGATCGGATGGTGTATTTTTCTGTTTCTGATGGTCTAGCTTGCTCTACCTACTCATTCACAACAGACATATTTTAAATACTTAAGTAGTTCGTTTGTTAGTATATTTACCTCAAAACCAATGACAATTATCAATGCAATGCCAAAAGATTTCCCGATTGACTTGACGGCTCCTCCAATCAATGTCGTGCATCCAGTTTCAAAGGCATCCTCTCTTTTACATATTGTTAGGTTTCCCAGATTTCCTATATCTATAGGTAGATTTCCTGTATCAATATCTCCTAAATCGAGGTCTCCTAAATCTGCAGGTAGGTTACCTATGTCTATAGGTGCATTTTCATGATTTTCTCTATGTATTTTTTTTGTACTCAGATTAGCTGTAGGCAGATTATCTATAGGTAAATTGTCTATAGATAATGTAGAGTTTCCACCGAGCTCGCAACATGTTGGTGATGTAAGGTTGTAGTCGTTTACGTAAGCATCTGGTCCCGTTGTCCCGCAGCATTTTAACTGTAGAAAATAATTATGACGGTTAAAGCTCAACGCATACCACTGCACCGACCGGATCAGCATCGCCTGAACTCGAGCCGTTCACCATTCTATTCTCCTCCACACTGCAATGCACACATAATAAGCATTGTAAAGGCATTGCCTCGGATCGGGATCAGCTAGTAAGAATGAGGCGAAACGACGCTGATTCGGTGCAATGCATAAACCTACGTGTGCTATGAGCTAAAGAAATATCCTCATGATAGATTATCGAACGAATTGATTTGTGCAACAGGAGGAATATCTTGCAGCATGTCGATATCTGGGACCTTTGAGTGTAGGTAGGCCTTGCGATAGATTGCGCGCTTAATATATTTTTGGCATTATGGTATAGTAAAATCAGCTTCCGGATTTTGCACAAGCAAATCAAGTTGCGCTGAAACAACTTGATTTGTAGCCCATTCAAATAATCAAGTATGCCCTAAAATCTTTAGTTGTACCTATGTAATAGAAAAAAGGGAATTTCAAGACGCCGACGCCGATAAGGTCCGGCAGCCGACTATCCTGATTATTTACCCGACCGTGTTGAAGCCAAAAGGAGGGTAATGTCTTAGGTAACTACTTACTTGCAATTCCAGAATGTGGAAGGTTGCGTTTTGATAGGAATCATCAGAATAAAACATATCGTTTAAAGCAGTTTCTACCGTATTTGTGAAATCAGTTAGTTTCAAGAACACCAATATTGTTAAAACTATCTTTGCGGCTGCTAGAACAGCCATACACACGGCATACTGAAAAACAAAATTATATGGGTGGATTATGGTTCTAGTATGTAAGTTACTCAATACTTATGTATTTAATTTCATTCATCTCATCATCATCATTTCATCTGTACCTATATTATTTTGAAATTATGACATTTTTAAATAAGTAGACTTTTACTTTTACTTTTAACCTCTCTTGCATGCTGACAATTTGTATTGTAGTTACTCATGTTTGATCAAATATATGATTATCATAAGTATTGATTTAATTAGTAGAAAACATCACGCTTTTAATTAGATAGGTAGGTACTCTCTACGTCTAGGTCGATGGAAAATTCTCTATAGGAAATCTTCGCAACCAATTTATCAAGCCAAACCGAATGAAATTAAAGAAGACTAAGTATGTAGAAGAGGTGTGCGGCATATAGGTACTTACTGTTATCAGCAAGCATTTTGTTTCTGTAATCGTCCCACAGCAGCCGGAGAACGAAATCAAAAACACAACAACTCCTAAACCAATGATAACGTATGGTATGAAATCAATATCGAGTTCATATGGTAATGTTTCTGTTAGTTCTGTTATGGCTTTCAATTGGTAGATCACATAAACTCCGGCTCCAACCACCAATAATCCTATGAGCTGAAATAATAAAATGCATAATCAGTTTATAATGTCCCCACTGCTGGGACACAGGCCTCCTCCCGGTGAGAGGGCATGGGCCGTAATCCACCCCGCGGTTCCAGTACAGGTTGGTACCTAGATGTCACATGTCTTCGATTTATTTTGGTTCTAGGACATGTTGGTTACCTCACGATGTTTTCCTTCACTGTTTTGAGAGCAGTGGTGATTAAATAATTTACACCAATTAATGCGCCTGTCTGGGTTCGAACCTATATACGTACCTACAACTCGTACCTAAGTCGCGGCCGTTACCACTGGGCCACTACAGAACATGTAAAAATTATTAATTTGTTTAAAAACAGTTTTTTGCAACTGTTTATCATGGTCACCAGCTCACAACAAGTGACAATCATTGCTAGACATAAAATCTATCCACACATATCAGGGTAAGAGTATCAGAGCCGTGCCCGGGACGCGGACAGACCGTGCTCCGTCAGGGGCTCAAACACATCGATGTGTAGGTACATTTTATATGGACTCGTTCACACACGTCCGTGTCCGGGCCGGCGATGTATCTTTAGTTCCTGCCTTGTGTGTGCCATGGTCTTGTTACGTCCCGCACGGCTCGGATATGTGTGGATAGCTAGACCTATAGGATTTAGAGTCCCTTCACAGGCACTTTCTTTCGCATCAGTAACTTACAGCGATCCTTAATTTAATTTCATTAAGGTTGTTGTTGGCTTGCTGCCACTGACAAGTCTGTCAAAATCACAGTGATCTCTAAGTTCTTTACAATAAGGTTGCTTTTGGGTTGTTGCTGTCAGAAGTAAAATAACTGTAGCTTTACCCAAGCATTGCCACAAAGAAAGAAAAAAGACAGAAAAATATTTTATTTAAGACACACAGGAAATACAACAATAAAAAAAACATTAAAACTAACTAAATCATGAACGACCGGTCCTACACTGCCTGCATCCAGCGGATTCCCGCTATCCTCACCAGGTCATCGGTCCACCAAGTGTCCCTGGAGCCTACCACTATCCATTCTCAACCTGATAGTACGTAGTCACAACTCAAAAAAAAACAGCCCCTTTGGAGCATCATTCTGTGAGCAATTTGCATGCACCTAGTGCCACTACGGCTTAGCAATATTTTTAACAGTGACTGCCACGCAGCAGACACAATAGAAAAAGTTTTTTAACTTGAGTTTTGTAACTTGTTTTTTGGCATAATAAGATGTTAAAAAAAACACTACGCATACCAATAACAACGAAAAAAAGAATACTGACCAGGAATATGAAATTAACGACAATTAAAATACATTTCACTAGGCACCGACACATTTTGCGAACTGTTTATATCCACTGGCTTGCACTAGAACTATTAGAAACTGTTCCATGCCTGTGTATCAGGATAGTCATTCCTAAGCCTTTAACTAGTCATAACTGCGTCAAGTGTTTCTGTATCTATAAGTGGACTGATAAGGTGGGACTAACCGGAGTCTATTTATTGCCACTTAGGACATATCTTATGTCCTTATAGATTACAAGTTATTTTTATCTGTTACAACATTTCGCGAATTCAAAAGATTCTGAGTATTAGTACGCATGACTACCTGACTTCTCATTGTACGAAAAGCCTATACAATGCAAAGTCAGCTACAACTGGAATTGTATAGCTTGAAATGTCGTCATGTGTACAGTCACGAGCACTAATAAGTATACACTTAGCAAAATTTAAAAGCGATTTTCTCGCGGAATATTGTGTTCCAAGTTTGAAATAAGACCTATTTCATAACAGTATAGGTCCCAAAATACTATGTTCATAACAACATAAAATTGCGATCAATACAGTAGGAGAAATTCACATTTAGAAGTTGCTAAGTGTATACATATTAGTGCTCGTGACTGTACCAATCAGTTTAACACTACAATATACTTTTATACGTCTTTTATCTCATAAAATTAACTAAAATCTAATGTTGATAATTTTTATTTATCGTTCGATGGTATGATATTATTTCGATAAGATAGTAATTTGATAAAATGTTTGTTTTGTTTTCTAGTCATGCAAGTGGCCGCACGAGAAACTGGAGAGTGTGGATCTTGGGTTCAATTCCCAGTTATTCCATTGAGGAATTCGTTAGTGTTTGGTATTTACTGGTAATGGCAAAATGTTTGTTTCTTCTATATTAGTTAGCTTCCTATAAAAATATATGTGTAGCATTAGGTAGGTACGTGCAGTGCAATTTGTACAAAATAATTATTTCACACGCCTTTCACTAATCAATGTACAGTAAAATTGATGAAGAGATGTGGGGTAATACTTGTCGACATGTATAAATTAAGAATTCTCCGTACTATCGACATTTTGACGTAGAATAAGAATTCATAGTTAACCTTGATGAGAGCAGCGAATCAAATGGAGTGAGCTTGTTCATATAATCATCGGTTGTTTCAGTTCTAATAAAGTAATTCTGTACCCTTCCACATCCTCATGTTCTGTAAAACAAAGACTATAAACGATAAGATAAGGCTTACCAGCTGACGTACAACTTAGGGGTAAAACTAAGTAGGTACCTAGATGCAAATTAATTATAAAGTACTTGAAAATGAATTGATTACTCATACTCATAACAAGTTGTTGTTTTGATGCAGATGGTTTTTAGTAGGTGTGATTAATAGATAGCACATCCAGTGATTCATACCTGTGGTGTTTGGTATTTAGATGATAAGTCCATAATTGGTAATTTTCTGTTTATACATCACCTATACTCAATTTTGTTTACTTTCGTTTGGTCTATTCTTTGTAAGTCTCCTGCTGCTCTGGGTACCTAAATGTAACAGTTTGATCAACAAACGTAATTATTTTTCCGATTTGTAGCATTATTTAGAGTTTCAAATGTACGTACCGGTAAATGTAGTACGTCCTGTGCACCCTCTGACCCTGACCTGACCCTGTGACTAGCTAATTTAAACTACACATGAGCATCCTTAGTATGTAATATAGTAGTTTATGCAAGAGCTAATTATTTTCTTGTGTTATGGCTCAAAGCACGCTCATAATGACACGAGAAGTAATATGGTCAAGAGTCAAGACTGCTTAATATCAGCTTGTGAAAAAAAAAAAATATTGACCGAACAAAATTAAAATAAATTTCAAATAAACCCGGAAAAAAGAATCTTCGAAATGAAAATATATTTTGCATAGACTACTATGTATATTTTGTAAGTTGCTAAACGAAAGTTTATTTCATAGACAATTGTGGACTTTTCTCTGTCTACGGGACTAAACGGAATTCTACATCTATGGGACTAAATAGTCATTGGACTAAACCATCTAAACTGTCATGCAAAAACCACTGTCATGTTCAGGCTGCATTCCGAATTAGACCGTGAGCGCTCACAGCGATCACATCGATATTTTGCGTTCCGTAAAATATAATATTATCATGATTATGTATGACAGTTTTGAACTGTCATCAATTCGGAACGCTCGTGAACGCGCTCACAGTGGTCGCTCAACGTCAACCTCAAACCTTGCACAGAAAAGACCGATTGGATATTCTTCTGCAAATGGACGTTCAACGCATTGGCACTTCTATTTTGTTGGATTACTCTATCGACTCTGATAACTCAGACTTTGAGTTTGAGAACGACAATTCGTCCAGAGATGAAACGGATATCGAAGTGCTTATATTAGTCTATTTACATGCTCCCGGCAAATATTTACCCCGAAGTAAAATTCCATGTTCATATTCATTAATTTATTGCATGTCACAGGTGAAAATACAGTTCTTACAGTTCGCATTATTGTATCACTATAAAACATACCCA
This sequence comes from Brachylomia viminalis, assembly GCA_937001585.2. Classification (NCBI taxonomy): domain Eukaryota; kingdom Metazoa; phylum Arthropoda; class Insecta; order Lepidoptera; family Noctuidae; genus Brachylomia; species Brachylomia viminalis. The sequence continues at coordinate 20,867,299 of OW443317.2, forward strand.
TGGGGCTTACAATATTTAAATGTACCTATGTCAATATTATTGGCTATGTTAAAAATAATTAATAAAAATACAATTACACTCTTAATTGTTACCAAGAATTACCAATAACATAGATGCAACAATAATTAAACATAATGCGCATGAGTTTAAAACTCATTTTAGTTATTCTGTTACGTCTTGGTTTTTACAGCACAATTTCGAAAATGCCGCTTTAGGGCCGAGCGGCGCCGCCCGCCGCACCGGTGACGCATCTCGCATTCATCCCACTCGATTCTATATAAATTTAATCGAAACGGTCGAGCGGATAGAGCGTTGTAATAATTAGTTATGGAGGTTTTACATCACCATTCAAATCCTGGGTGTTAAGTACCAATCTGGTGTCATAGACATCACGTCATACGTCATGTTCGTGAACGGGCGCCGTCAGTAGGCACTGGTCATTTCTTAGCTGCCACGGCTTATTTTAATTCCATAATTGTTTTTATCTTTTTATTACGGACGCTTTTAACGTGCACGTCTTTCTACATCGTTCTCACATGTATAATTACAACATGAATGATGTAACCACTCTATTGTAACAATATTTTGATTTAAAAGAGTGTCCATGGAGTTTCTTGCCCGTTCTTCTCCATAGGTACCTACTACGCTTTGGAATGGGCAACTAGCTTCATCTTTCTGACTGACCGACCCCTTGACAATTCAAAAGTGCCTGTAATTGGTTTATTTGAAATAAATGCTTTGAGTTTGAGTTTGAGTTTGAATCACCTCTAGATTACAGTAGTGTTGTCTATAAATCCAACAGTGGGAACCATAGACAATTAGTTTGGTTCGCCACACCGCTTTAGTTTAAAGATCTGATGCGACTCGAAACAAAACGCTCAACTGCGATTTTTGACAGCACTCACGGTGATATTAATTTAGGGCATGGTCGGTGTTATCCATTGAGCTAGGAAAAACATGGAGGCGCCGCATTATATTTGACATACACTTTGCATACAAATATGAGTGAAATACGATACAGACGGTGAAATATCGTTTTGTCTCATTCTTTCTAATGAAACAATCGTATGTGATAAAAGAGACAACAATATTTAAGTTGTTGCTCATTATGGTAACATTTAGTCGTGACGTAGGGACAGTTGTAGGTAAGTGCCCTATCAGCCATCTTATGCGACATCTATTTAGTCTGTGGCGACGAGTTTCGTGGTAGTTGTGCTGTCAAATAGTTGTTTATTTTTTGTGTTATTGAGATTTGCGAGAATATTACGAGGAGTTTACCTTTAAAAATTAATGTAAATATTGGAAAACAGCAAACCAACATGCCTGTGTGTTGTATTGTGAAGTGTGGTGCAAGAAAGAATGGAAATCAACCTCAATTGTCTTTGCATAGGTTAGTAGCCGGTTTTCATGCAATATTACATACATTCATACACGTTCGATGAACAAATTGTTACTCAATCGTGATTTTAAGGCTAAAGTGTATTTGGTAAGGTATATTTGGGGTCATTTTCATATAACAGACCAATTTATTAATTCATTCGTTTGTTTACAATAATATGTCATAGTGGAATAGTGTTGTACCGTTGCTGTAATAGTTTCGGAAACTAGTTCCTCCGCTGAAACGATATCGGTACAATCAGCGATGTTAACATAAATCGTTCTGCGTGTCCTAATCGGTCCGAGTGACTTTGCTTGATCACAGCACCGGGAGACCGTTCCACAGAGTTTTATATGATGATAAATAAATAAAATAAGAAATCGACATTTTGTTATTTATTTTAGTTAGATGATGATGATTTTTTGATCAAAATACTTACCTCATTTATAAGTTTCCTAAAAATGAAGGATTAAAGAAAAAATGGTTAGACGCTATTGGTGAAGAAAGTATTAATCCGCGAGCCGCGACATAAAGAATGGTACCTCTGCATTCACTTTGAAGAAAGCTGTTTCAATAGAACACTTGATGTAATGAGATTACATGATAACTCTGTTCCCACAGTATTTTAACAATATATATTTTTTTTGTTTTACCCGCACCAAAAAAATTCTCTGAAGAAACTGACTGGACAGGTCCCACAATTTGTGTGGTTCTTTCCTCAAAAGACCATTTCAGACAGCGATCTACATAGCCTTCACGTGATCTGACCAAGATTTTGTCTGGACTTTAAAAGAGACTGTGACCACGGAGTTTGTTTCGGCCTTTCTTCTCATAGTAGTCAGATAGGAAGCGCCGACCTAATTTAGTTTTTAAAATACGATTGATGTGTAAAAGTGTTTGTACAAACCTACTTACAGAAATAAAATAATTTATCATTTATAATTATTATCACACAAATAAACATATTTTAAGTAAAAAAAATTTTTTTTTATTTTTACTCCACAACTCACTCTTTAATAAATAGTTAGGTATGTTACACATACATGTTGTATACAAAAGTTTTTAATTCTGTACAGAAAAAAACACTTGATATGAGTTTTATTCTCAGATAACAGACGGTAAGTAAACTACTCATCTTTTTCTGTTACAACAGATTTTAAGTATGTACATAATTATGAACAAAACGTGATATCAAGTAAGACTCGTATCGATACTCGTTATAGTAACACCAAAATTCCTTGATTGCCACAACCCTAGCAATGGCAGCCATTTTATGAGACATTATGAGTTGTAGGTAGGCACCCTTTTTTTGTTGATATTTCCAGTCCATACTATTATAAGTCAATGGTGTTATCGCAAGATGGCGCATGTCATGACGTCATCTAGGACGATTCACGGGACATCGTTATCGCGCTCACGCTAATAGGGTACGGGTGCGCGCTCAAATCGATTACAGTGCAACTCGGAACGCAGCCTATAGTTGTCATGAATTGTCTGAATTTGACATTGACACTATTGATTGACAGTCACAATTTCACAAACAGAAAAGAAGACGCTTTTGCGAAGGAATAGTTTAATTTCTGTAAACCGAATTATGGCCGAATCAGATGGTGACATAGAGTTTCTGGATGAAGATGCTGATATTGTCCAACAATGTGTGCAAGCAGTCCCGGTCCCAGTCCAAGTCCCACATTTAGTACCCCGAGTCGCAGCGAAGCCAACCCCACTGTTGGTGGAACGCTTACCGGCTGAAAGAAAACGTAAAAGAAGGAAAGACGAAGATGATTCTGACTACGATCCTAATGATGACATTGTGCCCCCAAGTCCACCAAGTTCAAAAGGCAAAAAGAAAAAGCAACCAGTTGTAAAAAAACTTAAAACGTACCATAAAGAAGTTGTTCCAAGTTCAAGAGCTGGTCCAAGTATAAAAGCTGTTGGTACGGTTCAGACGAAAAAACCGAAGTTTTATCCTGCCAAGGTGGAAGTTTTGGATAGAAAACAGTTAAACATAAGGATTCCAGATTATGATGATCCATTATGTTTGCCGGTAAAAGCTATACAGCATGAACAGTCTGATATAAAGAGGATGAATAACTGGAACAATGTGTGTTTGGAGCATTTCAAACATTGTGATAACTTGCTGAAACCAGAGAGGGGGGAGACTTATAGTTCTACAAGGACTGTGGTGTTCCGGAATGTTGCTAATAAACAATCAGGTCTGTATATTAAAATATTGACTCTTTTTTGTAACGTATTTGGTCAACCATTGGGTTAGTGTGTATTAGAGCATCCCAAAAATAGATAATGTTTGTGTCTCATTTGTCATCATCATCTCAAGAGCAGGACCTTGTCTCATGTTACTTGGGGTTGGAGCAACACACTTGCTGCTTCTTCTTCATCACACAATCCATCCATCTTTTCTTTGGCCTTCCTTTCCCTCCCTATCAATCAATGCTTGATAAGAAGAATTAATGAAAAAAAATCGATGAATAAAGTAAACCTGGGTTCATGGCAGTTGTTATTGAAATTATAAGAGTAATATTAAAAATAAAAATAAATTTGCATAATATGCTCTATTTTGTTATCTTTTCAACATGTATCTTACCATCCAAATTAAAACTTACAGGAAAGGCAGAAACGACAATCTGGAGCAAGACATGTGTAGAAAACGAGGATGGAGACAAAAAGTCCGAGATCTTCCAGTGCGTACTCCCTCGTTACAAAGAGAAGAAAGTATTGACAACATTTAGTCTCACTTCGCGGAAACCTAAGCCTTACCATGTGTCTGATGAGGTGATATTGAGTAAAGAAGACGGTAAGGATGGAGAGATCCTTGTGGCATATCAGCCAAGGGAAGCATTGTCTGCGGTGTATAAGCTGGTTGCTCCTTGTGATCGGTAAGTTATTTTTATTTTTGCATGGCAATAATATCTATTAATTTATTTAAAGATTGGTCTTTCTGCACTTATAAGGGTTTATTTATAAACTTTGCTTAAAGTTAAGTAAGTAATTATTAATGTCTGCTTACCCATAGTTTTTTTTGTTTAAAAATAAATCTTAGTTTATATCTAGGCAAACAGCAAGCCAATATTTCATTTTATCTAAAGGTGCATCCACACCACAGTTACTTTTTGTCAGGCAACATTTTGTAACATGACAAATTGATAACCATTGATAACAAATTTTCTAAAACTTTTAGTAAGTTTACTAAATAACTTTTTGTTATCTGCTGTTGCCCATGAACACTTGCAAACATGATCCACAAAAAGTAATTTTAGTGTGGATGCACCTTAAAGGAGATCATTCAGACATAGAAACCCACAGGAGGTGCCCGTAGTGTGTAGTTTTATGCCCTGGCTGGAGGCCTTAATTTATTGAGGCTGTAGCTGCTAGCTGCAAGACATAAACACATCCGTACGCCGGCACAGCGGGCGCTTCACTGACCTCTAGGTGGAGCCGCGAGATCTTTATAATGAGTGGCATAGCGCGCGAGCGCTGCGTCAATACGCCACCAAACGGATTGATGATGAACTAATCATAACTATAACATTAAATAATACTAAATGTTATAGTTACGATTAGGTTATTCCACCTAGCGGTCTGTACCGTTACCTCTGTAGGGCAACAGCCTCCTTTTGGTTCGTTCGTAACGAAATCTTCCACCTTGACTTCAAAATCCCCACTATCCATCAATTCATGAAACGTGATTCCAAGCGTTTCTGCGATAGCCCCGCCAAGCATCGCAACCCTCTGGTTGTCAGGGCCGCCTGTTATGTCCTCTCCAAAATTAGTTAAGTCCGCCGTCTAAGGCATGTCTTCACCGACCCCGATGACCCCCATAACCCTCCTACAGGAGAGCAGTAGGGCCACCAGTACAGAGCACAAAAATCTTCAACCGTCATTCCGACCTCGCCACCGAGGTCCCTCGCGAATCCCCCGACGTAATTGTCCCCCCCGACCCTTGCTTGTCGAAGTGCCAGCCCGTGCCGTAGCTGAGCCTGTAGTTTTAAATTCCCTCTATAATAATAATCATTCAAATGTGATCCAGCCTGTCTCACCTTGCTGTCCGCCCCCTAGAGACGCGCTAAGCCGAGGTCCGTACCCCACAGGGTGTGCCCTTAGCGAGTAGTCGCTTAGTATTTTAAGAAATTCACCCCCTGGCTGGGGGCTTTGAGTCCACTTAAGACAGCCACAGGATAGTCCGGTTAAGCGGTGACGACCTCTCAAGGTCAACTGCGATATGCCATACAAAAAACGGTCAGTGAAGCGTCCGCTATGCCGGCCGGCGGACGAATGTGTTTATGTCTTGCAGCTAGCAGCTACAAGGCATTCACAGAAAAGTACACCTTAGCAGCTGATAACCTCCAAAGTGGACCTGCGAGAGGCCATTCCAAAAAAAAAAAATTACAAGCGAGCCCATATTTTATAGTATGGTGGAGTTAGTTTGAAAAATTTATTTTATACCGGCTGAATCAAACCAAAAAAAAAGTGCTTAAGAGATCTGAGCGTCAGCTGCTTCAATACTAGGGTAGTCTAAAGCTAGAGCATGTCAAAGTTGTAACAACAACTTATAAATAATCATTTCATACCGCGCCAACGCCTTAACTAACAACCCAAAAAAATAGTCAGCTGCATGGAAGTAAGAGGAATATACAGGGTTACTTGTAATTCAACGTATATCCGTCAGGACCTGGTCGGGGGGCCAAAATGTTCTTTTAATTATGTTCATATTCTAATAGAAGTGCCAACTACAATAAAAAAAATTATAGTACCCATCAATATGTAGTTTTTTTTTTTCCTTTTTTGGCAACTGAGCCGATGTCGACTATTCTGCCAGTGTCACGTAGTGACAGCAGCACCGCGAGATGAGCCGTCGAACGTTGCACTTTGTGGTAGTTATTTGTTAATTGTTAATATTGTTAGTAGCGGAAAAGACAATACAAGTTTTGTTAGTTAACATAAATACTATTTATTACTCTACTATAGAACGACACAGATATTTACAGTTATAATAATTATTATTACACACCACCAAACTACATTTTTATGTCATTATCATTTTTTGATAGAACATGGATTAGTTTAGGGGAAAAGTTGGTTAAGAGGGAATGGAAATTAGTAGGAAGTGTTATTTTAATTTTGGGAAGTTTGTGGTACAAATCAAAAGATTGAGAATTTAAAGGACATGAAAAAAATATATGGTCCAGAGTACCATTATTTTATTTGGAATTATTTGTCAAATTTTGGGTAATTGTCAAAATTACCCTTAAAATTCAAATATCTCGAAAACTATTCCATATGGGGGTATATTCTATTTGTTGCATTTTGGCCCCCGTATCAGCTCCTAACGGATATACGTCGAATTACAAGGAACCCTGTAGTACGTCAGCCGCTTAAATGAAAATGGTTGTTGCGTTGGCACATCAGGGCTCAATTCGAAACTGTGGGTAGAAGGACAAAATGGTCAAAGGAACCATGCTCAATTTTTAAGAAAATAAAACTGTGTTTATTGTTTTTTTTTTAAAGGCTGTGCCTGCACCTGAATTCGATTTTTTTACTACTTCATTTTATTTTTAATTCTGACACACACGCCATAAAATAGTTGCAAAGAAGGCGTTAGTAGGGATGTTTGTAGTACACACTAAAATAAAAATAATACATTTTACACAAAAAAAAACCACATACTTCCAAAGAAAACACTACAAAGTGAAAAATAACGTTAATTATTATTCTTCTATCCTTGTCATGCAAAACGATCATTGCACTGAATGGCGCGAAGTTACTTTGGCGCTCCTGTGCATAGAGTTTAAACGCAAACAACTTCAAAATTTTTTGAGATATTTCAACTTTTATTTAACTGGAGCTTAACGTTTGGCTAGGTTTCGAAATATCTAATTAAAAAAATCCAGTTTTGATTAACAACTCTCCTAAAACGGTGTATCACATTCGCCACTGTTCAGAGGAAACGCGGTGACGAAGTCGTTGGCGTTCATTCCATACTAACGTATACCTCGTTTTCTCTCTGGTTAATGATACAAGTCCAAATATTATTTTTACGATATAATGTACCACTGCCGTAATTATATTAATTATATAAGTCGCATAATGGCTGGCCGAGATGCGAAACATAGTTTAGGTAGGTGTGGGCACTGTAGTGCCACTCGAGCTCGTGGCGCAATCAATCCACAACATATATTTAAAAAAAAACTTTTCTTCACCTCCAAATCATAATTTTATTTCTTTTTTAGAAAATCGTCGGACCCAAAAGATGAGGCAGAAGATTATGATGAAGACAAAAGGTATATGAAAGAGTTAGTTCACTGCAAGATGTGCGCTCCTTGCTTCCAGACGTCTTGGAGAGGCGTCAAGAAGAATGCCAAGAGTAAGTAATTTAAGGGAGTGGGGGTTGATTCGCTAAGGCAGCCCGCGAAATTCAACGCTTCACGTTTCAAAATTCACGTATTTTAGCGTTCCGTACCCATAGGATGCCAACGGGACCCTATTACTAAGGCTACGCTATTCGTCCGTCCGTCTGTCACATGGCTGTATATTTTGAACCGTAACAGGTAGACACTAGAAACTCTCACAGAGCGTGTGCTACTATGGCCGCTATAACAACGTGTAATAAAAATAAAATACAGTTACCAATTAAATATTAATTGGTAACTGTATTGTAGGGAAGATGTTCTTTCGTATTTTATACACAAATTCAAAATTAAGAGCTCGTGAGGCACCCAAATATCGAGCTTTTTTGTATACCCAGACCTTTTCAAATGGGTCGAAACTGTTTTGTGGTCAACCCCTAGCTCTTAAGCTATGATAAATGATTTTATTTTCTGTAAGTAGGTTTGTACAAACACTTTAACACGTCAATCATATTTTATAAGCTAGATGCGGTCGGCGTTTCCTATCGGACTACTCTGAGAAGAAAGGCCGAAAGTAACTCCGAGGTCACAGTCTCTTTTAAAGTCCAGACATAATCTTGGTCAGATCATGTGAAGACCATGTAGATTAGTGTCTGAAATGGTTATTTGAGGAAAAACCACACAGGTTGAGTGGACCTGTCCAGTCAGTGCACGCATGTGACAGTAATCGTGCAGCTCAACTCAGAGCTTAATTAAGGAGCTCAACGATAGGACGAACTGTACCAAAGAAAGGACATTTGGGAAAGCCGCATAAATAACTCAAACTGCCAGATCATGATTAAAACTGAAACAATGCCCCACATAGTCCTCACGTTCACAATAATTAAAATAATAATATTATACTTCACAAAGTAAGTATTCATGTCATTGTGTATATATAAATTATCAAATGTCAAAGAGTATGTAAAAAAAAAACAAACCAAATTCAGTATACAAAAATTGGAGCAATTCAATCCCAAGCCTTTTTGTCCTCAATATAATCTTTAACAGTATAAAAGGCTTTCTGGCATAACTTACGTTTAATGAATGATTTGAATTTATTAAGGCTTAGATCTTGAATGTGGCTGGGAAGTTTATTATAAAAGCGTATACATTGACATCTGAATGAGCCACCTATTTTCTTGAGCCTTGTTGAAGGTACAACAAAGGAGAATGCCAAGGTTTCCTACAAGACTCGGCCAGAACCGAAAAAGATGAACTACATATCACAAAAGAGGAAAATAATTACAGAATTTGATAGTATAATTAGTTTTCTATTAGAAGTACACCAAAAAAAGTTATAGTTCATTAAAGTTAACCACTTAATACTTCACATTTTAACGATAACATGACATAAACTATTAAATAATGAATTAAATTAATGACTTGGCACATTATCCTCACATATAGATACGTGTTTAGAGTAAATATATAACACACTTACCTACATTATTTTCGAATGTATGATAAAAAACCACATGTATACATTTTAACAATTTAGTAGGCAGGTTCAGATGGTCGCTTGGGCGAGCCGGGTCAGCAAGTAATACAGGTTCAGTACGTCGGCGTCGTAAGTGGTAGAAGAATTGGAGTCCGGAACACGGCAATAAACAACACAAACTCAAAAAAAAAACACGGGACACTTCGTTGCTCGTGATGATAACACGCGGGAGAAGTAAAATAAAACTTTTTAACAATAACAAATACAATTACTTAAGGGGCGTCTAAACGGGCTATATTTTACGACAATTTAGGCTGCAATTATTGGCAAACATTGCCCAGCCATCAAAAAAACATTTTAGTGCATTTTATGGCTGAGCAATCAATTGCAGGCAACATGTTGCAATATGGCTGCAATAGTATGGCCTTTGATTCAGAACCCTTTAATGAGCCACACAATCCAGCAACAATGGCCGACGAAATGACGCTCATCGCAGCCGCTTACATTGTTTTGGCAGAAAAACGAAAAAAAAGGACACGAATGTGGATTCGACCCTACCTAAGTAGGCGTGACACTTTGGATTCCGTAGACAAGGAATTAATGCTGGATAAATACTTATTTAAAATTTTTACAAGAATGTCCAAGAGCGACTTCGAATTTCTTGTGAACAGAATTGGACCAAACATACAAAGGCAAGATACAAACACGAGGAATGCAATACCTGTACAATACCTGTACATAATACAAGATTAGCAATAACTCTACGGTATTTAGCGACTGGAGATTCTTTCAAGAGTTTAATGTACCTTTTCAGAGTGTCCGCTTATTCAATTTCAACTATTGTCCCAGAGGTTTGTGAAGCCTTAATAGAAGGCTTAAAGGAATACATAAAGGCAAGTAAATATTTAAGTATTTATTAAGTGCACATTTATTTTTGTTCGACGTAGAATCAATGAATTTGCGAATAACTATTGACGAGTCACAAGTTCTTCATAGGCAATATTTCCAGTTAACTGTGTTTTCCTGCTGACAGCACAGAATATCGCCACACCACAGATTTATACACGATGGACGTCGCAGCACTCGCAGCACACTTCACGTCGCGCAGAAAGTGAAACGCAAAGTACTTCACGTCGCAGGGAGAAAGGGACGCGCATATACAGTAAAACAGAACAACAATATAGATGGCCCAGATATATTGCAGTATTTGCGAGGCGATCGTTCGGCCACACGCCGGCTACACATAAAAACATTTTGACATACCAAAAACATGTGGCTATAATGCCGGGCCATCCTTAAAATATTGCATAGTGTGGCTGGTATTGCTAGCAATGTTGCCGGCCACAGTATTGCAGCCACAAATTGTCGTAAAATATAGCCCGTTTAGACGCCCCTTTACACACCAAGTGTTGCCAGCACTAAAATAACATTATTAGGAATAAACTATTCTAAAGGGAGTCGATAGTCAAATTAAATTACTTTTAACTATTACACTATTATAAAATATAATATGTTTAATCAAAAATACACACAATAACTAAACGCGATTATAGTTATAAGAAGTACGAGTCACGACATAAGTTGGTAATAAATTCACTTAGATTTGCAAGTGCAACTTTGTATCGATATTATTTTATTTTGGCATTGGCAATTGAAATTGTGGCTATGAAATGTAAAGATCAATTGATTAACTATTTAAAATTACTTTTCAACGGTGTACTTCTACAGATTTTATTTTATTTGTATAATTATTACTGTTTTCTGTTATGAATTATCATTATTGTAGAAAGTCTGTCAGACGCTACATGATTCGAGCCGATTCCTGGCACTATAGATATCTCTGTATTTTTTTACAGTTTTATATTTTTATGGGGATATAAAATCACCTTAAATTTATCTCTGAGAGTGTGTGTCGGACTTAATTTATACATTGATCGAAGAGCTCTTTTCTGCAAAACAAAGATAGTTTGAATGCCGGCGGCATTTCCCCACAACAGAATACCATACGACATTAAACTATGGAAATAGCTAAAGTATACTAAACGGGCGGTCTCTATGTCAGTTAAATTACGAATTTTTCTATAGTGTATTCACGGAGACGAGTTAGTATAGCGCATTCTCTATCGCACATTATCATACAAATGACAAAGACAAAAAAAAACATTTTTAGGGTCAGTGGGCGTTAACAATACCTTAGAAATGTAAATGTGCGTTCACACTGCGCTTCTTAAAAGTTCGCCTAGTTTATTCCTGCGGCTTCGTCTGTCGTATAAATTGAGAGACATTTATTTGATAGATTTTTTTTATGGGTACCTACTTTTTTATATATCTGATGGATATGAAGGAAAGAAATAAAATCGAGAGTTAATGATTAAATTTTCTTTATTATACACGAATCATTTTACATCGTTCTGGAGCCGAAACACAGTAACTCCAGACGATTAATAGTTACTATTGGCATTGTTATAATTTTTTTAAGACATCTAATATAGAAGTTAGAAATTTATCACTTTTATTCTGTCATTCGAGTAAAATCTTAGTAGCCCTTCCACTATTTCATTCTTAACGCAACATTGTATGCGGTCCACTCGGCGATGACGTAGCGCGGGACAGCTGTGCAACGGACATTGGTTGAATAACCTGCTGCAAGTAGGTATTTTATTTCAGATTTTATTTCAGGTAGGTACGATTTAGGTTCGTGTAAGTTCATTTACCTCCGTTATCTCTCGTTTGTATTGGAACCTAATTGGACGCACGGCACGGTGTTTATTACTATCACATCTCGTAAACGAGAGAAATTAATTGAAATTTCATTCACTACTCTCGCATCACGAAATCACTAGTAATCGTTCGGTCTATTACCTCAACTAGAAATGACGAGTATGCGTGTGAGTTTTATTTAAGGCCTTGAATCGAGTGTCCACCAATCGAGCTAATAGGTACTTAATAAGCATACAGCTACCTACCATAATAAAATTATGATGAATAAAAATAATACTGCCGAAACCAATTCATACAATGTTGCTGGCCGGCGGCAATACAAAGGCAGGCAATTCAAACAGAAAAATGAATCGTTTGGTCTGTCAAATAGAGTTCATTATAAGTTGGTGGTGCCCTTTTCTATGAAAATATTGTACCGAATTAAGACCTTATTTTTATAAAGTTAACCGCTGAATTCGGTTGTGCATCAATTCTGTGGCTTCTCAGAATAATTTTAGTAAACTGCGTAGGTACCTACGTTCCTTGTACCTAGTTTGGTGAAATTTCGATTTGTTACCGTTTACGGTTAAGAAATAAAGTCTGAATTCGCTTTTCGTATTTTTATTTGTGTACCTATTTTATCTATTGCATGTTAGCGGCGATCGGCGACCTCTGTGAACTAGGTACCTCAACGTACGCATAGATAAAATAGACATAGTACTACAGCCATATGTTTAGAGTATAAATAAGTTTAAATCCGCTTAAATATTGGCGGTACGTCCAAATGGCAAGCAGGAATTTTAATGTAATAAAAAGTTTTTTTTTTCAGTAGGTAGGTACATTAATACTAGAAATTTGCTAGCAAGGATATTATTGAGGAACCTCCTTGTCCTCCCACGGTCAAAAAAGATTGTTTTGATGTAGGTAGGTACACAGTGAACAAGATGTCCACCTTTCACTGTGGTGTTCAGTCACCAGTCGCGGTCATCAGTACCTACTTGCACTTTGTTGCTGTAGATACCTAGGTACCCGCGACAATAATAAATCGTTTGATTCCGCATTCATAACCATTGTTTGATTTAAATTGCGTTTATCTACATACCTATCAGTTAAATAACTCTAATTTTTCCTTCATAATTTCTACGGGCTTAGGACCGTCGCGTCAGTAATAAGTACCAGTACATGTTTCGTATCTAAGTAGGTAAATACTTACTTACTTGTAGGTACTTTTATTCACTTAATTTTTCACAATATAAAAAGGGTCCACTGTCGCACTTCTTAAGTCATCTCGAGTAGTACGCTAATCGGAAGAAACTAGTCTTTTTATCTCGAACCACACATAAAAATCCAGTGGTGTTAAGTCAGGGCTCCATGCGCCAAACCACAAGGCCACCACGACCTATCTACTGCTCACCAAACACGCTGTTTAAATACGCACGCACTGAACTGATAGAACAGACCGCGTTAATGTGCCAGAGAGATACATAATATTGGCTAACATTGATTCGCCTGGCCGCCATTATGGCACTACGACGTGGCCGCGTGGGTCGCGTTCGAAGTATTCCTGTATGTCTTCCTCCAATTCCGCCGAGTATGGTAGTCTACCGCGGCCCTGCGCGTGTGTGGGCGCTCGCAACTGTCCATGATCGAGGAGGCGCTGGGTTACAGCCAGGATGGTGGAGGTGAAGGGAACTTGAGGGTCAGTGATTCCACGTGCGCGCAGTGAGTTCAGGTGTTCCGGCTGAGCATACAAGCGTCTGGCATCTTCTAAGTTATGGTTCGCCATGTCACATAAAATTCTACCATAGCCCAAAACTCAATTTTTGGCGCGTAATTAGGTTGCGCGTGCGTGACCTAATACATCGAAACGCGAGACAATACTAGAGAAAGGAATAAGAAATTAGGAATGGCGCGTGGCGGGGGCGCGCGGGCGGTCGGCTAGACTGTAAGGGGCCGGGGGCGTGGCTTACGGATCATGCTGTCTGATCGATGAATGAATTTTTCAATGGGTGGGTACCGTTCGCAAGTGTTGCACTTCGTCGATACGTTTTACACACATATGCATTGATCGCAAGGAAGCGTTACTACGAATTCTCACTATTACACAAAAAAAACAATAAATTAGATTTTTCGTGATTTTGTTTTATTGTAACTTATTGAAAATAATAGTCCCAATCGTTTTGAGTTCGATGATCGAGTATATGGGTTTCGGTTCCAGAACGACCTAAAATTGACCGTGTATTATAATATCTACCTATACAAGTTTATAACATATCATCATCATCACTCTCCGTACTATCACTACTGTCGTCGTTTCCTACATTTATTATGAATCTTTCAGTCATTGCTTCCACATTTCTGTCCATGGCATCCATTTTGGGCTCAACTATTTCTATAACATGCTTTATACATTTGTTCCATTTCTCTGTGTCAATATTTTGAATTGATTCATTTAATACAATTTTTAATTCTGCCATTTTGTTTGCCAGCCGGTTCACAAGTTGAGCATACAGTCACAAGTAAGAGCACGTCTGCACAGCACGGGAAGTATGTGTAGACTAAAAAGTACTCGTACAGTCGTACTGTGTACACCGCCTTAGCGTTTATCACTGACCAATCGCAGTTAAAAAATTGTGTGAGTGAGATAGCGCTCTACTAACTCGTCTTCGTGAATACACTATAACAGCGTATGCTGCGGAGCTAAGCTTTTTTGAATTTGAAAGCTACCATGGCTGCAGTGCGTGACGTGCCTGCGGCTTCGATTGGAGGAGGGAGTTTAACCAAAATATCGGACATGCTGATGTAAGACTCATCTTTCTTTTCAGGAAAAAAAAAAACTTGTAAGATGCTCCTTTTATCTTAAGAAAACTAACAGTAAAATCATTACCATCCTTTTCTATATTTTTTCCTACGAAAACCAGTGACCTTTTATTCCCTCCTGATGCAAGTTGAGTTAATACGTAATCTCCAAGATTTATATCACTATTATTAAGCTCCTTTTCGTAGTCAACGTCTTCATTTTCATCTGTATCTTCGTTTTCGCTATTCATTATTGGTTCTTCTTCTGACTAAATGTATTTCAGAATCGGTTTCATCCGAAGAAAAAGTCAATATAGTTTTAGTTTTTTTTCGTTTCAATGCTTTAGGTTTTATGCGATTAGCTCGTTTTTTGTTTAAAAATTTTTCTTGAGACTTTTTTAATCGTGCTTTTCGTTCAAGATATGCTTTTTGAATCTCTTCTTTTTCAGGGGTGTCTGTAAGAATCCGAGATTTTCCTTTTTTTCTTCCTTTGTTTGATTCTTTACGTGGTAGAGCTCTTGGAAAAGGCTTCACGACTTCAGGTGTTATTACCGCAGCAGATGCAGCAACGGAAGGTACAATCCAAGTTTCTGTAGGCTCTGCTTCAGACGCATTAAGGGTACTCGGTGGTGAAACTGCAGAGGTCATAGGTGGAATATTTAATTCAGTTACAGAAGGTACAGTCCCAGCATCCGGCAAAGATAGTGAAAGCCCTACATCCGAATCAACTAGCTGAATACTTGTACAATACATTATCGATGGTGAAACTGGAGGGCTTACTAGGATATCCAACGCAGTAGCAGGTGGTGAGTCTTCAAAGTTCTCTCTCGTTCGACCTCTTCACAGTCAGTATCTGCTACTGCAGCTGTAGTTTGGAGAACGTCGGAGGAACGGAGGAGGTCACTGGATGTGGTTGACATAGGACGGTTAGTTACCTTGGCACATTCAAAATTCTCATCACAGAAGGCATTCCTGGAAAATGGATGTATCCCCGGTTTCACAATGCCAGCAATGAAATTCCGGGCAATATACGATGCATTATATGCCGGAGTTACTATGCTTGCCAAATCATGGATAGTAATTGTTTTACCGGGATGGGACAGAAGCCAATAATTTTGGGCAACGGACAATTTCTGTTTAAAAGGACCATTCACTGACACATCCAATGGCTGCATGCGATGGGTGCAGTGTGGAGGAAAGGTAAGTGCAACTATTCCGTTTTCTCGACAATAAATTGTAGCGTCCAATGTACAGTGGTTTTCATGGTTGTCCATGAGCAGCAATATTGGATCCTCTTTCGAGCATCTTGTCAGCCGTTTAAGATGTTCGAGTACCTTTATAAACAAAGGGCCAGTCATCCAACCACTGGTGGAGCTGTTGGCATATCCAACGCTGCCGATAGGTGCCCCAAAGAGCATAGAATCGTGGAATCGTGCTCGAGGAAATATAAAAACCGGCGGCAAAGCATTTCCGATGGCATTTAAATCATTAATATAAACTAAAAAGAGGAATGGACCCAATATCGAACCTTGAGAACGCCCATTGCCATTTCAGACCCTAATGAGTTTATGCCGTTTACGTGAACTGTAACTTTTCTATCTTTCAGGTATGATCTTAGTAAATCATGAGCTGTATTTCTAATCCCATAGTGCTCTAGTTTCAGCAGAAGTGTCTGATGGTTTACGCAATCGAACGCCTTAGAGAGGTCGCAAAAGATTCCAATAGCATCTTGTGCTTCTTCCCAGGCGTTAAAAATGTTCTTTATTAGGGTGACACCAGCGTCAGTGGTACAACGCCCTTTGGTGAAACCGTACTGTTGTTCATGAAAGATGGAATTTTTATTAAAGTGACGTAACATTTGATTGAGCATCAACTGACATTTGACATGACAATTAGTGATGCCCAATCTTTCATTTCACACATCGAGAGCGAGATTACTCGAGTTGACCACCTGCTCACGGATGGCATACGCATCCGTACCTACGTACTTTCCTTTTCAACCTTCTTTGCTCTAGGGTATGGAGCTTCTGTAGCGATTTGTGCGACGTTTTTATTGGTTCCATACACTTTAGGTGTGAAAAGAATTCAACAACAAGAAATTAACGAATAGGCGATGTGCACTCACTCGAAGTTGATTCGTATTCGTGATTTGTATTGGGGAATTTATCATCATCTGTTTTAAAAACCCGAATACGAATCGAATACGATAGTCCACGTACACTGATCCGAGATTCGAGTATTAATTATTCGATTATTTTCGATTCATATTCGTGAAAAACACGAATACGACTGACTGCACAGAACGCCCAATATTAAGCACGATGGCTACTTCGATTTGTAAAAACTGACTGAAAACGAAAACGAAGCAGTGCAACTATCATACATTTAAGCAAATGGTGATGAGTTTAGGGATTTAGTAGTTGAAACGGGAATATCAGAAAATAAATTTTCAAAGGCCGCGGCGACTTGTGAGTCAGATTTTATGATGTTGATTGTTGATGATTAACGGACAGGCTGTAGTCAGTATTTCGGTTACTGGACCTTCCCGTTTCACTAATATCAATATTCCAAGTCGTTTTAATAACATTAGGTACTACTATTTTTAATTACGTACGGAAGTCGGTGGCAAAAATCTAAAATACAAAACCAAAGACACCGACTTCCGAAATTAAAGTTATTTTTCATTTTGTAATGGTTTTATTGCAAATAAAAACTTTTTATGGTTAAAATTAACCTGTCAATTGCAAAAACGAGAGTAAATTTGAATTTCGCGGGCTAGCCTGGCGCTTACGCCTTAAAAACTAGCATCACGCCTGCCGGGTAATTGCGTAACAATAAAATTATAATTATTTGTGTAAATTATTCCATTTGAGTAAATTATTTCATCACCACTGCTCTCAAAACGGTGAAGGAAAACATCGTGAGGAAACAGACGGAGACATCTACCAACCCGCACTGGGCCCGCGTGGTTGATTCTGGCCTATTTATTCCCTCTCACCGAGAGGAGGCTTGTGTCCCAGCAGTGGGAACGTTATAACCTGATTATGGTGAGCGAGAAAATTGATGACAGCTAGTCGCTTCCTCTTCGGCGGTGGGACAGGTGCCTAAGAGTCGTCATTCGCAGAAGAAGTCAGCACTTATTCGCAACGATACAGCTTTATTGTGCGAATGGACTTCTCGCTTTAGTGGAAGACTAAAATTCAAAGTGTCAAAAAGAGATCCGAACAAAATTCTGATTCGCGCGTACAAGTAGGATTTCACCCTTAATCTATGTTTTAACAGGTCTTTGTCGTGCGGGACCCGCAGGTAGGTTTAACATTAGTTTCTTTCCACACACAATATATCTATACTTACTAATGATAAAGCTGAAGAGCTGTTTTTTTGTTTGAACTCGCTAATCTCTGGAACTAGCAGTCGGATTTGAACAAATCTTTTTGCATTTGATAGCCCCATTCTTGAGGAAGGCTATTTAACATCACGCAGTCACCCTTAGGAGCCGAGCAAAAACCAAATAAATCCGAAAAAGCGCTAAGAACGCTTCCCGAAGTATCTAATAGCGTGGGTGGGCGATGGGACGCGACGCGGTGGGTCGGGGCAACAGGAAATTTTACGCGGACGATGTCGCGAGCAGAACCTAGCAGGGAATATACATACATACATAAACTACATAACCTACACGCCTCCTTGTCATGGAGGTAGAGAGAACAGGGGACACAGCACGGTTGGCGCAGTGGTTAAGCGATTGACTGCTGCGCTGCGTGTCGCGGGTTCGATTCCCGCACGGAACAAATATTTGTATGATCTACAAGTAGCCGTTTCGGGTCTGGCTGTTCGTGTATGTGAGGTTAAATGTTTGTAAACGCACCCACAATACAGGAGAAATTCATAGTGTGGGGCAACAAACGTCACCTACTACGATTCTTACATAGGTACTCCTTTTGCTTCGTTTACGTTTATACATATGGAATATGCACTCACTAAATGCGTTTCGCGCTAAGCGTATTTAAAACATCGTTCCGTTTCTGTCAATCGTTTGAAAATGACAGAGACAGAAAAATGTTTTAAATACGTTTAAGTATAGCGTTATTTAGTGATTTGTGGTGCAAGTGAGCCTATAGTGTAACTATTTAATTGATATTATGGAGGGTAGAGGTAAGGAGAACTATCTCATATGGAGTGAAAGTTGAAAAAGTGTCCAGCATAAACAGTAAATAATAGTTCAAAAACCCTCCAAAATGGCGCTAGCGTAGGCAAATGGTGTGGTATGAATGTAGCAGTTGTTAAGAGCGTTTATACCTTATGAGTGGCAACGTCGCAATTTAGTGTCATATTTCGTGGTTTTAAATTTTTATCATTTAATCGGAGCTATATTTTAAAAATCTGTTTAATTAACTTTTTAGAATTACGTGAAAGTGTTTAAAAAGTAAGTAACCGTAATGCTTACAGTTATTTTACAATGAAAATAACGCCCTGCAAGTTTCCAATGTATTATTTGCATATAAATAGAACTGTAAACGCAACGATTTCTTACCTTTTACTCAGTTTTCACATAATTCTAAAAAGTTAATTAAACAGATTTTTAAAATATAGCTCCGATTAAATGATAAAAATTTAAAACCACGAAATATGACACTAAATTGCGACGTTGCCACTCATAAGGTATAAACGCTCTTAACGGACTGAAGTATGCCGAGTTAGAAAATTAACGGATTTGAAGTATGCCGAGTCAGAAAATTTAATATTTTTAGTGACTAGAGCAGTTCGTGACAGTCCAGTATACCATACCTCAACAATGTACGTAGTCCCAACATTATTTTGTAAACATAACCTAAAATTGTTGCTATTAAAATGTACCCAGTGGCTACTGTGGCGCCACCATTATGTAGCATATTTTAACGGACACTTTTTATACGCAGAGATAGCTCTCCTTACCTCTACCCTCCTCAATAGATATGTAAACCCATCTCATGCACTTCAGCAGCAAGGTAGCTGTCACTAATGTCAACCGTCGGTTCACCACGAATGGCAGGGAACGGTGGAAAGTGGAGCGGCCTGCACGAAACGCTTTGGGTGTGGTGATGAGCCAGTCAAGTTATATACGGAATCAAGAGAATAATAAATAAATAATAATAATAAACGTGAATACTGTGTTGTTGTTTTTCTTCTATTTTGTTGTGAATGCTGTGCACGTCTGTAATTGACGTTAACACTAGTCCAGGTTTCTGTTCTCTTTTATTTGTAAATGTTCGTGTTTGTGTTGTTGATGTGCCTTAATAATAATAAATAATAAAGAGGATTAACAGGGCCGTAGTCTATAATAGTCTTACTGCAGGGCAAAGGTCTCTTATAGAAAACTGACTAGCCAGGAACTTTAAAAATCATGCCAGGCAGTCCATGCATGCAGTGGTGGAACAATCATGACATGGCCGGATATTTGGATCGGTCTGTCAGACCGATTTTTACGCTTATGTCGAATTTTCGGCTGGTGTGTCGCTCAACATAAACCCGAATATTGTAAGTTTAGTGTTGTGCTGGCGTTTAAGTGTATTGTATTGTGTTACTTATTATTATTATTTTTTTGATTTTCAGAGAGTATTGCTTGCCCAATCTGCAGTCGTTCATTCGTCACTGTATACAATCTTCTGGCTCACTTCAAGACCCACTCTTCAGAAGATATGCTGAAGTATAAGAAGGTTATATCTTCTATTTTGGCCGAGGTGAGTTGAATTTTAATCATTTTGTCTGACCCTGTATACATAGTTGACACGACAGAGGGGCTTCCCTTTAAACTGCCTATACTAGGTACCATTTTCAAGCTCTGTACCAAAAATCAATTAAATAGGAACAGTAGTTCAGTTGTATCTTTCCTAACAGCTGATTATGTCTATTCGCATAGGTCATTATTTATTTTTTTTGAGTTTGGGAAATCATCAATTAACTTCTCCCGCTTTGGGTAGAGCAGGAGGGCGTGTCAGACTCTTACTGACTAAAACCCACCCGTGTTCCTTCAGTTACCTGTGCCAGGGGCCACGGTATCCCTCTCGGACTTTTCCGCAACCCTAGCAGGCATCGGTCCTAGCAAACCCCGTCATTGGTGCTGACATCTCTTTGAGGCGCGCGTGGAACACAACGCGCCGTCGACCCGGGCCTGGTCCTTATCGAACGGCGAGCTGCCCATTGCTCGCCGTTCGCAAGCCCACGCCTACGGTGGCCGGGAATCGGCCTGCGATTCCCGACGCCCAGGGCGTCTCCTGCGGCGGCTAGGGGCGTGAGGGCGCAAATTTTGCCTCTCCCTCACGCGTTCCGCCTCCTCCTTCGCGAACATTACTGCTTCGCAGAAGGAGGTGACGGCTTCCCAAGCCCTCTCGCTCCGTACCATGGCCTGGACCAAGGCCGGACGCGAGAGATCGCCACCGCCAATCGCCTCCACGAGGACACGGCAGTGCTCCGCCCAAGCCGGGCAGACCACCGTATGCTCCACCGTGTCCTCCGGGCGATCCACACAATGGTGGCACCCGGGCGTTTCCTCCCGCCTTATCCGGAACAGGAACCTCCCGAAACAACTGTGTCCGGTGAGGAATTCGCATAGCTCATGCACCTTAAGGCGGGGTGTTATCTCAATATTCCCAAAAATTGGTTTCTTAGAACGTCGAGTATGACGTAATGTAATAAAAATAAGTAACGCGAAAAATACAGTGAACAGAGAAGGGTATAAAGAAGAATTTAAACCGAACAGAATAATAAATAATAGTTTGATATTCCCAATAAAAAATTGGGAAGTTGTAGCACAAAAATAAACTTTGACGTCGAAGATCTCTGTATTTCCAGCGATAACAACAGTTATTTTTTTAAGAATTTAGTAGGTTTTCCATTTTTTTAAAACTTTAACCAAACCATTATTTAATTTTATGTCTATATTTTAAATAATCTAAAGAAAAGCAGTAAAATAAATGCCCATTCGCAGCTTACGTCACATTTCAACACAAATATCATTTTCAATTTTCAATCTTATTGACGCTCCATAGTGGTGACAATAGCTTACGCGGTCATACTTTAGTCGTCGGGCAGCGCTCGACTTGGATGGTTGGCACCGGACGCTCTGTGCATAATTCGATTGTAGTTTTCAAGTAATTTATGACTGAAAACAGTGTGTGAATTGAACTAAAGTTCTGTGGCGGACTACTAAGGCTACTCACTGCCTAATATTGAAGTGAAAATTCAGTCTCAGTGGAAATATGGGCAATAAAAATAAAATGTTGCGAAAGAGTTTTACAAGAAAAAGACGAAAAACTCGAAAAAATTATGGAATGTTTGGGTAAGTAGGATGATTACGGTATTGTATCATAATAACATTTGAAATTTGTATTTAGTTTAGTATACTTACGAAACTGTATAAATCTATAGAAACGGTATTGACAATTTCTACAAACATTTTGCTAAATCCAAAAACAAATAGGTGCACTCTATTTTGATGTCTATAGAATGCATATTTGAATGCGCCTAGTGCAAACGTCTCTGGTCGAAGCAACCATCGAGGCGATAGCCATATTGCAATAGTAGGTATAAGTAACAAAAACAAACTTGCAGATAAATCAGAGTGCGTTCGTAATTATTATAATAATATAAATATTGCACTAGTTATATAAAAAGCATTTTGATTCTTTTGTAAGATTATTTTTATAATATTTATTGAGTCATTAGACCAGTGCCGATAATTTTTGAAAACGAAAAAAGTCACAGTAGGCTGAAACCCATTGGAAAAGAAAGAGAATATAACAAAAATGAAAGGAAAAATAATTTACGGGCGATCCGAGGTCGGGAAGTGGGGGTTATCTCGATTTCCGGCAAAACTACAAGTCATATGGAAAAAAGTGTAATAGCAAAGTTGTAGGTAATAAAAAGATCTACAACTTTTGTATTCACACTTTTTTCAAGTAACCTCAAAATTTATGTGAAAAATTCAATTCATGTGAAAAATTCAAATTTGACAACAAACAATTTATGTGAAAAATTCAAATTTGCCGGAAATCGAGATAAACCGCTTTTTACCCTTAAACCCCCACTTCCCGACCTCGGATCGCCCGTAAATTATTTTTCCTTTCATTTTTGTTATATTCTCTTTCTTTTCCAATGGGTTTCAGCCTACTGTGACTTTTTTCGTTTTCAAAAATTATCGGCACTGGTCTAATGACTCAATAAATATTATAAAAATAATCTTACAAAAGAATCAAAATGCTTTATATATAACTAGTGTGCAGTATTTATATTATTATAATAATTACGAACGCACTCTGATTTATCTGCAAGTTTGTTTTTGTTACTTATACCTACTATTGCAATATGGCTATCGCCTCGATGGTTGCTTCGACCAGAGACGTTTGCACTAGGCGCATTCAAATATGCATTCTATAGACATCAAAATAGAGTGCACCTATTTGTTTTTGGATTTAGCAAAATGTTTGTAGAAATTGTCAATGCCGTTTCTATAGATTTATACAGTTTCGTAAGTAAACTAAACTAAATACAAATTTAAAATGTTATGATACAATACCGTAATCATCCTACTTACCCAAACATTCCATAATTTTTTCGAGTTTTTCGTCTTTTTCTTGTAAAACTCTTTCGCAACATTTTATTTTTATTGCCCATATTTCCACTGAGACTGAATTTTCACTTCAATATTAGGCAGTGAGTAGCCTTAGTAGTCCGCCACAGAACTTTAGTTCAATTCACGCACTGTTTTACCAATTTTAGCAAATACCAACTAATATTCAGCCAGCAGCAGCTTCCATTCCCGTGGATGATCCCTCTATCGTCTAAATTTTTCAGAATTCTAGCTTCCGTCCCGGCTCCGCATTTTATTAGAAACATTATGGCATTTGTCACTTTGGAGCTGTGATATTATTGCATTTATTTAGAGTTTATGTGATTTTTAAGTGGTCCGAGGGCCTTTATGTTGGTTTTGTTTTCTATTTTTTTACCGCACCCACTAAGTACCTATCTAAAACACAAACATTAGTTTGAAATGGCATAACTACCCATTTAATTAACCCTTCCATCCCTGATACTGACTTACACCCGAAAAGCATAATTCCCCTTCTAGAGCAGTCGGGTAAAATTCGGAATGTTTATATTTGACCTGTTTATCATGTACTGTAATAAAAATAAACTACTACTACTATTGACTCCAATCTTTCGTGGCGTGCTCAGGTCAATGAGGTCAGTCGAAAGGTGCATTTCTCTTTTCATTCGCTGAAATGCCTTCAAAGTCTTCTGCCCTTGAAGACTAAAATTTCTTTGGCACAAACACTTATTCAGCCGATTATAGATTATGCCGACGCCTGCTACCTGGATGCTACTGAGGAGCTATTAAACAAGCTTGAGCGCTTGCAAAACCTGTGCATTCGCTTTGTTTTCGGTCTTCGAAAGTATGACCATGTTTCTCACCTTCGCAAGGAACTCAAGTGGCTCCCAATCCGCCTTCGCAGGAACACTCGGATTTTATGTCTCCTCTTCAACATCTTACACAACCCGTCTTATCCTTCCTACCTGCGTGAGCGTTTTTCTTACGCTCGCTCTAGCGCGGCACCATGTAGATCACACCAGAGATCCCTCCTTAAATCTCAGCCTCACAAAACCAGCTACTATTCTTATTCCTTCTCTGTCCATGCTGTAAGACTGTGGAATGCACTCCCGCCTACCATTCGTGATTTGAATACTATTTCTCTATTTAAATTTCGATTAAAAGAGCATTACCTTTCCTCTATACTGTGAGTATTTATATATATATATATATATATATGCTTATATATTTTAGCATTATGTATTTATTTAAGTATACATGTTAATTATTTTTATTTAGGTATATTTTAGCTTTAGACTTCACACATTCATATTTTTCTCTTCTTGTTCTCACGCACTATTGTCTACGTTTCTTTTTTACTTCTCCTTTCGCAGGTCTGCTGGAAGAAATTTCTTAAGAAATAAGCAGTACCTTTGTACTCAATTTATAATTATGTCTTATCTCATGTATTTTATTGTGTGTACATAAATAATAAATAAATAAATAAATAAACAGTAGTGATGTTTTTTTTTAAATTGTTATGTGTAATTATTTATTGTATCATATAATGAACCGACACTGTAATTACATCGAATTTTAGAACGCAGGTCATAAGTAAGTATATTCAACAGAAAACATCTGATTTCCTTACGTATACTATGCAACTTTCCTTGAGCACACAAACGCCCGTGTTAGCGTTTGCGAGTGTGTGCATAATTACCGTAAAACGCGCAGATGCGGTTGTGTGAGTGCGGTAATAGCGATTAAAATCGTAGTCGGTCCGCGTCTTAAAACGATAAATCTGAGTATAACCTACGATGCGTTGTTGCCGCTCTGACGCAAGTCACAAGTACAACCAAATATTTTCGCTAAAAAGATGGCAATAAATACATACACTTGCACTTTCATTACAAAGGGTGGTTGCGTTGTACTCTGATTTGTAATTTTTTTTTATAATTTTTGTTGCTTTTTGTTTTTATACCGTATCGAATCAATACTAAACACGTATAGTATACGTAGTGTAATGTAATGCCCCGCTGTCATATCAACTCTGTATATAGACCTTTGCCCAGCTGTGAGACGACGTTGGTTATCAGTGTATTCATTCCTTTACATCATAGTTATACTTAACCATAGCTAGTCTGTGGCTCATTATGAAGAGTACTTTATTATTATTATTAACTATACTTGTTCGTTATAATTACAGATAGTGGACTACCATTACAAGTGTCGCATTTGTCGCGAGCAGTTTATAAGTATCAAGAAGTTGAGGCAGCACCTCTCTACGCATCAGGGTAAGAAAACACGTTTAAATTCATTATAGTACCATATTCACATAAATACATATTAAGGCAGCAGGGCGAGCATGGCCTCTGTGATAGGCTTGAATCACACATTTTATCACGGTTTTTACTTCCAAACTGTGATAAAAATGTGTGACTGACTCAAGCCTATCACAGTAGGCCGTGCTCGCCCCGCAGGTTACCGAGAAATATTACTGCTTGTCATAAAAAAAACCTATCTAAGGAGGGACTCGTGGCTAAGTAATAACAGTCGCGCACGGGTCGGTCGATCAGGTCTATGGTTGCCGCGGTCGGTTCGTGGATGGTTGACCATCTTTACATATCGAAACCCCTCCGTGCTCGGAAAGCACGTTAAGCCGTTGGTACATACTGTCATCCGTAGATCTTTGACAGTCGTTACGGGTCGTCAGAAGCCCGAAAGTCTGGCAACCAGTCTTACCAAGGGGTATTGTGTTACCCAGTTACTGGGTTATAGAGGTTCGATAGGCGGTCTTTCCATGTAAAATAGTGGTATTCAGCTGCATCCGGTTATACTAGAAGCCGACCACAACATAGTTGGGAAAAGTCAGGCAGATGATGATTTTTAATCTGCGATTTTGACTTAACTCGGAATAATGACCTTTTAAAGCTGTCGCGTCTCAATATCACATTTGATCTGTGCTAAGTATGTTTGAAAGGGGTCGGAGTCCGGAGATATGTGGCTAGAAGAGTTGAAATTGGTACATCAATATTAGATTAGGTGTAACCAGGGCTTGGAACCGGTACGAAAAGCACAGGTTCTGTATCGGTCCTAAGCGGTTCATACCATTTCGATACCTGAGTACCGGTTCCAGACAGGTACCGATACCAGATTCAGGTACCCGCCGTGTACCACAAATAACGTATTTGTACGAGGAACCTCATACGGCTGGCAACCTTGAAGTTATTTTTCTATCCTTTTTATCTGTTTTCTCATTTTAACTTATGGAAATATTGGTTTGGTATCGGTTTCGGTACCGGTACCAATAGAATTGGTACTACATCTGGTACCGGTATCACACCAAGGCCAAAAGTACCGCTATTTCAAGCCCTGGGTGTAAGCCCTCGGTGTATCCCAGATAAGCTGGAGTTATGTTATCGAGACCGGCCTTTAGTTATTTAGCTTCAAACCCTCGTTCTTCCCTTGCCTTCTTGAGATCCTGATTATTATGTTTTTTTTTTCAGGTAACGAGGTGTTTACATGTGAAGTCGGCAACCACATGGCGAGATAGACGTTCTGAAGAACTGAATAGTTTTAATGAATAAATCTAATTTGATACTATTAATTCAATTGTTGTTATTACGTAGAATAGAATATCAGAACGTAAAATCACGTTTTCTTCAAATTGGTAGGTTGATAGAAGCGTTGGTTTTTGAAAGAGTTCTACATTTTACAGGAAATTAGCGCCATCTAGTTTTTATATGCATAACTTTTCCATTCTAACTAACGTTGGGTTGCAAGCGTTGGCCAGTCGACCCGCTAGATGGCGTTGATAGTTCTCAAGTATTTTTGTAGTTGGATTTATAAATTATGTGAGTCCGCGTGTAAACTAAGTGTAGTCGCCTTACACGTTGTATACCTTCCCCTTTCCATAGGAGTAGATATAGTTTGTCCGTCCCTGATTCACATCACCTCAATATTAACGAAATTTTGTAATTCTTAGAGGTATTGTATCCGTGTAGGCACGTTACTCCAGCAGGAAAGTGGCTCCTAGAGCGATAAGAGTGGAACGTTTATTTAGTGCGTAATCTGCTGTGAAAGTACGCTACTTAAAAAATTGTGCGCTTTGTCGTTTTGGATAAAAACGGAAAAGACAATTCCTGCTGGAGTAACCTTGTTCCAACAGGAACATTCTAAACGAATGATCGGAGAGAGAAATATTGTGCATGGGCAGAGAGGTTATATTTGTGCACAAATGTGCGCCGATAATTCATTCGTCTTCAGGTCTTCGAGATATTGCATTTCCTGCTGGAGTAACGTTTTGCAGAATCGTGTATCTCTAAAACCATGTAGGTATGTGCGCCTGTAGAATAAACATAATTATACGAGTAGCTCTTTATTTGTGCGTATTTGTGACATAATTAGATTTAAGAAAATATTTATAATTTTCAAGTAATCGCGCTTTTTTGAAAACGCGATAAAAACGTATGAGCTCGCTGAAAACTGTATTCGGTCCTTCTCATACCATAAAAAGTTTCAAAAGTGTACATGCATGCGTTATTGAATAATATTGCTTAAAGACAAAACGACGGTGTCGCAACTTTGACGGCAAAATACAAGAAACGGGCTCAACCCAAGATGTGTAGGTGTAAACCAAAAATTTGTGCGTCTAGTCAAAAATATATAGTGAAAAAATTCAGCTTGGAATGTTTCGCATTAAGTAGATATAAACAAAACATGTAAACAACGGTTGGTTATCCGCCCACATTCGAATGACTACAAAAAAGCAACGGTTTTGTACATATTGCTGACCAGAATTTTCCTGCTGGAACAACGCTACTCCAGCAGGAATAGTTTTTCCGTTTTTTTTCAAAACGACAAAGCACACAATTTTTTTTGTGGTGCACATCAGATTACGCACTAATTATACGTTCAACTCATATTTCTCTAGGAGCCACTTTTCTGCTGGAATAACGTAGGTACACACACACAGCATCCTCCCTCTTTATACCCCACAACGGCAAAGCCAGGAGGTTTATGATTTTAACATCATTTACAAATTTTACACCCCCCCTAGCTTCTGCAGCTTTCATGGTCTGCAGCCACCCCTGGGCGCTTATCAATCAGATTAAATAACGGCGTATCAGAACTTAATTACTTTACCGAACCCCCTAGTCTAAGCCAAATGTAATTTTGTGACCGTTTACCATACAGACAATCCAGTCTAAGTGCATGTCAGTAAGTAATTGAGATTGAGACTAGCCCGGAGGCTGGACTTGAGTCCGGTTAGTTGGAATTAATTTTCCTCCTCTTAAATAGAACTGGCTAAACGACTGTGATCCTATAGTTTCATTTTGGAGAGTATACAGGCGTCCCGACGTACTTAAATGAGATTAACTCAATTAATCAGCATGTATTTTCCCAAATAAGTAGATATGTTGGGGTCGGCTTACTGTGTAACCGGAGGCGGCTAAATACAGTATCTTACATAGAGCGACTGCCTGTGTGACCTCCAGAACCAAGTTACTGGGTAACACGATACCCCTTGGTAAAACTGATGAATGACTGATTAACGAATGCATTACGTCACTTAATGTGTAGTAAAACATTAAGGTGCTTACATAGCTAGTGCTAGCTCCTCTATTTGCACCTAGGTACTTATCTACAGCTGTTTTATCTGGAATGTTAGATGCCAAGCGTGGTGGATAAGTCTGGTAATTTCCTCTATTTGATCGGCGTTTTGAAGTCGTCACGTGGAGATACTATTATAAGTCAATGCGTGGAGAACATACCGATATGTCAAAACTACATTAGGTACCTAGTTTGCATGCACCTCTTTTGTCTTTACTGATGAAAATAAAAAAGCAGATGGAGTAACGCCAAGGAAGGAGGATGGCCCAACGGAGAAGAACTAGCAAGAAATTCCTCAGTTACTCTTTTACAAAAAATTGCATTCTACAATATTTCCAAATAAGAGTGTTAATAGGTATGTGAGGATAGTGTAGGCCTGTCAATATATAGGGTGGTATTTTATATACATTGATGCACGACCTGTTACCATGGATTTAGTAGGTACGTGATTCTGAACCCCCACGCGTTGAAATTATTAGACGGTTATAAAAAAAATGCTGTTCAGTACATCTTGACCGTGTAAGTACCGGACTTTTCTATGAAACAACAGATTTTATTTTTGATAACCGACATCCTGTATTTATATCTTTATAAATATAAATTTGGTACCTATACCTACCGTGATTGTCGATTCGCAAATAATTGCGCGTCCAAATTAACAAAATCACTCTTTCCTCACAACAAGAACAACACATTGCCAGCCCATTTTCTATTAAATAGAAAAAAAAAACTATCTGAATGGAACCCTAGCCGATGTATAACTTGCCGCGTCCCGAAGGATGAACAGCCGGTGCATTTATTCATCCCTACGAAAGTACAAACAGACCCGTGACGTCATCACGTGATACTGTCAAAATTTCTAACAAAAATCTAACCCTCGTTACAAGGGCATTGACTCTTGTTTACGCCACGAGGGATGAAAGTTCGATGAACCCGCTTACGTCACACCTTCTAATATTTTTTTGGGGTGCGATTGTGAATCCGAGGGTCGAAAATTACGTTAGAAAATGTTTAGATACCTACTCGTTTTTGTGGAGAACAGGTGTCTATGGGATCCCATATTTGGTAGGTAATATCGGTGGATACATTGAGGGTTTCGAAGTAAAAACAGAGGGCCTGAATGAATGAATGTTATTTAATAGGGTAGTATCTGTTTTTATATTCGCAGATACTGACCTGACCTGAAACCTAATGACCTGCTGTAATCTCTGCCTAGTAACTGAAATAAGTCGTCAACATAGGTTTTTTTTTTCTTCATATTCATAAATCTTTATCTATCTCAACCATATATTACAGGACTTAGTTAATAAAATGCACTATCTTAAATAGAGAAAGGTGTCTGAGGCAGGAGGGTCCTGAGCTACAGATTGCCTGGCTCTCTTAGATAGGATATAAATTTACAAAACGGTCAGATTTAAGATATCATATAATAAAAGTCTGAAATAAAGAATGAAAAGAAGAGAAAGAAAGAATAATCGCAATTAAGTGTAAGCAAATCCCACAAAATTAAGCAAAAAAAATACTTGTACTTCCTATGACATGCACGACATTACGTTGTATTGACCTCGTAACCTAAGGGCAGGGTTATACTTAACTTAAGTCTCATAATTTACGCATGCACATTGTACCCAATCCATTTAAACCTAAGTTAATTCTAGGATGAGGGTGAATGCTCTTGCATTCACCCTCATTCGCGTTTTCATTGACGCGCTGCACTGACTACAAATAGGTAAATTGGGACACGAGCAGAACGGTGATAGTGATGATGATGACGTTACCTTTTGTTCTCCAGATTGAATACATGACTTAACAACTGTCTGGCGGTTTCGAGTATTTTTTATATGGCCTAAGCAAAATGTCCTGCAGATCTGGCAGCGTCGTGTGACGGGTCGTTGAGCTCCCTAAAGGTTGAGCTACATGATGACTGATGCATGCATGCCGTCTGTTGGGACAGGTCAACTCAAAGCTGCAGTGGCTGTTGATAGCTGTGAATAGGCTCTTCCAGACATGGCCCTGCATTGTTAGACTCACATAAAATCCTAATCTATGTATGGTCTCCATTAAAGTCCAAACATCTAATATTATAATGTTTGGACTTTAAAAAGAGACCATTTCGGCATTTGTTCTCAGGGATCAGTCAGCTAGAAAATGTCGGCGCCATCTACTTTGTTTTAAAATATTGACGTGTAAAAGTGTCTTAAAATATCTACTCACAGAAATAAACGTCATATCTCATAGAATATTCTCACCAACATCAAACAATGTCAGAGACTAAGAGACAAAACATTGCTTTTAAATATGTAGGTACAAACATGTAGGCGTCCCAGCGCCCAAAAATTCCTTTGACAACACTGCATTTCATTCAGATCATGCCACACCATATCGATATCCACTCGATCGACGTAATGAAAGGGATCAACAAAGTGAATATCTTCGCCACCCTACTCGAACAATATAATAGAAGAAATTCGCTACAGAG
Source organism: Brachylomia viminalis (assembly GCA_937001585.2). Taxonomy (NCBI): domain Eukaryota; kingdom Metazoa; phylum Arthropoda; class Insecta; order Lepidoptera; family Noctuidae; genus Brachylomia; species Brachylomia viminalis. Next base: position 20,898,676 of record OW443317.2, read on the forward strand.
GGTGACAGAGGGTATACATCACATTTTTGTGACACTGAGTTTCGAGACGCGGTTATTGAACCTTATATTTTTGATGTGTCATCTGATGAGGGGCTCATCGATTTGTGAAGTTAGGGTGCTTGTATACAAAAGCAGGTTACTTGCTTAAAAAGTCGGTAGAGACCGTCTAATTTAAAACTGCAGGCCCCTCCACTAAAATTGCTATATGTACAAACTTTTGAAATGTGTATGCAACAAGCAGTGGAGGGGCGTGCAATTTTAAATTAGACGATGTCTACTTAGGTACGCGTACCAAAAATAATCCCCGCGCTAAGAAACTACCTAACTATTTGTTTAAATAGATCAACCTGCACTGATTTGTAGACCGAACGTTGAAAAGAAACTGGAAACCCACTTCATCAGGTATGCAAACACTACGTCGCACTTACTCGCACTATTACCCAGTAGGTACTTTTGGATGAACCAGAAGTCAGGTACTGTAGTTGGTCTGTGTCCAAGACAGAAATGTGGACTTTGCGATAGGTTTCCCGAAAGACTGTTATTATTACTCTTAACAAATATCATTATCTATGGTTTAGAAAGAGGCTTGTTCATCCCTTAGAGCATTCAGGTATGCTCTAAGGTTCATCCGCATTCTTTTAAAAATGAAATCAATGAATGTTTTTTGTAAGTAACTCTTTTGTAACTGTATTTCCTACTACTATGTTTAATGCATGCCGTGGCAGCCTTTAATTAAGGCTACACTAATATGTCAAAATGATATGGGTAGGTACGAGTATTTTAACATGTAGGTATCTTTGGTGTATGCTTTGTTGGTTGTCCTTAAATAAATAAATAAATTTTCTCATGATGTGTAAACAAGCAAACAATTACCTACCGAACTTTCATTTTTGCCATTTTTGCAAAGTTATCTTTGCAGATAATCACATGGCAAAAAATCTTCAGTTTGTGAAACGGATACCTATTCCATTGTTGCTTTTGCTGTACAATCCATATCTACTTCTCGTGTAAGGTATAAATATGATACACCGAGAACAGCGTATTTGCAAGCAGCCATGTATTACCTACATACATAGCTACATAGGTATTTGTTCAGGCGTGGATCACACCTACATACACAGCCGTAGGCACCTGTACCAACGCCGGCGATTAAAGAGGCGCGAGTGGAGCTAGCAAATAAAATCAAGTTGGCGAGCAGCGAGCAGCTAGTGCGCGACGGCGACGAGCGATTACTTGCTGGTTTGCGTATGTACGACACAACGGCAGCTGACGTAGATTAAATTTTAATTTTACAAAAGAGGGTAATCCGTGCGATCTCTAAAATGGGTCCTCGCGAGTCTCTTAGAAACAAATTTAAAGAAATTTATATACTAACTCTGCCTTCTCTTTATTATATCTTGGAAGGTATTTTGTATGTTCGTTAAAACTTGGGACACGTAGTAAAAATGAAATTGTGATACCCAAGTTTAGTTTAACTAAAACAAGCAAGTAATTTCCACTGACATACGTCAGTGGTAATTTCTTATAAACAGTATCCGCTTTTATAACAAGTTGCTAAAGTCGGTTACAGAACTTAGCGATGGACAGTTCAAAACCCACATCAAACGTATCCTTATCAATAAAGCATATTATAAGATTAAAGACTATGTTGAGGACAAGCAAGTCTGGCAATAATTCTTTTTGCACATGTGGCTTCCCTGGTACCTCAATTAACGGCATCACCATATAAATGTCCATTAACTACTCCTGAATTACGATGTTTATTTTTTTACATACTTTTTTGATATAATCCAGATTTGTTGTAGTCGTAATGGCAATCATGTCATTTGGTTTAAATAGGCTTTTACTTGTTATTATTTTATTTATCTTCTACAATAAATTGTTTGTATTTTGAAACGACCAGTTGGAAGCGTGCACCTGTGCACGTGCTTCTGACGTTTCATAAGTGCCCATGTAGGTTTATGTGAAATAAAATATTTTGATTTTGAACGAATACCTACTCGTCAGCGAGGCGGTGGCGGTGTAGCTAGTCGCCGAGCAACTATTAATATATGCATCTCTTTAACTTACGTACACGGGACCTACAATATTTTGTACGTACGTTTCTCGAGCGAGAAAATCGTTGCTAGCTAGTCACTTGTCACTTCCTCGCCGCGCGGTGGTGGGACCGGTGCCGTATGCTATTCTGCAAACCTATAATATCACACTACATAAAACATATACCTACCTCCCTACCAACAGCTCATGCTTTGCTCCCTCTGTCGCTGCAATTGCATCATGGGTTAAATCACTTTAAATCCGTCCTTTATTCACTAATTGCATAATATACTATTGTCTCTTATTTCCCTACCTTCCTTCATTGGGGTCAGCTTCTAGCCTAATTAGATGCATATCAGTATTACCTTCATACTCATAATCTACAATTATCATTATGGTGCTTACATTCAACACTTTAGCATTCTTTGTAATGCAGCCATTATCAGAAAGCTACTCATGTTTGTTCAAGTGTCGTATCGTTACGCAAACGTGTCGTCAGCGTTAAGTTACGGTCACAATGGCTACGCTGTGGTATGGCATTTTGTTTGTATTATACTTTTTATAAATAGTTTTGATGACATTATTCACATTTATCCTTACGAAAGGGAGGTGAGGGATAAGGGTGGGAGGTGGATACAAGTATCTGAATACAGTTTAATTCTGTTTTGATATTGAATAGTGTTTATCGAAGCTTGCTTGTCATAATCAATTGGCTGTCTTTTTCTTAAATGTAGGTATTATATTAACCGTCTATTTCTCGGATCCAATATCCATTCCCGGTAGGTACTTTCATTTTAGTTGGTTTTGTACTACTAGAAATTTAAAAAAAAAAGTACCAGCCTATTATTGTGCCGCTACAGGGTAACGGCTTCTTGGCATGAGCATTGATCACCACGCTTCTTCAAGACAGGTTGGCGATTTCAGACTTATATTAACTACAAGTCCCGGTTTCCTCACCTTTGTCCTTCAACGATGTCAGTAATGTCCAAGATAAACTAAGAAAGTACACATGAATAGAAAACTCACATTGGCTGATTTTGATATCAGAAACTAATCATTGATGTAACAATATCCATTAGTTTATCCAGTAGGATAAATGACTTCTTCTTAGCGTGTCGATGGCAATCTAAATGGACTCTGTCCAGAATTCGGCTACGTGTGGCGCCATCACTAGCGTCCATTAAAATCTGTAACGTGCAGCTGACAGGACACGCAGGGCATGATATTAAGTGTCCCATTGTTTGTGGAAGAGCACCATAATTACACTCCAAGGCGGAGTCGTCTATGAATCTCCACCTGAACCTGAAGTCTGATAACCGTTTACTTATCACACTCAGACCCGGTTCCAATATCACTGAACGAAGCGTAGGTTGTAAGTTTGTTGTAACCAAACCAAACCAACCAAAGTTGTAAGTCAAATTGGTCCTACAAGTCACTTTATATTGCGTGAGGGTCTCAAAGAAATCTTCTTATTTGAATCACAGATGCGAATGATAAGACATGTGTCACAGTTTCTATCCAATTTTGCAGGAAATACGTCAAATCTCGTAGCACTTTTACTCAATACATATAATAAGCACTCAATGGTGCCGATTCTCTTGTCACAAAATTCTCTAAACTAGATTAAACATCACCAAAATTTAGTTTATTCCTGTCAAACGGACGATTGCCCATTCTGAATTTGACTAAAGTGACACAACTTAACTATATTTTAAATCTGACTATTTTTAATCACGATTAAAAAGGTGTGGAATAAAATTAGTTGTCATGAACTAAAATTCACACAACACCTCGACTTCAGATCCAAAAACAGTACTGTATCTTTTTTCTTTTCTTTTGCTTATATCTCGAAAAAGGTGTGTCCTATCGCAAAAATAATGAAAATGTCGACCCCCTTTATAGAACCCGAACTAAACTAACTAACTTAGTGATAGTTAGTTTAGTTCGGTCTACAACAGAATCGGCACCGCTATTTATTAAGGTACAATCCACAATGCGAACTTAGGTGGTGGGCTTACAACGACATGGTCATTGTGGGCCCTGTGGTCCCTGTGGAGCACAGGACAGTAGGAGAGAATGAGGGGGGGGGGGGGGGGGGGTTAATTTTCTCACGGCAATGAAAACAGGAGGAAAGGAAACTTGGAAAGTAAAACACATTTGTTCTATAACGATTATATTTTAGTTTATGCTTAGCTTCTTTGACTCCTTCTATACTTTGAAGGGCTATTAGCGGTTTTGTAAGTATAAGTACCACTCGCCCGCCCGGTGACCTGGAAGAAAGAGGAAATAATAATTACGGAACGGTCAACTAATTCAATCAGCATATTGCAGTGGACTTCTAGATAAGGGCTTCTCTGAAGTTGCGTGACACAATCCTCCGGCTTCTGATTCTAAGGATGTCGCCTGAAAAACTATTAGCACGATTCTATTGCCGTAAGATAAAGGCAGATATGGTCTCTGTTCATTCAAATATTGTTATTAATATTGATGAAACATTCATTAGCTTAACAAGAAACTCTGAGAAAGACATTTGATAGGTACCTACCCAATGTAGGTTCTTTATTTAAGAGTTTTTCGACACTTGAGATGAGGATTGTGGATTCACGTGTTAAGTAAATACACAAGGCGGCACGGACATCGATGCGGAAAATGAATTCAGCATTTCCACCATTCCATTTCACCATCAATCGATGTCCTTGTCACCCAGTATAATTGAACACTCAATAAGTCTTAGGTACAGTATGAAACTAATATGTTTCAGGCGAGAGATTACTATGTATGATAGGGTTAGAATTATATCCTACTCTCATTTAAACTCAACATATTCAGTCAGCCACAAGAAAATCTGTCAAAGCAAAGCTTATATGAAGCTGTGCAGCGCTTGAGTAAATAAAGTCAAAAGCACATAATCACAACGTATCCCTATATTAACAGCCATGCTATAATCCTTCATTCAGGCTCAAATTTCAATTAGAGCCACCACTAATTGAAATCAGCGTCCGAGCGTCAGGTACAGGGGGGTCTGAACGTCATACAAATACACCCTCTTGCATCCCCCCTTACCCCCTAAAAAGGTGGGGTTGTCTGTCTGTCTGTGTCCATGGCAACCCCCCTAGCGGTGCTATTATTAATTTTGACGAGAATACTTTGATTGATCGAAACATCAAATGCAGAATTTATGTTGAATTTTTGCGAAGGGGAGTTGCAATTTTAATGTTTGGAAGGGAAATATGTACGGGCAGTTTATTAGTGGTCGCACTTGATTTGTGATTTTAAAATGAAATAGGATGTGTTCATGTGACTGGTTGAGTTTAGAAGTGGCTAGGTGAATTAAAAGTTACATCGAAATAAACTTGTCTTGTCGGATGCCAGCTGTTTGAGGACCTAAAGGCTGCACGCGAGCATGGGAAGAGGCCAGGCGGAATTACCATAATGCCCTGGACGTTGAGTAGGGGTTTATCGTGAACGCGAAAAAAAATCTGCTGTTCCCTACATTTATGTTTGCAGAACTCGTCAAAATGTAGGAGCTAGCAGATTTTTTTTTGCGATTTCCTATTTGTTCCCATAGTAAAAGTTGTTCATAATGATGAGTACAATGACCCCTTAAGAGGTTGATGGTGTTTTACCAATATCCCTGTATATGAAGTAGTTGAATGCGAAAGAAGCATTAGCATTTTACCTTCTTCTCAATTTACTTGAGGCGACTCAAATTCAAGATAATTCTGCAACAAAAAATCATCTACACACTGGTCAAAGCTGTATATCGCATACTCCATAAATTACATGATCATAACTGATCATTACAGCAACTTGGTACAGATATCATTGTCTTTGATGCTGGGTATATATCTTCACGTTAATCCATCACCTTTTACCCTTAACCTTCCATAATAAAATTAATAATCAAACGTCAAAAAGCAAAATATCGAACTTCCTTTGTTTTTATTGCCTGTCTAGTCAAAACAAACGGACATTCTATCTCCTTTCACAGTCCTCCTTTATGGAGAACCCTCTATGGAGGGGGCAGCTTATTAAAGATAAACTTTATTAAATTCACTCGCGGAAGGGATTTTTGTCTGCGGCATAGCACCCTTCGTCTATTGCAGGGGGTCTGTTTTAACTTTGAGCAACAAAGTTTTACTGATAATAAATTATTTTGTAGTTTTGGATGAGTAACTTTTGGTTTTATGATCTTTTTCTGTGTGGTGGAATGAATAAGTAATCGGGTATCCTTTGCTAGTGTTACTATTGGGTGTCGTAAAAGGCAACTAGGGGTAGAACTTACCTAAGTCAAGGCGGTTTGGTTGGTGCATTGCAATTGGCTTCTGGTTGCCAAATAAATTTTAGAACCTAATTATGTAATTTCAGTTAGCAGTTTCAGAGGCCCTAGGCGACTTACTAGTTGCAGGTCGTAGGTTCGAACCCAGACGGGCGCTTTACTCTGTGTAAATTATTTTATCACCATTGCTCTCAAAACTGTGAAGAAAAACATCGTGAGGAAACCGGCATGTCCTAGAAGCAAAAATTCGAAGACATGTGATATCTACCAATCCGCATTGGGCCCGCGTGGTGGATTACGGCCCACTCCCTCTCTCCGAGAGGAGGCCTGTATCCCAGCAGTGGGGACATTATAGGCTGATTATGCTAGCATAGCTAGCAGCTAGCTAAATGTTACGTAAATTCACAATTTTCTCATTTAAAATTGTTCGCATGTACATAACCTTTACGCCGCGCGTTCGTGCACGGCCCAGTGGAGATTTCTGAAAAATTTAGTTTTATGTCTAAAAATCTCGTGCATATGAATTATATAGCACGACAAATAACTAGCTAACCCAACAGACGTCGTCCTGTCCAATTCATACAAAAGTCCCTTAGAAAAAGGACGTTCAGTTTTTGACCATTCAGATTTTTTTTTGCGACAGTTTCCAATTTTTCTTCTCATAAACTTAATTCGGACTATTAGGAACATTTTAAAACAAAAACTAGCCAAATCGGTCCAGCTGTTCTCAAGTGATGCGCTTACCAACAAAAAGCATTTCATTTTTATTTATATAGTTAAGAAAGAAAGAAAGAAAGAAAAAGTGTTTATTGTGACTCGTACAGGAAGTGCACAAACTAAATTATAAAAGAAAAAACCAAACTATATAAAAACAAAAAGTAACAAAAGAAAAAGGAAACAGAAATTCCTATACGAGGCCAAAAGGCTCCTATCTCAGCATGATGCTGCGACATTTAAAAAATAAATAAATGCCGCAACGCTGGTATTCTGATAGGGCCCGCTGTGAAGTCACGGGCATTTAACAGTAATAGATAAATAATGAAATACATATATGTAAAATAATAACAAATAAAACATTATAATATTCGCATTTCTATCCGCGCCAGACGTAACCTACATGCTTGTCTATGCCATTGAGTGTCACTCTGTGGCATTCATATCTATAAGTAGTCTGTGGTGGCATTGCTGTGACAAGCAAAAGGACGCACGCGCCGACCCTACGAAAATAAATAAATACATTGGAACAGTATCACTTAATGCTCTAAGGTATCACTAGTGAACATACAGTTAGATAAATGATGATAACAAAAGACGGTGCCCTATAGTTTCCCGCTAAAAACAATCTACGGACACCAATCATCTGTCAAGCATGGTGGTAATTTCTTATATGACAAGATCCTGTATTTGGCAAATATAAATAAATAAATGAATGAATACGACGCATGAAATGCTTATTATGCTAAATGCAAACCCAAGAAAAAGATGGCCTACGACTTTGGTGCATCTAATTATCTTAGAGTGAAACTATATTATGTACCTACCCTGAATTGTATATACTGGTATTTAGACTTAGGGGCTAGTCTCGTATTTTTAAGAACGTTTGCATTCCAATCTCGGTCTGTCAAAAATACCCTGATTTTACTTAGATTTTTGACAATGATTGTCTCTAAGATGAGATTTAGATCTAAATTTATCCTAAAACACCAATACACATCTATTCTCATTTTACGTAACAATTAGCTGTGTCTTGTTATAAGTGATTTAAATGCACCTCGTGTGGTCACGCGTCACTTCCTGCACGCGACTCGTTGGCTTTGGGGTGAAAAGCGTGAAACATGAAAGGACCATATGTCGTTAAACTAAGTGACCACGTCTCACTGATTCATGTTATGTTTTAAATATATATTTTTATATATACGAGAACTACATTTTTTAACGAGTTCTGATAAATTTATTAGTTCTTCCTCACAAAACTGCAATACATAATAGAGCTACGATTTCCTAAAAGGCCGGTGGCCGCCACATATCGGCCGCAGTGACGACTGTCATGAAAATAATGGCATGGCAGCAGGGTTTGACTTTTTATTGTCAAAAAGTGATTTCTAGGAAAAGATACCAATTTACTTTCGTAAAGTAATAAACGTTTCAGAATCAGAATCAGAATCAGAAATATTTTATTTGTGATACATAGGTAGGTACAGTGGTTGGACATGTTTTAGGTTAATGTGCGCTATGATCAGCCTATTATAGGCATACAAAAAGAATTAATTACAATTTTCACATGCAAATAAAGAGTTTACTCGTGCTAAACTACAAATCAACTACATAAATGACTGTATTATTTGATTAATAAAGGAACAAAAGTCAAAATAATTTGTTAGGTAATTTCAGTGACGGCATTCGTCGGTAAATTGCAGATGGATGTGGCGGCCACCGCTTTTCTTGGAAACCGTAGCTTGACAAAATCAAAGTGTATCGAACAGTTTGACCGCCGACTTTTACATAAAGTAAAATTACATAATTAGGAGCCTGAACTTTACTTAGCAAATGTACCAAATTTGTATATAAGTAGGTGATATGATAAGATAATCATTTACTTGCTCAAACATGAGTACAATAGGTACATAGGTACCTACAACACAAATTGTCAGCATGTAAGTGATGTTAAAAGTAAAAAAAAAAACACTACAAAGTAAATGATGACTGAACGGTGACTTTGGTTTTGTAATTTCGTTGTTTGCCACCGACTTTCGAAATTAAAGTTATTTTTAACTTTGTAGTGTTTTTATTGGAAGCCGGTGGTTTTTTTATGTGTAACCGTTTTTATTTTTCACTTTTTAGCTTTCCTTTTCAACAAACTTCATGCTAAAAGTTTTGAGGGATAATAATATATTTTCATAGAATACAACTCGCGTGTCGGCCCTAGGATCGGCAGGGAAACTTTGCATAAATATTTTACTTGTAAAAGCGTAAAATACTCCCACAACATTTTGTGGTTTCAACAAGGAAATAATAATATTAAGAAAATATTGTCACTAAATTTGATTTAAAAAAAAACGGTGTTTTTATTGCGAAGAAGTTTCAATTTTTCACTTTTTAGTTGTCGTACCTACCCCAAACAAACTCGTGTACTACTACTTGCAATGTAAATAACAGTGACAGGAATTACAACATTATTAACGTACACTAAGTGGAAAAAAAACGTATTTTTGAAGCTGACTCATAAACCACTCATTAGAACATGACCAAATTTATATGGGACCAATCGGGAAGTATATCCTTTCAAACAAAAGAAGATTTTTTTAAATCGGTTTTTAGGCGGGTTTCTGAGAAAAACTTACTCTATGAAAACATCAATTAGTTGCCGATCCATCAGGTTTTAACGTCACAGCTTAATTTTCACCCATCAAAGAGTTTCAATAATTGCATGGTGGAGGCACCCTCCGCCGCGGGGCCCAGGGGCCCGGGGTCGGTTTGATCCGAAACAAGGGTTTGAATCAATATTGGCGGTCTCCCTATGTACAGACAGCGACAGAAGACGATGGTCATTTTGAAATGTTTATATTTCAATTTAAAGGTTCAATATGTAGGTAGCTAAGGATAGGAAGTTTCTAAGTTTACCTTGTACATCGGATATCGGTAATGGAAATATCATGATCTCCTATGCTTTTTAAATTGGAGTCATAAATGCTCATTTGCCCGCGCCGTCTCTATGAGATGAGGCCTTTGCCACGTAGTAGTGTAGTGGGACAAAAAAATACTATTACTAAAATTACACTAAGTAGTGGAACTCCCCGGTGTCCCGATAGCTATAACCTGGAGTCTTAAAGTCTGGAATAGATCAATTAAGTTGTTCTTGGCAAGCGTGCACCATCGTTTACAGCATCTTCATTTACCAACGGGTAAGATACTGGTTAACGCGAGCCAAATAAAAAAAAAAAAACTGTACAACCGTTTTTTTTAAAGAGAAACCTTTTTTAGGCGCGTTGAGCACTTTTTGGGTGAACAAAAGGAACTCGCGTCATCGTCACCGCACGCTTCCCATGAGCTATATGTATACTGTGTATAAATGTACATAGATATACCTTCGTGCGTTATTATAGTGTTTATGATCAAGGATTAAAGTTTAAATTGATCATTAACACTTCTTTAAAAACCAAAAATAATTCAAAAATAATAATCTAATAGCTCGACGATACAATTCACAAGTTACTTAGTTTTCACTTCTATCGGCAGTCCCCAAAGACTGCCCCGCATGTTTTTTTAAATGAGTACCTGACATACAACTAGTCTTCGGTATGTAACAAGCAAGCAATGCTTTGCGTGTTATAATTTATTAAACTTTTTAGACCCATGACAAAAGACTTCTTTCGCCGACAGTACGACTGTAGCCTTTGATCGGGCTGGCCAGCCAATTAGCGCGGTAGCCACATGAAACGTACCTTTAAAAGGCATTTGAGTACCTATGTAATAGGGAATACTGGCGGCAAGGCCTTTGAGTACATAGGGTTGAAATAAAGTACATATTTTTGTGTATGTACAGGGTGATCAGGTTTTTGATATGTATCAGAAATAGAGTAAAAAATCTACAAGTTCATTTTCAGGAAACTAAATCGTTTTTTTTTTCTCTTTGATTGTTACCGGATTAGATTCTTTCAATGATCTAATTATTTCAATTATCGTTTGGCTAACCTTTTTCTAACAAGGTGGGGTCAGCTTCCAGTCTAACCGGATGCAGCTGAATACCAGTATTTTACATGGAGCGACTGCCTATCTCAGTTCCACAACCCAGTTCTTGGGAACACGATACGCCTGGGTAGGTATTCTAATAATTCGTTCATTTGCGAAAAGCTTGACATAATTCAAAAAGAGCAAATTTTGGGTATGATGATTTAAAAGAGTAAAAGTTGCAGTAAGAGTGAGACGAAGCATATAATTATAGTCACATCTTTCTGGCTCCCTAATTTTTAGGCTTTAGTGTAGTGTTGTTTTTATAGCAAATAGCAAAAATAATAAAATTCGCTGTGTTCACTGTGTGTGTACTTAACTCAAAATTGCAGATTTGTTAGATATGTCACCCTTTTAACAAATGAGCGAATTATTTCAATATTGGGTGTAGGTAATTGACTACCTACAAGTGGGTACTTAAGCATAACCAGCCTATCATGTTCCCACTGCTGGGACACAGGCCTCCTCTCTGTGAGAGAGAGAGTGGTGTAATCCGCCACGCGGGCCCCGTGTGGGTTCGTAGATGTCACATCTCTTCGAATTTTTGGTTCTAGGACATGTCGGTTTCCTCACGATGTTTTCCTTCACCGTTTTGAGAGCAGAATTTACACAAAGTAAAGCGCCAGTCTGGGTTCGAACCTGCGACCTACAGCCCGTAAGCCGCGGCCGCTACCACTGGGCCACCACAGTCACTGCTCACAACGAAGCGCCTACTACAATATAATACACAACACTTGACGCTTCATTGTCAATTTATGTACCTAACTGTTATCACTTAGTGAAGCGTCTTAGTTGAATTTTTTTTTAAATTCTTTTTACTTATTGTGGTAGGGTAATTTAATCATTGGTGCATCGTCTTCACATATAATTATATAATTAATTAATGCAAAATATTGTAACACATTTTAAAAGAGTAACGGTGGAGTTTCTTGCCCATTCTTCTCCATACGAAACTACCTTTTGGAAGGGGCGACTAGAATCAATTGACGTTCAAAAGCCCCTTTTATGTGCCTTTAATTTGACTAAGTCTGTTTATTTAACATTCGTTACTATAGTGAAATATAGATTGCATGCATGATGTTTCTTATATATTTAGTTATAGAAATTCAGAATTGATGTAAAAATCGTTATTGAATAAATGAATTGAACTACTTTTTCAAACAAGCAATTTACCGCCCTTGGGTTGGGTTCATCTGACTGGTTGACAAGTGGGTATATTTTCTACTAATTGACTTTGCATAATATATTCGTTGTTCTAGGTTTAATTCCCAGGCCGGGCAAAGTGTGTTGGGGGTTTTCCATCAGAAATGTCTGCATTGGATTTGTGTCCGGCAATAGACTCGACCCCTACTAAATTATAACGGGCGATATACGGATGTAGGTAATATGGGCACACCTCTGCGGCTGTTTAACCCTTCGGGGAACTCAGGCGTGAAGTTATAATGTTAAATAATTAAGCATGCTGTGGTTGATTGATGATTGTTGTTTCACTTCGTCGCCCCATTTTGGATTCATTAATTAATATTTATTGTTGGACGGACGGTGCTGGTTGTATATCAATATGCCGCAATGATTGAGTTGTTGTTTACTTTGGTTTTCGTACCCAACGGAACCCTATTACTAAGCCTCCGCGGTCCGTCCGTCCGTCTGTCTGTCAGCGGGCTGTATCTCATGAACCGCAATAGGAAGAACTGAAATTTTAACAGACAGTGTATTTCTATTGCCGCTATAACATCAAATACTAAAAATAAAATAAAGTCAAAAGTCGAAGGGGGTCTCCATACATGTTTGTTTCGGCGATTTTTGCCTTGTGGTACCGAACCCTTCATGTGCGAGTTCGACTCGCACTTGGCCGGTTGTTTTGTACTGGCCGCGGTTACACTCGCCTCCTAGGGGAAGTTATTTGTAAAGTAATTCGGAAACTAAAATCACTTTTTCACATTTTATTTGGGAGTCGTCATTTTGTAATTTTCTTAACTGACCTCTGAAAAGAAGGCGAAACAAATATTATGTGTACGGAAGATAGTGTCCTGTGTTCCATTATAATTTCATTAATCTGCTTAGGCTAACAAAAATCTTTAAAACCAAGGAAGGAAGTAATGGTGTCCGAATATATACTTACAGATAAAGATAAATGTCCTGCCACTGAACCACAGATACTGAAAACATGACAGGAGTGTAGGTTCCTTTTGCGATCTAGGCATTCACTAACATAGGGTTTCTGGAAATTCTACCCCTTAAAGAATACAATAAAAGATTATAGTTTGGATGAATATCCGTATTTTTTCAATTTAAATTAATGTATATATTTGTAATCTTATCTTTTAAATTGCATCTTCATTTTTTATTACATTATTCTCACATATAGAAGCAACAAGAATAATGTACCCAGGGTTTTGTAATATCTTGATTTATAAGAGTGTCCTTGGAGTTTCTTGCCCGTTGTTCTCCATAGAGATCTACGTCTTGCAATGGGCAACTAGCTTCAACTTTCTGACTGACTCTTTGACAATTCAGCTTTGAGTTTGAGTTTGGGCTTTCGGTTAAAAAATATGAAACATGTGTTTCTAGATTTTATTCTACCGCCTGAAGCTATACAATTAGGGATGAAAGTTACATGACATAACATCACACCTATGTACCTCGAAAGGTAAGGCAGAAGTGTACCTATAGTACACACACGTTTCGCCAGCTATGTTTAGGCCCCATGTAATAGGGGCGAGCCTATTGCCATGAACCGGGCACAAATCCAGACTGAAAAATAAAGTTTTTACGAGAAGTTCCGAAATCTTTGCGGGCAAAGTTGCTAACAAACTGCTAGTTACGTAGTGCTCTTTGTTGTATTGTACACCATTCTAGATAGGGTGGCATCTCTGCGCAAACTGAAACCATGAATTCAATGAAAACACATGATTCTAAACGTAAATATTCATACTGGGCGGTCATCACAAAAAAAAAAAAAAATCATAGAAAACCTACGCGGTCAAAATGTAAGGAACAGCATTTTTTTTATACATCAAAATAAATAAATAATATCTGAATAATTATAATTTATAAATTTAATTATAAAATAAATAATAATAAATAAGATTATAATATCAAAATAATAAAATAAAATCTTCAACACAGAACAGGTTCAGAATCATGCGACACTTAATCCATGGTAACAGGCTGAGCGTAGACGTCGCTGCCATCTTGTATGATAAAATAAAATGCTGTTCGTTGGTAAGCGCACCACTTGATATCGGCTTGATATCACTTGGCTAATAAAAAAATATTTTTAAATGTTCGTAGTAGTTCGAATTAGGATTATATGGACAGAACATTTGGCTGTTTGTGTTTGTGAGTTTAGATGTTTGTAAACGCACCCACGGTACAGGAGAAATTCCTAGTGTGGGCAGTTGGGCACCTAATAAAAATAAACAAAGTTATTCGGTAAAAACTGAACGTTCTTTTTTCCATGTGATTTTCATAACTATTGAAATTTTGACATGACAACGTCTGTGGGGTCAGCTAGTATCAAATAAAGTCCTGATTACATTTTAATTAACGTCCCATCAAAGTAACAAACCACCCTATACACAGCCACTATCAAAACAGAGCGAAGAAAGGGCTACTACACTCTCAATGGAATCAGTCGGAACAATTTAGTACTAACTAAATGATATGAGAGACTAGCAGACGAATTAATTCCATCGGCTTATGGAACCCTTTCCATTAGGCGTTTATGGATTATAGAATGTGTTTTGATGTGTATTAGTATCGATTTTATAAAGGAGGAAGACTTTAGAAACGGTATTTCAAAAAGTTTACTTTTAATGAAGTTTTGCCTATTTTTTCGTTTGTAACTAAAAGATGCAAGAAGGATTTCGTTTGACAAGATTGTGATTGGTGCGATCGGATAATACGATACCCTTGGTAAAACTGGTGGACAGACTTCCGGGCTTCTGATGACCCGTAACGACTGCCAAAGATCCACCAAAGACAGCCGGGACCAGCGGCTTAACGTGCTTTCCGAGGCACGGCGGGTATGTATGGAAATATATTCCCTTTGTTGCTTCTATTCAGAGATTTTGGCGAAAAGAAGCAGCTTGGCTTCCTTCTGCAAGTTTTTCTTTATATTAGTGATAGTAGGAACTTTTCGTTGTAATAGAGACAGTAGGAACTTTTCGTTGTAATAGAGACAGTAGTAACTTTTCGTTGTAATAGAGACAGTAGAAACTTTTCGTTGTAATAGAGACAGCAGGTACTTTTCGTTGTAATAGAGACAAAAGGAACTTTTCGTTGTAATAGAGACAGTAGAAACTTTTCGTTGTAATAGAGACAGCAGGTACTTTTCGTTGTAATAGAGACAGTAGGAACTTTTCGTTGTAATAGAGACAGTAGGAACTTTTCGTTGTAATAGAGACAGCAGGTACTTTTCGTTGTAATAGAGACAGTAGGAACTTTTCGTTGTAATAGAGACAGTAGGAACTTTTCGTTGTAATAGAGACAGTAGGAACTTTTCGTTGTAATAGAGACAGTAGGAACTTTTCGTTGTAATAGAGACAGTAGGAACTTTTCGTTGTAATAGAGACAGTAGGAACTTTTCGTTGTAATAGAGACAGTAGGAACTTTTGTTTATAATAAATAAAATAAAAATGATTTATTACATTACTATACATAGATTGTTAGTAATAAGTTAGTAATAATTTGTGCTTATCAGTAATGTTAGTAGACAGCTCTGAGTTTCTTTACTTTGTTAAACCTAAAATCACCTCCACCAGGTGCCTTTGGATTGATGCCATTCCGACTGTTACGTAAACGTTGCAGTAAGGATGCTGCTTTCTTACGCATAATACGCATAATGGCATGGAGCCATCCGTGCGTGCTTCCGCAAACATACTCGACGCACTGCAACGCCACGGCAGCCGCAACAGCATCCTGAAGGCGTTGTCATATTGCACACGCAGGACGTTGTAGGCTCGGCTCGTGTGCGACAGCCACAGACCGCTCGAGTAAAAGGACTGGCAGAAGGCCTTAAATAAACTCACTTTAACGTCTACCGTGCATCGAGCGAACCTGCGGGCAAGCATATTGCCCCTCACCGCCAACGCCCTGCGTTCGCGCTCTATGTCGTCATCATCCCGTAGGTCACTGGTGACAACGTGGCCCAGGTACTTAAACTTATTGACTACTTTGATTTACTTGTCGATTTACTTGTAGTTGAGGAACTTTTCTTTGTCATAAATACAGTAGGAACTTTTTATGACTAGTACATAATAAAAAGTCTGCAAACGACTTCATCTGCGCGAAATGTCTAGTTCCCCATCCCACCACGTCGCATCGCATCGCCTGCCCGCGTTATCACTTCATTTTCACATAGCGTTCTTTCTGACTTTTATTCTTTTTGCTCAGCTCCTAAGGGTCCTAGTTTGATGTTAAATAGCCTTTAGCCTTCCTCATGAACGCGGTAGTTGGTAGTTCCCCCTACATACAAACTTACAACCAAACGTAAAATATTCGTTTAGACTAGTACGGACAGTGGCGTTAGTTTGAACAAGTTTATTTATTTATCAAAACTTTATGCCTAAGTAAAAAAATACTGTACTAAGGCGGACTTAATGCCTGAGGCATTTTCTACCAGTCAACCTTAGGGTGATGCAGAGATATACAATGGTAGGTGCAACATACGGGATAGATAGCTCGGAAATGACTACAAAATACAAGAATAAATACTAATACATAGATACATACATGTAAACAATATAAACCTTGGCCAGGAGAAATAACGATCGGTAGAGGAGAAAACGAATTCAGCAACTCAGCGCTGGCCAACTTCTGACGGATATGTTCACGTGCCGTTACTTTAAAAGATAACCGACTGGTTGCTGTCCTGATATTCAGAGGGAGCGCATTACAAAATAAAAACCGACTGGACAAAGAAAGAACAATGAATGAAGCTAGAACGGTGAAAAGGGTATCGTAAAACACGATTGTTGGTGGAACGAAGATTTTTACTATGGGTAGTGCGTAAATACCTATTGAATTTGGGAAGACAGGTGAGAAGTTACAGGGAACAAGTTATTTTATACCGGCTGAAAAATATAACAATAATAAGAGAGCCTAAGAGATCTGAGCGCCAGCTGCCCCAAATGTGGGGGAGTCTCAGCATCTTAAATATCTAACTTAAAAAAAAGTCATTTCCTACCGCTCCAAAACCCGGTGGGACGATTTTTAGGATCTTATTCATCACAAAAGAAAATAGTATTCTGCATGGAAGGAAGTGAGCGAGGGGAATATAATTATATAATCATTATACAGGATAAAATTGAAAACTTGCGTCAACTCGAAATAGGAGATTCAGTAACTGTTACCTACATAATAATTATAAATTGTAATTTCCCAAATCTAAATTTTTGAAAAAATCGTGTATTTATCGTCTTAGATCCTAGTGCAAACTGGGCGTCGGGAATCGCAGGCCGATTCCCGACCACCGTAGGTGTGGGCTTGCGAACGGCGAGCAATGGGCAGCTCGCCGTTCAATTAGGACCAGGCCCGGATCGACGGCGCGTTGTGTTCCACGCGCGCCTCAAAGAGATGTCAGCACCAATGACTGGGTCCGCTAGGGCCGATGCCTACTAGGGTTGCGGGAAAGTCCAAGAGGGATACCGTGGCCCCTGGCACAGGCAACTGAAGGAACACGGGTGGGTTTTAGTCAGTAAGAGTCTGACACGCCCTCCCGCTCTGCCCAGAGCGGGAGAAGTTATTTGATAATTTCCCACCCTCAAAAAAAAAAAAGATAGTGTAAACTAAGTTATTGCCTTCAAGTAGACACGAATTATCGTTGTCCCAATAAAATAAAATAAACAAATAATAAAATGAAAGTATAAATTTTAGCGCGCGCCCAAAGAGCAATCCATTCGTTGCAGAGTTCATAACATGAAGCAAGTTGGCAACGCGTTGAGCTGGCGGTCATTTACCTAATTTTGATCGTTCCTACGAAAATAAGGGCATGCGACGACGTTGACTAATCGCAAATGCCTACGCTATCCCTTTCCATTCTCTCGGCCGAATGATATGCTCTAAATTATCTATAGGACACGTTGAATTATATATTTTAATTTGGCGCACCTATTCACTTTCATTCTGTTATATATCAGTCGCTTAAATGAACTTTACTTTGCATACATCTCTATCAGACCTCAACCCAGTGTTCATCACGCTTTTATTAATTCTAGCCATAATTTCATCTTAAAATAACCCAATTATCGTTTCCTTAGTTTTGCTCCATTCATATGTTTTGTAAATACATTCAAATCTTTCACATACTAATTTTAATTCGGTATGCTCATCATGGACAGCCAAAACAATGATTTGAGTAACCAATCATAGTGATCCTGGCGGCAGACGTATTAGCACCATTGGATTAAAGGACCCCTTTCATTAGCTTATTTAGCATTTAGCATTTAGACGACACGTTTGGTGTAGTGGCTACAGTGGCTAAGTGTAGTCAGCGAAACCAAATGGTCCTGGGTTCGAATCCCGGTAGGGGCAAATGTTTGTAAGATGAATATGGACATTTGTACCCGAGTCATGGATGTATATTTATAATATGTATGTATTTACGAAAAAAAAAATGTATTTAAGTAGTGTATCAACCATCTGGTATCCATAACACAAACCTTAATTAAGTGCTTAACTTGGAACTAGATGGTGCTGTGTGAAATGTCAGACGATATTTATTTTATTTATTATTAATTAGCTGTATTGGATTGGGATTGTATAATTTGTTCGTATATACTGACTTCAAAAATATAATGCTGATGTTTCCTCTCAATCGTGGAAAGAAAAGGCCAATTTGTGGTTTCGTATTCAATAAATCTGTGCGGCGATTGTGAAGGTGTCATGAGAGTTTTTTTTCTGTTCTAAGCTCTAGAGCCGAGGCGTCATTCTGTGTATCGGGCATGAAGCTTGGTGCAACTACGAGTACCTGCATGCACCTGACATCCTAGCACGCACGCACGACGTAAACGTAACGATCGAAAAGACAATTATCCTATAGCATTTTGGTTAAAATTTTTGCAATAGGCTCAAGTAGGATGGACACAAATACAGTCTTAAAACTATGTACTTACTATTATTATGTGCGAAACTTATATTTGCAATTTTAAAATCGTTTAAATTTGCGTTACGTTTACGTCGTGCGTTCGTGCTGGGCCCATCGTTATTTTTGTCGGAATGGAACATAAGATGAAGTAAGTAAGGTGGTGACTGTGGTCAAAGTAATTCTAGCAGTGTTCGAGAAAGTGATGATCGCACCCATACATACAGCCAAACGGGTAAACTAGAGAAATATTTTTAAAGTCACTAGGTTCTAGTAAAAGCTAAGCTTACCAATCAGCGATGTTTTGCCGCCAGTCGACGAAAAGGGAAAAAAACACCGCGAAAACATAGGTGAAGTGAGCTTGGAGTGAGCTATCATTCTAGGCTTACTTCACCTAAGTTTTTACGATGAGATTTTTACTGAATAGACCGGCTGGATTTGTCTTTGATTGCGTTAGCCAATCAGTTTAGCGTTGAACGGGCGAAGACAAAAGGAACAGTGATGATGAATACCAGACATATTTTAGACAGAACTTGCTTATGAACGGAAGGGCTACGAGGTTTACTAGTGTGTAAATGTTGAATACAAACATTATACAGCAAAATATGCTAGCCAATTGGTGTAGAAAAGAAAATTAAATATATGGAAGTTTCTACATTTCAAGTTTAAACTAACTATGATTACATTATACAATACTTTTTTATATTATTTAAGCATTTGAAATAGGTAATTATGAATTATTTGCATGACAAACTTAAAAGCAAAAAAATAACAACTAAAGTAAAGCCAAGTTTTACAACTAAAAGAGAGAAGAGCTTTGCATATTGCTCTGCGTTCTTGCGTAATTTGTGCACCCAACTTTAAATATTCTAGGATGATGAATGATTCTAGTGAGTAATTATTTCTAAGTAGAAGTACTTATGATTTAGACGGAATTCTTCCCTGATGACCGCTGAAGCTGACGATTCTTCGACCGGAGTACTCTCCCTCAGCCTGATGAACTGTCGATGAAGTCTGACGAAGCTGGCAGAGTGTGATGTGGTAGACGAGAACCAGAAGGCCAGTTCTCGTACTAAAAAGCGTTCACAAATTCATCTCAGTGACAAATAACTTAAAAAACTTGAGAAAAATGTAGGTCAATTAGAGGTTTTTTTGACAGATTTAGAATGAGATTAGAATGCGAACGCTCAAATACGGGACCGCCCCTTTGGTCGTCACGAAGAAACTCCAAAACTTTATAGATGTGGTTGCACTGATTTACCTACTTGAAATTCTGTGTAATTCGGTTTTCAATTTACAATGATCTGATAAAATGTGAAAATTCGCATTAAAGATTGCCAAAGGATTTCGTAAACACTAGAAAAAGTAAACGTGTCTCAGAATAATAGAGGTACAATAAGCGTCAAAAGTGCTTACATTTTGTTTTTGTTGAAGCAATTTTTTTATGAGAATTGTTTTAAAGGTAATTACGATTACGATACGAGACATCGCAGGTGCAGTGTTTCTGTTAGAAATACTTCGCATTGGTTATAGAAATAAAAATACTATAGACCGCTGATTAGGCAGTTGATAGAAGACTAGCTTATTATACTTCTCACTAAGGTTGTAAGCTACAGACAACTAGTATGTGTGATGCTAAAGTAATGATGTATTGTTATCTGTATCTACTACTAAATTACTGTTTTGCACAGTAAACGCGCCATAAGGGCAAGGATACATGCGTCAGGTTGAAAAAAAAAACTCAATCTCGGGTTTTTTATATATTTAGAACAAGAAATGTATAGTTACAACCATTGAGGATATTAAATATCATATTGTAAAAACTATTGTATAAAGTGAAGAATGTGACATTTTTTCCATATTTTTTTTTATTATAATTAATTCCAATAAATTAATTAATTATAGACACATAAATTACGTGAAAATATTAATTAAGAATTACGTAAAAACAGCCAAGTATCTACTGATGTAAATATATTGGTTATTAATGCTTACTTTTAGGAATGAGTATTCTTTTTTATTCAAAATCTTTCTAATCCGTTATCGAAAGAAAGATGTCGTGTAGAATTATGCATCCGCTTTTTTTTTTCCAGTTGATTACATGTCACTATGGAAAAAGTTAGCAGATTTGGAGAACTCTACACAAAATCCTTAAAACGATCTTATAAATTATCGGAAACAACAACATTTATGACTAAGAGCGACACTAAAACTGTTCTGGACACTAAAATATATTAGCTGTCAAAATATTATATCAATTGTTTTGACATTTTCATACATTTTTAAACTTGTTGGACTGTCATAGATGCGGCAATGCGTCTACAGGTAATGAGTGCAATATCGATGGTAATTTGATGGTAATTTCTGACGCAAAGCTGGGTCTCTGAAAAGTCGTCTTTCTACTTTCCAACTAAAGGCAAGTATAGTTGGAATTTAGAATAAATAAGTAGTTCCAGTTTTAGTGTTTACCTTAGTCGCCTATTCTTGTGCAAATTATAATTTCTCACAAAAGCTATAAGGTAGAGGTAATTTATTAAACCGACACAATAATTATTATAGAAATACCTAATTTTTAGGTACAATATCAACTAAATCGGTTAATACCACCAACACATATAGACATCTACCATCTTAATTTTATAATAATTCATAAAAAGACGAAAATTAAATTTTTAACATTGATTCTTTAAATGTTAATACCGGAAGATCTTAAGTGTTTTTTTAAACTTTTTTTTGCATTTTGTTACTTTTATAAAATACGTATTTGTATCAAAGTGACGTCAGCAAGAACAAGGAAAATGGCTGACCGAATTATTAATAATCTCATTTTTTTTTAATTATTATAAATATCATTGCTTTCATTGTCTAGTACACCTTATCTTTGAAGTTGGTAAAATACTTATTCAATACTTTATTTTTTGAGATTCTTATCTTACGATGCATTTTTTCTAATTTATTTCCTAGCCTTATTGAGTCTGTGGGAAGTCGGATTGTTTTTACACATTAGAAAATTCACACGAAAAAGATCAGGAGAAGTGTTAGCACTTTCCTGGTCTATGGTTATGGGTTTATGAGTAGGTATTGACTATCAGTATGCACTAGGAGTATCACAATCTACTCTGTATGACACCGAGTTCGTTCCCATCGCGTCGAAATTATTGCAAAAGATAGTGTTGTGACACTATTGCTGACCGGAATAGAATTTATCGATAGTGATCATGATAAAAATAAACTAGCTAAGATATACTTAAATGTGAAATGTACCAACTACAATATGACAGCAAGTTCTACTGATGAATACGAAATGGGAACCAACTGTGATCATGCAGCTTAAGAGGAATCAACACCGAAAACGAATACTAATAAATAGACAGTGAAATTGATATTACATGATATTACTTTTTATTTTAAATTCGAAACTATGGGTTATTCATATTTTTTTATTCATAATTCGCTTACCCGAAGCAGGACCGATCCTTAGATGTTTATTTACATATTTATTGCAATCTGTTTTTTTACCCGACGGCGTATTGTCAAGCTAATTTCATTCTAATATGTTTGTAAATAAAGCTTTTTATCCTACGTCAGGTCGATTTTATTTTACCTCTCGCTCCGGTTTTCACTGTCTATAACGATTATTCAGGGATAAAAACACATAGGGCTATTTTAATCAGAATCGTCAATTAGATTAGTTGATAGGAATTTTATTCGAAACAAACCGTAAAACACTATGTGTTCGCAACATTTGTGACGATGATCATGCGTTATAGGAAAGCAATAGGCTGCTAAATTTAGCTGTATTTATAAAATTATCGATAGACATAAAACTATTAAGCTATACTACTAGAGAAACGGATCCAAAATACAAGGAAGTACAAGGTGAGCAAATGTAGTATTAAATTTTATTAATAATTTTATAACAATACAGCTGTAGCAGCATACAAGTATCATTAGGTGTTGTGCATTGCGTTCTGTACTCTCACTAGCAATTTTGACATTTATGAAGTAATAGTAACACATTTAGTCGATGTCTCGAGTTTTCTACGACGTGAAAAATATTTCAATCGTTATGCTGAGTTATCGATTGGGAAGCTGTGTCACAACACTAGACGCGGCGTTCATTAATAAATTGAGCATATTGTTTAGGCGCGTCGAATATCGAGACACAGTTAGGTGTTTACACTGAAATATTTTTACGTGCAGAAATATAAAACTTACGTATTTATTTACTATGGAAGATCATTTCTTCATTTGTGACCTAACTATCGGAATCGCGTCCATCTCGGCCACAGTGATAATTATTTGTGCTTGCGTCCGAGTTTAAGGCCATTCCACTCTACACGATAAGCTGTATAGAAAAACTCTATATGCTTTTATTCCCATCTCACTATTTTCTATCATAATTTCACACTGGACAGTCAAACAGTTCACGCAGTTTGGAGTATTATTTTCAATTGATTTACTTATTAATTATGGGCATTAATATTTTTTTGTACGCGTGATTGCATGATTCCAATCACAGAACAGAGAGGCATTCAGGCAATGGGCTAGCAATCTATCTTATGTACTATCGCAATCTTTATATTAAACACTTTATTGCCGTATGTAGCCTCAAGTGGCGTCAGTATTTGCACTCACGCCGCTTGAAGCTCCAATCCCTTAAGGGACGGATCATCAAGATACATACATTCCTTATATTATAAAAGTGGTGTTCAATGACTCACAGGAGAGAATTGGGAACAATTTATTATGGCACGTTGACATATATCCATGCTAGGCAAAGCTGATGCTTTCGATTGGGAAAATGTGAATATCGACACAATTGGAAACGTTAAGGAAATGATGTGTGCCGACTAGTTTGTGGCGCGTGAAATAAAATTCCCATTAGTTCTCTGTTCTGTGATTTAACTTACGTCAATATAGTTATTTATTAAATTACAATCGATCGTCACGTGTCTCTTTAACTTTATTTTTGCTAATTTCACAGCCTCATTGTCAATTAGCCTATGCGTATTAGAGTATTGTTTCTGTGTTGCCAATTAATTACGATTTTTAATATTTTTAATAATATTATTATTTTTTAATTTCATAAAAATGCATCAAAACACCTTTCAAAAAGTAGCCGTTATGCTATTGATCAGATTATCCCTTGACACTTAGTGGGGTTAGTTACTTAGCATCGACGTTTTTATCCACAACCTATTTACCATAGCTTTGTAGACAACTTCGATGGTTCAAGTTTGAATTACTATGCGCCTTCTATACTATGTCACACTTCTGATTCAGTCGATTTTATTTTACTTTTATTGTACTCTTCTCGCGGTCCGTGACGATTTTTCTTAAAATAGGTTTTTGGATTGCTCTAGCGATACTTAGCAAGGTTTTATTTTTTTAACATTTATAACACGGGACCTGTGACCAACATTTGTTTTATTATTCGAATAGTAATTAAAACATGAACCATACTGAATTAGTAGAACGTTTTGCGAGTCTGCCGCTTACATCTATGAAGATATGAATTACAGTATATTTTAAAATACATACAAAAATATTAAGTTAATTATGGTGTAGTTATACCCGTGTGTTCTGTTTATAAAATTCACAATTATTTTTATTGCTTTTCGCGTTACGTACTACGGGCATTGCCCTCTAAGCTATTGAGCACTATTATTAATTATTATTATTTTTTATAATTATTACCGAAAGAAGAGGGGCGCACAAAACATTCTACTAACTAGTCACGTAACACCTAACCGAACTCCTAACGAACAATTTCACTCCAAAATATCATTTTTGCATTTTTTATCATTCTGCAATCTCATTATTTCTTATTTATTATCTAAAAAGTCGATGAAATTTCAGTAAAATACTTTGGTGTTTTATGTTTCGATTCAATACGACGTATTAAGCTTTATTTTACGCAAATATTTTAGAAAAAAACTTTAAGAAGGACTCGTAAAATTGTGTAATTTAACCGAACTATGACTTTTTTACCAAACCAAGTTAGCACATCCAAGTTACCGACCTAGAATAATTGCCCGATATATTTCCCTAATAAATAAATCAATTTAGGTTAACCTTATCGAATTCTCGAAAAAAACGTCAATTTTTATCGACGTAAATAAATAAACTGGTGACTAACACTTTTGTATTCACCTGTACCATTCATGACTAGAGAACAAACTATTCGACGATATATCGACATCGATAAAAACGAACATTTAGGAATATAATAATTATAAATTATACATTAAATAAGTTAAATGCACACTAAGTTTACACATAAAATACAATTAATTGCACATACACTAAATTAATGACAATTAATCTAAGATGAAAAAACTTATGACAAAATTATCGTTAAGATTATTGTTATCAACATTGATCATTAACTTCAACTATTCAAAATATCAAATATTTTTTTAATTATAGTTTAATAATGATTCCTTTCGGAATAATAATGACTAGAATAGTTGAAATTTTCATGCTGAATGAAAACAACACAAAATACAACAACTATTTTTAACCTAAGAGACAACTACATAGTATAGATAAAAAGTAGTTAGCAAATCTTGTGCTTCACACGCCGACCATACAAATACTCATTTCTTAGCCAACCGTTAAAACGAAATGAAATATAATCCGCATTTGAAAACGTCACTTCAAATTGACAGCTGTCAATGATGACAGATGAAGTGACGTTTAGAAATGCCTAGGTAGCTCACGAATTTACTATAAATTAATAAGAGTACTCCTAATAAAAGTATTAAGACTAAAAAATGGAATGTCAAAGCATTATCAAGCTGTATCGAAATCAAGCAATTTTTTTGTAGATTTTATATTATTAAATTAATGGAAAAAATGAGTGAATCAATTCGCACGTTCTGAGTGCGGATAAACAAATAGTTTACAATAAATAGTAAACAAGGTGGCTGAACCCCACAATACATGTTGATACTATGTCAATCAACGCCTCTTCGAGTCATTTTTGACTATTTTAATAATATTTTTTTATTAAATTACTGGCTATTAGTTATTGCACGTTTTACATTTATAATAAATATATAAATACTTGTAAATTTTTATCTCCATCTTTTGGTATGGAATGAGTAGATACCTATTTATTTTAGTATTTGAAATGTTACAAAACTGTTTTTTACATAATAATAAGTATATATTTTTTTACAAAAATCGTAGGGTCGTTAGGACGGCACGATATTTAAAATATCTATTCAAGTTCGATGTTTCATAGTAGGTCTTTGTCGGGTAGTTTATGATTTTAGCTCCTAGTGTGACGTGTTCATACGCGGCGGTACAGATTAGTTATTCATTTATTATTTAAATTAAACAACGTTTTTTTTCTATTTACAAATTTCGATTTAGACTAAGACAATTAAAGCCTAGGTCGAATAGACGCAGGGCCGCATCCATACATTATTATTATAGCAGGTACCGATCATATGTTTAGACATCGATTTAATTATATTTTTGGAACGATATCGTTAGACTAGAGTATGCACCATTGTTCCGCGAACGGACTCGTCCTCGCCGCGAGGGGTGGCTGAGGGTGGGGGGGGATGGGTTGTGGTCGCGACATCCCCCCGCCCCGTGGGCCCGGGCCCGCGCCCCCGCCCCTTGCTCGCCTGTGCGCGCTCCCCAGAAATGGCTCGATCGATTTTCGCCCGTCTCCGGCTCTCCGCGAACTCGGTACATCCGTCAACTCCGAACGACTCGGCGTCGCCCGCGCCCGTCGTGTTAAGCGTAATACCACAATCGAAAATGTATCTCAAAAATGTTCTAATACTAACTACTGCCAGGCCTCTTGACCTCGTACAGTCTCTTCCATTCGCTCTTTGATCTTTAAAATTTTATCAAAACCTATCACAGTTTTTGATTAGTTTTTATTTCATCCTTAATTTTAATATATGATTAAAATATACGTATAGATAATATATATTTTTTCTTTCCAATCTTTAACAATATAACACTATTTTACTTCGATTAGTGGCCTGTCGAGCGGCCGGCGTCTCGGGCTGGAGCTTCGCGGCGGTTCTGTCGTAATACGTCGTGTGTCTATACTGGCCTTATCGCATAATACGTCGTCTGTCGTTACCGGCCTTATCGCGTAAAAACGTACGTTAATGTAATTATTACGATATGATCGCATAAAAAATTGGAGCATAGCATTTAGGCTATTATTGCTAAGATTATTTTATATTCGAAAACTATTTTCTCGATTTAAACCACAACCTTTCATAAGCGAAGTTTAATATTATTATTTTGTTATTGACTATTACCAATATGTATGTTTCGGTGTTCTGGCCAGATGTTCCACATCTCATGTGGAGCGTGCTTATAATATTATTGCGTGGAGCTGGTGACCCTTCATTCAGCGCCATCTTATCCGGACCTGCGCAAAGCGGCTCCGCCTCGGCGCCATTTTGATTTCCTTAATACTTAACCCAATTTTTGCGGCCGACTGTACCGGGCGTCGAACAAAGGGTTACCACACATTACAGTCAAAAACATTTCTCTAGTTTTACAATTATAAAAACGCCCGCCCGGCAACCCTGACATGAGGGCGGGCCTCGGGAAGACAGTCTATAAAGTCAGGTCCAATATGTAGGAATGTCACCTACGTCTAGTATTACATTAGACTCATGTGTATCAAGTATTTGGCATTTTATACATCACCGTAAAAGTCCGGAGTCCATCACTTTCGCATATACACGGTGAAAACGTAATTTTTTACATGTAAGTATATAACACGACAAAATACTAAATTTTCACTGAAAGGTGACAAGCCTGTGTCCACGTCGCGATGTGTCCGCACGGCACTGATGCGGTGCGGGGTACGGCTCTGTCGCAGCGACCGCCGCGTGTGAGTATGTATGTGTATGTATGGGTGCGTCCTGCTGTGCCGTCCTAGCGTCCGGCTAGGCCGAATCTGGGGCGATGCCCTTAGATGGTCTTGATCTTATTAGTCTTGAAGCTGACCTGCAGCACTCGGTTGCCGAGAGTGTATCCGTTGAGCGACTGGATGGCGACGACAGCCTCGTCGTAGTTTGTCATAGTGATGAACCCGTAGCCCTTGCACTTGTTGGTCTGCAAGTCGCGGATGACCTTCACGCTCTGCACGGCTCCGAAGGGGCCGAACAGTTGCCACAGGACGTTCTCCTCAGTCTCGGGCGCCAGGTTGTATACGAAGATGCACCACTCGGAGCCGACGGCGCCGGGCAGGACGCCGCCGAGCAGCTCGCCCGCCAGCGGGCTGTAGCGCTGCAGACCTTTATTGATCGCTAGGAGAGACTTGCCTGAGCTGAATCTGCCGAGCGGCGCCGGGAAGCGCAGCGCGGCCGGCAGGTACGCCGCCAGCGGCGCCAGCGCCTTGCCATTGTTGCTCGGGTTGTTTGCAAACTTCACAGTTATCGGCTCCGTAGCTCCTTTCGGCACCGTCCCGTTCAACTCCTGGATCGCTCGCTCCGCCTCGACGCGTTGGTCAAAGCGAATGAATCCGACGCCCTTCGACAGCCCCTGCTCGCCGCCGGTGAACGGCCTCCCGCCGGAGTTCTCACACAGAATCCGCGACGTAATGATCCTGCCGTACGGGCTGAACAATCGCTCTAGTTCAGCTTGTGTCATAGTTTTGGGCAGTCCGGAGACATAAAGGTTCGCGCCTTTGATAGCTTCGCTGCTGGGCCGCGCGTATGAGACTTTGATCGTCTTGTTCTGGAGGCGCAGGCCGTTGAGGGTGGCGATGGCCTTCTCTGCATCCTCAGGTCGGTGGTAGTTGACGAATGCGTAGCCGAGGCTCTGGCCACCGCCATGCAGTGCGTGGTTGAGCGCGTCGGGGAAGGCCGCGCCCTTGTTCCGGATCAGCTTGCACGACTCTACCTCGCCTATGCTGGAGAACAGGCTCCGGATCTCTTCCTGCGTCATGGACTGGGGCAGGTAGTTGATAATCAGGTTAGTCTTGGACTCCTCGCCACCACCGTTTTGCTGTTCACCATCGCCTTTCGACATGGTGGCGGCTTAAATTATAAACGGAAAGAACGAAAGAGGAACGAAAAACGCGATAAAAATAAAGTGCACGACCGTCGGGGCAGCGCGCGCGAACGGTATTGAGGGGTAGCGGCGAGTGCTGCGCGCATGACGCCCGCTATCGACCCACCTTACATAACTGGGTTCGTTCACCCTCCCGTTGGTATAGTGTCCGAAAAAACCAGATCTACCCCGGGCGAATCGATCGACACCCGGGAACCGCGGCCCCTTCGTAACTGGGTTCCGTGAGGGGACAACGAACGAGCATGTACTGGAGAAACGCTGGAAATTTGGTGGAAATTCGCGAGGATTTATGATTGTGTCAACGTTACATTACAACTTTTTTATTACGTGTTATTACGGTGATGTAAGCATCGTAATTTGTCAGCGATTGAGTACGGTTGACAACAAAACTTGCGGCCGTTTCTATGACAAAATGATCGGCAGATCCTCAATTTTGTATCAATATTATCTTATAACTATTGCCTCACCGTTTCACAACAAAGGTTTACCAAATAAAACCCCTTTTTCCTCAATCAAAAATAAATTTATCACAGAAATTCTATTCTTAAGTTCATCAGAAACAATTCATTGTTTCTTCAACCAAAAGGGTGTATTAATAAATTATTCGTTACTGGGAAATGCCAGTAGCTATAATTTCCCTTTCCTGGAAGGTGGAAAAGCTTCATTCCTGGTAATAAGCAGGTGGACTGACCTGTTATGGGGTTGTTTCATCGTTCGATGTGTTGTAATGATTCCCGTAATATTTTGAAGGGGTTGAGCTGTATTTGGATTACGGAAGGTCGAGTTTTGCTACGCTAGTTGGGATAGGTTTGTGATTTTAAGTCGAAGTAGTATTTTATGCTGTATTGAGTCCTAAAGCGTTTGTTATTTGACAATGATTTGGCTGTGTTAATATAATTCTGACTGTCATTTGTTTTTTGTTATTTTATAATTCATACGACATTTAAAAACCAACGAATTTAAGAATTAGTTTCATTTCTTGTGAAGATGACAGAGACAGAATTGTGTTTTAAATACGTTTAGCATTAATTGCATTCAGTGATTTGTGGTGCGAGTGAGCCTAAATAGAAGGGTGTGATTTATAGGATTAACTTTTATTGTAACACCTAGGTATTTAATCTACTGGTATAGACAATGACGAAGGGATTAC
This sequence comes from Brachylomia viminalis, assembly GCA_937001585.2. Classification (NCBI taxonomy): domain Eukaryota; kingdom Metazoa; phylum Arthropoda; class Insecta; order Lepidoptera; family Noctuidae; genus Brachylomia; species Brachylomia viminalis. The sequence continues at coordinate 20,929,021 of OW443317.2, forward strand.
CTACTTACGAATTTTAAAGGCACTTTTATAACTTTTGTTTGTAGTTTATTTTGCATGATTGCGTGTTTAATTAACGTAGGTACGTTAAAATTAATTTATATGACCTATAAAAACTGGTTCCGGGTTGAAGTATTTTAAATGTCACATAGTAAATTATGACGTAGTAAGTACCTACTATGCTGAATTAATGTTAGTGTTTGAACAAAGTGATAAAAATGAGGTCATTTATGAACGTTGTATGTTTAATCTGATGCACCCGTGTGCTTAATTTTTCTGCTTACCCCTTTGAGAAAAAAGCGTGTTTATATTGTGTATATTTATGTAATAATAGCAACCCGGCCCTGAGATCCTACCCTCTAAGCCCGTCAACGAGGATACGGGCCCGTCCGAAAGTAGTTCGATACTTATAAGTGAACCCTACTCCCGATTAATTAACTTTTCCGGACGGGCAAAAACACATCGGGAGTACGGACGACTGTCTAAACGTTTTGTCATTAATTTTTAATTCGGGCCCCAAACTAATCTTATGTCCGTAAGTGATACGGAGTAGCAAACGTCCGTAACTTCGGCCGAAACAACGGATTTCGTGCTTAAAGATTAGGCCCCCTGCTTCGCACGATTGTTACGACTTGACAAAACATTTTTTTTATTGCGATTAGATTACTTTATTATAAGTTAGTTTAAAATTAAAGTAATAGATACACGAGCCTTCCGAAAAGAATACTCTAAATAGTGGTGAAAACCGCATCAAATTCTGTTGCGCAGTATAGAAGAACAAGGCGGTCACACACAACGAAAAGCGACTTTAATTTATAAAATATATCTATCTATAGAGAGACGTCATGTACAAAAATCTGCTACGAAATCTCAGCCTATAATCTGAATAAAGAAATTTCACAATTTGTAGCCTCGTAGCCTCGTAGCACCACGGCTACGCTGCTACGCCGTAGCACTTTCCCAGCCTTTCGTAGGCTTGCCATCAAGGTTACAATCACGGTTACATTTTCATGTTTTATCATTGCTGTAGCTTAATATTATTTAACTTTAACATTGAGTACACGATATTCTTTTATTTTTTAACTATTTATTATTTACACGTAAAATCTTTTCCAGAATCGACGACCGTTTTGATTTAAAAGAGTGTCCGTGGAGTTCTTGCCCCTTCTTCTCCATAGGTACCTACCATGGCTTGGAATGGGCAACTAGCTTCATGTTTCTGACTGACCGACTCCTTGACAGTTCAAAAGTAAAGCCTGTAAAGGGTTTTATTGAAATACATGTTTTGAGTTCATGTTAGAAATATTTTTTGTTTTCACTAAAATGATCTACAACGAAAGCTTTTTAGATGCGGTTTATTGTAACTTTTTATCCTCCAGGTGCCTATTTACTTACACGGGAGTAGCTGACTCTAGGTTATGATTTGCACCTAAACTCTGACTTTCCATTCTATGATTTTAGCTGTCAATATAATGAACTAGCCGTTACCCGCGACTTTGTCTGTGATCCAGGATGAAAAGTAGCCTATGTCTTTACCTAGGTCATGGTCTATCTGTGTGCCAAATTTCATCTAAATCCGTTCAGCCGTTTTGGCGTGAAAGCGTAACAAACAAACTTACTTTCGCATTTATAATATTAGTTAGGAATCTGACCTTATATACACTAACTGAGTTTACATTATGATTTGTACGTACATTCTGACTTTTCGAATAATGATTCACGTGTTTTTTTTATTGATGTTCCCGTTACCTCATAAACAACTTCCAGGCTAGAAAATTAAACTCTTAACAAACAAAAACAACAGTTCATTAGCCTGCCCTTCAGATTACGTTCACGTTTATGACGCAAGACCTAACTTAATGAACAAACCGTGGTCCGACGTCGCTTTGTCTGCCGCGCGCTGTAGATTGACAATTACTGCCTACAATATAGGAGGGTATTTGTAGGTTATAAGTGGGGGTTTTTCCGGGAAAGTTTTTTTTTTATAAAGGCTACTTTGGGTCAATATTTTTTTATTATAAATACTTTATTATAAAGGTGTTTTCAATAGTTGTATCCGGTTAGACTGGAATCTGATCCCAACATAGTTGGAAAAAGGTCAGACAAAAGCTAATAATAATTTTATAATAATTTTTCTTTATACACTTCCAAATCATAAACATCTGTGTAGCCCTGCCTCTTGTACTAGGCGTTCCTGTATCACAAGAGCCAGACTTCTAATAATTAGAAGTCTAAAATAGTATAAATTATTAGTGAATATGCTATAGATGCGATAGAAAAAAAAAATGACATGCAATGACAGGTAAATTTACAAAACTACAAGAGAAAAAAAAATATTTCAAAATGACGTGATGATTAATAACTAAGATAATTGAACGTCAACATTTACATTAAAATAGAATTAATTCTAGTCGCCCCTTCCAGTTAAGTTTCGTATGGAGAAGAACGGGCACGAAACTCCACCGTTACTCTTTTAAAATGTGTTACAATATTTTGTATACTGAATTATATAATGAAGACGATGCACCTAGAATAAAATTACTATATCACAATAGGTAAAAGGAATTAAAAATGAAGAAATGAAATAAGTTAATTATGTGATAGATACATGGTGCTCACATATTTACAAACATTGTAAAAGCATACGATTTTCCAAAACAAATTACAAGTAATAAGTCAGTGTGTGAGTTAAAGTAATCACATAATGTAAATCTATGACATAAAAATAATAAATTACACAAATAAATTAGCAACCAGATGGATTTTGACTAGACTCCGACTGGACCAGCATGTTTCCAAGCATTCTTATCTTGGATATTCATATTCATATTCATTCATTTATTTCAGATAATTAAAATCCATATCTTGTTAGTAAATATTAGCAACAATATTAGCTTACAATTATATTAGTATTGTTAGTATTTATCTTTAAGCAGACTACTATATAAAACCATTCACTACCCTCACCCAGTGTGTTTGAATGGGGCAGTCAAAACGAGCAGCAATGACTTTCAGAATGTAATTTTTAGCCCCCCGTAGACGCTGCAGCAACGAAGCCGATTTTTTGCGAATTATGGCCTTGAAGCCGTCCGTGTGGGCTTTTGCAAACATCCCAGAGGCACTGCAGCACCACGGTAGCCTTAACAACATTCTGAAAGCGTTGTTATATTGAACCCGCAGGGTGTCATAAGATCGTCGCGTATAGCTCACCCACAGGCCACTCGAGTAAAAAGATTGACAATACGCTTTAAAGAGCGTTATCTTTACTTGAGATGTACATCGAGCGAACCTGCGAGCAAGCATATTACTTCTCACCGCCAACGCCCTGCGTTCCCGCTCTATATCCTCGTCATCCTTGAGGTCATCCGTCACAATATGCCCCAGATATTTAAATTTGTCCACCAGCTTTATTGCAACGCCATTGAGGTATACTGCAGGCACATGGGTAGGTCGATGTTTGCCTGCTTTGAAGATCAGCAGCTCACTCTTTTTGGAATTGTATTTTAGTCCATGTGCTTCAGCATATTGCTCGCATATATAGAGTAGTTTCCTCAATGCGTTTATCGAGGGACCCAGCAGCACCATGTCATCTGCATAACTAATATTGTTGACACTGGTACCGTCGATATAGCATCTGACATGAGTGCCGCTGAGTCTCTCAAGTAGCTGGTTGACGTACAAATTAAACAGAAGAGGTGAACTCAACCCACCTTGTCTGACGCCACATTCCGACCTGTATTCGTCCGACAACGCACCAGCCCATCTCACCTGGTTTTTCTGGTTTGAGTACCAGTATCTGAGTAGGGAGATGGTATCCGCCGGCACACCCGCACCTCCTAGCTTATCCCACAGAAGGTCATATACAACAAGGTCAAAAGCTTTCGATAAGTCAAGGAAGCACGCGTATACCGGCGCCTTCCTCTCAGTATAGTACTTGACAGTATGCTTTAAGCTTAGAATGGCACTTTCAATGGACAATCCTGACCTAAAACCAAACTGCGCATCATGTAAGTCCACATATTGTTCGAGAATGCCATTTAGGACACTGTCAAGTACTTTGGCAGTTACAGTCGCAAGCGAGATGGGCCGATGGGCCGGTTTGCCAGACGAGTCACCTGTCTTATAGAATCATATAATCCTCTAATTTGTAATATGCTTGTTTAAAAAGTGACCTTTTTATAGGAGTTTAAATTTTCTTTCGTTTAATTGCAATACCTATATCACAAGGTATCAAAATCAAAATCAAAAGTCATTTATTGAAATTAGGCTGAGAATCAGCACTTTTTGAACGTCAAAATCACATAAGACAGTCCCCCCAAAACGCCCACCCTTCACCACATCCTAGTGCTTTAGCTGGGAAGAAGAAGTGGCGGAACAAACTCCCCAGCAGCACTGCTGTCTGTTCAGTTAGAAGATCTGGATTCTATATAGTAATTAGTAATTAACATTACGAAACACAAAAATATTAAAATTATTTGCCATATGTCAGCTAGCACACGCCAATATTTAAAACTATACTCAAGCAGAAATAAATAATAAAAACAAAAACGCAAACAGAACTTAATACATAATAAAAAGCCTCCTGGCATAAAGGGCGAGCCCGCTTACATATGCAATGCTGCATTATGTTTATATGTATATAGCTGTAACTTGTAGCCACAAATGATAAACTAGGACCTTCGAAGTAAAATAAAGAAACATTAAATACTAATAACAATAACAAAACCATAGTCAGCAAGATGACCTGTCACCACAAGCAGCACCCGTTCACAAGCATAACGCAAAGATCAGCCATTACCCCCCTCGCCATATTTGTGGGAAGGAGGCAACCCGACCCCCGACGCTACCGCAAGCATTGACATCTAAGGGAGCATGACGAACTTGCTGCCGGTTGCTCAAAAGAATAATATGATGAACTGTCGAGGTCGCTAGCTAACCATATATTGCAATACAACTCATTAAAAAACATTGAAATGAGTAGATTATGTCAGTAATAAATAAAAATTTAATTAAACTAAATTGACTAATATAGTCAATATCATAATATATCATTATTGTATGTCATGTATGTAATTTTTTATTGTCCCCTGTCATTGTGGAACTAACATTTACTTTAGAGTTCCTGTCAGCCCTTTCAACTAAACTAAAGCATTTTCCGGTATCATTGGGTTCGCGTCAATAGTTTCATTGAAATATTTGTTATAATTCTTACTTATTAACTAATTTATCTGACACGCTTATAATACTTCTCTTTATGAGAAGCGGCCTAACAGTTGGACCAGTAGCTTTCATTGTGCCTATACCGGTAACTGTATAGCGTAATGATAGAAGGAAACGAATGTATAGCTAGTTGAGTTGTTTGAGAATTCCCGCGCGAACCTAACGAGCAGCTAAAAGATAAAGCGAGGGTAGTTAGACGACTCTGGCTAGAGACTTGGAGAACTTTTAACTAGTTTGGTAGAGTTTGAAGGAAGGAGGAATAAATAGGCTGGCTCCGGGTACCTATGTCGATTACGTTCGAATGGGAAACAATGAATAAGAATTTAGAATTAGAATTTTATTTATTTGTAAGAATGTAGTTTTACATAGTATGGTGTAAATATTAGAATTAGAATTACGTTTATTACAGCTAGTAGTATTAGTACATACACAAAACTTTAATACCGGAAGCAAAAGGTTCAAGCGTCAGCATTATGCTTAGGTTCCCTAGTGGGTTGCTAAGCGCTGGTTTTCAGCTTGAACCCTTGACTCCTGTTTACAAAAAAGGAAAAAAAAGAATAAAAAAACAGTACACTCTGCAACAATGGTTTAAAATTATAGTTATTTCAATGATCATACATTAACACTATTTATTTAGTAATAAGGTTATTTTTTTTTACAGTTTGTGGACACGAACTGGTCATTTAAAAGGAAAAATAAAAAATTGTTAATACCCAGATACAAACTGAACTATAATGGGCATCTTTCATAAAAGCTTGGTGCCATTTTTTTGACAGTCAAACACGAATATTTTACTTTTGTTCTTAAAATTTGTTTTATTTTGAATTATTCGAAATTTAATATTGTTTTACGTTCTATACATTCTACCATAACACAACATATGGTGTACCAATTTTCAACGTCATTCTTAACTATTTAAGTACGTTACAATAAACTTAAAGATTTGCGATTTACAATATAAGTCCAATTATGAATCAATATTATTATAAGTATAAGTATAATTTATTTCTCAAATAACTTAGTAATATTTTACAGAAAAGTTTGGCAATATTAATTTCTAATAAAATCGATGTAGCCACTGCAACCGAACTAGGCAATACCTGTATTTCGGTTTCCAGTTTAGGTAATCGTTAGTCTAAATTAAGTACATGCGATTTTGGATTTTTACGATGTTCCATTGCCTCTAAAAACTTATCGACCTTCTAATGATGTTTGGTTCTTCAAATAAATGTGTTTTTTGTAACTTTCTGCGCTGTTCTTTAAGTTGGTCGCAGTTGATTGGCTGTTTAGTATTTTAGAACAACAAAATGGGTTTAAGAGGCTCACAAAATGAGGCACATTTATTATATTAGAGTGTCAATTAATATTTTTAGGATATCAAAAAGGAATTATTTGGGGTACGACAAAATACATGTCTATTCATGAAACTAATCGAAATAGTTAGAGCGGCGTAAATGGCGGTAAGTGGTCCCTGCTGTCTGTGGAAATACTGGAGACTTCATAGGTGTTGCAGATACAGAGCCAGCAAGACAGCTGGTCTCATGTGCCTGTACTACACCGGTACCCATACCCTTCAATCTGGATCCCAACAACGCAGCTTGGTGGCAGAAATGGGTATCTTGGTATTCAAACTCAAACTCAAAGCATTTATTTTAAATAAACCAATTACAGGCATTTTTGAATTTACTGGTATTTTAGGTAGGTACCGGTAGGTAACAACCGATAAATTTGAGTGTCAAGACTACCAAATATCGTTACATCTGGATTGTTAGGACTTAGCAACAGAAAACGTGCTAACTATGTCGAGACTGCAGGGGCTGGTCGATTAAGTCTCTTTTTCTATTAATTCTTACCAGTACCTAACTGTATAAACCCTATGTACCTGTTTTTTAACCGACTTCAAAAAAGGAGGAGGATCATAATTCAGCTGTATTTTTTTATGTTTGTTACCTCAGAACTCCGTTATTTATAAACCGATTTGAAAAAATATTTTTTATTTGAAAAGATATACTTCCAGGTTAGTGGTTGCGAGGAGGCGAGACGCCGGGGCGTAGCTGCGCTGCCGCGAGAATTCAGGGTACAGCGGACCGAGCTCCGGCGGGATCTCAGGGTGGCATGGAGAGTGCGATTGTTGCAACCCAGCGCTGGGCACACCACAATTGCGGCGATAAGTCCCCTCTTTGAGGAGTGGCGCCACGGCGTCCTCACCGGACGCGGTTCTTTCGGGAGGTTCCAGTTCCAGATCAGGCGGGAGGAAACGCCCGGGTGTCACCGTTGTGTGGATCGCCTGGAGGACACGGTGGAACATACGGTGGAGGTCTGGCCGGCTTGGGCGGAGCACCGCCGTGTCCTCGTGCAGGCGATTGGCGGTGGCGATCTCTCGCGTCCGGTTTGGTCCAGGCCATGGTAAGGAGTGAGAGGGCTTGGGAACCCGTCACCTCCTACTGCGAAGCAGTAATGCTCGCGAAAGAGGAGGCGGAACGCGTGAGGGAGAGGCTGAATTCGCGCCCTCACGCCCCAAGCCGCCGCAGGAGACGCCCTGGGCGTGGATCCCAAGCCGATTCCCGGCCACCGTAGTCGTGAGTTTGCGGATGGCGAGCAATGAGTAGCTCACCGTCCGATATGGACCAGGCTCGGGTCGACGGCGCGTTGTGTTCCACGCGCCGCTCAAAGAGATGACGGCACCAATGACGGGCTCTGCTAGGGCCGATGCCTGCCAGGGTTGCGGGAAAGACCGAAAGGGTTACCGTGGCCCCTGGCACAGGCAACTGAAGGAACACGGGTGGGTTTTAGTCAGTAAAAGTCTGACGCGCCCTTTCGCTCCACGCAGAGCGGGAGAAGTTATTTGATGACTACCCAGACTAAAAAAAATGGTTTCTCCCAATTTGGTCAAGTTCTGATGAGTTATTTTTGAGTCAGCTTCTCGTATTTTTTCCACTTAGTGTATATTGATGATGTTGTATTATCTCCCTGTCCCTATTATTTACACTGCAAGTAGTGGTATACCACTCAGTTTGGGGTCGTAAAAAGTGAAAATTAAAGCTTTTTCACAAAAAAAAAACGTTTTTTTTATCAAAGTAAGTGACAATGTTTTCTTTTTATTTCCTTGTTTTACCATCACCATTATAATTTCCATACAACGATATCATTTTGCAAAATATGGCCGAATCCAACATTTTTGTGGGAGTATTTTACGCTTTTACAAGTAAAATATTTATGCAAAGTTTCCCTGCCGATCCTAGGGCCGACACGCGAGTTGTATTCTATAAAAATATATTATTATCCCTCAAAACTTTTAGTATGAAGTTTGTTGAAAAGGAGTTTATAGTTTATTATTTCGAGTTTCTTTCGATTAGTAAGAAATATGAATAAAAATAAATATCAATGGGTATAGTTTAGTGTTTGTTTTAGGCTGGTAAAGAACCCGATGGCCTGGTCCAGTTAAGGAAATGGGCTACAGCAAAGATATTGAGAAAGCTTGGCCAACTTTAGAGAAAAAGTTGTATAACCTCAAGTATTTCTTCACTGTGTTGCTTGAAGAAACAGTCATAAAAGAATATAATTATAATCACCATGCATAAACCTAGAACAATATGTTCTCCTTTTTGCGATACCTAAAGGAAGAAACGGATGGATAATTTTATATCAAAAGGAACCATTACCATGTACCATTATATAGAGCAAAGTTTTGATTTTTTTAAATTAATTTGTTTGTAATGAATAAACTCAAATAAAACTGAACAGATTTTTAAAATTATTTTATCTATAGCAAGCTCAATGATCAGCAAGTAACATGAGTTGTATATTATTTTTAAAAAAAATAATAATATCCCTACGGAAATCGCAATAATGTAACCTAAGGTATCAAAAATTTGCCTATAAATGTCATTATTTGGCGTGCGCTGCGGCAACTATTAATGATACATAAAATAATATACTATGTGTTTATAGTACTCATGATTATTCACAAAAAATTCCTCGAGGCTATATGTCTCACTATTATAAGTAGTCACAATAACCTTTTTTTTTCAAATTAGTCAATCAAAACAGGGTAGAATCAAAAGATATTATTTAAGTACCTATATTATGGCGTCTTACTACTTCCACGAGGGCAGAAGCTAATTTTAAATAAACTGACTGTGGTAAGTATATCTATTTTAATTCAACGTAAAAGTCATGACTTTTCATGATTTACTTGTAAATCGGAAATATCACGTGTTTCTCGAGTTATACGCGCACCAACGGACCGACAGACAGAGATACATTATTTGTATTATTAGCAAGAATAACACATGTAATAGTTACAATATTAAAATTTTAAGGATGACCCGAATACAAAGTAATACATGCAAATTCTACATAATCCTAAAAATTAAGTCATTCGTTTCGTACAACCCTAACTGCAAACGCTGGCCAATTTAAATGGTAATATTTTGAACCTGGGGCTCTGCTATCACAAAGCTTTATTATTCACCTTCACGCTAAAAACGGTGGGAGCCGAGCAGAGTTATCACCCTTTATGTGGTTTATATGGGTAGGGAAATTCTTTGTGGAAGGTGATAAGAATTATGTCGATGTTAGTAATTTGTGTGTTCTGGAAATTGAATTATTGTTTTGTTATATCATTACAAGCCGTGTGCCTGATGAGCTTTTTAGCATAGATAAAAATTACGAACTTCCATCACCTATTTAACCCCTTAAAGGGTTGAATTAAATAAAATCTATCCTTTTTGCTCACCTTCGATGTGTATGAAACTTACTACTAACTTGCTGTATGGAAAGTATGGAGGGATGGAGGTCCATCATTTTTGCCGACGTTAGGTACCTTACCTTTTCAAGCACACACTTTACACCATGGCCTGACCTGACCTAACGGATATAGGACGTTTTGTCTCGGTGATAGTACTATCCCGAGGCATAATATCCGATCTCCACTCCACCATCACTGCCTACCCCAGCAGTGAACCGAATAGCTTAAAGTCTTATGCTTATCACCAAGTTAAATAACCTAGTTTTCAGCCTGTAATTCAGTCTACGATCGCGTGCATATAAACCGGGATTCGTTTTAAGTTTTCATTACATAACCACTACTTACTGACCTTTTATAAGACTTGAAGTTTCTGAACTGGGGGAAATTATTTAATGATTTTACTCTACGGAAATGGAGCACATGCTATGCTTGTAAGAACCTAGTGGCTAGTAGTAATTGTGGTTTAAGCTAATTTTAATTTTTGTATTGAAACTAGCTGCGCTCCGCGGTTTAACCCGCATAATTCTTGAACACGCGGGAATATCGGGATAAAAAGTATCCTATGTCCTAATCCAGGTCATAGTCTACTCATGTACCAAATTCATCCAAATCCGTAGGGCCGTTCACGCGTGATGCCGTGATAAATAAAAATAATAATTATTACGCATAAACTCACGCCTTTTTCCCATGGGGCACAAAGTACAAAACGCCACCAGCTGCGATTCTTACATACTCCGTTTGCTTCGTTTACGTTCATACATTTGGTCACACACGCACGACGGTTGCGGGTACTACGCACCTGACCTATCTGAAAGTAATAATAAATCGTAATGATTGCACAATGATATATCGGTTCCGCATGACGAGAACCTCGTGAAAACTAAAAAAGATAAGCAGATTAAGGACTTTGACCTGGCTCGCGAGGTTGTCGGCATGAAGGATGTGGTTACAGCAGTCGTTGTGCCGATAGTCATGACGGCCAATGGCATAATAGCCAAGAGCCTCGACCATCACCTGAGGAGGCTCACGTTAGGCAGCTGGATCCAAGAGCTTGATTCAGAAAGCGGTACTTTTGTACGTTAGCAGGTTCCTCTCTCAGGAGCCCTGACCACCGGTAGCTAGGAACCTGTTCCCGATATCGGTAGGCTACTATTTAGGCGTACTCAGCGTACGCTGGACGTCCTACATTTAAAAATCCTAACTCATATTATTTATGCGAAATTAGTTGGTCACGCTTTCACGCTAAAACGGCTGAACGGATTTCGATGAAATTTGGCACATAGGTATACCATGACCTGGATACTATTTATCCAGATATTCCCACGGGATCGAGACTTATGCGGACGAAACCGCGGGGCGTAGCTAGTCATTACTTAGGGCTAAATTAATTGATTTAATCCATCGCATGTTTTCACCTTAGGTTTTGATAAACTTTAAATATACTGCCTTTTGCAAGACTACTTGAAGCTACTAATTCTGTGTGTTTATGTGAGCCTGACCTTTATCGTCAAGCTTGATGCTTTGACTGGGTAGAATTATTTATTTGTAATTGGCCGCTGCACTGACTCATTGGTTCTCAACGTATTCGGCAATAACGCCCCCGGGGCGTTTAAGCAATCAAAATCAAAAGTAATTTATTCAAATTAGGCTGAGAATCAGCACTTATCGAACGTCAAAATTTCATATGACAGTCCCCCAAAACGCCCCCCTTCACTGCTGCCTAGTGCTTTAGCTGGGAAGAAGAAGTGGCGCAACAAACTGTCCAGCAGCACAGAGGTCTGTTCAGTTAGAAAAACCTTGATTCTATATAATAGTAGGTATACAACGTAATTACCATTACGAGATTAAGAAAATTAAATTAAATTATTTGCCATGTCAGCTAGCCACGCCAATATACCAACAAATTGAATGAAAACTATACTAAGTTAAAAAATAAAACAAAAAAAAATTAAAAATAAACAAAACGTTTAACAAGGCTTTTATTTAGGTATTAACCTAAATAAAAGCCTCCAGGCGTAAAGGGCGTGCCCGCTTACATAGGAAATGCTGGGTTATGTTCACATAGCCGTACCGCGAAGTCACAAATGATAAACTAGGAGACTTTTAGGGGAGCGGTAGAAGACCCAGAGAAAATCAAATCTTACGACTATATATTAGTACACGTTTAAATATAATCGTGGCCACGGCCGTCATTAATCTATTTGGGGCCGTGGGCACTTAAGGATAACGGGGCTCCTATGGAGAATGCAGGATGCAAGAGGTTAGGTTTATTTTGACCGTTCATACAGAGAGAGACATGTTAGCGCAGAGAGCAAATGAAAAAGTGAACTGTATTTTAGGAGCAAAGGTTTATTGCCGTTTTTAATGACAAATGTAAACTTTCCCGGACAAACAATGAATAAATTAAGTTAGGAGTAGGTAAGTAGTAGTAGTAGGAAGAGTCGATTGAAGCGAGTGGTCATCGGGTCGAGCCGTGTTGCAGCCGCGCCGCAACTTAGCTTGCTAATGACGCGTTGATCACGCCGCCTGCTCATGCAGACTGCGCGCAAGGTGTTGGGGTCGATTCAAAACAAATAGGAGGAACTTTGTCGACTTATGCAGAAAAGTTTGAGAACTAAGAAAACGGATCTCGAAAATTTTAGCACCACGTCTGGGGAGCTTTTCTTTTGACAGCCTCTAGCTAAGACGCTGGAAAGAACTTAGGGGACCCCATGGATCGCGGGGCCCTGGGCCCTTGCCCAGGGTGGCCAATGGAAATGACTTCCCTGATTCGTAACATTGGCTGTTTCAGATTCCCAACCGATTGTAAGTAAAACAAATTGGGGGCTACAAAAAAGAAACTCAATGTGGGCGGTGGGCATTATAAGGTTGAGAACCTATGGTCTAGATTGATAGATTTTGAATTTGATTACTATAAGTCACGCTAGAAATGAAATGAGTGCCAGGTAACTCACGACATCTGACACTTATGACACTTGATAACCGCGAGACCTGACATTCGTGACACTTGACACTAACGGCTAACTTTAACTTTCTAATAACTGCCTCGATGGTATAAAAGTGATTAGGTGGTTTCATTGAAATACATATTTTAAGTGTCATTTTTCAAAGTGTGTCTTAAACCATGTGGCGAAGGGCACGCCACGATAGCGGCGGTAAGACCCCTCTTTGAGGAGTGGCTAGAGAGGCGTCACGGCGTCCTCACCTACCGCCTGACGCAGGTCCTCACCGGACACGGATGTTTCGGGAGGTTCCTGCACATCATCAGGCGGGAGGAAACGCCCGGGTGTCACCACTGCGATGATCGCCCCGAGGACACGGTGGAGCATACGATGGGGGCCTGCCCTGCATGGGCGGAGCACCGCCGTGTCCTCGTAGAGGCGATCGGCAGCGGCGGCGACCTCTCACGCCCGGCCCTGGTTCAAGCCATGGTCCGGGGCGAGGGGGAGTGGGAGGCAGTCGCCTCCTTCTGCGAAGCAGTCATGCTAGCTAAGGAGGTGGCGGGACGGGAGAGGGAGAGAGTCTCCCGTCCAAGCCGCCGCGGTGGACGCTCCGGGCGTCGGGAGCCGCGTGACGACTCCCGGCCACCGTAGGCGCGGGCCTGCGGGCGGTGAGTAATGGGTAGCTCACCGTCCGATCAGGACCAGGCCCGTGCTGGAAGGCGCGTACGTGTTCCACGCGCGCCTCCTAGAGATGTCAGCATCAATGACGGGGTCCGCTAGGGCCGATGCCTGCTAGGGTTGCGGGAAAGTCCGAGAGGGATACCGTGGCCCCTGGCACAGGCAACTGAAGGAACACGGGTCCGATGTTGTCAGATGATGTCCGATGTTTTCAGTATGTAATTCAGTTTACGATCGCGTGTTAGTATTACAAGCCGACGTTCTAAAGTTTCCATTATTTAATATCCAGTAGCACGTAGGCACTGACCTTTCACTCCTGAAGACTTGTAGCTCCGACTTAACTAGCTGAAATTATTTAACGGTTTTCTAAACTTCGATATTAAGTGCACGGAAATGGAGTATATTAAATGTTTTAACGATCATGCATGAGCATGATTTGTCATTGTGGCATTGTCTAGAGGGAAGACTTTGTCCAATTAAGGTCTTTCGACTGAAATAATGATAATGATTCATTGAGTTGGCTAGCAGTAATGCTCTTTGTGATAGATGTCGTTCGTAAAGAGATCAGTTTCTCTACTTATTCCAGGTGTAAAGAACATAGACACGCCACAATTGCGGCGATAAGTCCCCTCTTTGAGGAGTGGCTAGAGAGGCGCCACGGCGTCCTCACCTTCCGCCTCACGCAGTTCCTTACCGGACACGGTTGTTTCGCGAGGTTTCTGTTCCAGATAAGGCGGGAGGAAACTCCCGGGTGTCACCATTTTGTGGATCACCTGGAGGATACGGTGGAGCATACGTTGGAGGTCTGTCCGGCTTGGACGGAGCACCGCCGTGTCCTCGTGCAGGCGATTGGTGGCGGCGATTTCTCGCGTCCGGCCCTGGTCCAGGCCATGGTACGGAGTGAGAGGGGCTGGGAAGCCGTCACCTCCTTCTGCGAAGCAGAAATGCTCGCGAAGGAGGAGGCGGAACGCGTGAGGGAGAGGCATAATTCGCGCCCACACGCCCCTAGCCGCCTCAGGGAACGCCCTGGGCGTCGGGAGTCGCAAGCTGATTCATGGCCACCGTAGGCGCGGGCTTGCGAACGGCGAGCAATGGGCAGCTCGCCGTTCGATAAGGACCAGGCCTGGGTCGATGGCGCGTTGTGTTCCACGCGCGCCTCCTAGAGATGTCAGCATCAATGACGGGGTCCGCTAGGGCCGATGCCTGCTAGGGTTGCGGGAAAGTCCGAGAGGGATACCGTGGCCCCTGGCACAGGCAACTGAAGGAACACGGGTGGGTTTTAGTCAATAAGAGTCTGAAACGCTCTGCCCAGCGCTCTGACAAAAAAAGGTGTAAAGAATAATTTTACTGTCAAAGCATCGACTATCAATTCAAATCAAAATTTATCAATGTCAATGTGTAGGTATATAAAAGTTCGGACATAATCTTTGAGAACCATGTAGATTGGTATCTGAAATGGTCTTCTGAGGAAAGAACCACGCAGATTAAGAGAACCAGTCCAGTCAGTGCACGCATTTGTCAGTAACCGTGCAGCTCAACTCAGAACTTAAGGAGCTCAATGATTCGACGAACAATACCAAAGAGAGGACATTTGGGTAGGCCGCATAAACTACTTAAACCGCCAGATCATGATTAAATCTGAAACAATGACCCACATAGTCCTCACATTCACAATAATTAAAATAATAAATTACACTTCTCAAGGTAAGTATTCAAGTCGTTGTGTTATAATAATCATCAATTGTCAGTGTATGTAACAGACATAAAAACACACAAAAAAAAAACTTCAGTATGCAGAAAATTGTAGCAACTCAATCCCAGTAACTTCAGTTTAAGGAATTTATTCTCATTAAGAACACAAACAGTTCACTTATTAAATGAGATACACAAATAAATCATGCAGTTCTAAGGTAACATAATTAATTTTAAATTAATTAAGGAACTTAGCAATTAAAATAATATATTCGTATGGATATGGATGGATTGGCGCAAATAAAAAGTTGAATGTGCAAATGACTTTAAAAGAAAAACATTCACTCTTCCTTCTTCGTTCAGTCTATCTCTCTGTGGAATGCTCTCCCCCAGGAAATCAGGATGGCAACCAACCGATTATCCTTTTGCGTGGATGTGACGCATGTTTCTCCCAACCTTTTCATATTTTCTGTGTTTGTGTTATTTTTTGCGTCATGTTTACCGCAAATAAACGCATTTTCTTTCTTTCTTTCTTTAAAGCTAAAGTTCGCCAGCACATTCGCAAGAAGCTGGCAGTATCATCACAACAACGGTAATCTTCTCTCATTGTTTGTCTTATTCGTTTTTAGTTTAATCGTGTATTTATGTACATTTATTTGTGCTTAGGTAGGTATATATATTTATTGTCTTAATAGGTTTAAAATGCGTTTTATCAAAAAATATTTATTCCAAAATTTTCATTACCTATATATTGCACCCACCAATGTTTATCTCTGAGTCACCCAAAGGTCATTTGCAACAAAATGACCCCTTATGACCCCTATGCAAATGACAGCCATTTTCCAGTAATTTCACATTTTATATTTTTTTGGCGGTATAAAACTTTGATATTTGCCTTGAAACTTGAACCCTTATGACCCCTAGGTTATAAGGGGTCAATTGGTTGCAAATGCCCTCCCCTACATCCCCTTAATGGATTGTCGACAAAACAAAAAAAAAAGAAAAAATTAAAAGTCATTTATTCAAACTAGGCTGAGAATCAGCACTTTCACAGTCCCCCCAAAACGCCCGCCGTTCACCACTTCCTAGTGCTTTAGCTGGGAAGAAGAAGTGGCGGAACAAACTCCCCAGCAGCACAGCTGTCTGTTCAGTAAGAAGAACTGGATTCTATACAGTAATAAGTAACTAACATTACGAAACACAAAAACATTAAAATTATTTGCCATATGTCAGCTAGCACACGCCGATATTGAAAACTATACTCAAGCAGAAATAAATAATAAAAACGTAAACAGAACTTAATACATAATAAAAAGCCTCCAGGCATAAAGGGCGTGCCCGCTTACATATGCAATGCTGCATTGTGTTTATATATATGTAGCTGTAACTTGTAGCCACAAATGATAAACTAGGAATTTCGAAGTAAAATAGAGAAACAGTTAATTACTAATAACAAAACCATAGACAGCAAGATGACCTGTCACCACAAGCAGCACCAGTTCACGAGCATAACGCAAAGATCAGCAACATATTAGGTACCAATAACCCTGTATATACTGACATTTAGGTGTGTGAACCGAAACATTACCTAGCTAGCGTGTTGGTAGCGAACAGTCGACGCTTGCAATCGATTTTCACCCACATCCCGTTTCCCGATTGAGTTGAAATATTTGCTCACCCGTGTGGATGTTATTATGACTATCATACATTATTATGGTTTAAAACAGCTCATACTTATAATGATAATGATATTGGAAGATGGTTTGTATGTAATCCATCCTCATCATCTGCATAGCCTTTTTACAACTATATTAGGGTCGGCTTCCAGTCTAACCAGCTGCAAATGAATACCAGTACGTTCCTATCTGACCTCCACACCCCCGTTACTAGGTAACACTTTGTTTGGTAAGCCTGCTTGTATAACAAAAAAATGTTTTTTCTTACGTGAAACGTGTTGTTATCGGATTGCAATAATGTTGTACTTTTATTTTATTTAAAACTGCTTCCAATAGTTGCAGTAGACGAAATGCAATTCGCTAGATCACAATCTATACATTACATTGTAAAAATTCCACGTGGTACCCAATTACGGTGCAAAGTAATATTTGCAGCAGAAATATATTAGAAAAATTGTCAAAGGGAACGAGAAGTTGCTATGTACTGTATTATATACGGAGACACTTGCAAAAAACGATATCAAATCTCTCGCGCCGAGCTCTACGAAACTGTATTTGTAATACTAAATGTATTTAACTTTACACAGTGTAAAACACACCTTATTTTCTATATCCCATGGTATATTTTGCAACCACTTAGTTGAACAGGAAATATAAGCTATTACTTTTCTGTTTCTAAGTAAAATGGACTTTATAACAAGGTTGGAAAGTTGATTTTTGAATGGAGTGCGGTATCGCTTTATTCAATAAAGTTTGAGTGAGAAGTTACGGCAAATATCACTGTATTTCGCTGGAGTTAAAGTGGGTTTTCGAATGTTAATAAATGTTAGGGGGTTGCTACCGGTTGTACATTTGCAGAGATGTCTTAAGGGTGGCAATTTGTTTCCACTGTCCGATCTATAAATAGGTTTGTCGTGTGAAAATGTACTTCCAGAGGTGTGAAGAATCTTTTTCGAAACGTAAAATTATTCAAGTGAAAATGAGGTTTATATTGCGTAGCCTGGCGTAGCCAACTGCTACGACGGCGTAGCAGGCGTAGTCCGTCGCTAGGCGCGTAGCTAGCGTCACTACTAGCAAATGCTGTGATCATTTTTTGCATTTATTTATTTAACACTTCCATGGTCAATGGTGGTACAACGGATCTATTCTTGTCAAGCACGCTTCTTTCGTTGATTTATTAAATTTCTGGTATGCATTTGCTCGAAAAGTTCAAGATTTTACTTTCTGGCAGTTTTGATTATTTAATGACTTGCAATTCTAGTAGAAACTACGAGACTTGTGCTTATAATTGATAAGAATAGATGACTTTCTATAAACGAGACTACTAAAGTGTGATCGAGAAGAGCTTTGAGTCAGTTCCGTACTGTTCCGTGAGTATTCATGGGAATGTCCGATATCTCCAACATGCAATAAGCAAGAGAGTGTTAATCAGACTGCTCATGTCTTCTTTATTTGAAAGGAAGCATACCTTTGTAATACCTAGATCTGGTAAGTCTCACATATTTTAAAAAATAACCTACGCTTTATACCATTCTTGATACCAAACCAAATATCGATCCTAATTTCCCGTACCGTACAACAGTGTTAACGTACCGCCTCCCCATACATCACCACCCCCCTCCCGCTCTCCCTGCTTCCCCCTGCTCCCCCCTGCCCCCGCACCCATCCCTCTGTCAGAGTATTCGGGTCATCGACATCAGCTGGCAAGCCCGGTATCACAGCTAGCCCGGTAGTACACTCACCCGCATGCACATTTGCCTAGCCTTCCCCATCTATGTTTAGGTTGGCTTCCAGTCTATCCGGATGCAGCTGAATGCCAGTATTTTGCATACAGCGACCTGTCTACCTGGACCCCACAACCCTGTTACTGGGTACCACGATGCCCCTTGGTAAGATTGGTTGTCAGATACCCGTAACACGATTGGCAAAGATCTCTGAATGACGGCCGGGACTAACAACTTAACGTGCTTTTCGAGGCACGCAATAGATGGTCATCCATACAGGGACCGAACTCGGCCACAGTTGCTTAACCTTGATCGATCCGTGTACCGGTTCGTGAATAGTCACGAACCACTCTTCCGCACGCAAGTGTTACCTAATAATTTGGTTGACAGCGCGTTTGTATTATAGGAATAAGGAAGATTTTTAACCAACTTCAAAAAAAGGAGATTCTTTATTCGACCCGTATCGTATCCGATTTGGATGGGGTTTTCGTTATATTATATACATATAAACATAATGCAGCATTGCATATGTAAGCGGGCACGCCCTTTATGCCAGGAGGCTTTTTATTATGTATTAAGTTCTGTTTGCGTTTTTGTTTTTATTATTTATTTATGCTTGAGTATAGTTTTAAATATTGGCGTGTGCTAGCTGACATATGGCAAATAATTTTAATATTTTTGTGTTTCGTAATGTTAATTTATTTATTACTATATGTATAGAATCCAGTTCTTCTAACTGAACAGACAGCAGTGCTGCTGGGGAGTTTGTTCCGCCACTTCTTCTTCCCAGCTAAAGCACTAGGAAGTGGTGAAGGGTGGGCGTTTTGGGGGGACTGTCTTATGTGATTTTGACGTTCAAAAAGTGCTGATTCTCAGCCTAATTTGAATAAATGACTTTTGATTTTGATTTTTTGATTTTGGAACTCGTCAATAACTAACAGAAAAGGACCCGCGATTGCTGCCATCGTATGCCTATGTATTGTTTACACCATTCCTTAACATAACATCACGCCTGTACTTCATAGGGGGGCAGATAGAGATGTATACATTACACCCTCATTTTGCCAGCTACGTCAAAATTTTAGTTGTCGTAACAACAAAAAATTTTTTACAAAAAAAAAAACAATCGACTTCCAAAAAATCACTACAAAGTGAAAAATAACTTTCATTTCAGAAGTCGGTGACAAAAACCGAAAATACAAAACACACAGACTTTCGAAATTGGAGTTTTTTTTCACTACGTAGTGTTTTCTTGGAAGTCGATTGTTTTCTTGTATTAACGTTTTACTACAAAGTGTGGTTGAGTGTACGAACAGGATGTGGTTTTAGTATGATCTTTATGTATGTTTTTACGGTGTTTTGTACGGTTTGTAGAGTTTTTTATTATAGGACAGGGTGGGTAAGGATATTAGTCTGTTATCAGGTTTAAGAAATGGTTTGATGCATAATATGTAGGTAACATTATGTCAACTGCTGTAATTACATAGGTATATGTTTGTCTCGACTTTCGATCACTGGTAGGTTTAGATTTTCACAAAAGATGAAATACCTAATTATGTATTTAATATTATATGGCTTACTTACCCAGGAGTACATTTGGTGATGAATACTCAAACCTAAGTTGTTTGGAAAATCTACTTATACTAGTGTACCAATAGAGATAATGTGTTTGACTATTTGCATAGATAAGTAGATACCTACATCGCCATAGGTACTGTGACAAGATCATTAATCATTGTTCCGTTGCACAGTAAATAAAACGATATACATATATATATATATATAATGTATTATAATTATGTTGAAGCTTTCGATTGATTAATATTAATCAGGCTGAAAATGAGGTAATATGTTATATGACTTATACATTATAAGAGTATGTATTTATACAACCCGAAATAAAAAAATAATGGACACTCTAATATGATAAATGTGCCTTTTTTGTGAGCCTCAAATAATTCTCATTTTGGTGTCCTAAAAATACTAAATATCCAAGTAGTTCACAGTTGTCACAGTTCTAATCTAACCTAACCCATTTGGTCTTAGTTTTTTTTATAACTGTACATCATTTGAAGCCCAAAAAGCTCTAAGGTGCCCATTTATTAAAAAAGCGTACACTATTAGAAGGTCAATAAGTCTTTATAGGATCAATTAAAAATGTCCTCAATAAAAGGTAAAAACGTAAATTCTAAACTGAAAAGGGTACTTGATAATCGCACATGTCTCGTTGTATAATTACTAGACATTAGGACGCCCGACCTCTTGACATAATCCCGTAGTCTCCTTTTACAAGGGCATTAGAATTAAATAAGGAACTTACTTTTTTTGCTGAACCGGTATCATGCTAAGTCTATAAATTAAAAAGTTTTATTTGGTTTCATTTGTTAGTACGTAGATACTTATATCAAAATGGCGGGTCCATTTTTATTCAAGCTACTTTGCGGCCACTTCTTAAGAGCGTTTATACCTTATGAGTGGCAACGTCGCAATTTAGTGTCACATTTCGTGGTTTTCAATTTTTATCATTTAATCGGAGCTATATTTTAAAAATCTGTTTAATTAACTTATTAGAATTACGTGAAAGTGTTTAAAAAGTAAGTAACTGTAATGCTTACAGTTATTTTACAATGAAAATAACGCCCTGCAAGTTTCCAATGTAGGTATTATTTGCATATAAATAGAACTGTAAACGCAAAGATTTCTTACCTTTTACACAGTTGATGATGGATAATGGATGATGTAGATGGATGATGTAGGTACAGTTATATTACAGTTTTTAAAATATGATTAACGTGTAAAATAGTGTGTACAAACCTAGTTACAGAAATAAAATCATTTATCTTATATCATTGTTACACCTAACCTTCTATGTTTCGTCTACTGAGCCACTTATACTCAATACTTTATTGCATTCCATAATGTGGACAAATACTTGGTATGCTAAAACATCGAATCAGTTATGGACCCTGTCGGGCACAGCAAAGTTAATGTTTATTAAGAGAGAGGATGAAGGCGCTTCTTGTGAAGAAAAATATTAAATTAAAATAGTATCATTTGCTTTTATGGTATCGCAACTTACTACCCTTAACTCTTAAGGCAGCTAATAACTCCTCCGAGGCTGTATAAGGATAATATAATATTTCGCAACAAAAATAATATGCACTAGCTACTGTCCGCGAAAAATTTCTTGTTCCCCTTCCCACAGCGTCGCGCGTCGCATCGCATCACCTGCCCTGCAAAAATAATTTTTCAAATCCGACCGGTAGTTCCACAGACTACCCCCTACATACCTACAAACTTACAAACAAACAATTAAAACCTCTTTATACCTAATATTAGTATAGCAGACGTCGATTGATTATTATAATCAGGCTATAGATTAGGAAATCTGTTGACTTATAATCAAAAGTAATACCACCAACTCCTCGCTCAAAAGGGAATGTTATAATCGCACTGGTCTCGTTGTATAATTACGAGACAGCGGGGCGCCTGCGACCTGTGCTCTTGACATAATACCGTCGCGCGTCGTCGACTTTTTCAAGAGCTGAATATTTAAATGAAATAGGAAACCTAGTTTATGTGCTGCCATGGAATCACGCGACGTCTTTATATTAAAAGCTTTTGTTTAGTGTCACTCGTTATTATTTATTTTTAACAAATCAAATTATTTATTTTTGTTGAAAACATTGTTACAATGGCAATGGTGTTATTGAATTAAGGTACATGTCTCAAGTGATTCGACCTCAGATCATATTTAAACACGATTCGACCGTAAGGCATGCAAAATTTATCAATCATTTATCAAAATCAAGATTGACCTTGAAATATATAAAATTAGATAAAAGCATTTAAAAATATTATATTAATGGAGTGTCCTTCTTATAGTCATATTAATACAGATTAATTATTCATTTAACGATAATAGTAGGTAATTAAATTAATTAATAAAAATAATTAATTATAATTTTAATATTTTTAGCCTGTGTGGTTCCACTGCAGGGCAAAAGCCTCCCTTTCTTCTTTCAATTCCTCTCGGTGTTGGATCACTTGTTAATAAGTCAATATCCTTTCAAGGCAATTTTGAAACACTACTCTTGGCTTGAGAGCAGTGGTGACACAGTGATAACGGCCGTGACTTACGAGTTGTAGGTCGTAGGTTCGAACCCAGACAGGCGCTTTACTTTGTGTAAATTATTTCATCACCACTGCTCTCAAAACGGTGAAGGAGAACATCGTGAGGAAACCGGCATGTCCTAGAACCTAAAATTCGAAAGACATGTGACATCTACCAACCCGCACTGGGCCCGCGTGGTGGATTACGGCCCAGTCCCTCTCATAGAGAGGAGGCCTGTGTCCCAGCAGTGGGAACATTATGGGCTGATGATGATGACTGATGGGTTATCTTAGTGACAACTTTTATACCGGTTCCGTCCCGATGACAATACATTTATCTGGCTGAACAGATGCTTGCTTGCGTTTTGTTTAAAATTTCGTTTAATTATTCCGATTAAAAGCAGTGCAATAACTGCGCAAACTGACAATACCAAAAAGATTCAACACGCCTGCTGAATGGCTATTATTAATAAAAAAAATATAAATTAAAATTCTGTATCATACTTACACATCATTACAATGACAATGTTAAGTACAACATTTGAGCACCTTTCGTACAGTCAGGGAAATTAATTGTTACGCAAATTGACACCTTACGTCAATTTGCCGCGTTAAGCCAATTTTTTTTTTAATGAAAACGTTGCCCCACACTAGGAATTTCTCCTGTATCGTGGGCGCGTTTACAAACATTTAAACTCACATACACAAACAGCCAGCCCCGGAACAACTACTTGCAGGTCATACAAATATTTGTTCAGTGTGGGAATCGAACCCGCGACACGCAGCGCAGCAGT
This sequence comes from Brachylomia viminalis, assembly GCA_937001585.2. Classification (NCBI taxonomy): domain Eukaryota; kingdom Metazoa; phylum Arthropoda; class Insecta; order Lepidoptera; family Noctuidae; genus Brachylomia; species Brachylomia viminalis. The sequence continues at coordinate 20,952,607 of OW443317.2, forward strand.
CAATCGCTTAACCACTGCAATTCATACAACTGCCAAAGAATGACAGCTGTGAGTTGAATTTACGGACAATTTGGGTACCTAGGTAGTATATTTGTATAACTATTATTTTCTCGACTTTACTTTCTTTTATGAATAATATTTCCATAGTTTGTAACGATACGTTTAAGCATATTTATAAATTTAAGTTTATTTTCATGTCGGTGTGTGTATTCACGTAATTCTTCTAAACTACGCAACGGATTTGAATGCAGTTCATAATAATTTTCAGAATATATTCCGGTACTTAAGTATAATATCTAGGATTCAAATTAAAGTTACATAATACAAGGTGTTGTTTTGCATCCTTGTCAAATTCAAGGAGGTAACTATGCTAATGATTCTCGACACGAATCAATAATAAAATAAGCAGGTATTTATTTTGATTTTTTGTATTTTTCGGAAATCGGCATGTGTAGGGCCCGTGTGATACCGCCCTGTAACTGCACTGTAACTGTAACGCATGCACACAGCGACATAGTCGTACGACACTGCCTACCGCATACGCAACGGGGCGATTTTGTTCTTTGCAAGTGGAGTATTCTGAAATACTGTCAAACTGAAATACCTAAAAAAACAAGTATGTATTAATTATTGAGCAGGATCGTAATTTTATTTGATTATTTATGTCTTTCATAACAGCCTCCTGAAATTTGACTAGGATGCAAAACAACACGTTGTATAATAAAGAAATCTCGATGTTTTGACAAGTCGTAAAACCCGTCAGCAGCAGGGGCGGGTCGCTAGTAGGTAAATACCTACATACGATAAAAGTAGTAACCTAGCCAACTACAGCAAGACCTAGTTACCATCAGCATCTGTTAGAACTAGAGCAATCATCCACGATTGTTTACAAGTTCATCTTATTCCGTATTCGGGTCAGGCTTTCGAAGAATCAATGCAGATTTGTAAGAGTGAAAACTGTGTCTATTATATTGAAATACTAGAACATTCTAAACAACTTCAGCCAAGACAAGAAAAGTTTTTTACAAACTGTGGGTGGTTTCGGTGGACGTAATTATATGACAATTATACCTATCTACGCTAAGCAAAGTTTCAAAGTTCTGTTTGTTCAACAATAAATAAAGGCTAAATCTAAATAAGTAATCACTAGGAAAAGGACTGGACTTACAATAACGATAAAAACGATAAAAATAGAAAAGTTCTTTCTCCGATAATATTCATCAAAAACAAAAGTAATTTTTCAAATTAGACGGCGAATCGGCACCTTTAGAACGTCAAAATTACATAAGACAGTCCCCCGGCACGCCCGCCCTTCACCACTTCCTAGTGCTTTAGCTGGGAAGAAGAACTGGATTCTATACAATAGCATACAAAGTAGGTAATTAACATTTCAAAACACTAAACATTAAATTACATTATTTGCTATAATGCAATACAACTCATTAATAGCACATTGTAATGAGACGATCATTCTTAATCAAACATTCAGTAAAAGCTGTGAAACCCTTAATTCCTATGTTTTTCTTTTAAATCCAAATTGGACGTAATATATCGCAACATGATTTTCACCTAATCCCAAAACACACACGAATCACGCGATCTTCCAAAAACCCTTTTAACAAAGTTTACAAAAGCGTGTCGTTACAAAAATCCGTCGCACGGGAATCGAAGCTAAGCCGTCCATTAAGGGAACGACACGCAATCCGTATTGTAAACTTAATGTACACGACTTTTATGACACAAAACGGAATAATTTAGTTGGACATGAAATGGGCCCTTCACCCCATTTGCATACAGCTGTACAGAGTAGGTTTTGATTTCAGAGGTATCGGCGGTCGATAATGTGAATGGACCTCACGGAACGAACATATTGTTGTATTTGTTGTCATTTAAATCAATCAATGCAGAGCAGTGGTGGCCCAGTGGTAACGGCCGCGACTTACGAGTTGCAGGTCGTAGGTTGTAACCCAGACAGGCGCTTTACTTTGCGTTAATCATTTCATTGCCACTGCTCTCGAAATGGTGAACGAAAACATTGTGAGGAAACCGGCATGTCCTAGAACCAAAAATTCGAAGACATGAGACATCTACCAACCCGCACGGGGCCCGCGTGGTGGATTACAGCCCACTCCCTCTCACAGAGAGACGGCTGATATAATAGACAGACATTGGACATGCCAAACTTTACAATGTAGGTATTTAATGCTAGAGAAACACAGTTTACACTTAGCTTTTGGTTTTCCCTTGGAGAATAGTTCCCCTTTAAGTAAATAAGTATGAAGAAATTAGTTTTTTTTTCGATCCTTTCTAAGTTTTCTTATAAGTGTTGCAGAATTCTAGTAAAATAATATTTTTTCTAGGTTTTCCCTACCAAAGGGTTAAAGGTGAGATAGCTCTCTGTATACCAACATTACTTCAGCTCATAATTGTAATGATATAAATCATCATCTGCCTGCCTTTTCCCAACTTGTATGTTGGGGTCGACTTCCAGTCTAACCGGATGCCGCTAATATCAGTATTTTACATGGAGCGACTGTCTCTCTGACCTCCACTCAAGCTCAAAGCATTTATTTCAAATAAACCAATTACAGGCACTTTTGAATTGTCAAGGGGTCGGTCAGTCAGAAATATGAAGCTAGTTGCCCATTCCAAAGCGTCCACAATACAGTTATCTACTAGGTAATACGATACCTTGGTAAGACTGGTTGTCAGACTTTCGGGCTTCTGACGACCCGTAACGACTGTCAAAGTTCCAAGAATGACAGCCAGACAACTGTAAAGATAATAAATATGAACAAATAATAATTGTATCAATCAATTGTGTTATCAATGTAGCCTTTTGCAGAATTAACCTTCTTCCAAATACTGAAAAAGTCATATCCTAACACTAGCCATAAATAAATCATTACAGCATAAACGACGAAAACATACTCATTATATAATGAAACAAACAAAACAACAACTTCCACAGTCGCACACTAACAATAACAAAAAACAGCAGTAGTACAACATGTGACACTACTCTGTGCACTGTTGAGAGAGCACGCGAGCGATGCGGATTTGATACAGATCACGTAGTGTGGAGGAGGTGTGTATTTTTAGATTTTGTGGTAAAGTTTTGATAATGTTCTATAATCTACAGCTTTACTCAATTTATTTTTGTAGTGTAGCGAAGTTTAAAAAGAAATTCACACATTAACACGTATAATTTATTAGTACAAAAAATCGAATCAAAATAAAATACAAAATCTTAAAATTAAGAATTAAAACTGTTGCAGAACAGGTAAATTGGCCTGCACGAAAAGAGGGTACCAGAAAACTTAAAGTATATCGGATGGTAAATCTTTGTTACGTATTTGGTTTCCGAACTAGGTATTTAGGGTCAATTTATTAGTGTATTATTTACGGTCAAGATTGCAATTGGTTTTTAGGCTCGTGGCCGCTTAAATAACGTAAAATTTCAAATGAATATATCTTATAAATATTACCTATGTTATTCCTGTAGAGTGAGTGAGTGTGAGTGTGTGTGAGTGTGAGTCGTGGTTAAAGATCAACTCATTAGAATGTTAAACCTACAAATATTAACGATTAATATAAAGGGGATGGTTTCCTGGGCGCTGACCTTTATCTATTGTACTGTGCTGCGGGGCAGGTTTTTTAAAGTACTTACAGGCCCTCAAGTTCGAACTACCTATGCAATTGGTCTCTAGGTTTATTTCGGTCTGCCTTAAAAATTAAATAGGATCATATGACACCAACTCAATCAGAACTAATCAATCTAAGAGTCTATTTAAGGACCCTATAATCGTTCCAAGGGAACGATTTCTGGTGAGAAGATAACTTTTATGATTATACAAAATTATCAAGTTTACGAGATTTTAGACACAAAAACTCCACCCGGAACAACAGACTAGCTTCTTTGCAAAGATCTTATCCACGACAAGCAAGTTAAATACTCAGTCACTCAAAACTCCAAAGATGATATCGTTTCGCATCTAATCTAATTGGCTGAAGCACAATAAATCTAATAAAAGCTTACCCTTTCATAAAAAAAAACCGTAAAGAAACAAATCACAATTCGATACTAAATCATAATATTAGAGAACAAAAAAGATCGCAACATCTGTGATATATTCGCGACAATAAATCGCACTCCATACTAATCGTTTCGTCATGCATGCCATATAATTAGTTTCGTCCCACCTTCCCTCTCTTTCCTACTCGTAGTAAACGTAGTTTGGTTATGTGCTGTCGCGGTCGCACGCGCAGTTATAATTAGTTTGTTATCTGTTCTCTCCGTCGCACGCGTATGTCGGATTTAGGCCGGGAGTCGGGATTGCGAAATTTTTTGTAAGAATAGTTTGTTTGTTACGTTTGAAACTAGACTGGTCTAGTTTTGTTTGGTAAATCTGATTAGGAACTTGTTACAATGCTTAATTAACGTTCTTGGGTTTTAGAGGCGAACCTCGGACGCTTGATATTTTATGAAATTTTTCCTGTCTGAATTTATGATACAAAAATTGTTCAATAGTAAGCAAATTTCTCCTTTTCTGGGGGTGTCAAATCTAGTTATCTGATCGCTCCGCAAAGCCTGTGGAGCCCCCAGTAAGCTTGTGATTGTGGGCGGAGCTAGGCTGGCTCTGCCAGGGTTGCGGGAAAGTCCGAGAGGGATACCGTGGCCCCTGGCACAGGCAACTGAAGGAACACGGGTGGGTTTTAGTCAGTAAGAGTCTGACACGCCCTCCCGCTCTACCCAGAGCGGGAGAAGTTATTTGAGGATTTCCCACACTCAGAAAAAAAAAAGGAGCTAGGCTGGCTATGTTCGCCAAGAGACACCACGCACAACCACTGACCGAATGAGAGACAAGTGCGAAAAAGGGAGTACACTTACATACAAACATACAAGGTATCTACTTCTAAGAGATCTCAATACCATAATATACTATGCACGGGCGTATTTAAAACTAGGTTATTAAAAATAAATGTGATTTGTATGGCTCCTGTAATATTTAATAAATTACCTGACCAAATTAAAAGTGTCGGTTGCAAAAATAAAAAAATAAACGTTTCACAGAATTACTTGTAGCTATATTATTCTGTGCAGAATTTCCAATTTTTATTTTTTTGTAATATCTTTATTATTCTCTACTATCCTATTATATAATTTAACAACAACTTATTTTTGGGTACCTACCTACATTCTAAGTAAATAAAGACCTATTCTACCTACTTAGGGCCTATTCTAAGGTTTTATGTAAAAAGGTGACTACAGTATCCTCAAGTGGCTAATAAAAATAGTCCGTATGCAGAGATTTCTTATGAAATTATCATGTAATTAATTACCTTGGCAAAAGGACTGGTGATTGTAGCACGGGGCTATTAGCAGACAGGAAGACGCTTCTGTATGTAAGGGCCAACGCTAACGATATAGGTAGTTTGGTAGGTACTTTTTGACCCGAGTACTTTTCATTTTATACCATTTTGACGGAAAAATCATCACCTGCCGTCACACAGAATCGTCCGACAAAATCCTTTCTTTATTCGTCCCTAAATAAAAAGTCTGTCATAATATTCTAAACGAATGTAACAGACATTCATATGCATCATTGTGAGACTTTCATTTCGTGCGACATGTTGAATTATTCACGAGGAAGGAACGTGGTTTGTAATGATAAATTGTTCCCGCAATTTTTGTGATATTCGCATGTCTCTATGTTGCGTATTCTGTAAGGACAACTATAGCGCGATAGGTAGATATTGTTGTTTAAACAGCAAAGATTTTAAGCACGGGGGTGGCACCGTGCTAAAAATTAAATTATTTAAATTATTAACTAGCAATGTGTATGTTTTTGTATTCCTGTTAACCTTTTCTAAGAACTAATTTAACTTTCTTTATAACGAAATTTCTAGTATAACTAAGCTATAATTGTGCTAGAAGACAGTTCAGATCACTAATGCTGGGTGGTGGTTGACCTACCTTTCACCTGCCAGTCCAAGGTCTTCACTTTTGGGCTATTGTCACTTATAATTTTAGAGTCATCAATAAAGAATTCTCCTTAAATTGGTTTATGTAATCAATTTAATAAAAATAAAAATTCCCCTTTTAAAATTTAGTTGTAGTCTCATCTCATGGATAATCAATGTCAAAAACGTATAGGTATTTTTGATAAATCGATTATGAGATTTAGATTTTTGATTAGAATGCGAACGTTCTTAAAAATGAATGTTGTAAGTTTGAAGTGCACTGGTGCGTTCTTTTAAATAAGTAATAAATAATCATATTTAAGAATGGTACAAAGCGATATTTGATATAAAGAAAGACGTCAATTATAATGTTATTAGAAAGAGTTATACGCTTTTGGGCAGCAACTGCAACCATACTTGGCAAGTGGATGGTTTGTAATGAGTTTTGCGTTATATTGCCAACCATTACTTGTCTGTGGAACACGCCCCAAATCGATAAATCAACTACAACTATCATAATCTACTGATGAAGTTTTGAAATGCACAATTGGATACTTACATTCACTTCTCTGCGTTTCAGACATCCACTCGAGATATCTTATTTGGGCGGATTTGCTTGTCTGAGAATGTGAAACATTTTGTTTACCAATAAGCAGATTATATTCAATCTTAAATTTTTTCCTTCCATTTTCTTATCTCTCAAACAGTACATCATACATATTTAAAACCGAAATCGTACTGTTCCGGAAGTCATTAAAATAAAAAGACAAGGTACCTACAATACATTCTTGCTGTGTAACAGCAAAAAAAAAGTTTTATATTCTTTCTTTTTAAACAATACTGTTATTACATAATTAGGTACTACTAGGTACTTATAAACGTAAGTGAAAGAGCAACTACATTAGTATTTTATGAAATGTTGACAAATGAAAGCACTACCGCGCACAAAAGTATCCCTAGACAATAAATAAAAAAGAACAGCTCCCGTCCTTTTTACTGAGGGTTGTCTGCCTTAAATTAGCATTTAAAATAAGGGGTAGCCTAACTATGTTATACTGATTCACACAGGATGGATCTCTACATCTTATATCTTCAACATAGAGCATAAATTCGCGTGAGTTTAGTTTTTGAAACGGCATATTTAATTTGGTTTCAATTTTACATTCCCTGATACTCGCGCCTACTCTTATGGCACTTTGCATAAGGATCAATTTCGCTTGAATTTTCTCATTTTGTCGGTAACTACAGTAAGTTTTAGGCTCCCCTGGCATATGACAGTTGTTTTCAAGTGACCGGGGACCCGTAAAAGATTTATGTAGGTCAGCAGAAAGAATTGATTGTGACAAGATAATGTTATTAAAGTTTTTCACTTCAGTTTTGTGACAGATCTATTTTAAAGGATACAATACAATACGTGTCGGGCATTGTCATATAAAATGATGTTATGTAAGTATATTGCTTATGGGTTCCGAAGCTTGTAAACAAATGGGTTGGACGTAAGAAGCTAATGTTTGATTCTAGGTTTTTAATCTGATTTTAATATTTGTATTCTAAGCATCGTGCGTAGAGCTTAATAAACGCCATGCAAACACGTAGGTACAGGATATTAACTAGTCGTAGGTATTTACGTGGTATTTACCGTTCAACACCGTTTACACCGTGTTCAAACTTCTAAAGCAACTCTTAAATTAATTGTATTTGTTTATACATCGACATGATTAATTAATCGTTTTCATTTATCATTGTTGACTTCAAACGTTTCTCTGTCAAATTGTCAATCGATTAAAGTATTGAAAATCGATTCGAATAGAAGTGGTATAAATAGAACAACTCTATGTAACAGATATATGCACTTTTGGCACCGGTCTCTTCCTTATGACTGGGGAGCATGCACAAATTATGCATTAACACAGGCGAAAATAGACTTAGAACAAGCTAAAATAGAGTTGCATTTCGCATGGTAAGTTTCTTGTGACATTTAGTAATTTCACGTGGACATTTCTGACTAGAAATGCGGCCCAACATATCGGTCAGACACAATCTGTATTTAGAAGCTCAGTCACTCCGATTTCCCTGTAAACGTTAGTCGTGAATATATCCGTATTGTGAAAATGAATAAAAAGGGAAAAAATAAAAAAGGGAAAGTACCAAATCCTGTACCTGTGCAAGAAAAGAAAAGTGGAGACAAATTTGAAGATTTAGGCAAAAGTGGTGATAAAATCGAAGATGTGGTGGTCAGTGATAAAATGGATGTTGGCGGGCTAATTACTGACATTATTCCAAATTTAGAAGAACAAGTGGAAAGTCTCAAAGAAAAACGTGTTCCTGAAATTGTGAGTGAAACTATAACACCTACTGTTGATGTAAAGGATGAAGAAACTCCCAAGAAACCGAAACGAAACAGAGGAAAGAAAAAAAAAGGTAAAGATGATGATTTTGAAGATGATCTTGATGGAAATCCCAAGGAAATTGATATTCAACCACCTGTTGAAACCAAAGTTGATATTCCAGAAATTGAGCCGAAAATGGAGGATTTGCCTGTAATAACTCCCACAGGTCGTAAAAAAAAGAACAAAAAGAAGAATGCAGATCAAAAGGCTGAAGAATTAATATCGCCTGATCAGGATCTTCCAAGTATTCCTATAGAAGCAGAAATAAAACAACCTGAGATTAAAGAGTTCGTACCAGATGTAAAACAAGAGTTTTTGAAAACAGACACCACGGATCAAGAATTAAAACTTTCAAAGAAGAAGAATAAGAAAAAGAAACGGACTGATTCGGAGAAATCTGACAAAGAAGAATTTTCTTGTACTTCTGCTTTCCAAAATTTACTTGATGAAAAGGATGAGGCTGAAGTAAAAATGGAAGAGAAAATTCATGTCTCCATTATTCCCTTTGAAAGAGCAAAGGTTGGTGTTGAAAATGTGGAAATTAAATTAGAAAAGACTGAACAAACTCTTCAAATACAGCAAGTAATAGAAAAGCCAGGAACTCCAATAAAAGAGATAGAAGAAAGTAAAGGTAAAAAGAAAAATAAGAAAGACAAAAAGCAAACTCCGAAACTAGATGAAACAAAGTCTGATCAAACTACTTCCTTGATAGACTTCGACTCACCCGCACAAACCATTGTTGCAGAACCAATTAAAAATTTCCCAACAAGCAGTCCAGAAGAAAAAACAAAAGAGATGACCATAACAGAACCACCTAAACCTTTGGTTGAAGATTTGAGTCCAAAACCTAAAGCTAAAATTGCAAAACCCGTAGAAAAGAAACGCAAAGGAAAGCACGAAACTGAGAGCTTTCCACAAGATACTTTCCTTCCAGAATTTGCGAAAGTTGAAGACGATCCTTTTAAGGTAAAACTGGAAATCATTGAAACTGAACCCGTGGTCCTGGAAAAGCCAAGTGACGTTGAACCTCAGACTACACAACTTGGAATGACTAGTGATATTACTTTTATGGCACCTGATGAAGACGAAAAACTGATAGCCCAAGAGTTTGAGCTGATTGCTGAAAAAGCTATGGGTAAGAAACGGAAAAAGGGATCGAAAATGACTAAAGCGCTTGACATAGGCATTCAAGAACCAAAAATGGAATCTGATGTCAAACAAGGTGACATCAGCGAGACGAACAAAGAACAATTGGCAGTCATAACAGAAATATTGACTCCACAGCCTGATCACCAAGAATTCATAATTAAGAGTGAAATATCAGATATGCCAAGTACAGTTAACACTGTAAAAGAAATTAAACAAGAAGCTCCTAAATCAGGACCACCCGAGTTCCATGGAAAAGTGCTATTAACGCCCGATGACATCAGAGAAGAAATAGAATTGACTAAAACAGAAGAAACCACACAATCGACTGAAGATAAACTAAAGACTGACACTAAACCTGGTAAGAAAAGAAAGAAGTCCCCTAAACCCACAAAAAAAAATGAAGAAATGACAAAACTGAAGGAACGAGCAATAACACCGAAGCCAGAAGCAGTAGCTAAGGAAATATCTAAATCTCAAGAAATTACACAACAAAGTTTAGCTGAAAAAGTAGATGCTTCTAATATAACAAGAATGTATGATATCGAAATAAGTAGTATTAGAGCGTCAGAATCTGAAGGTTCAGCTTCTGATCTCGTACCCGATATCACGTATCCACGTGCCTCAAGTCAACAGTTACCGGATGATAATAACAATACTGTTATCAGAGAGATATTTCCTCCTGCAGAGCGTTTATTAGATATTCCTTCGATGCAAGGAAGAGGGAAAAAGAAGGAGGAAAAAACTCCAAAAAAAATTGATGATAAAAGATCTCCCAAAGAAGAGAAAACTGATATTAAATCTAAAATTATGGAAGTGAACCAAGATATGGAGGAATTAAGACTGTCAATTGAAAGGTCTTTAGCAGAATTAACTTCTATGGAAAAAAGCGAAGAAGTTATAGAAAAAGAATTTGAAGAAACTAGAAATAAAGCTAAAAATGTAGCAAGTCTTTTATATGATACTGATGAAAGTGCTACAGTACAAATACCAAACGCCCAAGAAAAAATCGGAGATAATAGTCCTTTAGTGGAAGCCGCTGTTAGTATACCTTTAGAAGAAATCAAAGTGCCGACTGTCATTGAAGATAGTAATAAACAGAAACCTGAAGATAAACCTAAAGCCGAAGACAAAAAATCAAAAAAGGATAAAAACACAAAGACTCCTACAGAAGAAAAAAAGATTGAACTGCCTTTTGTTAAAAGTAAAGTTGCGGAACCTTCATTTTTAATTGAAAGCAAAACTATTGAACCGCCTCCTAAATCAGAAGATCGGCCAGTTACACCTGTTCAGATATTGCCAAGTTTTGAACCTATAAATGAACCACAAAAAGTTATTGAAACTTTCATACCTCCAATAGCATTACCACCAGTAGAAGAAAACAAAACTGAAATAGCCAACTATGAAAAGAAAGACAAAGAAACACCCAAAGAACAAAGTACTGAAACAAATATAGACGTACCACCAGTATGTCCTGCAAGAAAAGATAATAGAGGCAAAAATAAGAAAAAGAAAGGCAAGCAAGATACTCAAACGACCTCCACTCCACAAAATACGACAACTACTGCCCAATCACAGCCCGCACAAGAAACAAAGAAAGAAGAAAAAACAGAATCTAAAACTGAAAGTAAATCTGAAACAAAAAATAAAAGTCAAACTACAGAAAAGGGTAAACAACAGACAAGTAACGTTGATTCTGAAACGCAGAAAGAAGCAATTGATTATGAACCTATTGAACATTTTGAAGATGCACTCACTTCTAGCATTGATGACGTCAACAAAACTTTCGAAATGATAGTAAAAGAAACACAAGAGCAAAACAATCCCAAGATAAACATTATAGCACCAGATGAAGAAAAAATACCCGTTTCGCCGCCAAAAAACTTGCTAGGCCATCCCGATATTCCTGTACGATCGAATAAAAGAGACTTTAAAAAGGAAAAAGATAAACTTCCTAATGAAATCACACCTCGGGTCAAAATAAAGGATTCCGTTGAGGTCGAAAGGAAACATACTAAGAATACGCAGACAAATAATAAAATGATGGAGTTCTGTAAAGATTACAAAAAGGGTGACAACGATGATTTTGTTTACAAGTATAGTTATAGGAAAGTGTTTCTTCAGAGTTCTTGCCACGTTTGTAAGAAGAGTTTGAGTGGTTCCCGCGTGCCGTGCAGTTACTGTAACTTGTTGTTCTACTGCAGTAATAAGCATAAGGACGAAGACTGGCCACAGCATCAGGCACTCTGCTTTGCTGTATCTACCATCGTACATCTGAAAGGTGAGTAAATGTGCTAAATCTTAGAAACTTTATATTTTTTTCCTGACTTTGCTTGGATTGATTTTCATTTGAAGCACATACGTTGGCAGTATTTAACTTTGGGGATTAAAATATAATTCCTGCCATCTGATAAATCAACGTTTTTGTTAGAATACCTGAGATTTCTCAAGCATTTTTATAAACATACTAGCCGGACGAAACAAAATGTAATATTCTGAGCCCCTATAATACCCCGGCAAAATTATCATCTATGAAAAAATAACTGGTTCTCGAGTTATAAACGCATTAACATTAACTGACAGACAAACGGAGAGTCGTTTGGTTTTATAACACGCAAGGAAATAAGGGCGAAGATAATGTTAACAAATTATGGTTCCACAGATCAAAAACACATATATGGTGACGCAAAGAACTTAATAGGCCACGACTACCGGCTCATCAGAATGCAGATGATAGTGTCCTGCGAGAAGGTGCTCAAGAGACGGCTGGTACCATGGGAGCAGGAGGCTCTGCTGTATCCCAGGATCTGTGCCCACGTGCCGTGCAGGGAGTGGAGGCAGAGCAAACTGAGTGATTGTCAGGGCTGTGGGCAGGTTGGTTACAAGGGTAATATTATGGTAAATAAGTTTAAATATGAGATAGTGTGTCTTTCTTATAATTGGAACTGTCTCTTATCGAATACAGAAATCGTTTCAGGTAAATGAAAGCAGTTCATTTCATCAATACAGTATACTCTAATAACGTAATAGTGCAAATAAATTGACGTGTTGTGCCGACTATTCCTCATTTAGCAGCAGACGTTTTATATTTGTCTTCTCTTTCACACTTCTCGATGACATGCACTCTGTTGAAACCTAACCTACGTCAAGTCAAGGTAGCATGGATCGCAGTGTTGTGTTTAACAATAGGATATAATATAGGTACAAGCCATGTATGTGCAAGCTTATCAAGTTTACAAGTGATCACTGGATAATATCAGAAGTAACTAGCGTGTTCAATAATGCATATATAAAACAAGAGTAGTGTCATGTGTTAATCCTAGATTGTACAGTAAGTACTTGCTCAAACTGATTTTGAAATAAAACAACGGTATCTCCTCTCCTCAGATATCCTTCTGCACCGACAACGCCGACCACTTCCCCAAGTCTCACTCTCGCTGGTGCAAGTCCTACTCCCTCTATGAGAAGCTGGTGTGTTACCAGCAGACCAAGGGTCGCCTGGAGCCGAAGATGCCCACCAAAGTGTTGCAGCAACCGCAACAGATACCGGAGAAGATCAATGAGGTGCTTGCGTCTATGTATGAGGAGAAGATTGGTGAGTGAGAGACATTTTTTAAGGTTTGTGTCTTCTTTCTTGATCTTAATTCATGTTTATGGTAAAGGTAACTATTATTTTTCTTGCATATTAAACAGTTATAGGTAAGCTGTGAAATCTTGAGCTATTAAAAGTAATAGTTCTCTTACGTTTTTAATTTCAGTGAAGACTTTCTCACAACGGTTTTGAATGTTTTTCTTTTATTGTGTGTTGCTAGTGTTGATGCGGCACTATGTGCATACCATGGCTATGTGTCATCAATTTTGCGTTATGGCATTATAATATGGGGTAATTCGGTAGAACTCAACAGAGTGTTTCGAGCTCAGAAGAAATGCATTCGCTCAATATGTGGAGCGCAGCCCCTGGACAGCTGTGTTCCATTATTCAAAAAAATTAAAATATTACCACTTCCAGCAATATATATTTTTGAAATTTGTATTTTTGTGTATCAAAATAAGCATGAATTTAATCTGCATAATGACCTAGCCGCAAAGTCCACATGCTCCGTGTACCTAGACGAAATAATAAACTATTTTCTAATAATGTATTTTGTATGGCGACCAAAGTTTATAATACACTACCAGACTGTTTTAAACCTCTTAACTTTAGGACATTTAAATCTAAGTTATTCAATTATCTCCTATGTAAATGCTACTACTCGACTAATGATTTTATGAATAAAAGAAAAGTTGACTTAAATATTATAATAATCGTATTCTGTTATTAGGTAATATCTCTTTGACTTAATTTAATCTTTTTGACATTTTCATTTCTAATATTTGATTAATTTGTAATTTGAAAGCTATACTAATTTATTTAATTCAATATTATATCTAACAAACTACCCAAAACCCTGAAAATGTATTTGTACGCCAGAAACGGCAGAATATTACGAACTCTTAAATCTATGTAACAATATTCTGAAAAATAAATGGACTAATACTATTACTATTGTGTAACAACAGTTTTCCCGAAACAATACTTTCGTGAAATTGCGTGTCCAAGCAAACAGAACAAGTTTTCCAGTTATTTGCGAGTCCAATATCATCTGTCAGCTTTGTGCTTCGAACACGATAACTTGAACAAAAGACAGAGAATGGCCAATTTTACATCTGGGACAAAACACTCAAACAACAGTTGTATAAAAGAGAAAGTAAAAAAAGGGTAGTTTTAATAAAAAAATAAAGAATGATGAAATTATTCAATGTGTATTGTGTATAGCTGGGGGAGAGACCCTCAATACCTTTGACCTAGATTTTAGTATAATACTCTGTCCGTCAGTAGGGGATCGCGTAATTTGAAATATTGCAAATAACAGACACTGTGTTGACGAGTTGTTTGATAAGAATCGCTGTAAGTGGAATTGCGAATTGAAACACCAGTTGGATGATAATGAATGGACAGCCAGCATTATTGTCAAAATAATAAAGACATATGTAGATATTATCATTTTGTAATACAATAGTATCGCTGCTTAAGTGGTATAGTGAAAAAAAGATGATGATACGGGTACTGGTTTGACTGACCGGTTGGTGCAGTTGGTAGCGACCCTGCCTTCTGAGCCGCTGGTCCCGGGTTCGATCCCCGGACAAGTCAAACATGTCTGTTTGACCTGCGTCTGGGTGTGTATATGTATATAAGTATGTATATCAATCATCTGGTTACCGTAGTACAGGTTCTACCTAGTTCGGGACCTGAAGACCTTGTGTGGATGTTGTCTCTTATTATTATTATTTATTACTGTCGATCTAAACCAAGTATTTAGGTGAAATCCTACGTTGTTATTTTTCGTTTCTATGTAGATTTAACTTTAGACAATGAAAAGATTGTTAAAACCGGAATCTCTGGAGATGAATAAAATTATTATTTGTAGTTTACTTACGTTCAGTCATGGCATTTAAAAGCTTACATCATGCTGAATTCATCAAAAGGAGTAGGTGGTACGCTACACTAATTCTATAATTGCAAGTGGGACTAATATTTCTTACATGCCAACGAAACGCAAACGGTGACTAGAAACCTTTCAAGTCGATTTATTACCTACTGCATAATATTTGTAGTAACTAAAAAGTCATAATGTAGGTATTTCAATATTTGAGTGCCCGTATTGTAGCCGTAGTAACTATTATATAATCTGTGTTGTAGGTACACCCGTTGCCAACAAATCATAGACTAATATATATAAACTGCAACAAATTACGTAGGTAGGCAAGCGCACCTTGAGTTGTGTTTCTGTGCAGGCAGTTTAATTGCTTTTTTTTTGTAAGTAGGTGAAACTATTTCAAGTTTTTTGCATCGAACGATGTGGTTTTGTAGTTAAGATTAAGAAAATAAGGACGTGTTCCGTCTCCATCATGATGAGTTATGCGAACATAAATGTAGGGAACAGCTGATTTTCTTTTCGCGATTTCAGGTTTGGTCCCATAGTAAAAGTTGTTCATAATGATGAGTACAATCAATCATTAAGAGGTTCTAAGTGTTTTACCATAAAGCCAGTATATACAGGGTCAAATTAAATTAGCTAGCGAATGAGGCGTGATAGGTATCGATAACTAAACACTTTTGTTTTTGGGGGTAACATTACTTTATGTCTCGATTGTATCTGTCCCCGAACAAACTTCAATTAAAGATTGTTTTATAGTTGTTAATTATTAAAATAGTAATTTAACTATTTAAAAAAAGTAAATTCATTAACTTCTGTAAATCGTTGTAAATTTGATTAATAAATCATTAGTAATCGAAGTAAAACGACCGTTAGTAGTTTTCTTACTTGAAGTTTGAGTTGAGAAAATCGGATTTGTTTTGCTTTATCATATTTAGATATCGATACCATCACGTCTGCGGCGTTTCGCTAGATAATTTAATTTGAACCTGTATATATTTTAATTTATCTTATTGTGGAGTACGGGGCTTTTGGCTACTTTAGTTAATTTATGTTTATTTAAAAATGTGCGTCTTATTTGTGCAGAATATACAATTTGTCTTTCTTTCTTGTTACTTTTCTTGTATCCATTTTGTAATAAATAGTTTTAAATCTTAACCACCAAATTATAATTTTGTGTTAGATATAACCGACATACAATACGCAGCGTTAACGCAACTGGCGACGGCTCCACTGACTGCGGCTTACTGCCATCAGCTCTGCAGGAGCAAGGCTGGCTCTCTTTCCAACGGAGTTAATAAGGTTGGTACAGCTTTTAAAGAAGCATAACACTTAATAAAATATTAAACTGTTAAATGGAAGCAACATTGAACTTTAAAGATATGGATATAAAGTTAGTTTCAGAATGACAGATATTGTTATATAGGAATTTAGTTTTCGATCTTGTTGCTTTGCTAGATTGTTAATGATTTCTACTGGAGGACAGAGGCGTCATATTTGTAGAAAACCTGTAAACACCAGTGATCACGAGTGATTAATTACGAACATTTTGATTTATGGTTTTTAAAAGACCATTTATGGCTAAATGCCGTGGCAGGAATGTTAAAAATAATAGTATTTTATACTCTACGTTTCAGAAGTCTACGTTCACAATCCACGTGGTAGGAGCAGAGTTACAGTTCGAAGCCGATGCTCTCAACAAATGGGAGGTGTTCTTCCTGCACCTGAGACCAGGCCTGCAAGAGTTGAGGGTCGTGCTCATCAATTATAACTTGAATCCTTCCAACTTGCCGCTTGAACTGCTCGGGAAGATCAAGTGAGTTGGTTGTTGGACAGCGAAGTCTATAAAGTTTAATAAATAAGTCAAGGAATTGACCCAAATTACAGATTATTCGATGATACTGTAAGAGTGTTGGTGTCTTTACTGATGCCGTGTACTTTTTACCAGCACACAGGGATGAATGAGAATTAATAATATTGAGCAGTAACATTCAATGTAGACCAATGGCTAGTGATATACATATCTTTTTGTTCATGCTAGGGGAACATTCCTCGTTCACCTCTGCAACTGCAGCCACAAATTAAAAACTGCAACTGCAGCCACAAATTAAAACAGAGTGAGAACTGTCAATATTTAAAAAAATCACGATCCGACATTTTATTTATGTTACCAGGTTGTGCGAAAACTGTCGTCAAAACAAACGTCGTGTGGTGTTCAACTTCCAAGACAAACGGACTTACGAAGACTACAAGTCCTGTGAAGACTTTGTAGTCCCTGATATTGGTAAGAAAAACCTTTGCCAAATAAAATCATTGTTTGTTGGTCTGCTTTCCCTTAAAAAACGTTGTCTCGTAAACACAAGATTTCGTTATAATTACAAGAAATAAAGTGTTTGCAACTTGCATGATGTAGATGGCAGTGGATTTGAAAAATTACAAACATAAATTGAAGGCATTTGCCCTGTCAAATTGTGTGTTCATTCTTTCTGTAACTCGTAGAATATCCTAATGGCAGTATTATAGGGTTACAACGTTATTGCTTATACGATTTCAAGACCCCTGAAATTGATAATAATGTATTTAAATCAATAATTAAGAAAGTGTACATTCATTTTCTAATATTTCTAGTCTGCGCCTTCAACCCCAGCATCCAACGTTCTTCAGTGTACAACGGCAAGGACCCCTGGCCTTCCACCATCGAGGCCATCTTGAAACTGAAGGTTCCCTTCATCATCACAGGCTACACCATCACCGAGCTCCATAAAGACTGCATCAGAATCAAGGAGTGCTCTGAAACCAGTTATAATGTAATTTCTGAACCCAAGTATAATAATTTCGCTAGTGTCAGACCTGACAGGAACTTTATATCTGATGACGAAATGCCTCTGTTGTTCAAGAATTATTGTTTGGCTATTATTTCTGCATGATTCTTTGGTATATAGTTTTATTATACTTCAGCACCAATATCTGCCTATAATTTTCCCAAAGTAACTATGTTGGGGTCGGCTTCCAGTCTAACTGAATGTAGTTGAATACTTACCAGTGTTTTACATGGAGCGACTGCCTATCTGACCCTCACAACCCAGTTACTGGGTAGCACGATACCCCTTGGGAAGACTGGTTGTCAGACTTTTTGGGTTTCTAACTACCCGTGACGACTATCTGTGTGTCTGTGTGTAGTTTTCTAAATCTTATGTTTTTATTAATTGTTTCGTTCTATAGTTGGTTGTGTTTACGTTCAGTGTGTTCTGTAATGAGTTCTTATGATTGTTGTATTATTATGTTAGTGTAAGATCATGTAATTTATTTTCACTTACTCGTTTTCATGTGGTTTGTTAATTTTTGTTCTGTTTGTTTCAGTTTTGTCTTAATAAAGTACCTATGTGAATTTGAAGTTTTTTTTCTTCTCTATTTCCAGTAATTTCACATTGATGTTTCTTGTTCGTTGTTGAGGAAACCACATGGTGTTCTTCAACTCCCACAGTCAGAGTGATGTAAACTTAAACAACATTTTATTCAGTAAGACTCTGACAGACCCCTCGGCCTGCCCCAGGGTGGAGGAAACCAATGAGGATTTTCACACGTAAAAAAAAACAAAAGTTTTACTTCACTGAAGTCATGATTTCATTTTGTCTAACTTTTCGTTTTCCCCATTCCCTATTTCCAAAACCCATGCGAAGGAGTCCTTCAGGCGCCTTGGCTTTGTTTTAAGGAACTGTCGTGACTTCCACAAACCCCACGTCATCAAGGTAGTTTTTGGGGCTTTGGTCCGTAGCAAGCTTGAGTCTAGTGCGTGCGTATGGAATCCTTTTGAGAAGCAGTATAGTTAGCTTTAGAAAAAGTTTAGAAAGCATTCCTTAGATACCTTTACATGCACTTGTATGGGTTTTATCCTCTCTTGTATCCCACTAAATTCCTGTTGGGTTGCTTAAGTTTCAATTCTCTAGAAGAAAGACGGTCGCGCGATCAGATGACTGTAATATTTAATGTTCCCGATCTGCATAGTAAAATCTGCAATCTATTTGTACCAGACAATTACTTAACTGTCGTGGCAGGAAACACCGCTTACTGGCTGTTCCAACTTGCCGTACTGTTGCACACTCCAAATCACCTATTCCTCGGACATTAGCCGCTATTAACGCTCTCCTGGACTCAAACACAGATATTGACATGTTTGCGAATGAATGGAAGATGATACTGTCAGAATTTTTGTGAGAAGAATGCATGACTGTGTTAGTAAATTATATGTTTAAATAGTGTAATTGGCTTCGGCCATTCTATTTATTAATAAATAAATTAAAAATCTTTATTGACTTGCACTTGCAATTTTTTCACAAATGTTGTCTTTGTTGTATTCGAATATATTTAGATCAACATGAAAATATTTACCAGTCTTGAAATTATCTCCATCTCGTATGAGCGTCTATTTTAGTCCATAGCACCACCACCCATTGTCACTGAAGGCATCTGCATGTGGAGCCAGAAATACCTCACGACAGATTTATCAGTCCAATGTCTTGAGATATTCCGGAAGGAAAATGTCTGGGAATGTATTATCATAGTTACTGGCCAAGAATCAGGAACACTCTTTTCGTGGGTGTTAAAAACAAGATATTGGCAAGAGTGCACATAGTGGTGAAGTTCTTAAATACAATGTGGGGTTTGCCAAGCAATGTGAAGACCATTTTAGAAAGTTTTAAAACAAAGTTGGGACTTTGTTTCGTTCTAAGAAGAATAAGTATTAAATTATAGCTCCATTAAGTAATGGCTTCCCAAGAGTAGAAACGGGTGTGGATTAGCTCTCTGCGTGTTGGATTAAGGGTTTCTCGTGATGCCTTCCCACAACGTAGATTAGTTAGACCATATAAGTAGTTATGTAAATAAATAAAATTTGAAAAAGGCACGTTATTTGGTTGGTCAGGTTTAAACCAGCAATTAAGCATTTAAGGAATTATTGGCCAACAAAATTTTTACATGTGGGTATAAGATCCTACTAAAAATAAAACAAAGAATACATTGAAAATATAATATTTATATTCTTAAATCTAACTGACAATTAAATTGGCAATATTCACAAAATATCTAACAAAATTATACTAAAACATATCACAGATAAAATGATTAGTCACGTATTATTCTAATACACGTTTTCAATAACCTACCCATCGCCGCTATCCCTTGCTAGAGATAGCATTTTGACAAAAGTTAGATGTAACGTCAGGATTCTACCTCTAGTAAGTAATGCTACCAACAGATATATTATTGAAAAAGGCCATAAGTTAGCGGCTAACGAGTTATAAGTTCGGATATCAAAGAAGTGATGCTTATTTTTCATCTAGGTGTGTAGTAAATCATACTGAATCTCCATCTCAAAATAATATTCAACCTACTCTCCATCTCTCTCTTAGATAGAAATAAAATAACGTATTCCAAAAATCACGAGGTTCAGGAATGTCAATATCAAACTTTTTCAATAGGTCATAATAATCATTATTCATTAGCAGAATCAGTCGACTCTTAGCTAGTCACTAACTGCAAGCTAAATCTACAAATAATCTCGATTGCCTGAGGTCAGAGGCAAATAGGTAAGCTAAATTATCAGCCCGGCCTTTTTCCAACATTGTTAGGGTTCCAGCCGAACTAGATTAAACTGAGTAAGCTAAAGCTACTATTAATATTTTTATATAAGGCGAAAAAATAGTTCGTTTCTACCAAATTCTGCCATCATATTGACGGTTGCCATGAGAATGAGTACAAATTAGTTTTATTCACAGAACAAGAAATATTACTCCAAGCTACATACTTAAACAATCATGACGAATGTGAAGGCACATGTGTATAATTATTACACCATGTTACCAGCTATGTTCAAGTCCCAAGTCAAATGGGGCGAGTCTATTAACATTAAACAGGACTTAATCCTGACTGCCAGCTGCTACTGAGAAAATCCTGATAGAAAAACCTAATAACACTTTGGCCCTACCTAAGAGTTTAACCCAAGCAGGACCTTATGTTTAGGAGTCGAGCTTGCGACCACTAGACCAAACTTCCGTCAGAGTGACGATATACAAGTCAAAAAACAGTTTTTTACATAGTACAAGAAATATTCAAAGTTAATAAATGTCAATCGTTAGCCGCTAACCTAGCAATTCCCAAACAAGACACAGAGACACTTGGTGATAGAGTAGATATAGAACAGAGAACACACGACCGGCTTACTGACGATAGCTCTGGATACAGACCCCGACACCTACAGACAGACACGTATTAACACAGGTTCAATGAACTATCTGAAAACGGTTTTTTCTTCTTATGAGACTTAATTGACAGATAAAACAAAAGAGTAAATAAAAAGAACGTGAACATTTTAAAATAAAAGGATGCTCAGAAAAGAGTTTGTATATGTCGTAGGATAATTTGATACTTCGAATCTTCGCGAAAATCCTAGGGGTTTTGCGAAAACGCGGATAATTATAAAAATTATCAAATCTTACTGGACAAAGTCAGGATCTAACATAACCTAACCTAAATGATACAACAACAATATAAGGGTATCTGGCGCTTGGCGGCCGCTGCCGCGGCACGCTCGCTTCGCTCGCTCGCCTTCGCGCGCTAATGGTCACTGTTCTAACATAACCTAACCTAAATTCTATTTATCCGCGTTTTCGCAAAACCCCTAGGATTTCCGCGAAGGTTCGAAGTATCAAATTATCCTACGACATATATATGTTCAATAGAGATATTACTTTATTTAGAGTTTTGGCACGAACCATACAAGATAGGTTCATGTCGTGACATAAATATGAACCAGTCCGCGAGATGATTATTGGCACTCTTGGCAGCTATTTTGAAGTACACAGAAATATAAATTAATCTATACCTCATAGAACAAATGAAAACTTTGTCTTTAGAAGGAAAAACCGCTGATAAAGATAGATCTTTGAAACAAATCAAAAGCGTCAAAAAACAGAGCTAAAACAATTGGTGTACAAGGATAACATTTAAATTTTAAAAGCAAAGTAAAGCAGAATGTGTGAAATAATTGCAATCGAAAAATTTATGTGCAGTAGGTAAGGTTATTGACAAAGAAAGTAAATTATGTGCTAACAAGATCGAAAACCCTGGTACTACGTTTTTTAAGATGATGTGATGTTATTATTATTAATATATTTCCTGTATGTATTATAGAGTGAAAGCTTAGAAAGTCTTTATAAGTATTCGATGGATTTTCGATCTTGAATCGCAGCATGTAGGATTAACATAAAAGACAAAATGCTTAAAAACAAATAGCAGAAATAATTACTGATTATTGAAAGAAGCCAGACTGACAGATATTGGTTTCTATCATTACAGTAGTGGTATTTAGTTGTGCAAATCAGATGTTAATACTAACCACAAAAATTCATTCACTGAGCATATTATTTGGATTAGCAAAAACTTAAACAATATTATTAAATAACAGATATTAGCAAAATTAAGTACAGCATTGGATGCAAATTAGGTTGTAAATTATAATTAGTACGAATAACTATCTACTACAATATACTTTTATAGTGATGACAGTTACCTTAGTGTTTGTCTAATTAATTTCTAACTAATGCAACTTCTGTAATAATTTTTAAATAATCATGCTCAGAAATTTTTTGGAGCTTACTGCCACTTATCGAATACCATTTTTTGCGTAAAAGTAAACTAAACTTAATGTAAAAGGCTAATGTAGAGACGATATCTTCTAAGTTTGAAGATACATTAATCCAGAATTGGACTGCAAGAGTATTGCTGAGCTGAGCTTTAAATAAGCATTCGTGAAGAATTATAATAAAAAATACTAGTACAAAATATCACTGCTATAGTAGATAGTTGTTCCAAAATCACATAATTAAAACAACGGTTAACAACAAACCTTAAACAACTGAAACAACAACCTGTTCTGTTAACACCGGCGCCAATGTTGTACTGCTATCACTTTCGGTACCAACTATTGTACCATCATCAACTGTACTTGGTTCAACTGTAGCACTATTAATACTAAATTTTGTACCATCATCATCTGAACTTGGTTCACTTGTAGTACTATTTGTATCAACGGTGGTACTATCAATTGTAGTTGGATTCATTGTACTAGACTCTTCTGTACTTATGTTGATAAAATCGTCTTCTATTGAATTTGATTCTGTACTATTTTCACCAAACCCACTGTCTTCCCCTAAACTTAAATCATTTTTAATTATAATAGTCCCTTCTGAACTATATCTGGTTGTACTTCCAGCCGTAGTTATTTCTTTTATATTAGGTTCTGTATTACTTAAGGTGGTTGTACTAATTTCAGTAGTTCTTTCTTCAGTAGAATTGTTTTCTTCTGTAGTTACATAAACGGCTTTTAATTCTTCTAAGATCAATTTATTCTCATCTGCTTCAGTGTTTCCTGGCATGGCAATTGTACTACTTTCTACATTACTTAGATCAACTGTACTATTTTGTTTTTTATTTATATTAAATATACCACTTTCCTCTTTGTTTATATCAACTTTACTGATTTCGTCAGCTTTTGCAGTGGTTGTAGTAACTTGTCCAATACTTTTAATAGTTGTACTAACAACAATGTATTCATTCGTTTCATAAATATCTTCTGCAGTGACATCTCCTGTAGTGTCAATGTCGTAATCATAAATGTCTTCTTCTGTGGTCGTTGGCACTGAAACATAGTAAAAAAATAATTAATCTAACCTACCATGTAGTAAGTTATTGTTTTAATGAAATCGATTGATTGTCCATATTGTCCAAGATATAATTTAGCCTCAGTTAGATTGATACAAGTAATGTCATTTTGTGTGTTTAAAAATCATCATAACGTTCACTTTTCAGGCTTGAAATCGAAACGAAGAATGAATAATAGACTTTAAACTAATAAGCAAAGCTTAGGAAACTTACCAGTTACTCCTTTAGAATTCTTCTTAAAAGGATCCTCAGTGACCAAAACTACACGAGATTCATTAACACCACCATCTTCCTCTTTTTCATCAGTCCGTCTCACTTTACTCTTATTATCACAGCCTTCAGCACAATAGTTAGCTATCTTATTTAAAATCATATCAACTAGAGTACTTTCCTTAATATCTTTATGTGCTACCGCAGCATTTTTTTCTTCTTTAAGTTCTTTGTCAACCATTTCTTCAATCTTTTGTGTATAGTTTACGGGAGGAATCCAGGTATATTCTGGGTCATATTTCGATGCATTGTTTGGGTTAAAAACTACATTGTATATTTCATCAGGGTCATCTTCTAGTCTCATGTTTCGTTTGGTGTATTTGGCTATAGCAGGCCCTAATGTATCCGTGACGTAATTCTTCAGTTTTTGACATTTTTCGATTGTATTGACATCATTGGAACTTCCCCAGATTATAAAGCCTGAGGCGTTTGATTTGTAGAACGTGTTGAATGCTACGTCTAAGTCACTCTGAAACAGAAAATATAAAAATATTATTGACTGTGCCTCTCCGATTAAGACGTATCTTCTGGTTATTATCATGACTTTGTAGGTGACATTATGTATAACATGTTAGTTAAAACTACGAATTGAGACATCTGCGATACTCTCTCAAATATAAGAAATGACTGAAAGATTAAATTTAAGTATAATTGAGTATCTCACATCTGAGTATCTTTATTTTTCTATTATGTCCTTTAATTTATTAACGTTTTAAAATTTTATGATAGATAGATTAATTTATTTGCACGAAATATGTTTTACTTATATTGTAGCAATTTCTCTTTAATTAAAAAAAAATGATTACTGGGTTTTTAATTTCGTTGGCTTAGTTGTTAACTTTTCTCGTGCATGCTGTGGTCTCCTATAAGTGAAATCATCCAGCTGGTTCTATGTGATATCGTCTAGACCTGTCATATTGACGATTGTCGATTTATGGCTATATACAAAGATTAGCACACCTCATTAAAATACCCCTTGTCTCTGTATCGGTACCAGAAGTATGGTAGTATGGGCGCTCCTCTGGCGGCCACTCTAGCTGCCTCTTTAACTCGTCCTCGTATGAGGCCGGCCAGCTGGTTCGATGTAATGTCGTCCGAGCTGTACACAGACGGGTAGAGGGCCGTGCTCTCTTGCCAGAGCCAGCTTACACTGGAATTTGGACAATGATTATGAAAGAAAGTGTTATAACTTAACTTTTGTAATGAAGAACTAGTAGATTATAATTTTTTTGGTGGAAAATGTAATGTGTATCGTGCAACTTATATAAATAGATAGATGTAGTGTAAAAAAACGGAGGATTCATCATCTTCACCACCTATAACGTCTTTCGAACAAGTGCCTTGTCTTCTTTTAATGTTCCTTTTTTATCACTTGATCTTCCACACAATTTTTTTTTTCTTAAAAAACTAAATTTACATAATTATAATATAAGCCATCGACCGGTCTCACGAAATAATTATGTTTACGTTTTTCATTCTCGGTTTACCTGTCTCGATACCAAGGATTGGTGTTGATTAATATATTTTGCTATAATGAGAAGATAAGTATAAGTTGTTTGATGATAATAGACAAAAATAAAAACTCATCAATATTGAAATGAAAACAAAGGTGGCTACGGATTTAGCTTTTAACTTAGATGAAGGTTGTATTCAGCTGCATAAGACATTAGATAATAATATAGTTCAAAACCTAACCTACTAAAAAACGTACCGATCATTCTCCTGAGGAACCTTATCAGCACAGGACTCCTTCCTGTTATTAAACGCCATGTTG
Organism: Brachylomia viminalis; assembly: GCA_937001585.2. Taxonomy (NCBI): domain Eukaryota; kingdom Metazoa; phylum Arthropoda; class Insecta; order Lepidoptera; family Noctuidae; genus Brachylomia; species Brachylomia viminalis. The sequence goes on from OW443317.2 coordinate 20,978,346, forward strand.
AAGCAGTACGGGAACCCGTAGTACCCCCACACGGCGTGCGGGCGCATCTTCTTCGCAAGAGAGACCGTCGCCTGCATGAACTCGCGGCCAGCTTCTTCAAAACGACGTTTTGCCTGAAATTGTAGAAAGCGAGTTGTTATTATTTTGTTATTAAGGGTTTCTGAAATAACGTTCTTTTTATTAAATGAATGCTCTTCCATATCTTATTCATCGTTAAAGTTTGTAACCATACTTGCATCTTCATCATCGTTCGTAAGTTCGCTTAACCACCTCCTTTTTAGCCGCACCATACTTGCTAAGGCTATACAGGGCCCCACCCTGTATAGCCTTAGCAAGTATGGTGCGGCATCGATTTTTACATATCAGACTATCTGTTTCGTGAAATACGTTTATTAATTAAACTCTACCGTTTCCTGTTTCTATAATATAAGGATTTATTATCTAGACCGAACACAACCATGATCTAGACTCGGAACAAACAGTGCATATTTGTCTAAGCGTAGGAACCGACTCAAAATGCGAAAACAGGCACTAAGGTCATCGTTGTTATTGAGGTGTGGACCGTGCAAACTACTGTGCAATTGAACTGGGGGGGGGGGGGGGGAATTAGATGTTGTTTTTCACCTGCCGATAAGTGTTGCTTAAATTATCTGACAATGTATGTCTAATGTTTCAACCCCGTAAGTATTTACTGATACCGTATTTATATTTAGGATTTCATAAAAAATATATTACATTTTTTTATTTTTGTGGTTCTCATTCATTGTGAATCTGGCTGATTTGGTCTGTTTTACCACCTCTGGATGAGTTCTGTACTCTGTAAAAATCTGGCCGTGAAAACTTAGGTGAAGTGAGCTTTCAATAGTGTCAATCCATAAGGTAAATGACGGCTCGTTCAAGATCACGTCATCTAAATATTCACGGTGAAATTTTAACAGAATAGACCGGCTGGTTAACTTATCGGACAGATAATTTCATGATATTTTAAAATTTATCTGGTAGTTAGTGCACGTCCGAAATTAAACTGGCCGATATGGTATGTTCCACCATCTCCGGATAAGTTACGGTTAACTCAAACAAGTTCTGTTCCAATTTTTACTTATTTGGTTGACAATGGTGCCGATTTTCTTGTCACAAAATTCTCTAAACTAGACTAAAAATCACCAAAATTTAGTTTATTCCTGTCAAACGACGATTTCCCATTCGGAAATTGACTAAAGTGACACAACTTAACAATATTTTAGTTTGACAGCACTAAGATGGCACTGAGATTATAATTTAGTGAAAATGGCAATTTTGCTATTCTGAATTTTACGTTTTTCACCTAAAATTTTGATTGTCTTAACTAAATTTGACAATTTTTAATCGCGATTAAAAAGGTGTGGAATAGAATTAGTTGTCATGAACTAAAATTCACACCAACACCTCGACTTCAGATGCAAAAACGGTACTGTATCTTTTTTTATTTTCTTTTACTTATATCTCGAAAACGGTGGTCCTATCGCAAAAATAATGAAAATTTCGAACCCCTTTAATAAAACCCTAAACCTCTAAAACCCAACATGTTGGTAATAATTTTTCATATTTTCCATTCAAAATGTGAAAAATTCCATACAAAACATGTCGAGGCTGCAAATAATGCGCGCCTCTGGCTCTAAAAAAAAATCACGTGGTACGACAAACAAGTCCCACGTGGAGTCGCAATTATTGGCAAATTTGATTTTAGGTGTGTCAAAATTATTTTTAAATTTAGAGATTTTATTTTGCAGAATAGCGTTAAAATTTTCATAGCCAAAAGTGAGGAATTTTAGTGATAGTTTAGTTCGTGTAGTTCGGTGTACCTACAACATAATCGGCACCAGTGTCTATCACTGTCGGTCACTGTAAAACAAGCCCATATAGCTCTATTCTTCACTTCCAGATAAGTGTTGGGTAACTCATTAGACAGCTTATTTCTATTAAAAAACCCTCTTATCCTGCCCCCATTAAACAGTAATTACCAATCAATCAACTCAGCCTATAAAAATTCCCAGGTGTACAATTTAGAGATATATTTCTCGGTAACAATTACAGCATGCAGATGTTATTATTAGATCAACACTTTGAGATCTCAATAATCGTTACTGAGATGATGCAACAGGAATGAGTTGTAGAACGAGTAAGTGTGTCGGTACACGGCCTGGTTTATTGATTGACATGAAGTAGGCACTTTGACATTAAAACATAAAAATAATTTGTAATTTATAAAGATTCTAAATCATAAACTGTGTAAGAGCCTATTCTAGGCTTTTTTTTTAGATTTTTCTTATTGTTAATTCTTTTCAATGATACGGAAATAATTGTACTCCATTCCTTACGATTAAACATGATTGGACTCAAACGATGTAATATCTTGGAGGCTCTTGTATGTGTATACAATGTTTAAAAACATAAAGAAATCTTATCTTAGGAAAGAGGGATTGAGAAAATTGTAATGATTACAGTGTTATTGTAGTCTATGAATTGATTAGAGGTGGAAACTATTTATAAATTTCTTTTTTTTGTTGTTGTAAAATTGCGGAATCGGGAATTCTACGAAATAGAGGTTTGACAGTATGAGAAACAGCTATCAACCTACAAATTCAATTTCCAAATACGATACCTATTAATTTATTTTTAAAGTTCCGTAATGGCTCAATTTTCATACGCAAAATTCTGAGACTAATCATTTACATCCCATAAATCTTATAGATGATGAATGGAACTAAAAGTGGTAATCAATCTGCTGTAACACAAAATAGTAGATTGCTAATTTGACAGCCGTGTACGACAACCCTAAGCGCCCTAAATAACTAAGGCATTAGTTTGACGAGTGCACGCCGACATCTGATTGATAAATTACAATCTTACAATGTTTGTTTGTAGTTATTTATGAAGCAATCCAAAGTATGTTATAGTCGGAGAGCTCGCCATAAAAGTGGCACAGTCATCTGTTTATGCTCATACTGAAGATTGAAGACTTGCAAGCCGATTTCGAGAATGATATGGTCAATTTGAAAAGCATGACATACGGCAGGGGTTATTCAGGGGTGTACCAATAATTTACACCCACACTTTGTAAAAGGGGCGAGCATATTGTTATTAACCGGGCACAAACCAAGACACCGGGCTGCAATTGAGAAATTTTTGATGGAAAAACACAGTAACTCTGCTCGACCCGGGAATCGAACCCCATGTGCGTTAGTAGCGCTTACGACCACTAGAATAACGAAGCAGGTAGATCCAGTAATCAGCAGTGGTGGGTGCATGTGAGTGTAGAACAATCACTGTGGAAGGGGTAATTTAATTATTAATTAAATATTATTAAATAATTAAATATTATTAATTATTAAACTACAAATTTCGTGCTTGTAGAGTAGACCCCCTATCACAAACGCTCGGACTAAACTTAACGTAAATTCGAACGATTTTAAAATTGAAAATACTTATTTCGCACATAGTATTAATTTAGTGGATGGTAGTAGTTATGGTTGTAGCAAAAAAACAAAATGCTGACACTTCTATTTTCAATAAAAGGTTCCTTTGAACCTGGCGTCACGTCAGCGTAAACTTCACAGAGTATTTTTTTAACTATAATTAGAGAGCTTTCAAAGAGACCACATCAGTACATTTTGATAGCAAGCATCTTGACACGCTGTTTGTTGTTTGGCCGTTGCACTCATGGGTTCAGAACAGTACTTTATTTTTGGATGATATGTGGGTATTTTTTTCTGTATCCCTGTCAACGTATATGCAAAATGTCGATCGATTCCGCGATTTAGGGCGTGGAAAGGTATCGAGCAAACAAACTTACTTTCGCAACTATAATATTATAGTTAGGAGGATGAGAAACCGGTGCTTAAATTAGGTACTTAACTACATTAAAAAAAAACTCATAGCACACTACACACTACACGTGGCGCCATCTATTATCATAAGATCGTTATTGTTGTTTCCCTCGGGAACAGTACTTTTTTTCTTGATCAAAAGGTACCCTATGTCCGTTTCTGTACACCTGACAACGTATAATTATGCAAAATTTCAGGATGATCGGTTCAGTGGTTTTGGCGTGAAAAGGTAACAAACAAACAAACTTACTTTCGCATTTATAATATTAGTTAGGATTTCACCTTGAAGGGTTTAGTTTTATTTCAGTGTAATACCTAAAGCATCCCACACTCAACAAATATAACAATTAACGTATTTACAAAATTATGTCCTCTAGTGGGATTTATTTTATGTCCGTCGGTGTGTCCGTGGCATCACAACGGGCCCTATCAGAATACCAGCGCTGCGGTATTTGTTTGTTTTTCAAATATCGCAGCATCATGCTGAGATAGGAGCCTTTTTGGCCTCGCACAGGTCTTCTCTTTATCCTTTTTTTTATTGTTTTCATGATTTTGTTAGATTTAATGTTCTTTTTTTATTATTATTATTATTTGTATTTCCTGCGCGTGTCCCAAATAAAATATTTTTCTTTCTTTCTTTCTAAAACGCCTGCATTTATCAAATACCCCTCACGCATATATAATCCCTCAGAAAACAACACAAACCAATTACCGACCACCATACAGACAGCTATGAACAGAGCAGCACAATCAACCACAGCCCGAGAGGCCCTTTAATTAACGCGCCCTAATTACAGCCGCAGATAATACGATTGAGCAATCAACGGGATGAGTACCATTGTTTTGTATGGAATGAGAGCAGTGGCTGGAATTGTATGGGCGATGGTAAAAACATCAATTTGTGGGATCGTTTGTTTTGATTACAATAACAATGTATTTATGGACACACACAGAGAGATCCTTGATTAAGGTCATGTACTGTAAGCCCTACAGGTTCCCTACTGAAACTTTATACGCAAGCTCTAAGCTGCTCTCCGTTACAAAACTCCACATACTACACATCGTACTAAGATATCACAAAACTCTACCCTTTAGTCATGCCAAACTTAAAAAAAGATGATGTGATATAGTAGCGCCTACATACTCAGCACGTTCAATTTTTGCTGGTCGCCAGAATGTAACTCAAGCCGTTTATAATAAAGTACTTAAATCGCATACTTAACATTTACCCTATGCAGCTGTATGAGTGTATAAAGACATTGACGGAATTGCTCTTCACACTTAATTATGATACCGTGGAGGACATTTTGGCGACTCTGGGTTGAACGTCATGCATACAGACACACACACATATACACACACACACACACGCACACACACACACTCCAACACACACCCATTCAAACACACACACACTCCAGCACGCTTCCACACTCATTCACACATACACACGCCCACTCATACACACACCCATTCATACACATACACATAAATATACATTCACACACTCATAGACACACGTATAAACACCCATTTATACAAAACACACTCTTGTTTCCACACACTGCCATAAACACGATTTTCACTTTTCTTTTATTTTTATTGGTTTTAAAAAAGATGTGTAACTTATACCTAATTAGCACAACGAAACAATTGTTAATTAATCGAGGAAGAGCGAGGTTTATCCCATCACAAGTATCTTCGGATTACTTTCTGGAAGCCCCGGCAATTTAATGTATAGATTTAACATAATAATAAACACATTTTTTTTTACTGTAATTGGTAGAAGTTCAAGAATAATTTTTTCTCAAACATGCTTGGTAATTTGAGCATTATTTTGACAACCTTTTTCGAGATAAATCGCAATTGCTGTACTGGCCAAATACATGCGAGCAGCGGCCGGCAAAAGTTGTATGAAAATCCGTATCTGTTGTGGTTTAGTGGCCAAATAAATTACATAGTAAACTCATAACTATCGTGTAATTTAAAAATGGAACGATCTTTTACTCCGAAACATGGCAACCAAGGAGGTAACTTATCAAAGATTTTATTTAAATTTCAAACTGGCTCGCAAATAGAAAGATGTTTATTGAAAAAACAAAAAAACAAATGAACCCTTTAACGCAGGAAAATTTATTGTTGTTCGTTGTTCGTCATTGATTTTGAAAAATAATTGTATTTTAATTTCCGCGCATTATTTGACAAAAGTACTATACAAGCCTTGGCCATAACTAGGCATTGATGGAATTACGTATGTGTGCCTCGGCTTCGCCTCGGCCCACGTTCCTCCATCAATGCTTCTTTTGCTGGCCGCTGCAGTAATGTACTACTTATTACTTAACTAATTACAAGAACACTCATCTAATCATGTAGGTAATAACTAAAGACTAAAATGAAAGGATTGACTGCCTCGGTGGTCTACTGGGCACAAGCGCTGCTGCTGAACACGAGGTCCTGGGTTCGATTCTCAGGTCAGGCAAAGGGTTGTTGGGTTTGTCAAGCAGGAATTTCTCAGTTGCAGCCCGGAGCCTAGATTCGTGCCCGGTTGATGGCAATCAAATGAAATGAAATTATTTTATTTCACATAAACCTACATGGGCACTTATGATTGTCAGAAGCTAGGTGCACGGTTCCAATTGGTCGTTTCCTCCATAGAAGAGCCGGCAAGAAACTGCATATATTTATTTATATTTATATATTCTTTATTGTACACCACAAAAAACATAACAACAAAAATTAAACTGAACACTACTTAATATACAATGGGCGGCCTTATCGCTTTCTGCGATCTCTTCCAGGCAACCTTGGAATGGACAGAGATTTTCCTGGACATAAAAAAAAAAAAAAAAAAAAAAAAAAAAAAATTGGTATGGGAGGACAGTGTAGGCCTGTCAACAGGTACCTGGTACATAACAAGATATAATATTTTTTGGCCAAAGAATCAGCATCGCCATACAACGTGGCAATGCCGCCAGCCTTTTGGGCACTTTTCCTGTTGACAGCGAAGTGGACGAATTTTTTGATGCCCTATGATTCTTTTCTTTCTTTTTTATTTACTATACATATATATGTACATATTATTAATTTTGGTTTAAGTTTGATAGCTTATATATAGGTATTTCAATATTGTAAAATTAAATGAGTAATTCTCCAATACAGATAGAAAATGATCTACAAATCTTAAGTTTAAAAGTTAGGCCTACAGCATTCTCACATTCACAAAATACAAAGGATCTAAAAAGAAGGTAAATAAAAAAAAAGCCTATTTAAACCAAATGACACGATTGCCTTTACAACTACAATATATTATGTATAATAAATCTTGATTATGTCAAAAGTTATAAAAAAAAAAAACTTCTTAATTTGGGAGCAGTTAATACTCATTTACATAATGATGCCGTTAATGAAGTACCAGGGAAGCCACATGTGCAGAAGGAATTATTGCCAACCTTCCTTGTTTACCATTGAGTCTTATAGGCATAGGCAATAGGGTCGCCCCCTATTAGACGGGACCTAAACACAACTGGCGAAATGTGTGTGTACACCTTTGTGTAACCTGTATTAGGTCTAGCCTTATTACAGGCGTGACGTTATGTAAAATGAAAGGCTGTGAAAGAATATTGCCATCGTCACCAAGGTCACCATATTTAGGAACTGGTTTAGTGATCGATTGCAGGCGGTATACCTCCCTATTGTCCTGCATAAATGAAAATATGAAAAAGCTTTAGTGTTGAGTGAATTTTCGGCAACACCTATATGATGGTGATGTTTTCTTTTCTTCGCACATAATAGCGAGTACATATGGGGATTTGAAACTGAAATCTCCTCAGTTGGAGAACCTGGTACTGGGCTGGTATCCAAGTAATTTTAAATTAAGAAGTCTCAGAGACCACACTACAATTAGGTTTTTCGAAGTCCAGGAAAGTTATTTTAGATGTTTACGTATTTACATTTTTTGACTCTTAAAGTATGTTGATGTTGACCAATGACTATAAAGCCTCATTCTCTTTGATGTTGACGGTCAGTTGAACGGATTTGATTGCCAACAAACATAAACACAAAACACTTCATCATCATTCCAGCCGAAAGACGTCGACCGCTGGCCATAGGCCTCCCCCACCGCCATTTCGAGCGCTCTGTGCTTCCCGCATCCAGCGGATTCCTGCGGCCTTCACAAGGTCATAGATCCACCCCGTGGGAGGCCTTCCGACGCTAAAATACTTAAGAAAACAAAAATAAAGTTACCTCTTCTTCAATCCACTGCTTCTTCCACCACCAATGCCTCTTCTTCTCTATCTCATAAGACACATCCTTGTAGGGCGTCAGGATCCCAAAATTCTGTCTCAACACCGGCTTCCAAGACTCGAAGTCTATAATGCCGACACCTGGAACATTGATTATAAAAAGAACTTTACTGCTGTTTCTAAGGTAGGACATTATGGAAATGTATGTCATCGATAGAGGATTTCCTATCCAGCTTCCCCAATCTTTCGTAGAATGTAGCAATGTTGCTAAATAAATAGATTATGATTATGAACTTGCCGAAAGAGGCTGCGGGTGTCGAAACTGGGACTGTATCGTCAAGAAGTCAAGAGTAGGCGGAACGCGTTAGGGAGAGGCAAAATTCGCGCCCTAACGCCCCTAGTTACCGCAGGAGACGCCCCGGGCGTCGGGAATCACAGGCCGATTCCCGGCCACCAAAGGCGCAGCCGTACGGATGGCGAGCAAAGGGTATCTCGCCGTCCGATAAGGAACAGGCCCGGGTCGACGGCGCGGCGTGTTCCATGCGCGCATCAAAGAGATGTCAGCACCAAATAATGGGGTCCGCTAGGGTCGATGCCTGCCGGGGTCGCGGGAAAGTCCGAAAGGGGTACCATGACCCCTGGCACAGGCAACTGTAGGAACACGGGTGTGTTTCAGTCGGTAAGAGTCTGATACGCCCTCCTGCTCCACCCAGAGCGGGAGAAGGTATTTGATGATTTTCCGCCTCAAAAAAAAGGCCCAACGAAGTGGCACGTAGTGTTCCATGCGCGCCTTTATGGGATGACGTGCGGTCGTGGGATCGGCCGCACTTGGTGATGGGGCCCACTAGGCACGGCGAGCTGATACCAGTCGGGGGTGCACCGAACGTACATTGTATCTCCCGGGCCCCTGACTTATGGTAGTAGAAAGTGCAGTGGGGATTTCCTTCTCCCCGAACGGGGGGTATCAATGAGGACTTCCCCACTAGGAAAAAAAAGGTAAAGAACAAACTGCCTAACCCATTGAAAATAGAAACGTGACCATTGGAATATTAACAATGTTACTAGACGTAGCAACGCATTAAGGATTTCTAAAACTACATTCACTCAACAGAACCACCAGGGGGTTCAAGATTAAATTGTGATTGACCAAACGTACATTTCTACATACTTATGGCACCAACTTACAGTTTTACAGTGTAATAAACAGCAGGTACATAAAGTGAAATGTCTGAAATTGACTTGCAGAGTATCTTCGAAAGTCTATTAACGGTTGGCGCAGTGGTTAAGCGATTGACTGCTGCGTTACGTGTCGCGGGTTCGATCCCCGCACGGAACAAATATTTGTATGACCTGCAAGTAGTTGTTCCGGGTCTGGCTGTTTGTGTATGTGAGTTTAAATGTTTGTAAACGCACCCACGATACAGGAGAAATTCCTAGTGTGGGGCAACGTTTAAAAAAAAAAAAAAAAAAAAAAAAACTTCCTATAGCTTTCAGAGAGATACAGCCTGCAGCGGTTTCCAATTCATTAAGGTTCACTAACAACATCGTGAGAACGTCAATCAATCTGTCAGTGAAGCGGTAAGGCAATGGAATTATAGACCCCTCTCCCTGTGGCTAAGGGCAGTTCGTGGTAGTGGACTAGATCTTATTATAGTAAAGGTTTTATCGATTACTTTTATAGCTGAGATTTGGTTTAAGGGGAAATCTGAATGCCTTGGTTCTTCTAGCTGGGTAATATATCTTGAACAGAGGTTGGAGGTTATTAGTAATCACTAATCAGTCACCAAAAGGCAAATAAGACGGCGACCAACCAGAAGCTGGTACCTAAATATTCCAAACTTCAACATATAAAATATGCTAAAGTTTGGAACCGGAGGTATGACCGCCAGTTATAACTATCAAAACTTCAGCCTAACCTAGTCCACTGATGGCTATCTTTTTATCTTTCCATAGATCAAATTCTTCTTGACCGTATCCGAAATTACTATTTCGGATACGGTCAAGAAGAATTTGATTTTAAAATTATGAAATTCAGGATATTTTCTTTCAATTCATCATCTGACGTAAACATATCTTGCCATTCCTATCCGAGTTCTTTCCCAATGCGAATACTCGACAACTTCATATGTATCATCTTATATTCGAACCAGTTGCATTGTTTTATTGTTAAATCAACATTTTCGTCGAATTGTTCACAACATACTGCGGCTTAGCAAAATAAACTGACCCGATGTTATGACGGTCATATTGAAAGGTGGCACGAGCATTCGGTGAGAAATAATTATGAATTAATGCCAAAGTTTTAGACTACTTTCGCACGGACGGACGTAAAAATATCGCGGAGGGATTTTATCGCGCACTGGATTTTCAACTCTCGGTGTTGAACCGAGCATTGAGAATCCAACTGAACGCATCCCAGTGAGTCGAAAAAAACACACTGTTGGATTTTCAACTCTCGGCGCTAAGTATTGCGTTGAAGTTGCAGTGCGCGAAAAATCCCGCCGCGATATTTTTACGTCCGTGCGAACGTGGACTTATGTTGGTTTATTCCAGAAATCCCCACTGACAAATGCCCACCAGTGGGGATTGGTAAGTTTTTTTCCAGAAATTCCCACTAGTTAAATAAACTCAGCCTAGTGGGGATTTTTGGAAAAATAAGTAACAATCCCCAACAGGTGTTTTTGTTTCTAAAATTTTAAACAGAAAATGCGTTAGTCAATACGTTTAATTAGATAACTAGGTAATTATGTCAATATTATAATCAACTTTGATGAAAATTACCTAGTTCCTAGTTATCCTAGTAATTTTCGTTTCAATGTAAACAATTTATCGTGATAAATTGTTTGCATTGAAAACCAAAAACTAGGATTCAAACAAAAATTACTTTAACAATACAGGATCACGTAAATCACGATTTTGAATTTATCTCATTCTTTCCAAAAAAAAAAGTGACATTGTAATGCAACTGTACGACTAAACGCCGACATACTGAACACCGACAAGACTTTACTTCGACGGGACTCTTCGCCGACAGGGCATAATAATTATAATATACATACATAATCAGATACTTAGATACTTTGTAAATGGATTATGCAAAATAGGTTAGGTTAGGTTAGAACCGTGACCAACTGCGCGCGAGCCGAGCGAGCGGTGCCGCGGCGGCGGCCGGCGAGCGCTACTTCCTAGTTACTCACAGAATCACCTGGTGGGGATTATTATTTATTTTTCTAAAAATCCCCACTAGGCTGAGTTTATTTAACTAGTGGGGATTTCTGGAAAAAAAATAATCCTACTGGTGGGGATTTGTCGGTGGGGATTTCTGGAATAAATCCTTATGTTGTTACAACAACAAAGTTGTTTTCATTTTGTCTGTAAAAACATACTATAGTATTGTTTTTGGCTCTTAAATTCTCTCTTTGTTTTCTCTTATTAAATACTTGAATCACGAGAAGTAGGGTCTGAATTTGTGATCGTTATTTACTTTGAACGGAGTAAATTCATACATTTTAATAGTTTTTCATACATTATTTTAATTTATAAATAATAACTGATTTATACAATAAAACAAAATTAATAAAAGAGCTGGCTTTCCTAAATATTTCAGAGTTGATCAATGGTACCTAAAAGTTACTTTCTAAACAGCTAAGTATTGTTCACTTTCATGAGTAGGTATTTTATAATCTCTTAAAATTGTGTAAAAATAATTGTGCTGACAATTTTAGTAATATATTATGTACTCTCAAAACAGTCCCACAACATTATACACTTCAACTAATTCCTAGATTACCTATAGCCCTCACATGAGTTTATATCTAATTAAGACATTCTAGGTGTAACTAGGGCAGGGTCACCCGCATGGCAGAGAATAGCAGTACAAAGGGAGCTAAGCTGTGGATAGTGAAGGTTTGATATAACTATATCGCAGGGAAGTTTGAGATAGTTGAAGTTAAATCCTAAGATATAAGTAATACCATTCATATCACACTAACTTTGCGGAGTTCGGAAATCATCTCACGGGAACGAACAAGCGGAATAAAAAAATAAACCTACTGTGGTACAGTCAACTGTGTCATCTTTTCTTTCCATGGGCAACTTTACCCATGAGTACTGCAATATCGAATCTCTCGCTTACAAAAAATCTGTTGCCGCCATTTAATATCAAAGCGATACAAAAGTAGATAAATCGAGTATTGTAACAGATTTTTAAGTAATCGCGAAATATTTAAGTACAGTACTCATGGGTAAAGTTGCTCATGGAAAGAAAAGATGCCACAGTTGATGGTACCACAGTAGGTTTGTCTTAATCCAGATCATGGTCTACCTCTGTGTACCGAATCAATAACAAAAATCCAACTTCACAAACTCACATACAGTAGGACAGTAGGATTATCATACCAATGTTTAATTATTGTCTCACAGAGGAGTTTGAATCTTTGTATTAATAAATAATACAAGCTTGGCATATTACGTGTTTGTGATTTAATGCCAATAAAAATAAATACGTGATGAAAACTATAAACATTAATAACATTACTCGACCAGGCTTCCTGACGATGTTTTTATTACCATTGGTCATCATCGTCTGTATTCTGACCACCTCTTCTCGACTATGTTGAGATCGGCTTCCACACTAACCGGAAACAGCCGAATAGGTACCTACCAGTGGTTATTTCCAGTAATTTTGTTTCATGGAGCGACTGCGTGTGTTGTCTCTACAACCCAATTACTGGGTAGCACGATAAGTATCTCTTGGTAAGACTGATTGTCAGACTTTCGGGGCTTTTGACTACCCGCAAGAATTTTCAAAGATCTACAAAAGATAGCCGGGACCAACGGCATAACGTGCTATCCGAGCCACGCACGGTGGGGTCTCAGTATGTAGCGGACGAACAGTTATCCATCCAATGGCCGACTTTGGCAAGCGTGCTTAACCTTAATCAATGAACCGGTATTACTTAGCCACGAGCTACTCATCAAAATATTCTAGTTAAATACTAAAAAGATCCTTACCATCAAAATTCTTATCCGGCACACTCTGTTCTAGAACCTTCTGGAAAGTATCCAAATGCCTGATCAGGTCCCCTTCTTGCGGCACCCCCCCATTCCTATACTTAATCTCTCCACTGGAGCTGTTCCTTAGCAACGCAGGAAAGTCCCCCGGATCATAAAGTATGGAGATTTTGTCCCCTCGGAAAGAATCGCCGGCGTTCTGTAAAATGCCGTACTTCTCGTACAGGTGTTCGAAGTATATCTTCTTGGATTTGCACTGCATTGTGGGCACATTCCAGTATACATTGAACTCTTTTGTTGGTACAATGTCGTTATCTGGCATTTGGACCACGTAGTAGCTGGAACAAAGAAAAGGAGATTATGTTAAACATCAATATTTATAACATTATTGGTATTTTTGTCCTGAGGTCTATATAATGAAACCGACAAGCGACAATCTGACAATTTTACAAGATTCTGATCATCAATTTTTTTGCTTTATTAAGCAGCACCTGTCGTGTAAATGTGACAATAAAATATGTATGTATGTCACATTGTCAGCTATATTATTTAGAAGTGCCCCGGGTTCGAATCCCAATCCGGACAACGAGTAACTGGATTTTCAGCATCCTGTAGTCTGTGTATTTGGGCAATGGGCCTATTGCATGGCACTTAAACATGACTGGCGAAATGTTATGTGTACTAAACACCTCTGCCAACCCTTCGGGGGATCAGGCGAAATGCTATGTTATACCACACGCTAGGATTTTCTTCTGTACCTATAATATGTAGGAGGGGGTGACTTTACAAACACAAATCGTACTATACAGGGTCAAATTGAATTAGGTACCGAAACTACACACGAAAAAATGGATATGATGTTTTTTATTTTTGGTCATCGACCGCTTTTCGTGTATTCACGTGAAAATCAGTTTAAACAAACAGTTTTTTTTGGGTAAACTTTATAGACGCGATGAGTATCGATATCCAAACACGATAAAACGCATTTTCTCAACTCATAGTTCAAGTAACATACCAGCCAGCGGTCGTTGAACCCTAAGAAAAACATCAAAACTTTTAAAATTTATTTTATCGTGTTTAGATATCGATACTCATCTTGTCTGAGTTCCGCTAGATAATTTAATTTGACCCTGTAGATTAAATAGTTCTACTGTAGGTGAGAATCTAAAGTAATCGTTTGATAAATGATTTTATTTCTGTAAGTAGGTTTGAACAAACACTTATACACGTCAATAAACATCGTTTAGTCACAGAAAGCTATTATCTACTTCACCATAATTATTTAAACTCTAGGGCTTTTCAGCCTTAGCCTGGTCGGGTATGTTTCTCCATTGTGACTTATCTACAGTTTTTTCTCTCCAATTTCTCAATACAATAGTTCTTAAAACAGGAAAACATACAATACAGATAGACACACCGACTCACTCTTGCGTAAAATTATTTTAAAAGACTATGAATTATCAACTGTTGTAGTTACAGACTATGAATTATCAACTGTCGTCGTTACAGACTATGAATTATCAACTGTCGTCGTTACAGACTATGAATTGTCAACTGTCGTAGTTACAGACTATGAATTATCAACTGTCGTCGTTACAGACTATGAATTGTCAACTGTTGTAGTTACAGACTATGAATTATAAATTGTCGTCGTTACAGACTATGAATTATCAACTGTCGTCGTTACAGACTATGAATTATCAACTGTCGTCGTTACAGACTATGAATTATCAATTGTCGTAGTTACAGACTATGAATTATCAACTGTCGTAGTTACAGACTACGAATTATCAACTGTCGTAGTTACAGACTATGAATTATCAACTGTCATCGTTACAGACTATGAATTGTCAACTGTCGTAGTTACAGACTATGAATTATCAACTGTCGTCGTTACAGACTATGAATTATCAACTGTCGTCGTTACAGACTATGAATTATCAACTGTCGTCGTTACAGACTATGAATTGTCAACTGTCGTAGTTACAGACTATGAATTATCAACTGTCGTAGTTACAGACTATGAATTATCAACTGTCGTAGTTACAGACTATGAATTATCAACTGTCATCGTTACAGACTATGAATTGTCAACTGTCGTAGTTACAGACTATGAATTATCAACTGGCGTCGTTACAGACTATGAATTATCAACTGTCGTAGTTACAGACTATGAATTATCAACTGTCGTAGTTACAGACTATGAATTATCAACTGTCGTAGTTACAGACTATGAATTATCAATTGTCGTAGTTACAGACTATGAATTATCAACTGTCGTAGTTACAGACTATGAATTATCAACTGTCGTCGTTACAGACTATGAATTATCAACTGTCGTCGTTACAGACTATGAATTGTCAACTGTCGTAGTTACAGACTATGAATTATCAACTGTCGTAGTTACAGACTATGAATTATCCACTGTCGTCGTTACAGACTATGAATTATCAATTGTCGTAGTTACAGACTATGAATTATCAACTGTCGTAGTTACAGACTATGAATTATCAACTGTCGTAGTTACAGACTATGAATTATCAACTGTCATCGTTACAGACTATGAATTGTCAACTGTCGTAGTTACAGACTATGAATTATCAACTGTCGTCGTTACAGACTATGAATTGTCAACTGTCGTAGTTACAGATTATGAATTATCAACTGTCGTCGTTACATACTATGAATTATCAACTGTCGTAGTTACAGACTATGAATTATCAACTGTCGTAGTTACAGACTATGAATTATTTATCAACTGTCGTCGTTACAGACTATGAATTATCAACTGTCCTAGTTACCTAAACATACTAACATGAAATTGTATGAAATCTAACGCAAGACCTGCATTATTATTTATGTAATTATTATAATTACCTACTTATTGTTTAATAAGTAGGTATGAATCAATGGCCGAAGGAATTAGGTATGTCATGATAATTATGACCCTAATTGATTGCTTTTTATCAATTATATTAGGTACCTATCATTGGACCGTTTAATGTTTTATTAATTTACAAAATTGTGCCAATGTGTGAATCAACATAACTGGCGACATGTAGGTGGACATCTGTCTGCCTATTCCCAACTATGTTGCGGTCAGCTTCCAGTGTGACCGGAAGCAGTTGAATACCAGTATTTTAGATGGAGCAACTCCCCATCTGATCTCCACAACCCGGTTATTTATAGTCCTGCTTATCTCTTCGGGGTACACTGGCGTGATGTCATGTTGTGTCACAGCTGTTGTAACAATGTTCTTTGTCAAGAAACATTGTTTGTCATTTAGCATTTGCTTTCCAGTCTGCCAATTAATATCCTGCCCTGATTTAATTTACCCTCATAAAACACATTAAAAATTAAGGCTCCCGTCCACTGCGGCGTAATGTGAATTAGAGGTCACTGACCTGTTACGCATTGTGTAATGTTCGCGTTCGGTTCGCACTTGATTGAGCCATTTTTTACTAGAATTAAAATTGTGGTCTTGACCGTGAAGTGAACACTTATGAATGGAGTTATTATGATGTCATTTTTATTGGAGCTAGTTTAGGAGCCAGTGAAGAATAAATATAGTTCATTGGTTTAACATTCAAGTATTAAGTCTAGAAGCTAACGCACGCGTGTTTTTATTTATAAATGATTCCGCTCGCTATATGAAAGGCAAATGATAGACCACGTGACTATAAATTACTTATTTAGTTTTGTCACTAAACTTTCTAGTTTAGGAGCTAAAGAACTCGTTTTTATAGATAGGTACTCGTTATTTGATTAAACCAATGAATTGTTCCATAAACCTAGCATGCATTTCAATTGCATAACACTCTGACATCCTTAGATATGTTACTGATAATTATATTATTGGATCCTCAGTATTGCCCAAAATGTGACACGTTTCTTTTGCCATGAAAATGGCTTGCTTGGTCTAATGTCAGCGATCGATGGAGTCTATCTTAGGCCTGAACTTTACGACGCTTGTTACGCTCCAATTCACGTACAAGCAAGAATCGCAAACGAAACAGCAATTTCGAAATTGCGAAACGGGCGCTGAAACTGTTTTCTCAGAGTCCTTATATAAGAATTTATCGTTCAGTCGAAAATTATTCTCGTAATACTCATAAAGAAACGAGCACGAATCACAACTCTTATGCAATATATTAATATTTATTTGTGATTGAGTGACAATTCAATTACATATTATCAACAGATTTCAATTTCAATGAAATAATAGCAGTCAGCGACTGCTTCGTCGGTCTACTGGTCACAACTGACTGCTGAGCATGAGGTCCTGGATTCGATACCAGGGTCGGGCAAAGTGCTATTGGATGTTCCATATGGTACTTCTCAGAAGCAGCCCTTTTTTTTGTTTCGGAAATCATCAAATAACTTCTCCCTCACAGGGTGGAGCGGGAGGGCGTGTCAGACTCTTACTGACTAAAACCCACCCGTGTTCCTTCAGTTGCCTGTGCCAAGGGCCATGGTAAACCTTTCGGACTTTCCCGCAACCCTGGCAGGAAGCCCTAGCGGACCCCGTCATTGGTGCTGACATCTGTCAGCAGCAGCCTGGAGTCAGGATTTCTGCCATGGCAATAGGCTCGCCCCCAATTACATGGACCATAAACATAAGTGGTGAAATGTGTGTGTACTATAGGTACACCTCTGCCTAATCCTTCGGTGTATACAGGCGTGATGTTGTGTTATGTAATAACAGTCAGATATACTATATCCTGGGTTATGACAAAGGATACTTTATATCTTCGTATATAAAGAAGTTTTTGTAAGTTGAGGCTTGAGGCTTAGTAATAACAGCCGTACGCGTCGATCGATCAGGTTAAGCTACGCTTGCCGCCGTTGGTCCGTGGATGGGTGACCATCTTTACATACCAAGACCCCTCCGTCCCTCGGAAACGACGTTAAGCCGTTGGTCCCAGCTGTCATTCGTGGATCTTTGACAGTCGTTACGAGTCGTCAGAAGCCCGAAAGTCAGGCAACCAGTCTTATCAAGGGGTATCGTATTACCTAGTAGCTGATTGTGGAGGTCAGATAGGCAGTCGCTCCATGTAAAATACTGGTATTAAGCTGCATTTGGTTAGGCTAAGAAGCCAACCAGCAAAAAACCAGCAAGCCAACAAAAAAGGCTAGACAGATGATGATGACATAAAGAAGTTTTTTTAAATGCGAGTGAGACCGCAGGCAACATCAACCCATTTTATAAAGACACGTGTGACCGTGCGTTTCCTCTATTACAACACACGTGTTATACAATCAAGACAATCAACACAACTATTTATTCTGCTACTGTTAATCACAATAAAATCTTGAACGGTATTAATGAGAAGTGATGCAATGTTCTGAGAAAAACAACAATTAACACTGGTACTGTGTTGGATGTAACATATTGACGTGACACGAGCTATTATGAGCCAGTCGAGCATCATCGAGCAGTTGTGGCCTAGTGGCAACGGCCGCGACTTACGCGTTGCAGGTCCGAAGGTGCGAATCCAGGCAGGAGCTTTACTTTGTGTAAATTATTTCATCACAATTGCTCTCAAAACGGTGAAGGAAAACATCGTGAGGAAACCGGCATGTCCTAGAACTAAAAATTCGAAGACATGTGACATCTACCAACCCGCACTGGGCCCGCGTGGTGGATTACGGCCCACTCCCTCTCACCGAGCGGAGGCCTGTGTCCCAGCAGTGGGAACATTATAGGCTGATTATGAGCATCATCATCATCATCATCTTTCACCTGCCCATAACCCGATGTATTAGTGGTCGGCGCAACATGTCTGCTTCCCCCACACTTCACTATTATTCGTCATCTCGGTAGTCACCCCGTTTCTGGCTATATCATCTTTCACACAGACCATTCATCGTTTCATCAGTCTTCCCCTACCATACTCAGTGCACTATTCTTAACAATTATTAGATTTGTTTTGCTGTAACTAACGTTGATTGGAATAGTGATTGAATTTGCTGAAAATATATAATAACGGGTTGTAAAGGTAGAGTAGCTGATTTGATTAAATTTTAATGAAATTTGATCTTTTATAGGTTTTCATTGTTTTCTTTCCGTGCTCGTGCAAAGTTGCAATTAATTGATATGAAAACATACAACACAAAAATGAGGTTTTACGATGATGTATTTCTATTTTTATTCGCGTTATGTTTTCAGTAGTAACATTGCCGATAGGTACAAAACAAATAAAACAAGGCATTATCAGATCAGCCACAACCAGTATGTATTTCTATAAGCAAAATACGCCAACCTTACTTGGCAAACTTTAGCTTAGCTTGTAATTTAGTTGATTAGCTAAGCTTGAAAATAAAAACAAACCATAAATATTTTAATTACAAAGCAAATGTTAACAAACATTGCGCACGTGTTACTATGCAGTGGGCGGAAGTATTTATATAAATTTATTATAGACGGTTTACTGAATTAATTAAATGTCACAAGAAAATGTAGCAACAGAATTATTATACCGATACGTTATTTATGTTACTATATCGATGACGAATCGTGTACGTTATATTTACCAATGCTTTGGAATACATTTGTCCTCTAAAAGCAATTTTTACCCATGCCCATCGTTGTACAAAGAGCATGTCATTGCAATGTCAATAAGACAAAATACATGACACTTACATGGCCATTCGACCTCAGGATCATCCAAACTTCAAATAGAAAACCCACTCATGTATTTCATCAACCATTGTTTATGTCCTGTATTAGTTCAAACAAATTGTATCAAATATCGCGGCATCATCGTAGATTACCGTCTCAGCCTCAAACAAAACATTGAAACACTAGTTAAAAGAATCCGAAAGTTAATTAACAATTATTTAAAAATCTTAGACATTTAACTGATTCATTAGGTGTTAAGACAGTTTACTTTGCAATATGCCAATCTTTGTTAGTATATTGCATTACCATTTGGGGCGGTAACTCTAAAACTTATATGATCAATTTAGAGAAAGCACAAAGAAGTGAGTTGATTTTTCCCAATGCTCTATCCAACTTTCGAACTATACCAATTCTACCAGGAGTGCCAGGTGCTTACGGTCCGGCAGTTGTTCACTCTCATGACAGTATTAAAAAAAACACTAAAGGCCGACTTTATTTTAAGGCAGACAATGTTAATTTTTGTTTGGCCGTGACAACCGCGCTGCGCTGTGCCTCGCCATAAATATGCGCTGGCCCTAAACTTGCCTTAGATCACGATTTCCTAACAGAAAATAGACAATCAGCAAATGTATGTTCAATCATCCGATATAAGTTATAATAATTATAACATTAGTTTCTCCCAAAAGTTTTTCTGTTTTCTGGACACTTTTCTTTATACTTAACATAATTAATAACAAAATATATATCTAGACGCATAAATGATAAATGATTTTATTTCTGTGAGTAGGTTTTTACAAACACGTTTACACGTCAATCATATTTTTTTTTAACTAGATGGTGTCGGCGTTTCCTATCTGACTACTCTGAGAAGAAAGGCCAAAACAAACTCAGAGGTCACAGTCTCTTTTAAAGTCCAGACAGAATCTTGGTCAGATCATGTGAAGGCTATGTAGATCGGTGTCTGAAATGGTCTTTTGAGGAAAGAACCACACAGATTGAGTGGACCTGTCCAGTCAGTGCACGCAATTGTCAGCAATCGTGCAGCTCAACTCAGAACTTATGGAGCTCAACGATTCGACGAACAATACCAAAGAAAGGACATTTGAGTAGGCCGCACAAAACATACAAAACCTATTTGAAAAGAAAACTACGCATTTGGCTATTACATCTTGACTACATTGCCACTGAAAACTTATTAAAACCATTGTCATAACACCCACACATTGTCATTTACACTCACACACCTACACTTACAAACATCATACACACAACATTCTTAATTTCCCCATTTCCATTCTTCATTTTTTGTTATTTTTATTCTTAATTAATTGTATTATGTACCTAGATACCTAAGGACGTATCAGTGAATAATATACATAATTTGTTTATTTCATTGCATCTTATGTCTGACTAGTTTTTCTTTGAATTTATTTAATTTTTTTTTTAAATTATGGTCTGCGTTTTGTAACTATTACTTACAGTTACTGTAAGAACTGCTTGCAAACTTTTATTATAAAATACCTCGACTTTAACCATTTGGTAAATTAACATTTTCTGTCTAAGTGAGCCAAGTGATCTGTAACTCAGGGCCCTCCAATCTCAGACACCTTTCTCTATTTAAGAGTGTACACGTGTTGACGTTTATGAAATAACAATGGGGTTGCGAAATAATAATTTAGCAGGGTATTATCCTATTACAACTCGAATATTAAAAAATAATGTACCTATCTGCTGTATACTATACATGACTGCGACTATCTGTAAATAATTTAGAAATAAATACCGTTAAAACTAAATTCATGAGATACCTGACGTACCTATGTATAATAACAAAAGAAATAAAAAAGACACAATAGACTTGCCAATAAAATATAATAATAACATCAATGAAGAAGTCAACTAAATAAAATTTTAGGAATAAAATATTGATAATTATTGTAACTGGAAATCTCATGTAGATCTTGTTTGTAAAAGAAATCACAAATTCGTTTACTTACGCACTTCGATAAATAAAAAATATTACTAATAAGGAAACGGCATTAATTAACGGTAATACCGGTAATAAACGGTATACCACAGTTATGTCTGTTCAGTATTGAGGTATGGGATAATTATATGGGGAAACTCTACAGACGCCCAGAAATAAATCATAAGGTCAATTTATAGTCTCAAGTGGACTGATTCGTGCCGACCAATTTTCACTGATAAACGTTTACCTAACACTCCCATCTCTATACGTTTTTGAAATGTGTAAATTCGTTGGAAACCACCTATCACTTTTTGAGCGGGATGATAAGGCCCAATTTAAAAGGAAAATAGTACAAAAACTTCTGATAGTACCTCGAAGCAGATTAAAGTTATGTAACAGACTGCTACACCATCATGGCGATAAAAAATTATAATAAACTACCGGAAAAAATAAGAATAATGAATAACTTAGAATTTAATAGAACTTTAAACAATTGACTTTGTGACAGATGTTTTTATTCAATAGATGACTATTCAAATTTTAAACAGATATGATGTTTATGTAT
Source organism: Brachylomia viminalis (assembly GCA_937001585.2). Lineage (NCBI taxonomy): Eukaryota > Metazoa > Arthropoda > Insecta > Lepidoptera > Noctuidae > Brachylomia > Brachylomia viminalis. The sequence continues at coordinate 21,000,625 of OW443317.2, forward strand.
ACATTTTACGAACACTTATTTAAATTGTAATTATTGACATTATTTATAAATCTAATCAATACATTGATGAACTGTATTAACTGTGAGATATATTGTAAGATAATCAATGTTACCTTTACAGTAGGTACTGTATGACTAATGACTAATGGATTACTTTGATGTAATTTCATGACATTAGTAGGCAAGGCAAGTACTAGAAATAATTGCAGGACTGATAAATCGAATAAATCTACTCGTAGTGAGCCTAAATTATTTTACCATGTTATTATGTATGTACCTATATTCTGGCAAATAAACGAAGTTCAATTTAAATTACATTTTAATAAGTGCTTATGATGGTGACATAAGAAAAAAGACTTAAGTCTTTTTTCTTTTCTTTTTCTGAGTCAAGTTTCGCTCAAAAAGGTGCAACACAACGATTAATTTTTGTATTCTGAAACTCTCTAGTCAAACAGACGAACGACCTAGTCCAACCAATTAGGAACGTAATCTAGGCCTGTTAGTCTGTCAATAGTTTCTTTAAGCTCCTTCAAACAGGCGCGGCACGCGACGCTAATCGCACGCGACACAAAGCGGTGTCTTTGTGTCGCGTTGTGTGTCATGCCTGTTTGAAGGAGGCTTTAATGATGACGTGCCTATTTGGGAGGCAGTTGGGGTTGGTTGAATGACATGATTTATCCTGCATTATGTTTATTTGGACATAACTGACATGGAGGAATGGAGAACATCTTAAGAAAACCTGAGACCCTAAGTGGCAATCGCTTTCAAAGCGTTTCGTATTCAAGATTGACCTATTAAGTTTACGGTAGGTTATGTCAATTCAATATCTACATTTTTGGCATTTCCATCATCGTTATCGCTGGTAGAGTAGAAGGACAATAAGCACTGAAGACGAGGCGGTATGGTCCAAGACCTTAGCCTGCCCGAGTAGGGCGAAGAGAAAAAAAAATAATAAAAATATCGCTGGTAGAAGAATATCACTTTCACTCTGGATTTGAATTAGTCTGAAATCACCAACACGAAGTGAGCAATGTGGTGATCATTGATCGTCCCTTCTCTGAATGAGAAGAGGCTTTGGTTCTGCAGTAGGACAACAGGCTGATAATAATAGGTCGGGGGAAAATATTTTATCTATTTTATATAATTTTGTCTAAAGTTGTAGTACCTAAAACCTCTTTGTCTTTGAATATCTGTTTGTATCTGGCTGGTTTTGATACCATTAGGAAAATAGATGACATTAAAAAAAAGTGATAATGATTTCCCGCCATGTTTCAACAGTTTTTCTGTCCGCGAAAATGAGTGAATGTAACGCAGAAATTCGATAAATTTTGAAGTTTTATTACTAAAAAAAGAAAAATTGCAACACAAGCCGCAAAAAAAAATATGTGACGTTTATGGACTCAACGCAGTGTCAGTAATAGTAGCACAAAGTTGGTTCAAGCGTTTTCAGTCCAAGAATTATGATGTCAAAGATGCAGCTCGCTCTGGTCGCCCTGTTACGGATAAATTCGATGCCATTTTTGAAAAAGTGGAGCAATATATTAGTAGTTAGGACATAGCTGAAGAGTTAGACTCATTTGAAAAGGTTTGGGTGCCATACGACCTCTTAATTTTGAATTTGTATACACAATACGAAAGAACTTTTCCCCCGACCTAATATTTTAGGCTCAATTAATTTCATAATGAAGACAAAACAGTTATATGAAGGTTAGCATGTTTAGATGTCATAAAGAAGTCAATGATTTAGTTCAGTCGATTTCTCGGCACGCGAAGACGTTTCGGCTATATTATTATTGTTGTTCTTTGTTAATTAGTTTTATATTGGTATTGGTCTACTTTTAAATAGTTTTTTTGCCCGAGTATAGTAAAGCCAGAAAAGAAGGTTATGATTGAATCTCATAAGAAAATTATCTACGTGTATTTGTCAGTTAGAAAAAACAAGTTATGGACCTCATTCATGGCCTAGACTAGATCAACAAAAATGGCGTTATCGTATTAGGTATGTATAATTTTTATTGTTCCAATTTATTATGACATAATTATGTAGCTACTAGGTTATAATTAAGACGTAACAAGAAATTAAATATGGCGGAAGCTCACTTCATCATGAAAATTTTCAGTTATTTTCTTCAGTACTCAAAGGGTACTTCGTAAGTAATAAATAGTCTCATTTTCGTAAAGTGTACCGAATTGATTTTCTGCTGTTCGACTGCATCGTGAATCCAGTTCAGTTATCGCCTACTTGCAATACGCTATGTAAACAATCGTATATGTAATTACACATATTATTATGTATGTAGGTAGGATACCTACGTATGCAAGGTCAGTGTATTACGAATATTATGTCTTTTGTTGATACGGAACTGACTTTACGGGTGTTTGATTTGATAAGTAGATACATACACGCAAATAGAAGTAGGAAGTTTATAGATTACTACCTATTGCTCCCGGCCTCGTGCGCGTAGAGGTAAAGAAAATCCTGTAAGTCTAACATATTTTATACCTACTTACCTATGTGCCAAATGGCAATTCATGGTGTTCGGTCAAACGGTGTTAGAGTTCACTCTAGACTCACAAAATGTATTACATATATTAAAAATAAAACTCTTAACACACTACTAAAGTTTCTAATAATTTTAGTTTATTTAATCATGACTCGAAAGACACGTGGCGCGTCTTAAAGTAATTGTGACCGTCGAAAGTTATTGTTCTTTCCCTCGGGAACAGTACTTTTTTCTGGATGAAAGGTATTCTATATCCTTTTCTGTACACCTTACAACGTATATGCAAAAGTTCACGATGATCGGTTTCGTGGCTTAGGCGTGAAAAGGTAAAAAATAAACTTACTTTCTCATAAATTTTAAGAATGCGTGTTTTTTGAAACTTTTTATGTACTTATTATGATTAATACTTAGTCTAATACTTAGTCTTAATCCTTATCTATAAAAATCAATGCCACTTTTCGTTGTAATTTTATAACTCAAAAACGGATGGACCGATTTTGTAATTTTTTTTTAGAATTTTCCTTGCAGTACGAGTATGGTTCTCATACGGAGAGGAAAATTAAAAAAAAATGTTAGGCGGTACGAAGTTCGCGGGGTCAGCTAGTACTTACTTAAAATATTAATTAGGATTAGGATTGTACTGCCTCGTTGGTTCGATTTTCAGGTTTAAAATTGTGTTATTAGCAATTTGCTGTAGCAGCCCTGCAAGAGAATAGGCTTCATACATAATTATATACAGAATATATAGAATGCCGTACATAAATGTATTTCGGAACAGGAGGCCGATTGAAGCTGGATTCGTCCCCCTTGAGCATTTTTACTGGGCGTAGATGTAGGTTGTTGGCAAGAACAAAAAGCCTGAAGTTGATTATAGATTTGAGGTTAATTATATTTGAACTTATGAAAATTAAAAAAAACGAAACATTTGACAGTTTCCAAACACTTGTGGTCCGCACGATGTCCAATGGTCAAGAGGGCTGCACCACGGTTTAGGTTTACGTAGTAACTATTATACATTATAATCTGTGCCAGTCTTCGCCGCGCCGCCGCCGATGCGCTGTAGCGCTTTCGTCAACTCGCACGATCGTCAGGCTAGACTCTGTCGAAGCGCGCCAACTTCACACTTGCGTTTCGTTGTCAAATGTCCGTACCGATATCCGTGTCCCGTACTCATGACCCTTCCGATATGTATGTTTAGCTAAGCGTAAAACAATGCCCTGTTTCGGAGCCAGGTTTTGAAAGAAATATTGGTAGCTTAGTACTATCGTGTGAAAAAAACTCCGGATGAGTTCGTTATATTACGGGGCTCGTGGCTAAGTAAAAAGTGTTTTGCTGCAGCTCATACGGATGGCTTTCACGTCATCATGCGTAAGAAAGCGGCTTCCTTAATGCAACGCTTGCGTAGCACTCGGAACAGCATCCTGAGAATGATTGTTGGCAGAGTAGACTGCCACATCCAAAGACACTGGGTCAAAATAAGTACTTATAGGTTTATGTTAAATTTAATTGAATTAAGTAATACTAATAACACTAACATAGCATAATATAAGCACAATCTGTTACTAACCACTACGTATGAACTGATATGGGTCTGAAATAAAGATATTTTATTTTATTTATAACAACTGCGCGGGTCGATCAATCAGGTTGCTGCGGTCGGTCCGTGGATGGGTGACCATCTTTACCTACCGAGACTCCTCCGTACCTCGAAGAGCACGTTTTAAGTTATTGGTCCCGGCTGTCATTCGTAGATCTTTGACAGTCGTTACGGGTCGTCAGAAGCCTGAAAGTCTGTCAACCATTCTTACCAAGGAGTATCGTGTTACCCAGTAACTGGGTGGCGGGGGTCAGATAAACAGTAGCTCCCCGTAAAATACTTGTATTCAGCTGTATCCGGACTGGAAGCCGACCCCAGACATTGTTGGGAAAAGGCTAGGAGATGATGATTTCCTGTTATATTATCTAGTCTATAATTTAACGTGAATTCAGTTTCGCTCCCTAAATAGCCTTTCCTGACTCTTTTTTTTTTAGCATCGGAAATCATCCATTAACTTCTCCCGCTCTGGGCGGAGTGGGAGGGCGTGTCAGACTCTTACTGACTAAAACCCACCCGAGTTCCTTCAGTTGCCTGTGCCAGCGGCCACGATGACCCTTTCGGACTTTCCCGGAACCCTGGCAGACCCTATCCTGCCCCTAAAGTCACATTGACATAATATGTCAACCCCGCATTACACAAGAAACGGGAGTTTACAGTTGTTTCTAATTCCACCCAAATTACATTTAGTTATGTTTATTGTATAGATAAACATTTGCTATGACCAAGAAACATGATATTCGCAGTTCAAATACCTCACACTAGGTAGGTAAATATTTACACACACGTTGTAAATATTTACAAGTTAAAACGTAAACAGTCAATATTATTTCGGAAGTGACCTTATTATCGTGTCAAGTTGGTGTTAAATAAATATTTCTGTTTGTTTTGTGTTTGTGTATTGCGCGGACTGATCGAATTGGGAGGTTAAGCAATGGTTTGCGGTCAGATTTAGGATGGGTGACTGTTTTGATATTTCGCGTTTTGATTTCTTCCACCTTATTGTTTTAGGCATTAGAAAAAGTACCATGACACGTTTTTTTTTTACCATATCCTTTTTTTACCATATTCTTCAGCCGAGTTTTAGTTCATCTTGATGTCCTTAGGAATCTACATTTTAAAACGGGACCACCAACTGTTGAACAAATCAAATGTGTTGGTCTGTCTCGGTTCTGGGTTCGAACCCCAGTTTTAATAAATTGGTTTCTCAGCTCAGGCGTGATGTTATCGGGTAGAAACAAAACGAGCCGTTCCTGTCAAACTTAAAGGCTCATTCAAACTGGCGCGACACGCGACGTGACACAAAGGCACCATTCGTCGCGCGACAGGCGCAGGCGGTGCCTTTTTGTCTCGTGCTGTTCGCGGTGCGTATCGCGCCTTTTTGAAGGAGCCTTAACGGTACTTACAACAACAACACACACCTAACATCAAAAGGTGCCGCCAACCTGTTAGTAAAGCAAATGTTTATGAAACTTGACCGCTCAGTTATTTACTTAGTTATGTGCAGTGGCTATCGATTGTAGTGAGTGGGTCAGGACTTTGAACTCCCGATAATTATTATGTGGTAGCATTGATTTATTTATTAGTTTTTTTAATAAACGAATAAAGAAATCAATGCAACGATAACGATGTCTAACTGGCCGAATTCGGAAGACCAAGTTCCGTAATTAAAATCGTTAAAATTCCAGTCGCAATCTCACCTCAGCGACAAACACTGTCAAAAATGTAGGGAAATTAGTTGTATTTTTGACAGATTGAAACTGAAACGACTGTGAACGTTAAAATTACGGGAATTGCCCCTCTGGTCGAAGCTTATTTACAACAGATAGGTAAATGGAATCATCGATACGATGAAGAAGAAGGGGAGGGGAATTCCCTTTTTTTGTGGAACTTATTACAGTTTCCAAGGAACACAATCTCCTAGTGGTTTATGGTATGTCAGTCAGACTCGCGCACAATCCGGTACAAAAGTGAGGAGGCCCATACTCAGCAGTGAGTGGAACACGGTTGCCAATAATGATGATGCCGATGCTGTGAGTCAGTCAGTACCTACCTACAGAAGCAAAATATGTACGTTCGAGAATCAGGCTTGAAATTATAAAACAGTCTCAGTCATGTATTGTCTGAAAAGGACTCCTATGTTAAGCATATCATTCATATAAAGACTCACTGAAATACTAGTAGGTAGGAAGCAGTGCAACCCAGTTAGATAAATGTTCCAAGTACCTAATCTTTAAACCAATCAAGAACAAACCACGTCCGATTTCCGTGAACTTGATTGTTTAATTTAGATAAAACAAAGTGAAAAATAACTTTAATTTCGGAAGTCGGTGTCTTTGGATCTGTATTTTAGTTTTTTCCACCTACTTCCGAAATTAAAGTTATTTTTCACTTTGTAGTTTTTTTTTTGGAAGTCGGGTTTTTATTTGATTTTTTTTCACTTTTTAGATAAGGTAAAAAACTAAAAACGAAACAATTAACCCCACACCAATTCTAAAACGATCATCTTACACGTCCACGTCCGTTTGTAGGCGATTTTTTTTTTATATAAAAATAATTTATTGTGAAGATTTTAAAACCGCTTGACCGATTTCGATACCATTTAAATGGGACCACACGGGAAGCACCAACTTTCAAATAAAAAAAACAATAAAATCGGTACACCCAGTCGAAAGTTCTGAGGTAACAAATATTTAAAAAATCAGTCTAATTGAGAACCTTCTCCTTTTGAAGTCGGTTAAAAATATCAAAGCAACGGAAGGCCTCGAGATTTACTCATAGTAGAGGTATTATGTATAATAATATCATCTACTTAATAAAAATCTTACATTCTTTCATTCACTGAGAGATAACGCGCAGCCGAAGCCACTTGATCTAGAAGCTTCACATTTTGCAAAACAGTTCCTTATAATTCCAAGGAAGGTGACCTCTAAGATAGGATTTTTGAAAACTCATCCCCTAAAGGGGTTAAATAGGTAATAAAGGTTTGTATGGAAGTTCATCTTTTTGCCGATCAGCAATCCCACCGGGCACACGGTTTTTTAATCTCATAAGTCTCAAGGTCTTAAATTCTTAACAAAAACCGGATACGAGGAGACACGTCTCAGGACAATTGTATCTAATATTTTGAAGACTGTCTAGAACAGACTCCCTAAGCTTTTACGTAGGTACTTTCTTTTTTACTACCTAAAGAAAGGAAGATGAAGTATTTATTTCCTAAATAATTTTTCTTTTTATTTTCTTTTTATCATCTATAAGTTAGAATATTCTTTTTAATTATTTTCTTATTATTGTACACTCTAGAGTACGTTGTAGAGATACTTTTTGAATGTTAACCAACTTTATTTGTAATCCACCTGCAACAAGAATAGACAATATTTTGTTCTATTCTAACTCTAAATGTGTTCTTCTTCTTATCTTAATGAGATTAGGTATTGCCCTATTTATGATAAGAATCACTTAGTGGTTGTCACAGCGGCAAATATTAGCTTTAGATTAGTTGATTAACTTATTATCAGAGTGTTTTTTTACTGCGGGTGGGTTCGCTTGTTTAGTGTAAAAATGGGCAGGGCGCATACTAAAGATAAAATAAAGATACCGGAATACATGAAATAATTCACTAGGAATAAAAGCGACTGTCATTACATTCTTCAAACTTCCATAAATCCTTTCACCCCCTATTTCACCACGATAAGGGACGAATTTTCAAAATTTGAATTGAAATGATTGACGAAAATTTCAAAATTTTCAAATAGTTATATAAGAAACTCTTGCGCAACATTTTATTCTTCTAGACCAAGTGGTTTAGGCTGTGTGCGTTATGTGTCAGTGAATGAATGAATGAATCTCAGACCAATAATTATTGGTCTGAGGAATGAATTTAACATTTATCTACTGTTGTCATGGCAACCCTTAGGCTTCTGAGTACCCGCAACAATACACCAACCCTTGTTAACACAAAATGTTAAAAATACCTATATAGGTATTATTAGTAAATATTGTAACGGTGAAGTTTCTTGCCCATTCTTCTCCATACGAAACTACCTTTTGGAAAGGGCGACTAGAATCAATTCTATTTTAATGTAGGTAAATGTTTACGTTCAAAAGAGTCTTATAGGTGCCTATTTGAAATAAATGCTTTGACTTTGACTTTTGTTGCCATTCTTAGAGACACAGCTAAGACTACGGCACCCATTCATGTTCTTTATTTCTAGCACGACAAATAGAAATTTCGTTAAAGTTCGTTGACCCATACATTTTGATGAACGTTATCTAAATAGGTCTTCTATCCTACTTACATTATATTATGAACTAGATCCACGAGATTGCACGACACAAAGACATATAGACCGAGTTATATGTATATAGAATAGTCTGCTGATATGCACAGAGGTGTGGGCTTTATCTATACCTAAGCCTTGACCATGGACTGACCTAGGCACGAGTATACTTTGTCTACCTATACCAAACTATGTATATATGGTGCTCACTCAATCAGATGAGGGCGTGGGGGTAAGAATGTAAAGAATTAAGTAGATAGCTTGAGATGGTCGTGGGTGTCGTAACGAACTGTTACTATGGATCCAGTACATGATTCTGGACCCCCTTGCGTTGAAAATGTTCACCGGTAATTTTAAAAAAAGCTGCGGTTTCATACAAAAGTGAGTGAGTGTATAGGTACCTACCTACGCGGTCAAAATGTATGGAACAGCTAACTTGGTGTTTATAACCGGCGAAATATTTCAACGTCCGGGGTTTAGAATCGTGTACTGAATCCACCGTAACCGGTTGTGCGCCTATGCCCTGCCATCCTGTATAAGAACTATAACAGCCCTCGACCACGTCTGTGTGTATTTTGTATTTCATCTTTCTTTAATACAAATCTATCCAGGATGAAAAGAAGTATACATCCGCCTCCAGGTCCTAGGCTTCCTGTATGTCAAACCATAACGATCAGTTCAGTGGTAACAGACAGACAGACAACGCTACTTTCGCATTTTTGATATTAACATGCTTATTAGTATGGGCAGATTAGTATGGAAATGGATAGCTTATACCACGACAAAGATATAAACCAGTTAGCAAGTTAGTAAACAAAACAGCACCCTAACTGCGTAACACACTATCAATAACAATCTGAATAATTTTGAAGGATATTGCTAATCCATTGCTTCAAAATGTTAGAAAAATGTGTCTGCTCAACAACGTAAATAACGCAATGAATGTTGTTGAACTGTCAAAATAAAAGCCATTCTGTTAGTGTGTTACGCAATTACCCCGTTGGGTATGCCAGGAGTACATTTAAGTGTTGCCATGCCGATGCTTCCAGAATATTTTAAAGCTATCAACAAATTTTCGTTGACGGCTTTTAGGTGCCAGGCGTTAACCGGTCGTTTATAAAGACCTCCGTTTTCACCATGAAAAGCGTGATTTACCTCTAATTCTCGTTTCCCTTACAAACACATACCAATCTATTCCCACACTTGTAAGTACACTCTACAGGGTCAAATTAAATAAGCTAGCGAAACTCTGCAGATGTGATAGGTATCGATATGTATAGCACGATAAAATTAATATAAAAAAGATTTGATGTCCTTTTTAGGGTCAACGAGCGCTGGTAGTTTTGTTACTTGCAGTCAAAGACATTAAATTTGCTATCAATTTAATCTCTTTGCTTGCAGTATGATTTGACAAAATATGTTGAATCGGGTTTAGATATCGATACCAATCACGCCTATGAAATTTACACAAAAAAAGCTGATTTTTTTAACTGATATTTCAGGTGAATAAACTTACTGTGGTCGATGACCTCACAAAAAAAAAAAACATGAATATTTTTATTTATTTCAGGAACAATTCAAATTGAGTTTGAAATCATTAAAATTATGTAACTAATATAATATTCATCATACAATAAATCATAGAAAATAACAAAAAAAAGGAGAAAATTCAATAACATATAACATAAAACTCTATGCTAGTACATAGGTACTAATATTACCGTGTCTCTCATTTACTAACATATGGAATTTTTAATACGTGGATATATGTCATCGTCTATCGAATACAGACATTCCCCGAATTAATGTGAAATAATTTCTTGAATTAATAACTTTATTATTAATCATGTTTATATATCGATACCCATCGCCCCTGTGGAGTTTCGCTAGCTAATTTTATTTGACCCTGTGTAATGTACATAATATACGTGTATATAAAGCAGTGATCAGTAATATATGGGAGTGGACTAGCTTTGTATGTTCACCTTGACAATCGTATGGGACAGATTGGCAGGGCTGGCACATGCAAGTCTGTTGTAAAAAGTTTTATAGATTGTATGCAAAATACTGAAGTTTTTTGACTTCAGTTTTTTTACATGGTGAATTAGGATGAACTGAAAACGTGCATACAGCATTTTAGGGTTGATGTGGTTTGGAAATATTTTGGATCGTATTTTACGGAGCCATACGAAAAAAGGAAAGTTACAAAGTTTTTGCTTATGAAATTTTGAGCGATGGGTCGCACAGTGGATTGGTGGAATTTTGACTGGACACCAGTCACTGTGAAGATGGACGATGGACAATGGTGGAAGTACTTAAATAAAAATACTATATTCCACTGTCAAAGGTAGCGAGTACTGAAGTCTACTCAGCCAACTGTCTTGTACCAGATCAAAATCGGAACTGACTTTGTTTGGACAAGCAAGGCCATTTTACAAGCCCCTGTGACGTCAGTTTCAACCTACTAGTTTCCACACTTTTTGGGTCTTAGCAACAGTACTCGCTACGCTATTGTTTATTTGAAACTGTATAATTATGTATAATCACATTTGGTGCAGATATTACAAAGTATTAAAAAAAATGCATATTTTTTTTAATCAAATAACCATCTTTTACACTACCATTAACAAACCATTTAAACAAAATAATAAGACAATGACTTTTAGTACGACGACGCCCGGCAATAAGCAAAATATGATACGTGACCCAAGATTCCCGAGCGCTAGGGTTTCTAACAACTGGCTAACTTTCTAAAATGGTAATTATTTAAATGGTACGCTGCTTATTTCCCAAAGATAAAAATAACACGTGCCTAAAACTATCGTACCTACTACTTGACTTAAACTATGGGATCGTCTGTCCTGCAGCTTAAAGTTATGTAGGTACTTGAGAAAGTCAGTTTACTTAACACGTTCACTGTGCAGCTATGATGAGAGAGACTACCCCTTAAGTGCAAACGCAAATTGTAGATAATATGTTGCGTTAGGTATAAAATCGAGCTAAACTCGTGTGAGTTTAGCCACTTCGCAAATTTAAAGGCTCACAATCTCAAACACGTGCGTGTTTGAGATTGTGAGCCTTTAAATTTGCGAACAACTCATGCCCCACCTATGGGTCATGCACGTGGTGGTGTTAAGATAATCAGACCATAGACAACTTGCTACACTGCAGGTTTTAATTCATCGAAGGAACCGTCATTGATCATTATCATAAACCAAGCCGTTTACCATTTATGTTAGGGTCAGCATCCAGTCTAACCAAATGCATCTGAATACCAGTAGACTACCTATCTGACCTCCACAACCCTGTTACATGGTGAGACTGGTTGTCAGACTTTTCGGGCTTCTGACTAAAGAGCGCGCAAGATAAGTCTGCGCGCGTGTTTGACCTTCAAGGCTATATCCCTGCCAGCACTTTAATCACTTTCGATATAATGATGGCGATTATTTACTTTGGAAGATGCAGAACACAGCACACTCTCTTGACACCTGATATAAACGTCGAGATGGCGGCAAACGATTATCTCCGATTTCTTATTAAAGACTTATTTTGCGCGCACCTTACTTACCCGTTGTGACTCAAAGGGTACCCTTTCTTTGCCTAAAATTGTTTGTCCGAAAATCATTATCCATAACACGTTTGCTATAAACTTCAGTAACCATAAAGTTTGAAAATTCGAAATTATGTTTAACATTATTATTATCTTTACTTCTAAAACTATTCTGTCATAATATCGAGTACTATAATAATTGAATCTCCTAATTTTGCATGAAATAAAGTCCTATGTCCTAAGTATTGTATTTTAAAATGTGTATTATTCCGAATGTTCATTTATATTATAATTGTTTGATGGCATTTGCTAAAACTTAGGTTTTAGTAACAGAAACGAATCGCTGTACATCCGACGCTTCGCAGTCTTGTATGCCCTACCCCTAGAGTGTAATTTAGAATCGCGTAGGCGCGGAGGGGCGAGGCGGCCCGCGAGTTGAGAAGCAGGTTGTTGTAGAAGCCGGCCAGCAAGACGAAGCTGCGGTGGTGAGCGTTAAACCATCTGCGACGATAAGCTCGCGTGGGACCGCCGGAGCCCCGCAGCGCCGGAGCCGTGACAGAAACCATGCCTGCTGCATGTTGCATGCTCGCTTGCATGCTGCATGCTTGCTTGCTTGCTCATTCCATGCTGCATGCTTGCTGCATGCATGGTGTAGGTATGCTTGTTTGAATTTAGAACTTATAACTTTTATTGAAAACGGTTTTATGTCTTTTGTATATTATTGATTGTAATATTTATGACAAACAAATTTAGGGCATATTGTATTGAGGGATTTCAATTTTATGGCTTGTGATATTATGTGACATTAAGTTCGGGCCAGTTATCATTCAGACAAATGATGATTAGGAGAAAAAAAATGATGGCACTTTAGATTATGGATAAAAAAGTTAGGGAACACAATAGAGAACCGACTCAAAGATCTACGAATGACAGCCGGGACCAACCAACGGCTTAACGTGTTTAACGAACAAGATGTACCTTTTCCAATATTAAAATAAATTTTGAATAATCTTCTGTCTGGCAGCCCTACTTAGTCAGACACATAAAAACACTGTTCTATGTTGGTAGTGATTTATCTGTTTTTTTACAGAGTCCGAGACACGCGAGGTAACAATTGAAGACTTATTAGTTCGTTTCATGTTCACTGACGAATACAGGCTGTGTCTTAAACCAATTCGATTGGCTATAAATCGATAAAAACTTTTTCTCTGAAATTGTAGAGTTATTTTTATTATTGAATCAGTTTTATACACTTGCGTGCAAAAAAATTGATCCAGTCCGTTCTCATTGGATTGAAACAGAGATAAATCAACAAGTTTAATTAACAATAACCTAATATTTTTTGTACTAAAATCTTCCAGAACGTATTTAATTACGTCTGTGAAAAATGTTCCAAACAGATTCAATACTCAATATCTTTATTGCTTTACCATTACTTTGCTTTTGCTTTGATTTTTCATTCGTTTTTGAGAAAATCGGCTCGATAAAACCACCTTCTTTTTTGAAGTACGTTAAAAATTGAAGTCACATGATCAATAATCGATCATGATCAGTAATAAAGAAAATTAAGTTTTTGTCAACTTCACTGACAAAAAACGTCGAGCAGTTTATTTGACATTAGTGAGTGATGAGGACATCTGAAGAATCGAGTCGATCTGGTCAAGAATATTGTTTTTATCAAAGTATAGGGTGTATGTAAATAAACTTTAATTTACCTACCTTTACACAATATCAAATAATTAAAATATATATTAACATTTTTGAGATTCGCCTCTCAAGTATGGACCTAGTTTGAATTTTACTCGACTACTAACCAACTTAAAATTTAATGAGATAGTTATGGAATGATCTCATACAATTTTTAGTAACCACCTGCAATAAATGATTGAGTATTTAAAATATTTGCAGGATTCTGTTGTGTTATGTTATGAACTTAAGAGATAAGTTATAACATAAAATTAAACCAATCGGGACAATGTAAGATTATCAATTCAAGGAACAAAGTTATAACAATTCGGCAAAGTAATACATGTCAAAACATTTATTCCGCGAAAAGATACACAAAAATAAGCGAAATAATCACTTATTTTTATCTCCCACCCTGTAGACAGCCTGACTTCATTCCTTTATTTTTAGGTTGTATGTTGTTGTACTACAATTTGACGAATTGCCTCATATTATTACTTAATAGTTACGACGGACGCGGACGCGAGAATAACTTGTATTAAATGTTCTTTTTATTACATTATTCCTTTTTATTTTGAGAGATTGCGTTCTGAAAGCTTATTCGATATAATGATGGCGGCTGATATGATGGCTGTCGTTTTGGTTGTGTGTACCACAGAACAGATAAAAGAGGTGGTGTGTACCAATTACTACAGCTTGCTTATTATGTAGGTAAGCTGTTAACCTATTCTACTGCTAAATTCAAGTGAACTTGGCAGTCGACTAGGTCAGATCATTAGAAACCAACTTATCTAACTTAACATCACGCCTCTACTCGTCGTCGGGGCTGGCAGAAGTGTATAAAACACCCGCATTTTGCCAGTTATTTAAAGTCCGATGTAATAAGGCAAGCCAAGATGTAACAAATCCAGACTCCGAGTTCTTATCAAGAATTGCCGCTCTAACCAGGGGGCCTACTCTAACCAGGGGGCCTACTCTAACCAGGGGGCCTACTCTAACCAGGGGGCCTACTCTAACCAGGGGGCCTACTCTAACCAGGGGGCCTACTCTAACCAGGGGCCCTACTCTAACCAGGGGGCCTACTCTAACCAGGGGGCCTACTCTAACCAGGGGGCCTACTCTAACCAGGGGGCCTACTCTAACCAGGGGGCCTACTCTAACCAGGGGCCCTACTCTAACCAGGGGGCCTACTCTAACCAGGGGGCCTACTCTAACCAGGGGGCCTACTCTAACCAGGGGGCCTACTCTAACCAGGGGGCCTACTCTAACCAGGGGGCCTACTCTAACCAGGGAGCCTACTCTAACCAGGGGGCCTACTCTAACCAGGGGCCCTACTCTAACCAGGGGGCCTACTCTAACCAGGGGGCCTACTCTAACCAGGGGGCCTACTCTAACCAGGGGCCCTACTCTAACCAGGGGGCCTACTCTAACCAGGGGGCCTACTCTAACCAGGGGGCCCACTCTAACCAGGGGGTACTTCAAAATGACCTTACTCCCGATTAATTATCATTTTCGAGCGGGTAAAAACACATCGGCACTTCGGCAGTTAGGACAACTGTTAAATCGTGTTGTCACTCATTCTTAGTTCGGGCCCCGAAATAATCTTCTGTCCGTAAGTGATACAGAGTAGGGAACGCCCGTAATTACGGCCGAAACCACGGAGTTAGTGCTTAGAGAGTAGACCCCCTGTTCCGCTTGCAGCCACTAGACTAGACTAACGAGACATCTACTAAATAACTAACAAACAACACCGTTAGACATAAATTTTACTTTTAAAGACTCGAAACTACAAACTGTTAATAAGTTCACTTTATTAGGCATAGACATTGATTCACACGTTGATTGGAAGTCCCATATTCAAAAATTAGGGTCAAAGTTATCTAAATTCTCATATGTACTCCGCGAGATCAAAAAAGACTACAGACCTAAAAACCGCACTGGTCATGTATTACGCGTACGCTTATGCATGGCTCAAATACGGCGTCATCTTATGGGGTAATAGCACTGACGCGCCCACATTATTTACCATACAAAAAAAGCTGATGAGAACTCTGGTTAACATAGATGAAACTGACAGTTGTAAGCCTCACTTTGGGGAACTGAAGATTTTGACCTTGCCTTGCCTCTATGTGTATGAAATTTGTAAATTTGTACGCAAATACCCCGACTTATACACCAAAAGAGAAGACATACAGAATAGATTTACTCTAAGACACAAAAACAGACTAAACATTCCAACATCACGACTCAAAATGCATTCATCAAGCACATATGTAATGTCAATAAAAATATATAATAAACTACCCGAACATCTTAAGAATATAAATAAATATAATATGTTTAGTAATAAGTTAAAGCTATTTCTTATAAACAAGAGCTACTATAATATAAATGAATACATGAATGATAAACTGTGACTGGAATAGCAATGGAATTTAAATATTTAATTGAGAGTACTTCTACATTTGCCAATTACATTCACGCATATAAAATAAATAAATAATTAATTCAATTTAAATTTGACTCTATTCTAAACTCTAGTATTGTATAATTATTATAATCAAAATACATTTAATTTAATTAAGAATTATTAATGTTCTAAATGCTATTATTTATTTTATTTTAATATTTTTACTTTTAATTATTTACTCACACTTATGTTGCTGTGCCCTTACAGGGTCCATAACGGTATCTTAGCTTTAAGCCTATTTTAACAACTCAATTCACATTATGGTATGAAAATAAATGATATGATAATTATGATGATATGAACTAAGATATACATTCAGAAATGTGCATCTACATCTACTGATAAGCTTATCTACATAAACAAGACAGGTCATTGCTCCGAACAACGTAACCTTCTCAGATATAAATATTTGTTTGTTCACAAAGAGATTTCATTCATCATCTGCCTGCCTTTTGCCAAATATGTTGGGGTCGGCTCACAGGCTAACCAGATGGATCTGAATACCAATATTTTCCATGGAGCGACTGCCTGTATGACCTCCACAACCCAGTTACTGGGTAACAAGATATATGCTCCTTGATAACTCTGGTTGTCAGACTTGTAGGCTTCTGACTACGCGTTACGACAGATTTTCGAATGACAGCCGGCACCAACGGCAATGGTTTAACGTGCTTTCCGAGGCACGGAGGGTTCTCCATGTGTAATGGATGGTCATAAATCCACGAACCGAGACCCGTGTGACGTGTTATCGTTTAGCCACGAGCCAGCAAAGAGATCTCGTTGAAGAATAATATTTATCTCATTCGTCAGTACATCTGTTTCTGTTTAAAGAAAGTACATTAGTCGTCAGCTGTGTTTTTCCTAATACATATTATGAGTCAGGTTTGGATGAAGTATTTTAAAAGTAGTCGCGTAGACAGTCGCGGCGCGACTCCTGTAGAACAATTTCCATGAAGTTTTCATAGAAGTTGTTCAACTAGAACCCTTTGTAGGTACGTATGTTGTGATTTCTTTTTGGTCCTAGGAGAACCGCCAACACTGAGGTTGTTGCATTATTTCAGGTCCTCAGTAGTTCCACCGAGCTTGCACATTTAACAACACATGTTCTGTTCAAATTCTAAGAGATAAAGGGCTCCATAGTCCTTCAGCTCTCAGAATTTGAAAATTCATTTATAGTAGGTACTTAAAACTTCAAAATCTAAAAAAAACCTAAATATCCTTTTATAATGGGAACTAATATTAGCGTAACCGTATTTTTCCTCAGATAGGTATACTCTAACAAGATAATACATAATAATATATAGTTGGTACCTAATATGCTCATAAAAAACCATATTATGGCTATTACTTACTATGTCTATTTACCACTTAACCTATTTACGTGTAACGATATCCATTACAGCTTCCTTTCCCATAAACAACTATGATAATACATATATTATATGGAAAAAGCATAATAAATCCGATGAGTAGGTAAATAAACATAACTACATGTTTGTAAATATCAAGCAGTTTTAAAACAATACAAATATATTACAGTAAATGAAACCTTATTTCAAAAGCCTAAAACTGAAGTTTCTACGACAGGCGTCTGACCTGAAAAATTTCGACAGTACTATGTGATTTCAACACTAAGTTTTGGTTACTAAAGTGGAATTTTCATTGACAGACCGTCCCTGTAAAATTGAGATGTCAACAGAAATGCAATTGTATTTTCTGAGTGTTAAAGTTGAGTTTCCAACGGTCTACTTTTGCTCTAGTTTCACAAACTGAGTCATCCGGTCTCGCGTTGCCTAGCAACGTTGTAAACAAACAAGTCAAGAGTTTTCTTTGTTTTTTGTTTAACTTTCAAATGTCATTTCATTCAAATCAGTTTCCCGTATTCCTTTGTTTCACAAAGTTATTTGAAATGGTAAACAGTTGGAGATGACTTTTCAGTGTTAATATTTGAATTTTAATATTCTCTAGAATAATATTGACTAAGTTTTTCTAGAGAATTTCTGACATTTATATCTTCTTTCTATTGTTTTAAGTGAGTAGTGTTAGTCGACACTTTTTTGACATTTGGCACTGTGCCAGTTCATGTCCATTTTATGGGCATAAGAAGCACTTTCCATTTTCAGCACACTTTCCCAAAAATGTAATAATTAAATCTTAAATAATGTTCAAGTTTCTCTTTGACACAAGTTTTCATAATATTATTATAGCTAGGAGAGCAGTGCTCACCCGCAGGGTTGTAGATTTAGTACTGATTTTGTAAAACTGTATCATTAGCATGTACTACAATCCTTTGTATATTATCCTAACTTAACATTATACATTCGAAAGTGATGGTTATACTCTCTGAACAGTGACCTTCCGCTCGCATGCAGTGTCTGAACACGTAACCTAACCAAAAGTACCTACTAGGCTTGCATGAATTCAATCTCTACTTGGGCGAAGCCGCGGGCAAGCGCTAGTATTAATATAAATTTTAGATTTGTGAAATACTCTTTGACTTTCAAAAGTGCCTGATATCGGTTTAATTAAAATAAATGAATGATTTGGCTTTGAATTGACACTAGAGCAGAGTTTTGTCTGGCCTTAGACTTCACGGTTATTTAAAGATAATGTTTGCAAACAAATTATGTTGTCATCTTTATAATCCGCATTCCGATCTCAGTACTTACCTACCCTCTTTCCAGCCATGTCATCTTTCACACAATACATCCATTGTTTTTTTTAACTACATTTTATCCTGAGAATTTGAGATCTCTAATGTTAATCCAGTCTGACGCTCTGAGGGTATGAAAATACGACGAAACGCTTCGAGAAAAGGCAGGTGCTTTTTGTTTTTGGCTCATCTTGGCGGGGGCACTAGCACTGCCGTGCAGATCCCAAGAACAAACTTGACATTGTAGTTGAAAAACATGTTCTCCCATACATTCCAACTGCAATTGTAAGTTTGTACTCACGGTATTGAAAGATTTACCGTGTTATATTAAGACCATAGACTTCTTATAGGTTTTCAGGTAATCCATAATTAAAGAACTAATTTCTGTATTTTTTTTTTTAATTTTAGGCGCAGTTGTTTCGGAGATATTCGAAGAATAGTCAATTTTCGTATATTTTCTTAAATAACTTCAAAATGGTTTATTTTAAAATTATCCAAAAAATATATTTGAGACCCTCAAAACAAGTTCTTTCATTTGATATGTCACACGGTCACAGAAATGCACATGTGTATCAAATTTGAACTTAATCAATCCTTTAGATTTGGAGCAAATTGGCTGTGACGGACGGACAGACTGACAGACACACGATTGATCCTAGATTCCGTTTTTTATTTAGGACGTATGGAGCCCTAAAATACCTGTTAAATGTCAATAGGGCTAAGCATTAAGAATGTGATCGAGCGAGACGAGCGAGTCATAATGGATCTAGCTCAGCTAAGTTCAGTTCAGTGAAGTGAATGCAACAGTGAACGCTTGACAAGTTCCTACTTCGATGGTCATTAAAATAATGATGTAGGTTCTATTTATTAGATCTTGTTTTTTTTATTAAAGAAGTTAGTCGAGACTTTAAAATTAAACAAATAATAGACTATAATAGTAAAGTTTCTAAGAGCTGGTGTTAAGACTTCAAGTTCAAGATCTGTATTTTATATTGCAAAACGTATCGAATTTTTAATGGAATTTACAAACACATGCAACAATGTTAATTTTGGGCTTCTTAACAAAAAGATGGTCATCATGTTGAAACCATTACAGAAATGTACACAATTTCAGGAGAAAAATATTTAAATATAGTTCTAAAGAACTATATATTTAAATCGTAAGATAATATAAATCGTAAGATTTGCCCTACCGCGTCAAAAGATCGTCGCATTTCTTTTTACGAGTACCTATGTTTAAACAGATACAATATCACAGAGGCTTAACTTGACTGTCATGGAAACACCATAATTATTGTGTGAGCACTCTTCTCATTATTATGAACAACTTTTCTAGTGATTTAAATCGTTGTTTTGAGCACGATTTCCTGAAACATAAGTAAACATTGCGAATTCGTGACTACTTTCAATCGATGGATGTGTACTTGTTTCAGCACTACGAGTACAATTCGCTGTAACAATCGATGCTGCCCACACACAAATAGTTAATTGCAGCTAATCGTGGAAGCCTACTCACTGTAGTTAATCCGATTACTGATGTTTATCAACATTGTAAGGTTAAAGGCATAAGTACCAACAACAAACCGAAGATACATAGGTACTGGGGGGATAGCATAAACGCATACTGAAGGGATACGAGGGGCATGCCAAAAAAAGTTAGATATTCTTTACTCATTTGTTTGACACTGGCAAGTTATACACCATCTTGTAGGCTGGTTGTTTATTGAATATGTAATTTGAAAATAGAACACACATCATTTCTTTTTTTTATATGGGTGATAATGCTCACACATAAAAAAAATGAAATCATATATTATTAAAAAATCGAAGACATGTGACATCTACCAACCCGCACTGGGCTCGCGTGGTAGATTACAGCCCACTCCTTTTCACAGAGAGGAGGCCTGTGTCCCAGCAGTGGGAGCATTATAGGCTGAATACGCTATAGGATAGTTGTATTTTCGATTCAAAAATTATTCAAATTTACGTCACGATTAATTCACGTGTTCGTGCAAGTTTATTCTAAGTTATTGTCTGTCAGAGGTTTAGGTTGATTTATAGAGAGCCCTTCTTTTCAATCTACGCTCCATCCTTCTAATTCAGAAGTGACTTGCTATCTAATTGATTAACCATTAATTTGGATCTTATATCAGATTGGGCGGAACTCTCTTCGTCATTCGTGATGGTAAGCTGTTCATACCATCGTGAAAAGACAAGAGTCCACGGGGTGAGTGGCAAATCTATGCATGTGCTGCTCAGGGTGCGCCAGCTAGACGCCACCTGGGTATACTTAGGTATCGTAACTCAACGTATAAGTAAGTTCTTAAGTGAATTGGTACTGGAAGGGAACTCGCCTTTCGAATAATTTGGAGTAGTTAGGTAAAGTAGTAATTGTTTAGCAAATTGACTACCTATTTAAATTTTATTGTCCGTATATTCTAAACACAACTGTCACTATTGACAGTTGTATGAAATAACTATAGCACGGCAAATTGACGTAGGGTGTCAATTTGCTTAAATTACTTCATAAAATTAAATTCACTTTAAGGCCCACTTGCACCGCTAATCATTAAACACGTTTAGCGCTAAACGTGTTTTAAACATCGTTCTGTCTCTGTCATCTTCAAACATTTGACAGAAACAGAATTAGGTTTTAAACTCGTTTAGCGCTAAACGTGTTTAGTGATTGGCAGTGCAAGTGGGCCTAATTTATTTTCGATTATAGGTAATTACCAAGGACTGGGCTTTTTGTTTAAGTATTGAGTACCACAATAACTTTATTTTCCTTAAACGGCTCCTAGTTACTTAACGTAGGATGACAGACGCTTGATAATCTTAATTATTGTTTAGTATTTCCTTAAGAATGAAAATACGTCACAGGACTAATTAAATTGTATTATTGTTGGTAATAATTAATCATGTATGTTAGTAGGTAAATACATTTATTGTTGTTGTCCTTAAGGAAATACATCATAGGTTTTAATAAGAATATTAGTAATTTATGTAAAATTAATGACGAAAACACTTTGTATTCAATAAAATCATAGTCATATTGTTAGGTTCATTACGACTATTTTAGGTTAGTTCTACGATTATTTATTTTATAGGCACATTATAATATCTAAGAAACTAGTTCTTAACATGTCTTACAGACATTAGATTTAAATTAGAGTCCGAGTTTAACTTTCAACATCAAATTATAGACAGGGACAGTGTGCATTGCATAACCTTTTTCTCTCTCTAAAATCTTCTCGTAAAAAACAAACAAAACTAAACTCCAACTCGCTCTTCACCACTTTTTTCCGAATGAACAGTGTGTGTCATTAACTCTACAATAAAAATAAACATAGCTTTACTGCCAAGAGTTACAAACAAAGGAGTTTTTATGTCCATTTGTGATATAATTCATATAATTATAGAATTGTAGACATTATAGTGAATGGCGGTACGGAAGCGAATGGATTTGGGAATTTTATCATCTCATAGGCTGAGACAATTTGCGTGTTTTTTTGGCTGGATGTAATCTTTATGGGAATTTTAAGAATGTCTCGGTTAAAATAAGAATCTCTTCAAATAGTAATGTCAGTTTTAGATTCATTAAACCAATTGACAAAAACGGAACACTGTACATGTTATAATTACCTATAACGCTCTTAAAATCTCAACGACGGGGTGGGCAGTTACGGATTTATGTTTCAAACTCAAACTCAAAGCATTTATTCAATTAAACCATTTACAGGCACTTTTGAATATTGTCAAGTGGTCGGTCAGTCAGAAATATGAAGCTAGTTGCCCATTCCAAAGCGTAGTAGGTACCCATGGAGAAGAACGGGCAAGAAACTCCATGGACACTCTTTTAAATTATATTGTTACATAAATATTAGTTACATCAATAATCTTGTATATGGGTATAATTATATGTGAGAACTATGTAAATAAGACGTACACATTGAGTGTCCAGTGTACAGCTAATATAAATTCAAACAAAACAATCCATAATAAAATAGTAAAAATAAGCCGTGGAGGCTAAGAGATGACCAGTCCCAACTGACAGCGCCCGTTCACGAACATGACGCATGGATCAGCACCATTCAGCTCAACCATGCTCAACCAGCTCATCATTAATGATTCAATACATCGACCGTTTGGACTCTATGGGTTCCAACAATATTTTTTTTAATTTTCCAAACGGTCGGCATTTTTTGATTAAATACGCGAACTTTGATAAAAAGCGACAAATAATAATTTTAAAAATACAAGTGAATCAGAAAATGAAAAACATTTGAACAAAAATATGAGAAGCTATTTAAAATCTATTTAAAATGCCTTATTTTTGCTTTTACTCCCTCACATAATATAACACCTCACACTCACTACTCCTATACAAAAACTCACCACACATAGATACATAAATCATACAGACATACTCACACACATTCACCCACTCACATACTTACCTACATAAGTTTTAAATTGTTATTTTAACATTATTTTTCCTTTTTCCTTTTTCCTTAAATATAATATGTTTCTGTTAAAAGTAATAAGATTTTTAAGTTGTTAACACGTACATACCTACTATAAGTTAGCACAGTCCGCAGTTGTTTGATCCCTATTTTTAAGTAACCTCACAGCTGAACACTGTCTCTTAAGATACAGGTTATCCTAGTTTGAGAGGCAGGGCTCACAATATCTGTATACAAACTACTGCAGCGTTAATTAGCTTCATGTTAAACAGTGTTTATTAATGTATGTTTTTTTTGTGACAATAAACTATTTTATTATTGTGTTTATTATTAATTATGTAAAACATTACCCGTACATGAAGGTCTTCGATATCGGAAATCGTATTATGGAGCTTAAGTGGAGGTGGGCAGCAGACCTCTCAAGGAGTAGTGATGACAGGTGGAATAAGGCTGTAACCTAGTGGCGTTCAAGGACTGGGAGACGAGGTGTTGGTCGAGGGGCGGCGAGACAGGTGGACGACACTGCTGCCATCGTTGGAAGAACCTGGATGAGGCTGGCACAAGGAGCGTGGGGATTGGAACTGGAAAAGAGAGGCCTGTGCCCAGCAGTGCGTGAAGTGGGGCTGTGGATGTTGATGATGATGACATTTGAAGGCAAAAATTGTGATTCTACTAGAGTAGCATAACGTCGTGACAACAAATAAACCAAAAAGGGTCAATAACTATCTAACCCGGTTATACAGGGTTATTGGTAAAACACTTCTTAAGGGGTCATTGTACTCATCATTAGGAACTACTTTTAGTATGGGACCAAAGCTGAAATCGCGAGAAAAAAGAACTGCTGTTTCCTACATTGACGTTCGTACGAGTATAACTCGTCAAAAAATAGGGAACATCAGAATTTAATTTGGCGATTTCAGGTTTGTTCCCAGTAAAAGTTGTTTATAAATTATTTATTTTATTTTATTATATTCGGGAAACTTACAGCTATAATATAATACAGTGTTCAGAAACAATATAAAACTGCAAGTTTCCACAGATAAATAATGATGAGTACAATGATCCCTTAAGAGGTTGTTAGTGTTTTACCAATAGCCCTGTATAAGAAAAATAAGTGTGTGTACCTAAACTAACAACTACGGTAAACGAACTAGGAAATACATAATATATCACACGTAAATGAATTAACGAACTACTTACCTAAAGATTGTATGCTAATGTCAAAACCAGAGGGGCAATTCCCGTATTTTTAAGACCGTTCGCATTCTAATCTCAGTCTCAATCTGTCAAAATTACAATCAATTTACATACATTTTTGACAGGTTTTTGACATTGATGGTCGCTGAGATGAGATTGCGACTTGAATTTGAACGTTTTTTAAGTACGAGAATTGGCTTACAGGTTTCAACTAAAAAGTATGTCGTGAACGGTAATGGTCGCGGATCATATTTTGTTCAACATACAAACTGACATTGGCCTGCCAATTAAAAAAAAAACACGTAAGAAAATTTTAATTTCGTGGGCAACCTGGCGCTTCGCCCTTGATTATTATTATATTAAGTCGGCGAAAAAACTTTTTCCCCGACTAGCGGGTTTGAGATGGCTTCATTCCCACAAGAACTTTCACTTACATGAGAGATATTTCAATATTTAAAAACATTTGATTTAACGTACAGTTTTGGCAAAAAATTACAACATAAAAAAATATTCTAAAAGTGTAGGGTAATCGCTAATAATTGAACACAGCCAAAATGTAAACATACACGGAACGCGCGCAACTAGATGTGGTATGTAATGTACTAAGGTGCGCTCGCTTTATTAAACTTATGTTTTTTTTATTAAGTGTTTCTTAAATATTGACATAGATTTTGCATTTTTGAGGTTATTTTTTGTAGTCTAATACAATGCAGCACCTTAAGTTAAGAGAACTCATTGCCGACAAACTGTTTTGCAATTTGGCAAATAATAAACAAATAAACAGTTATTAGTAAAGAATAAAAAAGGTTCGCTCTTAGGAATAATCTTAAATCTCGTATGTAATTAGTTTGTTAACGTATTTCTGCCCTAAAATAAAGGTAGTTCAGAAAAGTTTTATATCATTGGTTTCTTCACTATGCAATGTGTCTCAAACATCAAAACTATTATTAATTGTCCATGGTCTGCAGAAAACTTAAGCTTGTTGGTATTGTACGTGACGTTAAATAAAATTATTTACATCACGTATCAAACGTAGACAGTGAAAACTAGTATCAAACGATCGCGACGTTCAGTGCACTTGGATATGAAAACCGCACTTGATGTAAATATTATATATGGAGGATATATAATATTTACGTCAAGTGCGGTTTTCATATCCAATTCCAATTCAATACGTCAGAGGTAAGTATGTGATAAAAATGTTTACAACAAAATGTTTAGTCAGCTATACCGTGGCAAAACATGATACCTACATGTCACAGTATCTGTCAATTTTCTCACACGAAGTACGACACGATATGTAATATTTAATTGTTTTAGCAGTACCTATTCCCGAGGCTACTTTCTTTGTTGATGGTCAGAATCAGAACAATAGAATGAAATTGAATTTTCTTTTGATTTTAACGAGTTTTGGATTGGAGGTCTAATTTTATCAGTAGATTTAATCATAGCACGCTGACACGGTGCACGGTTATTCTAAAAAAGGTGCTAGTAAAAAAAATACGTGAAAAGTATAAAAATGGGAAAAGGGAAATTAAAGATAACTTAACATAAAAACATATTGTGATAATTGATAAGGCAATGATGTACCTACTTCGATCTTGCTTAAATTGTAATGAATAAAAATAATAAGTAAAGTTTGGCTGTAAGATACCTTCCTTACCTTGGCATTAGCTGAAAATGCTGATCGTTGCCAAAAAATAAACAAAGAAAATTAAATGGCCAAAAAAGGAAAGTTATTTTCTCTTGTTTGTGTATTTCTAGAAGGGAAGTAATTTTTATAAATAATACCTTTGTTTAGGCCAATATATAGCTTGTAAATAAATTAATCTTAATTTTATGATGATATATAAAGCAAAATGCTCAATCATCTTCAGTTGTTACCTACCTATTTAATTGGTTTACGAAAGCGGTTACACTTTAAACTATGTACTTCCTTATATTATAGGTATTCTTTATTAAAAAAATA
Source organism: Brachylomia viminalis (assembly GCA_937001585.2). Classification (NCBI taxonomy): domain Eukaryota; kingdom Metazoa; phylum Arthropoda; class Insecta; order Lepidoptera; family Noctuidae; genus Brachylomia; species Brachylomia viminalis. The sequence continues at coordinate 21,026,991 of OW443317.2, forward strand.
TTATGTTCACTTACTTGGAATCATCGCACCTAACAGCATACCCCGCCAAAAATATAAATAAAAAAGTTTTCATTTTCACACACTTCTCACTAGAAACTCCTTATATTATTTTGCATAAAAAATAAAAATAAACTTATCGTTCACGCAATACTTGTCAGAAACAAAAAAGGTTCCGAATTTAAACTTCGTAAAAAAAAGTTGCGATTTAAAAACAAAAATACGTTTCGCGCCAATTTTTGACGTGAGTAGTGATGTGCGGGCTGAGGCGCGCTCTCGACTCCACGTGCGCGCCGATTATGACAATATTAAATACTATAGTGGTCGATTGTTGGTTGTAGTCAGTAGTTTAAGAGCCAGACAGCGATTTGCGCATTTCATCTTATAGGCTTAATATTATTGTAGTAACAAGTGGTATTTCTGTTGTTTATGTTTATAAATTAATCGGAATATTTTTTATTCAGATAAAGAGGTCATTGGAACAGAATAGATAGGAGAAAATATCCAACTGATAACAATATAAATAACTACTAGCAGCTAAGTTGATATTTTTTTTGGAGATTTTTTATTGATCGATGGCAGAATTTTCATTTGAAAAAAAAACACTGTTTTTATAAACATAAACGTACCTATGTACATTTTGTGCGTCGGTTAAATTATAGCCGTTGGAAAAATCTGCTCTAATTTACAAGGGGTTATAATAAGGCATCTCCGAAGAAATATACAATTACAAATACGAGTATTTCGCGAAGCCGTTTGTACAATCTCCAAAATTGTTTACATTATTAAAACTAAAACCCAATATTTTAGTATGAGGATGAGACGTTCCTTGACAAAACAGTAAAATTTAATTATACCGAATGAATTTTAATTTTATGGAATTTTAAATTTGGAATTATGGAAAATTCTAGAAATACCGTTTAAAGTAAATACATAACTAGATTATAAAATTTTCTCACAAAAAGATGGACGTTAATCAACAACTAATTAAGTTTTTTGACAAACATGTGGCGACAATATTTTGAACGACGAATATTTAATAGGTTAATAAAGATAAATGTTGTTTGGGGAATATTGTATCACACATGTTTACGAATTTAATTACTGGGGACTTTCAGCAAATCTCATTGTGGAATATTCCTAGGCTGTGTGAAAATATGGCAGACCAAGGCAAAGATGGCGGCACGAACTTGACTCTCATGCGATTATCACACTGCTCCGGACACCACCCCGGTGTGCGGTGCTGCGGTATTATAACTTTGACTGTAGAATCTTGGTTTGTATACAAAAACCACAGGATATAATTAGGTAAAACACACTGACACCGCAACTCTGTGCGGGGGGGTGTCAAAGATAAAGGCCGCGGCACCGCACACCGGAGCGGTGTCTGATGCAGTGTGACACCCGCCTAACCATGGTACAGACTAGCCCATATGAAGTAGCAGATAATAAGTAAGTCAGTAAAGAGACACGCCCTCCCGCTCCACCCAGAGCGATAGAAGTTATTTGATGATTTCTCACTCTCCAAAAAAAAAGATAGTAAAAGTTTGACTGCCTCGTTGGTCTACTGTTGGTCGCTACTGCTGAGCATAAGGTCCTGGGTTCAATCCTGGGTCGAGCAAAGTGTTATTAGTAGCAGCCCGGCTTTGTAGCTGAGAAATTCCAGATGGAAAACCTATTGCCATCAACCGGGCACAAGCACTGTTGATGGCAATAGGCTCGCCCCTATTACAAGGGACTTAAACATACCAGGCAAAATGTGTGTGTACTATTAGGTGCACCTGTGCCCATCCCTTCGAGTTATACAGCCGTGATGTTATGTAGATAATAAACGTGTGTAAAAAGTATGAGAGGGAGCCTTTTGTCCTGCAGTGGGACTATACAGGCTAGAAAGATAAGTCAGCGGGATAGTTGCGTAACACTAACAGGAATGGCTTTCATTTTGACAGTTAAACAAACACATTTTTCGAACTTATGAAGCAGTGGATTAGCAATATCCTTTGAAATTTTTCAAATTGTGATTGATAGTGTGTTACGTAATTAGGCCGCCGATTAAAAGATACGAAACTTAAACTAAATCTATTATCTGTCTCGCCTTTTCCTAACTAAGCTAAGGTCGGGTTCCAATCTAACCAGTTACAAACACTTGTCTTACAGCTTAGTTAGACAATAGTTTGTCCGAATGACTGCCGTCTTACCTAGGTAATCTATTGGGCACAATATCGTTGAAGAGCAATATTTGTCATTTGTTTGATCTCTTCAAAGTGAGAGTGAACAGGCTTCTTCTGGGTAGGCTCACTCCATCGTCGACTCGGTCTCTGTCACCACTGACCTAGACTAGAGTCAAGAGCAAATCCATCTTAAATAAAAAAAAAACTTTAGAATTTTGCCTAAAATCTGGAAAACGTTCTAAAAAAGGAGTGGTTGTGCTTGCTTTTATTCCCGCAAAAAGGTCCTCCATTAGACAATATATCGTGCTACTTTAGTTATAGTTTGTCCAGTCCCGTGCAGTGATCCGTGCTGAATAAAGTCCAATTAAAAGACGATCAAACGAGAAATTGCCATAATCAATGCGAGTTGAAGACGGGTTGATTAAAATGCAGTTTGTTAGTAATTGCAGAATGCTGGGTACCTTGCATAAGCCTTTAAGACCCACGGCGAAGGCTGGGTCCTTGATAAATTCCACATAACAGTCACAAAAGAACGAAAATATAGTTGGGTCCCTAATAAATAAGTTTTTTGTATCTTTACTAACCAAGGAATGTCATAGTACCTACGTAAAACAACAATACCCAGTCAACGAAAAAAAAAGTCCTCACGTCTGTAGTAGTACGGTCAACTGCTGTCAGTAGTAAGTACGAAAACCGCACTAACAGCTACAAAATAAGGGTTCTGCTAAAGTCAAACTCTTTCCATTGATGTGCGGTTCACGGTACGACGGTCTCGTCCCTCATTGTATTATTTTCTAGAACCAAACGTGATCAGAATATGTGTTGACAAGGAATTCTTAGTAAGACGCTGACAATAAAAACGGCCGTATAGACTGGGGCATGAAAAGAAATCGTTGTTTGTCACTTTCTCTACAGGAAATTACAAATTTTTATGTGTTTGTATGGTAGATTTGGGTCGTGTTTACCACCGAAGCCCGAAAGAGGTCAAGTGTCGCTGTGTCATCATTTTAGCCCACAGACGCTAGACGTTCACTGGTTTACATAGGTCTCCCCTAAGCGTCGCCACACCGATCGGTCCTGTGCTCCTCAGGTCCAGCGGATACCTACGACCATCACCAGCACCCTAATTGCGTAACAATAAAATCGTCGGCATCGCTGTCAACAGGAAAAGTGCCCAATAAAATTTGTAAAGTACTCCCGATCCATCTTAAAACAAAGTTAAATATCTTGGCTGAACAATTTAACAATTAATTGATTAACAATGAATACCACAATGTGGAACGTAAGCATATGTACCCAGCTCGTTTATCAAAGAAGAAGACACTTGCTGTTCCAAAAGTAACAAACTACTTTGGTAAGCGCACAAGAAGGTACGTAGTACCAACGTTAGTGAATGACCTACCCCCTGAACTGGTAACGCATGTCAAGTCCAAGGATCAGCTTAAAAAAGTTCTGCAAAAATATTATCTCTCATTGTGTCCATAGATAAATGTTTGTCACAAACCTTACGTTGGTGAAAACACTTTTTGTATAATATGTGATTCTTGATCTCGACTGTAGGTTTATTATTATATATAGTTTACTTAGCATAATTAAGTTTTAGCACAGCATAATTTTTAAAATTTGTATAATACATTGCTAGACGAGAACAATGCCGACAAACTGTTATGCAGTTTGGCAGACTTTATGTTTGTTATTGTTTACAGATTTTGAATAAATAAATAAAAAAAATAAAAAAAAGGCTGGCAGCATTGTTACGTTGAAATGCCAAAAAATAGGCCAGTCCTCTGGTCACGTGAAGAGTCGACCAACCACTTGGCGATGTCTCGAAATATTAAGTGGGCACTCGGACCCCATGGTCCTAGTTTTTGAACCACAAATGGCTCGAATATACTTACATACATACTTCTTCTTTAATAAATATAATTAAAATGTATTATGTTGCTAAGAAAGCCCTTGGAAATAGTCTAGTCAAAAAAAATACGGCTGCATTTTGCAGTGAATGTAAAAGTCACTTTCTAGTCCGCGAGCCAGGAAATAAAACAGATTATTATGTATTTATATTTACGTATCTATTCCACGTATTCCAGGTATTCCATGACTATCAGGACAATCCCAGAGCCTGGAAGATGGTCAAGATCCCTACCAGCACTTCCTGGAATACTTCCTTTCTCCGAGCACGATTGCTCTTGCGAATCTTGGGAGATTATTATTATTGTGATCTACAGATTTTGTTACGGTAAAAATCTAGGTTGGTGATTGTTTGTTATGCTGACGAAGTTATAAGTTATTCATGAATACCCATCACCCGGCTTCTATAAATAGTGTGTCACAAAAGTATTTTTCTATGGATTTTTTTTTCGTAAAGAAAAGAAACTGTATAAATAATAACAAATGACACCAGTGACACATTCTTAATTTCAATTTAAATCAAACCTGCCTGTTTCTTTTATAATTATTATATTAGATCTAAGTACTATGTTCTAATATCCCACTAGCTTTTACTCGCTGCGAAATTATCTCACGGGGACGTACCACCGGGATTGAAAGTATCCCATGTCTTACCTAGGTCATTGTCTATACGTATGCCTTTCATCCAGATCCATTCAGTGGTTTAGGAGTGAAAAAGAGACAGACTGGTAAAATTATAAAATCCGGCCAAGTGCGTGTCGCACAACTAGGAGTTCCGTATTGGGGATAATACCAAGAACAAACTTAACTTTGTGGTTGAAAAATAAATTTCCCATACATCGATATACGTCACGGTCAATTCTCCAACTGTAAATGTAAGTTTGTAATCACATTTATTTAATGTTATTAAACTACAGATTAATGATTTTCAGACTTGTTCCTTTACTTGGACTGTGAGACCTTGCTTCTTGCCAGATATCATGATCCTAGGTCAACGGGAAGTACACTATAGGTTTTGATTTATTTGCAAGTATCAAAATATGTCGCATAAATGGCCGTATTTTTTTATTGCGTTGACTTAGACGCTTGAGTTTTTTTTAGAGCTCCAAGGGACCGTAGACCTACGTATTTTAAACTAATTTCAACTTGATACCTGCATACGTTCATGAGACAAAGGGTCTTGACAGACAGACAGACTGACAGACGGACGGATGGACGGACAACGAAGTGATCCTAGGGGTTCCGTATTTTCCTTTTGATGTACGGAACTCTAAAAAGAGTTTTGTAATACAATAGGTTTGCCAATACACGGTCTCCACTCTGGACTCGTCTGCTACAACGTTCCTTCGACAAACATGGCTAGCCCACGTCCACTCCAGCTTGCTTACTCTGCAAGCTATGTCGGTAACTCCAGTTCCTTTCCGAATAATTTCATTTCTGTTTTTATCCTTCAAAGAAACTTCGAGCACAGCCCGCTCATAGCGCGCTGAGCGGCATAGAATTTGCTTGGTTTTCTTCGAAAGCATGTAATAAACAATATACAGATCAAATGGCTTCTATGTCTAATGCATATTTTCTGTAATGCGTTCCATATGTGCATTTCAAAGAAGATTGGTATTCATATTTATGTATTTGTTAATGTAAATATTGTTATAATCAATGTCTATGTATAGTGATTCATAGCTAGAAACGATATTATAATAAAATCGTTTTTAGTTTACAGATTTTATAAGCGATCATAATAAATCAATCATCTCTTTCAAATAAGTCAATTACAGGCGAACTAACATTTATATAATGTAAAAAGTCTTAAAACTACTTTTTACTTTTTTTTTATTATTTATAAAAAGTAAATGCCCTTTGGGCATCGAAAAATTCATCCGCATCGCTGTCCACAGGAAAAATGCAGGCTGGCAGCATTCCCACGTTGTATGGCCCTCCTTCAGGATTGTATGATTGTTTTGAAAAGGTTATGGATGAAGTGTTGCACAAAATCTGTAATTCAAATAAGTCTATCATCATTTGTGGTGATTTTAATGTTAATTTGTTAGAAAATTCTGGTTTAAGTATTAAAATTATAAGTCTGTTTCAGTCATACAATCTTGCTAACCAATTTCTGGAGCCAACTAGAATAACTCCCACTAGTGCCACATGCCTAGATAACATTTATACAGATGTTATACCAACTCACAAAGAAATTATTAATTTAATAGACTCAGATCATTGCGGACAATTAATAACTATTTCAAATATAAACAAAAAAGTTACTAAAAAAGATATCACTGTTAACCCGAAAACGACTTATCGCTTGGATACATTTAAATCTAAACTTTTAAGTAAATTACCATTTTTGGTGACTAATGATGACCCTAGTCAACATTATAATGATTTTTTTAATATGTATTGCACACTATTCAATACCACGTTCATTCCAAAGACGTTCTCGGTTAATAGTAACGCTTCCTTTAGTGACTGGGCCACCATTGGTATACATACAAGTAGAAAACGACTTTATGAATTGTATGATGAACGAACTTGTAAAAACACTGCTGAATTTAATTTATATGTTAAGAATTATTCTAAATTATTTAAAAAAGTTTGTAGTATGGCCAAATCACGTTATTTGAGTTCAAAAATTAAAAATAGTAGTAATGTAATAAAAATGACATGGAGTATCATTAATAGCGAAACGGGAAGGTCATGCAACCGATGTAGTGACTACAGCCTTGCTATTGATGACAATATAATTAAATCTGATTCTCAAGTCGCCGCGGCCTTTGAAAATTTCTTTGCAGAGATTCCCGTATCGACTACTAAATCTCTAAACTCTTCACCCGCTGCTGCAGAGTCTTTACTTAAAGAAAACATTCCAGTTTGTGATTCTGAATTTCATTTCGAATATGTCACTTTTAAAGATATAATTAAAACCTTTCACACGTTAAATGTCAAAAAGACTGCAGATTTATGGGGTAATTCTGTGGACGTTGCTAAGTCAATTATAAATATTGTAGCACCTACTTTAGCTGTTATTTTTAATAATTGTATTGACCGTGGTGAGTTTCCTGATCTTATGAAAAACAGTAAAATAATACCGTTGTTTAAATCGGGTAGTACATCAGACCCTACTAATTATAGACCTATTTCAGTGCTACCTACATTTAGTAAAATTTTTGAAAAACTTATTTTAAATCAAATGCAAAGATTTTTTAATGTACATAAATTACTGCATAACAAACAGTTCGGTTTTACAAGGGGTCGTTCAACTACTGATGCCGGAGTTGAACTTCTAGGGCATGTATATAATGCATGGGAGGACAAATGCGATGCGTTGGGCATCTTTTGCGATTTGTCCAAGGCATTCGATTGTGTTCTTCATGCAACATTAATCAGGAAACTGCACCACTACGGAATCCGGAACGCCTCTCTGGATCTTCTTACTTCTTATTTAAGTGATAGGATTCAGAGAGTTGATGTTAACGGGAAAAGATCTCCCGGATCGGTAGTAAGAATGGGGGTCCCTCAAGGCTCAATTCTAGGTCCATTTTTATTTCTTATTTATATAAATGACTTGCCTTACCTCATAAAGGATGAACATGATATAGTGCTGTTTGCAGACGACACTTCACTTTTATTTAAACTCAAACGTCAGCAGCTGGTTACTGACAATGTAAATAGTGCCCTCGCAAAAGTAGTTAACTGGTTTAATGTTAATAACCTTCTTCTTAACGAGAAAAAAACGAAATGTATTAAGTTTACGATACCTCATGTTAGACAAGTAGAAACAAGTATTCTCATAAAGGGTGAAGAGTTGAAACCCGAAAATACCACAGTATTCTTGGGCATAACTTTGGATGCCAAGCTTCAATGGGGCCCCCATATAGATAAATTGTCAAAGAAGCTTAGCTCTGCAGCATACGCCGTTAGGAAAATTCGTGGTTTAACTGATTTAGAGACAGCCCGTTTAGTATACTTTAGTTATTTTCATAGTGTAATGTCGTACGGTATTCTGTTGTGGGGAAATGCCGCCGATATTCAGACGATTTTTGTTTTACAAAAAAGGGCAATTCGTTCAATTTATAAATTAAGTCCCAGACACTCCCTCAGAGACAAATTTAAAGGGATTAATATAATGACTGTGCCTTCTCAGTGTATTTATGAAAATCTTTTGTATGCACATAAAAATATTAATCTGTTTAAAAAGTACAGTGATATCCATAATTTAAATACTAGGAACAAGCACAAATTTGTTGTTCCTACTACCAGGCTCAAGAAAATAGGTGGCTCGTTTAGATGCCAATGTATACGTTTTTATAATAAACTTCCTAGCCACATTCAAGCACTAAGCCTTAATAAATTCAAATCATTTATAAAAAGGAAATTATGCCAGAATGCCTATTATACTGTCAAAGACTATATTGAGGACAAAAAGGCTTGGGATTGAGTTGCTCCAATAAAGCACAGGCAATGTTAATTTATTTTATTTCGCTAACTATTTTTACTTATAATCTTTGCTATAAGTATCTATACTTATTTACATATACAATGACACTAATATTTACTATTTAAAGTATTATATTATTTTAAATTATTGTGAATGTGAGGACTATGTGTGTTTTTGTTGCAGTTTTAATCATGTTCTGGCAGTTTGAGTACCTGATGCGGCCTACCCAAATGTCCTTTCTTTGGTATTGTTCGTCGAATCGTTGAGCTCCTTAAGTTCTGAGTTGAGCTGCACGGTTACTGACAAATGCGTGCACTGACTGGACAGGTCCACTCAATCTGTGTGGTTCTTTCCTCAAAAGACCATTTCAGACACAAATCTACATGGTCCTCAAAGATTATTATAATATTATTCTAATTATTGTGAATGTGAGAACTATGTCGGTCATTGATTTATTTATATTTATTTTTGTATTTTTCTCAACGTAATCATGATCTGGCAGTTTGAGTAATTTATGCGGCCTACTCAAATGTCCTTTCTTTGGTATTGTTCGTCGAATCGTTGAGCTCCTTGAGTCTAAGTTGAGCTGCACGATTACTGACAATTGCGTGCACTGACTGGACAGGTCCACTCAATCTGTGTGGTTCTTTCCTCAAAAGACCATTGCAGACACCGATCTACATAGCTTTCACATGACCTGACCAAGATTTTGTCTGGACTTTAAAAGAGACTGTGACCTCTGAGTTTGTTTCGGCCTTTCTTCTCAGAGTAGTCAGATAGGAAACGCCGACCCCATCTAGTTTAAAAAAAATATGATTGACGTGTAAAAGTGTTTGTTCAAACCTACTTACAGAAATAAAATCATTTATCATTTATCATTTATCATGCTTATTCTTTCGCCAAAAAATAGGCCAGCCCTATGGTCACGTGAAGAGTCGACCAACCGCTTGGCGATGTCTCGAAAAACTAAGTGGGCACTCGGACCCCATGGCCCTAGTGCTTCAACCCCAAACGGCTCAAACACATAAGTCCCTAATAGATGTGAGTATTTGCGCCGTTTGAGGTTTTCCGCACCTGCAGCAGCCGCCCCAGAACAGCCCGCTGTGTTAGGAAGATGGGAAGGCGCAAGGGTGCAAAGGTGCCGGTGACGGTGAAGGTGACGGTAGCGCCTGAAGCCAGAGGCCCGACTCCCAATCACCCATAGTCAGCAGGCAGGCACGCTCAGCAGTATTGGTGGACGTACTAATAAGATTATTCCGTACTAACCTGCAGAGCAGCTCATCCCACTGCCTCTCGAAGATGGGTTCACGGGCCTACGGGTTTTCGGTGGTGTGGACAGAGGACAGAAACGCCGGGTAAGCTAATACTAGTAATTTTGCGGAAAGTTAATCATCTCTACATTTTTGACCCGACTGCCAAGAAAGGTTGCGATGTTTTTTTCCTACGTCAAACCTTTGTTACGGAGTTAAACAATCACGTTTGTCTATTTCTCAGTACTCATTCAGGCTTTATTTTTATTGCAATACAATTAGCGCCCTTCAAAGTGGTTGAGCTGAATGGTGCTGATCCGCATGACGCATGGATCAGCACCATTCGCCGATCCATGCTTCATGTTCGAGAACGGGCACCGCCCGTCAATTGGGACTGGTCATTTCTTAGCTGTCGCGGCTTATTTTATTTATGGATTGTTTTGTTTAAACTATTTGCTGTAGGTACTCTGGACACAAAGTCAAAGTCAAAGCATTTATTTCAAGTAGGTACATAAAATACACTTTTGACGTCAACATTTACATTAAAATAGAATTGATTCTAGTCGCCCCTTCCAAAAGGTAGTTTCGTATGGAGAAGAATGGGCAAGAAACTCCACCGTAACTCTTTAAAAATGTGTTACAATATTTTGTATACAATAATTATATCATTATTTATGTGAAGACGATGCACCTATAATAAAATTACCCTACCACAATAGTTGAAAAGAAATAAAAAATGTAGCAATGACAAAAATAAGTTAATTATGTGATAGATACATGGTGCTCACTTATTTACAAACATTGTACTCGTAGAAGTATACGATTTTCCAAATTTTACAAACAATTAATTAGTCAGTATGTGAGTTAAAGTAACCACAGAATGTAAATCAATGTCATAAATATAATAAATTAAACAATTAAAGTAGCAACAAGTTTGCTTTTGTCTAGACTCTAGATTGTCCTATGTTTGTTTACAAAGTGAACTTTGTATATGAGTTTTAAATTTTCTTTCATTTAATTGCAATATATGACAAGGTATTTTGTTGTAACATTTAAAACAGTACCCCATAAAAGATGTATGTATGTACTTTAGCTAATCTGAAAAATGGTTGATCTATTTCATCTTTTTTTCTAGTATTAAGATTATGTGACCCTCAACGTGTACGTCTTATTTACATCGTTCTCAAACATTATAAATTCAACATTAATGATGTAACTAATGTCTAGGTAACAATATAATATAAAAGAGTGTCCATGGAGTTTCTTGCCCGTTCTTCCCCATAGGTACCTACTACGCTTTGGAATGGGCAACTAGCTTCATATTTCTGACTGACCGACCACTTGACAATTAAAAAGTACCTGTAAATGGTTAAATTAAAATAAATGCTTTGAGTTTTAAGTTTTGCATCAGGAAAAAGTTGTCACAGATAGTTGTAAAGAAAGCCAGAGAAAGCTCTTACCAAAGCTACCGTCTAACAGTCGTCAGCACTGCAAAGCTGTCAAAACTGTACCCTCCGATTGTCCACAATTATGTTCAAATGTGCCAAATTCTGTTTATTTGCGTGTCGATTTAACTTAAATTTTGTCAGACCATAATGTAGCAATCTGGAGAGCTCTATAATTGGCTTCTTTAAAAACCTGGAAGGTGCAACTAGCTGTGCATGATGGGCAGGAAAGGAGGTGAGGCATATTCCGTCAAAGGGCTCCACACAGGCGCTGTGTTTGGAAGGGTCGAAAATATATCTATCATTTGGCCAGATTATTTCTGGCAATTTTTTTTTGCGAATTGTCCTACTCTTGGCCTAGATCTCGCCTGATGGATAGCGATGGATGAGGTGCAAAATGGAATAGCGCGCCCAAAATATGCCTGTTCTCCCTTGCTTTGAAGGCTGACGGTTACGAGATGTCCTTAGCCTTAGCCTTTATAAAACTTGCAAACATAAGACATACGATTGACACGATCAGTTAAGATAGCAAAGTATCTATGCCTTCCACATCTATTCCTCCTACACTAGGTGTGTTGACCGTTTTTGGGTTTATTCAGCCAACCGTTCCTCTCCAAAGAACTAGAGGCAGTGGAATAACGAGCAATGGTCTACAAACCTCTTAGTCACGAGTCACCTATGATAAAACGACTATTTCTGCCACTGCCTGGATAGGGCTGTACGTAAGGCGTGGCAGCTATACAAGCGGAATGGTGAAGAATGCGACCATCTTACTATTCGTAGATCATTAGCAAAGGGTTTGTCGCGAACCCCACAAAAAGGCGATAAGAGTCCTCTCTCATCGCACTGTCCTACTTAGGACACAAGCATTACACCGAATTGATTTTCGATGCGACCTAGTGCTCTCATCGTGAATGATTTCGGTGTGATGGGGTTGATGCAAAGGGAAAATCTTTTTCATTTGTCAAAACTGTAAAATGCATGTAAGTACTTAATATGTTTCACCCCTGTTTTTTGGATTTTCACAGTCAACTGGGGAATTTACGTATTTGTGTGTGTTTTTCTTTAATATGATATAACTCCGTAATTTTATGTATTTGTTTTCATCTAAATTGATAAAATACTGATCCCCTACTACTTTGTTTCCTTACGACCCCTATATTGGTACGACAGGCCTTTTAAAGGGCCATATTGTCCTGGCTTTCCTGGAAATGCTGTATTTTCTTTGTTATTATACTTAGGTCATTCACAAAATTCAAAAATCACGATGATCGGAAATAAAAATAGTTCCAGTAACATTTGGGTTAATTTTTAAACAATGCAACCGCGATATTCCACATTCAACACTTTGTGATTAGTCTAAATGTTTACATGTAACATATTTGTTTGCATCAGCACCTACGTCACAGGGCATTCTATTGTAAGCTTATCGCTTGGGTAAGTGGAGTGTTCCACGAAGTGCAGTGGTACCTTTGTTATGACTGGCCAGGTTCAGGGAATTCATAGGAATAAATGACACAGTTTTACCATAACTATTTAGTAATCTGTGGTTTTACAGTGTGTATCTGCAAAAAAAGATATCCCTAAAGGTTATCCCTATGTTTCAAATTCATTCGATATGTGTGTGCACCGCACCTCTTTGCTTATCTACCTCTTCGGGAAATGAAAATGTCGTATTATGTTATTTCTAATAATGTTGAATTAAAAATGTTCTCGATGTACAGTTGGCCGCACGTCAGTGGTAACAGAACCAGTATAAGCTGGTCATTGAAACTCCATACTACGCTAGGTCAGCTTAAGGACACAGTGTTACCACTATGGTCAGTGTACCTACGTCAGTTTTGTAAAAGAGTTGTGTACCTTAAATTAACTGATTCAAAAGAACAGTAGAAACAATGCAGGTAAAGTATACTATGAAACTAAGCCATTACCACTTATCGTTTCAAAACAATTGTAGTTATGAGATTTAAAAAAAAAATCTTATCACTCCGAAACTCAATGCCAATAAAAAACCTCAAGTCGTTCAGCTAACAAAATAAGGCTTACTTTTTTAATAATATTGTATTCTTTACTTTGTTTCTGGTTAGAATTAGAATTTTATTTATTAGTAAGAATGTAGTTTGTTTGATTTATATCGTAGGAGAAAACTATATTGAAGCAGCGATACCCGTACAAGCTTTATAATAGTACCTATTGTGTACCGTCAGTGAATTAAATAAGCGTTTCACAATACCATTAATTTACACAAATTCTTTCCTTCCATAAAAAATAACAATAATATGAGTCTATTATGTTAATTATTTTATCATCCATGTTGTTAAAATAATTACTTTAGAAGCAGTTTTAATAAAAACTTAAATCCGTATAAAACGTCCTTTTTAAACAAAAGCTATTAAGTATAATATTTTTGAATAACAAAAAAAATAAAACTGTCATACCTACCACACTTAAAAAAAAACGACCGCGTTTTAACATTACTTCTCATAAAACTTCATCATCTCCTAGACTGTTGTACAAGGCTGAATTAATTGCCGCAGTCAGCAATCACTCCGGAAGCCAGTCTCGTCTAGAGGTGCACTCATCGATTACTATCGATTACTCATCCGAGTCCCGTGAGTCATTTGAATCAGTCGATCGACTCTGTTGCTACGTTGCACATGTCTTCAAGGGCTTTATGAGTGTAGAAGATAATAATATATGATTTGTTATGATAATCGTGAATCGTTTATTCTGATTTAGTTAGTTTAGTATGTAGATAACTATCTACTGGAACTAAGAATAGTTCTGTAGCGGTATCTACATCGCCACATAGGAGCTGCGCATCATACTGACGTCACGCAAATCCTGCATCGCGCATGCATAATTTACCGCGCGACTAACATAAGTAGGTATACAACTTCCCGACATCAATCATCGGGCAGTTGCCCACCTGACACGACACCCGTCTGGTCGGAGGATCCTCCCTTTTCTATGGAGGTATTATGAGTAAACTTTACACCCTGTTCCTCGTACCTGTATAGTTCCATGTGGTTACTGGCATGGAATAGTGGCCACGGTTCTATTCCAAGAGCGTACAGCGTCATCCGTCTGCTACTTGTAAGTTACCTGCGTCTGCGCACACACTTGTGCACTACAATATCTCCCGCGCCGAAGGCTAGTCTCCGTTGAGATTGGCCGCCATGACCGAAATATGGCCTGGATGACTATTATTAGATATTATTACTTGTAAGTTGTGATCGATCACCAAACAAAACAAGTACCTACAGTCATCGTCATCATCACTCCTTGCGTTGTAGAAAATCCAGCTGCCATGAATTTTCTGATACTTAGCCAGTTTTTACCGATTACAATTCATGAGTAGACGGAAAGATTTTCTTGTAATGGAAACCATGTAGCTATAGCTAAGTACTATGTTTTAATTCATAACATTCCAAGATTAGCAGACAAATAACTAGCAACGTAACATCTAACCGACAAATGTGACATAACGCATTCTTGCATTACATACGTGATAATGTGAAAAACAATCAAGTGCATTATGTAAACATGTAACATGCGTGTATATATTTACGCACATGATTTACAGCTATTTAATAATCACGTTGTGACAGACTAAATAAAAACAATGTACGATCATGTAAAAAAGAAGGACTTTGAACTGTGAAAAAGCCTGATCAGTAAATCTGCTGTTGGGTGTCGTGATTGGATAACCATCAGAATGGCAGGAACTAATCTTAGAACTTGAGATGAGATTTTGAAACAACAATGCTAACAATCTTAAAGTCACTTAAATAGCCCAACAGCAAATCTATCGCTATAGCTCCTTCAAACAGACGCGACATGCGACGTGAATCGCATGCGACACAAAGAGACCGCGGGTCGTGCGACGAGTGGTGCCTTTGTGTCGCGCGTGACTCGCGTCGCGTGTCGCACCTGTTTGTAGAAGCCTTTAGCCATCAGGTGTGATCGAGGTCAAGAGCAGGCCCATTGAGCAATAAAAAAGAAATAAAATAAAAATGGTTTAGTATAAAACTTGCTGTCTCCTGTACTACATTAAGGAAGCATAAAATTTTCCTAATAACCCTTTTGATAAAGTGTGTCGGTGTTACTCAACGACCTATATAACTTGATACCTGCAATTCGGTACTTTTACGATCTCCTTATCGTCATTTCCGTACATTAATATAATTTGAGGGGTCAAGTCAAACTGGTTCGGTGCGCAGCTACCAAACGTTTGATAACTTTTACAAAGTTATCTGTGTATTCAATTAGCAGTATTGGGCCTTTGGACTGAAATAATAAGGATTGTTTAGGTGGTAAATGTAAGTTGGTTGTTTCAATTTGTTGTTTTTATTGCAAATAATTGAGTCATTAGCCACAGCTGAAACAAATCCAGTATGCCAAGGTTGTTCAAATATTGGTTTAAAGCTTGTTATCTTAACCCATCGAAGCTGACTGATATATTGTGTAAATGTTTTTGCGAATAACATATTATTATGGAAATAATTATTTATTTTAACGTAATTGAGAATGCTCTATTTTATGCCGCTTTTCCATTTCCAAGTTCAGGGATTGTCTGAAAGACTGGCTGAAGTCAGTTTAAAAAACAGTACCAGCGTCATTCACGGTGAGGCATAAATATTATTGTTTTTTGATGTGACTTCAAATCGGTACAAGTCATGGGATTTAAAAAAGGATTTGTTTTAAACTCAAACAGAGCCATTGTTCATGGGCCTAATAAAAACAATCAAGTTTTCGACTGCAGGTTTTACAGCGTCGGCCAATTCGTATTTAAATATCAAAATAAACTTATAAAATAAAATAATAAAATAAATGAAAAGGGAAATAAATTATAGTCTTAATACTTTAGCATAATCAGCCTATAATGTTTTCACTGGTGGATCACAGGCCCCTTCTCGGTGAGAAGGAGTGGGCCGTAATCCATCACGCAGGCCCAGTGCAGGTTGGTAGATTTAACACATCTACGAATTTAGTTCTAGGACTTGCCGGTTTCTTCACCGTTTTGAGAGCAGTGGTGATGAAATAACTTACACAAAACAAAAAGGAGCCTGTCTAGGTTAGAACCTACTTACTACATTGTCCTACTGTAATTAATTATGCTGTGACAACTACAGTAGTACAGTCAGTACTGTAAAACATTGTAACAATTATAAATTGCTTTATCAATTACGATAGAGCTATAATGAAAGGATAGGACATGTGAAGGAAGCATTAATTAATACTAGACTCATTTAGTGTTAATGAATAGTTGATGCTGTAATAAAATGATGTGTTTAGTGGTAATGTTGGTAACGATTGTTTCATTTTCAGTGTGTTTTATGGATTGGCTACTACGTTTTTTTTAAGGTAACTCACAGACATACCGACATAACCTAACTTCACGCGTGTATTTCGCAAAGGGGTAGGCAGTGGTGAAAAGTAAGCCCAAATTTCGCCACATATTGTTAAGTGGCATTGAGATAGGGGGCGAACCTATTGTGATCAACCAGGCACAAACTCAGAGTCCAGGCTGTTACTGGTACAATCTAAATCTAAACAAATATTTTCAGAGGTAAAATTGTTTGTCTGTAAGTGATAATCTCTGGATGACTAGAGGTATAAAGATGGCAATGCGACGTAGGGACCGCGCATTCCGCAGATTTATAAGGGATCGTACTGATGAGAACTGGACATTATTCAAGGCTGCAAGGAATAGATGTAATCAGATGATACGCAATGCTAAACGCCGCCACATTCTTGACACTATCAATTCTTCCTCTTCTGCCGATATTTGGAAATTTCTTGGAACTCTTGGTATCGGCAAGTCGCGACATTTAGATCTTCCTAGTTCAGTTAACTTAGACGATCTCAACCAGCATTTCTCCACCATTTCTATCATGGATCGGTTAACCAAGCAAAACACTCTGTCTCAAATTTCTGGTCTAACGCGTCCTCATAATAATCCTTTCATTTTCATTCCAGTTGAACCGGGAGAGATCAGAAAGATCATTCTCTCCATCAAATCGAAAGCGGTGGGATGTGACAATATCACCCGTGGTATGATCATAACTATTCTGGATCAACTCCTACCCGCGATTACCCACATTATAAATTTTTCCATAGACACCGGAGAATTCCCTTCCCTATGGCGCAAAGCCTATGTTCGTCCACTACCTAAGGTTTCTAATCCCTCTCTTCCTACTGACTTCCGTCCAATTTCTATCCTTCCCTTCCTATCCAAAGTGCTTGAGGCCTGTGTCCACAAACAGTTCTCCAGCTTTGTTCATCGTAACTCAATCATTAGTCCTCTTCAATCTGGGTTTAGGCCTGGGCACAGCACTGTCTCCGCGCTCCTTAAAGTGACTGGCGATATGAGGGCAGCACTGGAAGACACCAAAGTTACTGCTCTAGTGTTGGTTGATTTGATTTCTCGAATGCCTTTAATACCGTCAGTCACGACA
Source organism: Brachylomia viminalis (assembly GCA_937001585.2). NCBI lineage: Eukaryota > Metazoa > Arthropoda > Insecta > Lepidoptera > Noctuidae > Brachylomia > Brachylomia viminalis. The sequence goes on from OW443317.2 coordinate 21,044,667, forward strand.
TCCTGTTAGCCATTCTGTCATATGTTATGGTCTCTCCCGAAGCACTGCAATGGTTCTCCTCTTACCTTCAGGGACGTCAGCAGTCCGTTCATGTTGGGGATTCTTCTTCTTGCTGGTGTGACTTGGAAGCTGGCGTTCCTCAAGGCGGTATACTTTCTCCTCTTCTATTTTCTATTTTTATTAATCTTATAACTTCCGAACTTCAGTCTGCGTATCATCTGTATGCAGATGACTTGCAGTTGTACTGTCGAGGGAGGGTTGATGAATTGCCTGACGTTATCGGCAGATTAAATAGGAACTTGATAGCCATAAAAACCTGGGCTGACAGATTTGGTGTAGCTGTAAATCCTACGAAGTGTCAGGCGATCATCATTGGTAGTTCTCGTAGTATTAGCAAGGTGGATGGTACAACCTTGCCACCTGTCCTCTTTAATGGTACGATCGTTCCTTTTAGCACTGACGTAAAGAACCTAGGCTTGCACATTGATAGTACCCTGAACTGGCGTACTCAAGTCGCTAGGGTAAGCCAGAAGGTTACCGGCACGCTGCGGGCTCTGTACAGACTGAAAAATTTATTACCATCAAGTACGAAGACAATGCTTGTGCAATCCTTAATTTTCCCTATCATCGATTATGGTGATGAGTGCTACTATGACCTGAATGCAGATCTCCTCGACAAACTTGACCGTCTTCTGAATAACTGCATTCGATTCGTTTTTAATCTGCGTAAATATGATCACGTCTCTGCGCATCGGTCGCTTCTAAAGTGGTTGCCCATACGCCAGCGCAGAGAGCAAAGGGCGCTGACTACCTTGTTTTCATTTCTTGATTCTCCCTCTTCCCCTGGTTATCTAGCCCCTCACTTTCAGTACATTTGCGCCAACCACAATAGAAATCTACGTTCTTCACACAATCGTCTTCTTCAATGTCCCACTCACCGCACAGACTTCATTCACTCTTCCTTCTTTGTTCAATCTATCTCTCTGTGGAATGCACTCCCCCAGGAAATCAGGATGGCAACCAACCGATTATCCTTTAAAACTAAAGTTCGCGAGCACATTCGTAAGAAGCTAGCAGTATCATCACAGCGGTAATGTTTTCTCATTGTTTGTCCTATTTGTTTTTAACATACTCGTGTATTTATGTACATTTATTTGTGCTTATATTTATATATATTATATGTATTTATAGACTAAATAAGTTTATACGTGTCTATATATTATTTAAAATTATTTAACCTAAAATATCATTATAATTTGCACCTGCCACTGTTTGTCTCTGCATCACCCAAAGGTTGACTGGTAGAAAATGCCTATGGCATTAAGTCCGCCTCTGTACATTTGTGTGCTTAAAGTGTTAAATAAATAAATCTCTGGAAGTACTGATACAATTTTTAAAGTTTTTTCACTGCTGATAGACAGCTACACTATGGCCAAGTGTCATAAGATATTATGTTTTATGGTATTGGAATACTTGACTTCCACGCGGACGGATTTGGGTATATGTATAAGTTAGTTGGTTATATAATATAACCCTATAACACGTTTCCCGATATTCTCAGACTCAAACCCAGGACCACTCGCAACAAACAAACATACTAATTCTTGAAATTATAACTTTACTTTTGGCTATTTTGTAGTCGGCTAACAATAGCGAACGGATCTAGGCCCCCCACGCACTTTCTTCCCATCAAGTCACCATATGGAAATAATATTGATACGATATACGCATACATAATTTGACATAAAAAAACTAAATGTGTGAAAAACTCTGGCGCCGGGTCAATGACCCTGCGTGGTACAGATGTTATTTTTATTGTATAAATATTATTAAAACACACATATAACGGTGTTTTGGTTCATTTGTTTATGTACAGTGTGTTTATAATTCAAGGAGAAAGGAATGGTAGGATAAATCGGACTTCTTTTGTCTGAAATGAAAATCCGATTTCTTTGTTCATATTCAATTTTGAATTGGGAAATTTGGAATAAGGGAATTTCCTAAGACGTTGATGTGCTCAAGGGAATGCTGCTACAACCCCGCGTTTACAACAAGTTAGGAAACAATTAGGTTCCTATTCTATATGTAGTGTCTACAAGTTCGACGGCACGGTTGGGGAAATGGTCAAAAAATTTGATAAAAGATCTTTAACGAAGGGCATTTGGTACAGGACGATTCAACCATCTCTTCCACGTATGCTTTAGTTCAGCGAGGGCAGGATGAATAGGCAAGAAGTTGTGATGGCTTTGAGGCTCCGATCTGGCCACGTTCCTCTCAATAGCTTTGGTTTTATGATGCGTAAAGTGGATTCACCCAATTGTGCTGTCTGTGGAGTCATAGAATCACATCTTGACGGAATGTAGTCGTATTGGAGTCCAAAGACGTCAAGCTTTTGACAATAGTTTTAATGTAGGGTTGTATAATAGCGTTCTGGCCTCACTATTGTCAGATGAGGCCAGAATACTTTATCATATTATTACTATGGGTAGGTAGGTACAAGGTTGCGGGTAGGCTAGTTTTGTAAATGTATTATATTCAATAATCGGGGTGACATATTCTTTATAGAAAAAACCCTGTAAATAAATAAAGATTAAAAAATTAAAAAAAAAACGGTTGGGGCAGTGGCTAAGTGATTGCTGCTACGCTGCGTGTCGCGGGTTCGATTCCCGCACTGAAAAATATATATATGACGTACATGTAGTTGTTCCGGGTCTGGCTGTTTGTGTATGTGACTTTAAATGTTTGTAAACGCACCCACAATACAGGAGAAACTCCATGTGTAAGACATGTCAAAAAAAAACGGTTTCGGCTATCGTATAAGTACACCTTTATATGTTGTAAAGACTAGTTGAAAATGTCAAAGAGTTGAACAAAATATTATGTAGTTAAGAAAAACATGTCTAAAACAACAAACCAATGCCAAAACAACAATCAATGACTGACCGGTTGGCGCAGTTGGTAGCGACCCTGCCTTCTGAGCCGCTGGTCCCGGGTTCGATCCCCGGACAAGTCAAACATTTGTGTGCATGAACATGTCTGTTTGACCTGTGTCTGGGTGTGTATATGTGTATAAGTATGTATATCAGTCATCAGGTTACCGTAGTACAGGCTCTGCCTAGTTCGGGACCTGAAGACATTGTGTAGATGTTGTAAAAAAAAAAAAAATACTAGAAATGTAAACCTAAAATAATGTTTTATAGGCACCAAAACGACATATTTTCGACAATGGGTATTGAATAATTGATTAGCAATTACGGAAAGTAAAGTAGTTAACACAAAATACTGCTATTATTTTTATTAAACAAATAAACAATTTTAATAGTAACAATAGTTAATTATTTAGTAACATTAAGTTCAGCTAAATTATATTGCACGCCTCATAACGCGAAGCGGTTGAGGTAGTGCTGTACTCCAGACTCGTCAAGATCAATCAATTTTGTGATCTACAAATGCCTCTATCACAACTATATTGCACTCACATCTACAATAATATGAGTAGATGTACATCGAGAATACACTTAAATTAAACCATCTTTTACTTTCTAAAAATCATTTTATGTTGCAACCTACTTAGATAAAAATAAGCGTTTGGAAAGAAAAATTACGTGGACGTCCTGAGGGGTAATTCCCGTAATTTTAAGCACTTTCACAGTCTGATCTCAGTCTCAATCTGTCAAAAATACAGTCAATTTCCATACATTTTTGACAAGTTTTTGACATTGATTGTCGCTGAGATGAGATTGCGACTTGAATTTGAACGTTTTTTAAGTACGAGAATTGCCCCTCTGATGTCTGTACGCTGATTTTGTATTAAAAAACGATAACTCCCGAAAAAATTGATACATCGAGACCGGGCTTTTTTTATTCGTTCCAAAATTCGGTGAACTGGTGTCGTATTTCATATCAGTAGCCTAGTTTACGTAGTTTAAAAAAAAAATCACTATGATACAGACGTAGGTACAAATATACCTACATATAAGAACTTTAAATGCATAACTGTTTTTTTAAATGTTACAAATCAATTATAGGATTTATTATTTTATTAAAATAAATGAGCGTTAGGAGGCGTGCATTTTAGGATTTTCCAAACTTTGTTTTTATTTTACCGCTGTTTTACTCGCGCTCTTAGCCAATTATCTTACAGGTTTTCATAATTTTTAATACAAACTACAGCGTAAATAAGCTATGATAGGACTAGAAATAAAGTTATTGGTTTACTTTTTTGAGTTCAAAAAAGTGTAGTATGTTCATATTTATTAAATAAAATTGAGCAATATTTCTTCTACAATACTAATTCTGTGGTTTACTTGCAATTCGCATTTAGGCCGCTAAAAATTGAATAAACTGAAGGCTAGCTTATTAATTTAACCTGTAAACCTGAACGAAAACGGCCAGTAATCGCTATTCAGTTGACCAACACTCGCTCCAGCCTTGTATAAGAAAGTACATTTGCAATGTGGTCGGTGGCTTATGAAAAATAATATTATATTTATAGGTAGCTTTATAAGTATGACAGTAATATGGTTTCAACAATAAAAATCACTTAATCTACTACGACACCTTAGCATCACATCTCTATCAAGCCAAAATGTTACATATGGTCATTTAACTTATTCATCTCTACTCCAACATCACCTCCTTCTTCTCTAAAGTCCCTACATACTTCTCAGGCCTAAATCTCTTATAATTCCAGCCGAAACTCCTTTGCGTCCCTGCAGTTCGATTCAACGATGGAGACGAAGGCAGAGAATCCTCTGGCCTAGAGAGAGTAGACGAGTCTTCAGGAATAGAGAGATCTGTAGGAGAGACAGACACGTTAGGAGTGAAGAGAAGATTGGTGGATGCCTTCAGGTCTTCTTCAAAGTCTTTCATGTAACTTGCACTGCAGAGGGGAGTTTCAACTTGTTCGACTGTGTTTAAGTTGTCTTCGTCGATCTTGTAGGCTTCTTCTTTTTTGCTGTAGCTGTGGGCGAAGAAAAGTGAGTTTAAAAAAAACGTGTGCCGTCGGGGGCTCTCGTCAGGAACGAAGTTCCTTACGCGACACTCGCCTCACACACACACTCATATATAATAGAAAGAGAGAGAGAAAGTTGCATGGAGGGGGTATTACGCTTTTTCCTTACGTGACGATTTCTGCCAGTCAACTCCTACCTCATGCCACGATAAGGAACTTCTTTCCAAAAAAATATACATCATTCAGCCAGATGCTTAATTAGCCAACGACAATCACACAAGCACCTGAAGAGCTCTCGTTTGGCAGCTGGATCCGAGCCGTGTCCAAAAGTACCTACGGCTTTCTGAATCAAGCCCTTGTTGATTGAGAAAGTGGACACGGCTCGTAGTGTTAGGAATCTCCTCTTTCTAAAGATATGGCCACGCCGGTAGCTTGAACCTTGTTCCCAATATCGGTGGTTATTTTTTATGTTTTAAATGTAATTTTAATGTTTAATAGGGAGAGATGAACAACTTGAACAATGCAAGGAAAAGATAGAGTTGTATGAAAGAAGCACACATGACCCCAAATAAATTGGAATAAGGGCAGTAGGATGATGAAGACTCTGATCAGAGGCTTATGTAGACTCAATATTTAGTACTGTAACTAAAAGATTTCTTTTTGGAAAGCTTGGTTACGAAACAATTTTACATGAAGAAATCAACAGCAGAAAAATTATAGTACCTCATTAATGTAAGACTGATAATGAAACACGCAAATTAAATCAATCAGTAAGTTACCACATATTTGTTGAATGAGAAATTGCTTTCAAGGGGAAAACAATCAACCTTACATTTTGTTACGTTAACACTCATCATGAAACATACGTCGTTCTTGTTATAGGTACAATAGTTATGTGAATTAACCAACGAAGTCCATGTCCATGCAGCGAGCTAATTGAGTGACACATCAACAATGGCAATGCCTTTAAGTTTGACTGGTCAACAACATTCATTATTTACGCCGTTGAGCAGACGAAATTTTCAAACATAAGATCCGTCAAATCTTTCGGATTGTGATTCGGAGTGTGTGACGTAATTAGGGTGCTGATTCGCACATGGAAGAATCGTCACTATATCCGCAATTCCGCAACTTCATTTAAGACGAATTGTTTTTATTTTCCTAAGGCTAAAGGGTAGCCCACGAAATTCTAATTTCCTCAGGTCTTTTGCAAACATTAAATTTACAACGTTAGTTTGAATTCCACGGGCTACCCTGTTGTGTCCCCCTTAAGTGGCCCATAAGCTCCCACGACCTTATTTACATGCTCACGAATGAAATGCGATGTTTGATTTGATATGAAATGTGAACAATTACAAATAATTCCTCCAAAAATATGTGAGGTATTCCACTCAGAGTAAGTACTGATTTCAACGGCACTTGAACTGTTCCACTACCGCACTACGAAAATTCCCAAGATCCCATAATAAGTGCTCTGTGTGAATACCTCAAATGTAATGAATCCGTCCAAAATATTGTAAGTATAATAGAGGTTGAAGGTATGTGTCAACAGACTAACTGTTATATCCGTGATATAACGGAATACCTACTATTAAATAAATCATACAACATCAAAAGACTCAGTCAAAATTACGCATCGAAATCTACCAACTGACCAAAATCACCTTACTTGACTTACACGGTTGCTGCAATAAGCAAATATTTATAATATCAATAGCATTACTCATACCTACGTTACATAGAAATAAATGAGTCATTAAAGCTGCACATGATGTGTTTTTTTTTTATTGGTAAATGATTTTGTTTCTGTACGAAGATTTGTACAAACATTTTTACACGTCAATCATATTTTAAAAGGTAGATGAGGTCGGCGTTTCCTATCGGACTACTCTCCGAAGAAAGGCCGAAACAAACTCAGTGGTCACAGTCTCTTTTAAAGTCAAGACATAATCTGTGTCAGATCATGTGAAGACCATGTAAATTAGTGTCTGAAATAGTATTTTGAGGAAAAACCACACAGATTGAATGGACCTGTCCAGTCAGTGCACGCATGTGTCGGTAATCGTGCAGCTCAACTCAGAGCTTAATTAAGAAGCTCAACGATTCGACGAACAATACCAAAGAAAGGACATTTGGGACAATTGGTATTTATTTACTAATTTGCCACTTACATTATGTTTTTACAGGTGGGAACCTAATACAACATTATAGTCACAATTTCCACTCTCAGACACGCTACCCAAAAACGAATTAAATACCACCAACAAAAAGAAAAATTTGTACTGAACTGTCGTATTATGACTGACAGGGCCCAATGTATACCTGTCGATTAACGTGCATGGTTAATTACCAAGTCCCAAAGTAACGACTTTGAGTACCGACACATGTCATACAGAGGACAATATGCTAAGTGTCTCCCTCTGGAATTCCACCAAAAAGCAAGTAAAGATATCCAATCGCAGACAGGCGCTGTGGAGTATCTTTATTGCCCGCCCCACCGTGCACCGGTGCAAATTTCAACAAGTTTATACGGGCCACCGGGACTTTAAATAGCCTCTATCTCAGTCCTTGCCGCAGCCTACTGTTTGGAACGAACAATTCAACAGATTCTAGTATTTGCGGATTATTCAGCATACCACGAAAAACATATTTAACCTGTGCGAAATTGCGCCTCAACTCCAACATACATATAACAACTTGTTACCGACCTTCCCTATTACAAAGTAGACAGAATGGGTAGATGCCAAACTGATTCATGTATTAGGAACCGGTAAATTTATTTAACGAGTGCTATCATCTGGAATCCATTTGAAACTAAGTACTGTCATAGGACAGTACTTAGTTTCAAATGGATTCCAGATGATAGCACTCGTTTCTAGGTTACTATTCACTAAAGCATTTTAAAGTGACTTCACAGCTGCTGTGTTAGTACACTTACGGGTTTCACGCATTACAAATCCAAGATTCTTGAAGGTATTCTTACACACCTGTACGAAATGTGTGCGAAACGACAAATCTTCGGAGAGAGTGACCCCAAGATCTCGCACCGACACTACCCGCGGTATCGCATGCCCGTCCATGCTATATTCGTGATGGCGGGGATCCACGGCCCGCGTTAAAGACATCACGTTACAGTTTGTCACATTAAATAGTAGTTTGTTCTCAATACTCCACCCTACTACACGATCAATGTCCCGCAGTAGCAGTTCGTCGAAACTGTAACTCTTTCATGGTGATGACGGACTCTTTACTACAACCTGGAATATATTTTTGTTGGTCACATCATCACAAATGTTCGTCGGATCGTTAAGCTCCTTAAACTCTGAGTTGAGCGGCACAATTACTGACACATGCGTGCGCTGACTGGACAGGTCCACTCAATCTGTATGGTTTTTCCTCAAAAGACCATTTCAGACACTAATCTACACGGTCTTCACATGATCTGACCAAGATTATGTCTGGACTTTAAAAGAGACTGTGACATCTGACTGTGTTCTTCTCAGAGTAGTCAGATAGGAAACGCCAACCTCATCTAGTTTTAAAAATATGTATGACGAATGAAAGTGTTTGTACAGAAATAATACCTACTTACAGAAATAAAACCATTTATGAATGGCTCTGTATTACTGATACTATGTGCGGTTTCAGAATTGACGAACAATAACAAGCTTACTCTTATCCTAATCAAATCAAATTAAATCAAAAGTCATTTATTCAAACTAGGCTGAGAGTCAGCACTTTTTGTACGTCAAAATTACATAACACAGTCCCCCAAAACTACCGCCCTTCATCACTTCCTAGTGCTTTAGCTGGAAAGAGAAAGAGCGCAACAAACTCCCCAGTAGCACAGCCGTCTGTTCTGTGTCTGTTACAAGAACTGGATTCTATACAGTAATAAGTAATTAACATTACGAAACACAAAACATTAAAATTAATTATTTGCCAAGTCAGTTAGCACAAGCCAATATTGAAAACTATACTCAAGCAGAAATAAATAATAAAAAATAAAAACGTAAACAGAACATAATACATAATAACACAAAGCCTACCTAGACAACAACAAAGACCATTTCGCACCATGCGACTATTTAGTTTCTTCAAAACTTGAATGAACTATAACTTTCTTTTGTTTCCAGAATGCAAACCCTTAGTATTATTGCATTCATTTCTATTGGCTCAGTCAAGCACGATCACAACTGTCTCTGCATAAGCCTTCTTCTTACGCCACTTTTCTTGCTTCGCATAAATTAATTGGAGTAAATACGTACTGTACAACATTCTTGAACCGGTATCCCCAGATGATCTCCTTGGACAGGTACGAGGTCCTGCTCTGTGTGGTGGTGCCCATGTTCTTGGAAGCTCCGGTGAGGCAGACCACTATCTCGAATCTGAAATATATAGATTCATTCCCTTTAGTGGTATGTCTCTAACGTTTTAAGGATTACTCGCAATAAAAGTCGAACCAATGATGGAAATTGAACTTGGAGTTAGGTATCAGCAATGACCATCCACCACCGCGTCGCTGCGCATCATCAGCCCGCGCTATTACTTCATTTTCGCTTGACGTTCTTTCTGACTTTCTTTTTCTTTATACTCGGCACCTTAGTGACTAGAAAACTATATCCTTCGTCATGAATTAGGCTTTTCAATCCAAAAATATTTTTTCAAATGCGACAGATAGTTTCAGAGATTAGTGCATTCAGACAGACAGACGCGGCGGGGGGTCTTCGCTTTATTATTTTATGTAGTGATTATTTTGAACAATGAAGGCAATTTGCCCTGTAGTGAAAAAAATACAGGCTGAGACATTGCTGTATGGAGTACATTTGTACAGCGATCACACTATAAAGTGATGTCATATTAATTGTAGCGCACAACTCAATGGTAGAGCCTCAAAAGAGTCACGCAAATAATGTTGTGGTCTTATTTTGCAACACAGTATTTTCAACCTTATTGCTTAGAAATCGTGTTCTATTTTTCCATAAATATTATCGTTCTTATTTTAAAATTACGTTTACGTTCGATCGAAGTAGTAAATACATATATTGCAAACGATAATAAACTTTATGTTAGAGTGTTAAGGTTTATAATCAAGTTATATGCAATCGCGTCCACTTGAGCGATGTGTTTTTGTTCTTAGTCCTTAGATTAGCGCTATTTTTGGCCGACGTTACTTACTGCTAGTGTTTCTAGTAAACACCACATTTGTAGATACATACTGATATACAGGTGTTCGGCAGAACGTTGAACATACGAAAATGGCAGATAGGTGGGGTCGTCTGCTATCTACCCAGCTCAAATGATTTGACCTAGGCCTCATAGATTTTTATTTTTGTTTTTTTTTTTAATAACCGAGTTTCATGAGTTTGTTTGATTTTTCTACACGTGGGGCTATTACCAATCAGGTACTTATCCAACACACTATCGATTTTAACTTTTACCACGATTACATGATGAATTTTGCAAAATATTTTACATTACACAAAAATCGAACTGCATCAAAATCCCCTTTTTGAACTAAAATTAATCAATAACTCTTAAGTTTTTTTTTTATTAAACAAATTACATACCGTTCGAAAGGCCATACACCAAGGATGTTTCGATGAAATCCTAAGTCTTCAATCACTTTTAGTTATTTTTTTAATGCAATGTAAAGAAAAGCTTAAAATCATGTTTTACACCTTTTTGTGATGTTTGAAGGCTCATAACTTTTTGTCTAGCTGTTCTCTGCACCAAACAATAGTTTTAAAGGAATCTACCAACAGTCGAGACATAAACAAAAAAAAGTGTTGCCAGTTTCGTCTATCCTACATAAAGTAATCTTACTTCAAAGTTTTCAAACTAATAAAAATCGGTTATTAAAAAAAAAACTATAGGGCCTCGGTCAAATCATTTGGGCTAGGTAGATTGCAGACGACCCCACCTATCTGCCATTTTTGTATGTTCAACGTTCTGCCGAACACCCTGTATACAGAGTTGATATGACAGAGGGGCATTAAATTGCACTACGTATACTATACGTGTTTAGTATTATTTCGATTCGGTATAAAAAAGCACCAAAAATTAGTTTTTTTTTTCAAAAAATTTAAATAGCTTACAAATCAGAGTAAAACGCAACCATCCTTTGTAATGAAAGTGCAAGTGTGTGAGTATTTATTGCTTCCTTGTTTGCATGGCCATCTTTTTAGCGAACATATTTGGTTGTACTTGTGACTTGCGTCAGACATAATCAGCTGTTAGGAAAGATACATCGTGTTCAAACGGGGCAAAAACTTAAAAAATCATTTGCGACTAAACTACTGCTCCTATTTAATTGATTTTTGATACAGAGCTTCAAAATGGTACCTAGTATAGGCAGTTTAAAGGAAAACCCCTCTGTCATATCAACTCTGTATATTGCTAATAAACAACAATGTATTGTCTTTTTTTTATATATGTATATTTTTTCTATGTTCGACATTGATTTCTGTTACTGTCCATTTAATTGTATTATGTAATGTGTACATTATCTTTATTATTATTATTTGATTCTCATTGCCTGGCTTAATTTACATACCTATTGAGAGTTGGCGGGTTATAATTAGTTGATTACACACATTTGTACGCCCTCTGGCACTCTTTATTAACTTTTAATTATAATATCAGCCTATTACTGTCCCGCTGCAGGTCAAAGGGCTCTTCTCGTACGGAGAAAGCGCGAGTATTGATCACCACGCTTGCTCAAGACAGGTTGGCGATTTCAGACTTATATTAACTATAAGTCCAGGTTTCCTCACGATGTTTTTTTTCACCGATGTCAGTAATGTCCAAGGTAAACTCAGAAAGTACATAGGTAATAATTGGAAAAGCCACATTGGTGCTTATGCGGATTTGAAGTCACAATCTCGTGCATGAGAGGCGAGGCCTTAACCAGTGGGCCACCACGATCTTTCAATTAACCTATTTTAAACCAATGGCCAATGACTACTTGGAAGAAAAATAATTATATACACGGTGACATTTGAATCACAGTTTTGCTAGAACAAACGTTGTTTAGACCATGGTCTACTACCATTCTACAGCATCAAATATTTTATTAAAACAATCTAATCTAGGAGTTCTCACATGTTGCTCAAACGTGCAATAATGTTTGAAACATTAACCGTAACTTCAAAGTACTCATCACGGTAGCGATATTGCATTCAAGACGCTAGCGCAACGCGTTGCAGCCGCAATGTCTGTGTTGTACGGCGTAACGATAATCCCGACATTTTTAACATTGCCTTTTTTGTTTTTTTTTTTAAACCAATTACGTTTTAGTTTCTATTGGATGCTATAGATTGGTTGTAGACCATGGTCTGAACAACGTTTGTTCTAGCAAAACTGTGATTCAACAAAGTGTCACCGTGTATATGAGAGCATTTAAAAGTTAAAATGGTCCACTAATGACTGCTACTGAAAACGAAAAGAAAAGAGAAGAAAACAAAAATACCTATAATCCATCATATTTTGCGCGGAGAAGTCATAGAGCGGGCTCTCGGCATTGATAACGTGGACCACAGTGATGGGCCACAGGAGTAACGCACGAGATTCCTTGAGCTCAAGCTGGTGCATGTAGTTGTGGACCAGCTCGCCTTCCAGGGTCCTGGAATGATAAGGCTATGAGGATGACGTGGAACTTGAATTGTTCATCTTGTATTTTTAGAGGTAAAGTATATTCCGACAGTCGTATTCGATACCTACTTTAAATGAAATACCACTAATATAGCAATCACTAATCCTCTTGCAAAGTATGGTTATTTTACAAATATTCATTTTGGGTATCCGTGGTCATTGTTTAGCGGAGAGAAGAAAGAAATGAAAGAAGATGTTCACGGCACAGGATTAACTATTAACTATGCCGCCCTGTGGCTCACCTTGATAATTATGTGGGTTTAGCTGATAGGATTTTCAATCTCTTGTAGCTATCATTATGTACTACTTTTAACCAAATTAGTAAGAAGAGTCACGTATGAATAAAACCTACCTGATAGGCTTGAGCATATAAGCAGTAATTGTGCTTCCAATAAGATGAACGTTCATCAAATCCCATACCCTGAACTGAAGGCAAAGCTCACCATCACGACGGCAGACCTGCAAATAAAGCAGACTTTATTATATTTATTATTTAGATAAAATAAAAACGATCGACGGGAAATTGTGGTGACGGCCGTCTAAACACATCTTCAATATCCTGAGTATATTGACAATTAGGTCAGAAACAATAGAAAAATGGCGTGCTTCACTAATAGACGGTAGAAATATGAACAGTGGTCGTAATTCTCCGAACGGACTCTTTTACACGGCGTTCTAATACTATTTTACTACTCAATATAGGTCGTAGGAAGTGCCTTTAGGGTATGAAACCTACTTCTTAACCCCTCCGTATTCAAAAGTCCTAAAAGCAAATGGTCCTAATAGCAAAACAACCTATAATCAAAACGACACTCTAAAAAATGTCCTATGAGCATTTGCTAATGTGTACATTTCGCTTAACTGCTCGTAGGACGATTTTATCCTATGAGCAGTTTGTCCTATTAGCAGAACGTATTATTTGTATAGTAAGTACCGTAATGGTGAAAAATCACTATCGTTTTTTATCGTCATGACTCATTATAGCATTGTTGAAATAACAAAAAAAGGAGCCCAATTTCTTAAAACCTATTTCAGAAATATTAGTTCCTTAAGTCACCTGTTTAAGTACCTGTTTAGGATTCACAAATATGCTCTGATTCGATTTATCTTCTTTTTATTTGAAAGAGTACTTTATGTGTCATTTCAAATTTATACCATTTATTTAAATCAATAAACATGAAATGACACCAGGCTCTTTCCACGTTGTGTTTGTTACTACTTCTGTTGTTTAATATAAAATAGATTCTAGCGAACCTTTGTTTGATTAATAAATTATAGGGCGGACAGATAATCCCATACATTTTACAAACGCTTTTCCACTGTGTATAGTTATCGCTCGAGAGGTCGAAAATAAATCATCGCAGTCTACTGGTGAACATATGTCTCTCCCAGGCTGCGCCACAATATCTTCAGGCTTCAGGCTTTTATATATTTATTCAATTTTTTATTTTTTTATTTATCTTTTCCTCTGCCCTCCCATCCAGTCTGTCTCTGCGACTTTTTTTAAGGATATTGGTCCTTCTAGCTGGGGGGCGTCTCACGCTAAGCTTGCGATATGTGGTTTACACGATATCTCATCCCCCTGTATCACCCCTCAGAACTGGTGGATGCGGCTGATCTTCTTATCCTAGACCTGGACAGTCATCTTTATACAAGTAGCGCCAGTCAACTTGACATCGTTGCAGCGAGGCCAGAACTGGCCAAAATTCGATGGAGCCGGAGGCTTTTTCGTAAACCACAAATGCCATACACAGCGACTGGCTATCTCTAGATTAAATTCAGTATTACGCTGTTTTTTCTACCTACTTATTTGATTATTTATTATTTGCTAGGTAGTTTTTATTTAATCATCAGTTGATTTTATTTTATTGCCAATATAAATGCTTTAGCTATTTTGCACACACTTAAAATTTTTAGAATATTTTGCTACATACTGATGAAAGCTTGTATTATTCATATGTTGCTCTAAGCCATAAAGTTCCCAGCTTTTACGAATACCTGGAGTCGCCCAATCACTATATAAATACTTTAGTCTTTATTGCAAAAGTGTCATTAAATTGGATGCTTAATAGTGAAAAGAACTCGGTGTAGAACGTATTTGGGTAACATATAGGTATTATTAAAACTCTGAACACATAATGTACTGGCCAATGAATTATGTAATTTCTCGAATTTTTTACATGTAATTGACCTAAACCTTATTTGATTTTATTGTAAAGGCATGTAGGAGCACAATGTTATATTGTTTTTCCATTGTGATCAGATGGCAACTTATTTGCTATTAGTTTGTGTAAGTAATCACAGTAACAAAAAATATGATGATGAAAAAAAATACAATGATTTATACAAGTGGCTGAAGAAACTGTCACTCGGGTTGGTTCAAGAAAAACATTTGACAAATCAAATGACCTAAAAATACTAAAAAGACAGTTTGTGAAGATCCTGGAGAGCAGCTAAAACATGTGGCAAAATAGAAGGGTCGACGATGAGAGGGTGACGGTAAATGAATACGTCGCGTTATATTTACAGGGGCGGGAATAGCGCTATAAAGGCCCGAATAACTTGGCCTTTCCGTATAAAGCCTTCGAAGATAGAGAATGGAACAATGTGTGGCAGCAAATAAGCAACGATTGCTGCAGTCGCTTGGCTTGGCTTATAAACTTGTGTGTGGTTTTTAGTATCGTACCTTATTGCAGAATCAAATAACGCAAACAAAATTAAGGTCAGTTTTACTCTTTGAAGTATTTTATTTTAAATTTTATTGTCTTGAGCAGAAGATTATTTCTTTAAAATTTCATGTTTAGGTGTGGACTGACTATGACTGCACTGTTTTCGTTCTTTTGTTTTTAGGACCATTTGCTTGTAGGACTATTTGCTAAGACTTGTTTTGATTATAGGTCGTTTTGATATTAGGATTATTTGCGTTTAGTTCTTTTTGATATCGAGGGTTCTTAACTATGTATCTACAAAGTACTTACTGCAGCCTTCCTACTAAATCCAACGGAGTTTACATGGCGGTTTGGTCTGATTAACTTTGTGAACAACAAACTTGATAGTCCACCTGAAAGTGCGGTACCGGCTACAATCTGAAAAATAACATCAAATACTATAGTTTTTTTTTTATGTTTTCACTTTTCGCCGTGCGTTTTCTATTGAATCATCTATCTATCACTACGAATCTTTTAAATCAGGAGAATAGGCAATATGCATAATATTATAGTAATTCTTAAGAAATAAAATCTTAATCGCAATAGCTTACCTCTAACACCATGATAATGATAGCTTCAGGACATTCCTCGTTTGGAAATCTGGTGCCATATCCAATAGTCATCTGTCGGAGAAAACTACAATTACTTTTATTCAAATCTAGTATTAGGCTGCATTGTGCGAAATCAAAACATGATTGATGATGACACAGTATTGATGGCTGTTTTTTCATTTTTCATAAATCTTATAAACAAATGTGAAATTATCAAGCGCTATGATGATTTCATAAACGGACACAATATCATTAATAATATTCTTTCTTTATATATCCCTATAAGAAAAATAGAGAAAAACAACGAAAAAAAAAACAGTCAATCTGCCTAGCCTTTTCTCAACTATGTTGGGGTCGGCTCTAGGGGTCTGTAGGGTCAGTCTAAAGGGATGCAGCTGAATATCAGGATTTTACATGGAGCGACTGCTTATCTGACCTCCTTAACCCATTTACTGGGTAATGCGATACCCCTTGGTAAAACAGACTTTCGGGCTTCTGACGACCCATAACGACTGTAATCCATGAATGACATCCGAAACCAATGGCTTAAAGTGATTTCCGAGGCACGGAGGGGTATGTAAAGATGGTCACCCATCCACAGACCAACCACCGCAAGCGTAACTTAACCCGATCGATCGACCCGTGCGGCTGTTTTGCTGGCAACCTAAAGATACTAAGACCACAATGACCAACCGCTAGGATGATTTCGTAAAAGAACACAATATTCTATCTTCTTCTATCCATCCATAAAGCCAGAAAGATATATATCACATACCTGAGTTTCCACAGACATCATCAGCAGTCCAGCGAAGGACGTGGTGCCTGTCACACAGTGCTCCTTCCCATCACCTATGTCGTCTTGGTAGGAAGAGGACACGGCGTACCAGATCGCTGCGAATACGAACCAGAAGACGAAGTGGGCAGCCACCATCATCAGCAGGATGAAACGCCATTTGCTGTTGATCTGAGGAGAGTTGACAAACAACACAGGTTATGTCTAGAAAATACTGATTTAAATTCATTATATAATTCTTACGGTTCTGACAAACTCGATGTACAGTCAGTAGGTAGGTAACAAGTTTACACAAAATCAAAATGTACACAATATGATTCGATAGGCAGCCTTTAATTTATTAGCGTGGAGTTTATATTCTTTAATTAAATAAATAATTTTCTCAGTAATCAAAAACCAAAATCAAAAGTAATTAATTCAAACTAGGCTGTGAATCAGCACTTTTTGAACGTCAAAATTACATAAGACAGTCCCCCTAAAACGACCGCCGTTCACAGTGTCTTCTCTCTTCTCTTCTTAAGCTGGGAAGAAGAAGTGGCGGAACAAACTCCCCAGCAGCACTGCTGTCTGTTCAGTTAGAAGAACTGGATTCTATACAGTAATAAGTAGTTAACATTACGAAACACAAAAACATTAAAATTATTTTGCATAATTATGTCAGCTAGCACACGCCAATATTGAAAATTATACTCAGGCAGAAATAAATCATAAAAACCTAAACATAACTTAATACATAATAAAAAGCCTCCAGGCATAAAGGGCGTGCCCGCTTACATATGCAATGCTGCATTATGTTTATATGTATGTAGCTATAACTTAAAGTCACAAATGATAAACTAGGACCTTCGAAGTAAAATAAAGAAACAGTTAATTACTCATAACAATAACAAAACCATAGTCAGCAAGATGACCTGTCACCACAAGCAGCACCCGTTCACGAGCATAACGCAAAGATCAGCCATTACCCCCCTCGCCATATTTGAGGAAAGGAGGCAACCCGACCCCCGACGCTACCGCAAGTATTGACCAAGAATTTTTATCGTTTAAGTAGGTAATGGTTGATAGAATAGTATGCCTTTGAACAAAGGTTGGATTTTACTTTAGCTTTAAAGGCATTAAAAGGCAAATCTAACAAAGAAGAGGGAATCTTGTTATGAAAGTTTATACCAAGCCCAACAAATGAGTTATGGACCTTATGGAGCCGGTGAAAGGGAGCACGTAGTTCGTCCTTGTTTCTAGTGTTAATATTATGAATATCCCTGTTTAAAGTAATAAAGATGAAAGAAGAAAAAGCTGAAGTGTTAACAATCAACTTTGTTGCTGATCATACATATGTATCAACTGGTAAGTAATAATTATGGGAAAAATATATGTAGAAGGAAAGGGTTGCTTTAGTTTCAGGAAGTAGGTAATCGTGGATGAACGTCCGTGACGGAGAGGAATTATTATGAACGGTAGAAAATAATGTAATCATGAAGTTGACCTCGTGAGGGAGACGCCATTTTATCAAAATGTTGCCTTCAATATTTGAAAAGGCGATAGGACAAAACCAAATAATGAATAATATTTTTTCAAAGTAGACATTGCCTCAATTTATACAAAAAGTTATTTCGAGTGTCCTTTTTGTATACGTTGTGTCCTGAAATGGAATTCCGTATGGTGTGGTACATTTAATTTTTTTCACATGTAGAGGATCACCGACCGGTATCTCTGACAGAACGCAAAGCTAAGCACGCCGCGAGGGTAATCTGACTGTGGTTGTTCAAAAACGTTATACTTACAACAGTTGTAACTATATCCCTCATATACTTGATAGACTTGGCCGATATATTGCTTCTGACCGGTACATTTTCTTCGCCACTCTTGAGCACTACTCGTCTAGAACGATTGGGTCGACCGTGCCTTTGTCTGAAAGAAAGTCACTCAACTTCATTTATTGTTATTGGAAGAAGTTGAAAAATAATATTGACGATGGAATGGCGACAAGAGAGTAGGTGAAAGTGTCGTTGGTCTTGACTGTTTATCCTCGTTCTCTCATTTCGGTTTGAACGATAAAGATTAGCTTATAGCCGTGTTTAAAAATGAGGAAGTTAGCATTGTGGTAGCAAAGCTGGCTACGCAAGGTGAATTGGACTTATCATGTATATGGCAATTTATAAATATCAATCGTGGGGTCTATTTGACCAATATATGTAACTAAACAAGTTCCTCAATTGATTAGTTACTATACTTGAAAGTGGAGGAGCATGTTTAAATTAAAATTGAACGGTTATCGGCTGTTATGACTATTGTAAACAAATGATTCAATCATTAGCCATTTTTTTCCAATACTTTTCGGTAATCTTAGAAATACGAGTAAGTACTATCTTATCTTAATTCATGTTTCACATGAACAGCGATATGATTCAGGGCTAACATATTGTATGAAGGCTACAAAATCGAAGGATTTGGTTGTAGCAGAGAACGAGAAAGTAGACAATAGTAAAGTTGTAAAAGCTAGAATAAAGATGATTAATAATTTATTAAACACATTTCAAACAGTTTACTCCAATAAGTAATGCGAAGAATTATTCCAATATTAATGGCAAGCTTACGATCTTATACACTTGATAGCATTAGCTTAAGCTAAGACTGATAATAGTTACTGTGCATGTGATAGCGGACAAACCTCCAGATTACGTAGGTATTCATATACTTGCATCTTATGATACTGACCAACATTGTTTAAGAATAATCTATAACCTTATGTACCAGAAATTGTAAAATACATTTGTATATTGATTACTACCTACCTACACCAGCAGTAACTTAATATACACATAACTTAAAACAAAGGAACAATATGAAAATGAAGTCGCTATTCTTAAAATAAATATGGACAAAACATAAATAATGCACTTTCGCCAAAGAACTCAACCTAAAAATATTAATGTTAATTACGATGGAGTCATGATGGATGATGAGATGAGTAGGTACATTCTGTAACAAATACTAAACTGGGAATTGATATAGATTACAATTTGTCATGGAAAACACAATTCGATAATCTCTGTAAAATAATGAATAAATCCTCATTCGCTCTTTACAAACTGTCCAAAATTGTCAACAAAGAAGCCGTCATAATATCACGGACTCGTTGCACCTATATTATGATTATGGTATAATATTCTGGGGCAACTCGGTAGAGAAGGAATTTGTATTATCCCATCTAGATAGTACTACAAGCTGTCATCAATACTTTACAGGTTTAAAAATTCTAACATTATCTAGCTTCCTTGTACATAAACGAATTAAATCTTTTTGTAAAACCGAATCCAAGCTATTATGCTAAGACTGCTTCTAAAACATAAAATGTATTCTCTCAGCATAGACCATTTACACATTGCAGGTGTTCACATGCCCAGAGTGCTGGCTATGTTTTTCAACTTCTGCTTCTCACATACGTATCTGCCTGAAGATCTAATGAAAACCTTAGTTGTGCCGTGCCGATTGTAAAAAACCGAACAGCAGACGCGTTGGAAATAAATAACTATAGGCCAATATCGTTGGCTACGATTATTGCCAAGGTGTTAGATAGTGTGCTTGACAAGCAGTTAAATAAACATCTGTCGCTTCACGATGCGCAACTTGGCTTCAGAGCTGGGCTTTCAAAAGAGCAGGATGTTCTTTGTCTCAAGATATTACACTGTATTGTATTGTTTATTGTTACATATTACACGGATAGGAAAACCCCCGTGTACGCGTGTTTTCTTGACCTTTCAAAGGCCTTCGATCTGGTGTCCAATGGTGTTTTATGGAAAAAGCTGTATGATTATACAACACTTCCGGGTGAGATGATTGAGATGTTAAGGTGTTGGTGCGGCCATCAGTCTAATGTAGTGAAATGGGCAGGCTCGCTATCCGACCCGTATGGGCTGGAGTGCGGGGTCAGACAGGGAAGTCTGCAATATACAAATAGATTATATAAGTTGATTTGAACTATGAACAAGCCTTTTCCGAACTATGTTGACGTCGTCTTCGTGTCTAACCGCATGCAGCTGAATACTAGTATTTTACATGGAGCGACTACCTATCTGGCCTCCACAGCCCTGTTACTGGGCAAAACCTTGGTAAGACTGGTTGTCAGACGTTTGGAGTTCTGACTTCCCGTAACGACTGCCAAAGATCCACGAATGACAGTCGGGACCAACGGCTTAACGTGCTTTCCGAGGCTCGGAGGGGTTTTGGTATGTAAAGATGGTTACCCATCCACGGACCGATTGCGGCAAGCATAGCTTAACCTGATCGACCGTTCCGTGCGGCTGTTATTACTTAGCCACGAGCCTCTCCACCTATAAAACCTAAATCAAAATGATCTTTAATCTTACCTATGCGTCATCCTCTTCTTCCGCCTACTATAAGGAGTAGAATACCCATGAGCTGACGGTCCAAAAGTAGTGTCCCGTCCATCAAATATGCTGTCAGGAGTGTCGATACTTTCAGCTGTCTCAATAGTATCATAAATATGATTAGTATTAGTATCAACACTTGAACTTGCTATCGGCAGGGTTGAACGCTCCGACAATGCCTTTGTCACATTAGAGTCTTTTGGACTGGTGCTTATGTCTCCTACATCTATAGTCATGACCAAACCTCGATCAGTTTGCTCATCTTCACTAGAGTATATAGATGAATCTTGTGAAGCCTCATCTATAGGGACTCTTAGATAATTCTTTGTGTCTACGTTTGTGACTCCCGATGGGAAAGCTATTTCTTTCCCTTCGACGTATGTCTGTGAAATTCTGAAGTGTTTTTTCAATTCTTCGTTTGCGTAAACGTCTGTGTCAACGATGTTAGGGATTTCTATTGAGGATCTGCCTGAGCCGTTTCCTATGGCTTCGGAGTAGCTTAGGGATCTTTCTAATGCTCTGCATCGACTGCCTCGTCTTGACTCACTTTCTACGGCTCTAGTCCGACTACCTCGTCGCGAGTCACTTTCATTGAAGATCATTTTGACCACTTCGAAGTTCTGCATTTTTTTATGGTGAATTTGGTTTGAAGCGCTACTTAATTATTTTCAAAGGATAGTGTTAAAGGTTTTTCTTTTGAAAAGTTTTGTTTATAGTTTCTTAAACATCTATCTATAAAATAATAATGACACGGAATCTTAGATTATATTAGCACCATTGCAATTTTTAACGTCACAATACCATTTTTCTGTTCTTTTAATATCACTAAAGATTTTCCTGTCAGATAAAGAAAAATTAAGTGGGTAATATTTGCAGATATCACGTATTACTTTTGTTCCAATTTCTCTATAATTTTTCTTGCACACCCATTATTGCTACTTCTCCTTACATCTTTCAACATCACACATTCTACACGAAACAAATTTCACAAAACTTTTATCGCACACGTTAACATTAATACTTTTATTACACCAAAATATTGACTTGATTCTGAAACACTTGTGTTGTACTAAACTAGAGGTAAGGTACTGCTCGGTACAATAGTTATCTTTTGAGATAAGACGCACACCTTTAGTTGAGATAAGAAACAAATATATTTTGTACTAGTTGTTTTGATCTAATTATGGCCTAGAAATCTTTATGGGGCGTTGACTGGAACCCATGAATTAAGATGGTAATTAGAGTCAAGAAATAAATAAACAGTGGCAGTTGTTAAGAACTGATAGTCACTTTCAAATATTATATTCAGATCTGGAAAGGAGGTTTTGCACAAGTTGATTATAATTATTTCAATCATTATGGCATTTATTGTTAGAGTGCAAGCTGCGTGGTCACATATGGACTTGTTCTTTTCCCCTATTCGATGAACAGATCTTTGCAGCAAGATCTTTGTCCCTTCCGATCCTTTTTAGAGTAGATATTATGTGTCCTTAAACGAAATGTATGCTCTTCCTTTTGTGGTTGTGGGCAGTCAAAATCATGACTGATTTAAAATGTTTTAAAAGTGTGGGTAATTCCTACCTGCTGGAATTTTATGTGGAGTTACCAAATAAATTGAAATCACAGTTTACTACGAAAACATATTTAATTCCAACATGTTCGACCCTTCGAATCACGATGAATTACCAATAATACTGACAATTTACATACCTACAACAGAATACAACATTTTCTATACAGACGATAATTTGACACATTAATAATACGTTTACAAATCCGCCGGAACCGTTTCCTATGGCCTGTAATTATTACACTTCTGATTATATCAAGCACTTCAAATGCGTATAATAAAGTATTATGACTGATTTCAAGTTCACCTTTGGTACCTAACTTTAGATTTCATATACGCACATTACGATTACTTTAACTTAATAATCTCTTCAATTATTTTTAATATACAAAATATCTTTGCAAATACAATCCTTCCAATTTTTTCAGGACTTATTGTTACTATTATTAGTATTTTTTCTAAAAGAGGAAGATCTTTCAAGATGGAAGCCGGAGACTGTGTCACTGAAGGCGCTTGGTGTTCCAGGAGTAGGAGGTGGATCCATCTTCACTGGGGTAGAACTGGAATATCAAAATTAAGGTATATCAGTCAAATAAGCAAAGGGAGTAGGTACTTTTTGTTGAAGGGTTTGGTGTAGATATATTTATCAGTGTTGACCACAGTTAAGTTTTGTATTGATGAAGATGCTGACTTCTCTCTGCTTCTGCTTCAAGGAAAAACTTTAGCCCGGTTTATGAGACAACATCAGCTTTTAACATTCACAAGGAAGGAGAGAGCATCGAGCATCACAATTATCACATTTGCTCACTGCAGATTCAAGTGCTTTTCAACAGACTGTGAGCTTGTTGCTAAGAATATATATATTTTTTGTAAACAGGAGTCAAGGGTTTAAGCCGAAAACCAGAGCTTAGCACCCCTCTACCTAAGCATAATGCTGAAGCTTCCAACTTTTACTTCCGGTCTTATACAGGATACTACTTGTGTATACAGGGTTATTGGTAAAACACCATCAACCTCTTAAGGGGTCATTGTACTCATCATTATGAACAACTTTTACTATGGGACCAAATATGAAATCGGGAAAAAAAATCTGCTGGTCCCTACATTTTGACGAGTTCAGGAAACATAAATGTAGGGAACAGCTGATTTTTTTTTTCGCTATTTCCTATTTGGTCCCATAGTAAAAGTACCAATAACCCTGAATACCTACTACTACTAGCTGTTATATTGGAGACAATACATTTTATTTTATTTATTTTATTTGTTAGGAATAACAAACAGCAGTATATTACACAGTAGGCATACAATATAAAACTTGCAATAAAAGTAACAAATACACTACTCAAGACGTTATCCACAGATTACAATACAGAATAGCTAGCTGTTAGAAGAGCAAGTTAAAAAAAAAAATATTCTATTAATTTAATTATATTCAAGTGGCTCTCGTCTCAGCGTGTTATCCAAATAATTTCCTTTTTCTCAGGTATTTGTTTGCGTTTGATTGTAGGCATGGACCGTGTGTAGTGCACGGATATTTATCTCTTTATTACGTACTCAAACTCAAACTCTAACTCAAAGCATTTATTTCAATTAAACCATTTACATGCACTTTTGAATTGTCAAGTGGTCGGTCAGTCAGAAATATGAAGCTAGTTGCCCATTCCAAAGCGTAGTAGGTACCTATGGAGAAGAACGGGCAAGAAACTCCATGGACACTCTTTTAAATTATATTGTTACATAAATATTACTTACATCATTAATCTTGTATATAGGTATAATTATATGTGAGAACGATGTAAATAAGACGTACACATTGAGTGTCCAGTGTACAGCAAATATAAATTCAAACAAAACAATCCATAATAAAATTATTAAAAATAAGCCGTGGTGGCTAAGAGATGACCAGTCCCAACTGACAGCGCCCGTTCACAAACATGACGCATGGATCAGCACCATTCAGCTCAACCATTTTGAAGGGAGCTAAATGATCCAACACACGCGCCACCGTCAGCGAGACATTTGAGTGAGCATCTATCAGCCGCCAGGACACATTCAAGTCAATGAAAGACATTACCCGGTAAATGGTAGCTCGATAGTACATAGTACTCACACTTGTCCTATGCAATTATATAATACAAAGGAGATTGAGTTTATACAAAGCAAAGGTAGTCTTACAATCTTCAGCAGCTCCAACAGTATTTTCAAATGTTAATCAATTAGTTGTGGTTGTGGAGCAGGACCAGCATTGAGCCAGGCATTTTTATCAGCGATATAATCCCCCAACTTATAATATGCCTAGCTGCATAGTGTGCGTTTTATACAAACTTTGAATTTCGTCTCATTCAGTTGAAGTATGTGGGGAGGTATTTTATTGTAACATTTTAAACAGTACCCCATGAAAGATGAGTCCACTTTAGCCAGTCTGAAACCTGGTTGAACTAATAGGTCCCTATTTCTGGTACTATAATTATGTCTATCACCTCTTTTAGTAAAAAGATGTTCATTTTTTCTTACGTACATGATGTTTTCATAGATATATTGACAAAGTACCGTCAAGATCTTAATAACCTTAAACAGTTCCCTTAGAGAATCGCGCCTGCGGAGATTATATATGGCTCTGATGGCTCTTTTATGCAGAATAAAAATAGAATCGACGTCTGCAGCCCGTCCCCAAAGTAAAATACCGTAAGACATGATACTATGAAAGTAACTAAAATAGACTAACCTCGCGGTATCTACATCGGTAAATTGACGGATTTTTCTGACAGCATATGCTGCTGAACTTAGCCGTCCCGCCAGAGATGTTAAATGAGAACCCCATTGAAGCCTCGAGTCGAGCGTGATCCCCAGGAAAACAGTTTTATCGACGAATTCTAGTTTCTCTTGATTCAATACTATCTCACAATCACTACTTTTGACATTAGGTAAAGAAAATCGTATACACTTAGTTTTTTTCCCATTTAATACTAAATTATTAGCAGTGAACCAATTATGGACCTGCATTAGGGCGTTATTAACGTCGTCAAAATTTGTAGCACTTCTTTCTACCTTAAAAATTAAAGAAGTATCGTCAGCAAATAACACCATTTGTGGTTTATTTTTTAATAAATGGAGTAGATCATTAATATACACTAAAAAGAGGAAAGGACCCAATATCGAGCCTTGTGGAACTCCCATTTCTACTTTTAAACTAAGTGAATTGACACCATTTATTTGAACTTGCTGCTGCCTATCCTTTAAATAAGATTTTACTAGACTGAGCGCAAGTATTCCAAGTCCATAATGCTCAAGTTTCAAGAGCAAAGTTTCGTGATCGACGCAATCAAATGCCTTGGAGAGGTCACAAAAGATTCCTATGGCGTCTTGGGCCTCTTCCCACGCCGTAAATATGTGTTTTAATAAGGTGACCCCGGCGTCAGTCGTACAACGTCCCTTAGTGAAACCATACTGTTGAATGTGTAAGGTTTTATTTGTGTTAAAATGAATGAGCATTTGATTAAGCATTACCTTTTCAAATACCTTGCTGAAAACTGGCAACACGGATACGGGTCTATAATTATTGGTGTCTTTGCTGTCCCCGGATTTGAAAAGTGGTATTACCTTACTGTATTTCATTAAATCCGGGAAGACTCCTTGATCCACACACAAATTAAATATGAAGGCTAAGTAAGGCGCTATAGTGTCAATTATGGATGTACAGACTTTAATGGACATTCCCCAAAACAAAAATATTTTGCTGCGTATACACTCACGCTCTATAAACATCCCTGGCGCAGCAGTAAGGAGTATCAACAGGCTCCAGCAGGTCCAGCTTCTTGTGCTCGATCACATACTTTTGCTTGTGTGAGTCGTACCTGAAAACTCTTTACGTATACTGTTCACGAATTCTGTGGGCACGGTAAGTGGGATATACAATCTTTAAGAATAGGAATGAATAGAATAAAGTTCGTCATGGGCGGTTGTGTACCCAATAATATAACTTTTAAATGGCTTCGGAACTGGATGACTGAAGTGTAACGTTTAGACTAGCCATCTTTATCCGCCATGACATAGATAGTATTGTTAGCTTTTATTTTTATTAGCATTTTCTGTCTCTCTGCTGGGTAAGAACCCATGGGGCATCTTGACACCTCTTTCTGGGCTGTAAGTAGTACGATTCCTATATAGTTCTTTTCCATCATGTAACAGTTGCGGTTTGACTTTAACACTTTGAGTGCTCATGAAATAACAGGTATATGACTCCTACTCTTCTAACTACGTTTGGCAAAATGCCAACGCATTAGCTAATGTTGAAAGGTAAACTACACAAGCAAAGTAGTTATCTTTTGACACCAGCAACACAAACGTATGTATCAGGTGCCGGACTGTCAGCTTCTAACCATTCATCATAAACCAATCCAAAGCTCGACATAGATCTCTCCAACTAAGCCTTTATAAGATTTAAACCTCTCTCACTTCACAACAGGCGGGAACCGGTAGCCCCACGCGACCTCCTTGGGCAAGTACGAGGTCTGGCTCTGTGTGAACGTGCCCATGGATGCTGAGGCGCCTTTCAGACTTACTGTGATCTCGTAACTGAGAAAGAGAAAGTTAGTTTGCTTTAGACATACATACATCATAATAATCTGCCTAGGTTAGACTGGAAGCCAATCCCAACATCGTTGGGAAAAGGTCCCAATTATGTTGGGGTCGACTTCCAGTCTAACCAGGTGCAGCTGAATACCAGTAGTTTACATGGAGCTTTAGACGTACATTTAAAAATATTAGACAGACCACTATAGTTACTACTGAACAAACTAAATAGTAGAGATTAATTCCTCGTATTTGGTAATGGTGTGCCAAAATGGTGGTATGTGTCTGTAATACTTGATTGCTAAACATTGCCGAGATAGGAAGCAAGAGTCGTGATGAGTAATGGACTGGTTGTTCCTTGTGCATGACATAAGAGGCTTTGCTTTACAGAAAAACAATAATGAATAACGTTTCACCGCCTGTATTTTCCGACAGCTTAGAGGTGAATAGTTAAACAACATTACGCCAGTTACGTCACTAGCCTCGAAGGGGGACAGGCAAAAATGTAATCTCCGAGCTTGAAAATTTCAACCCAGGGATCGTACCCGGGACTTTACCATTCGCATTTACTTACAAAAAAGACGAGGTACTTAGTTTATAATTAAAAGCTTTTGTTTATATTAATTAGTCTGGGTCCCATATGAGAAAAAAACTACCTTAAGCCCCGCACCCCCTCCTGCCTCGAACCCACATTTTATTCCGTAAACTTACTGGGTATCACATCCTACCTGTTATGTGCGATCAAATCCGGCGTATACCCGAACAATGGGCTGGTGGCATCGATGACGTGTACCAACGTGACCGGCCAGAGGAGGAACTGACGCTGTTGCAGAGTCAGGCTCCGCGCGTAGTAGCGGATTACTTCACCTTCCTTGGTTCTGGAAAGGTAATGGATAGAATATGTTCAATGAAGGCAACAACCAAGGCAAGATGCAAGGCTTGATGTTGTTACGTTGAATGACATTGAAATAGATATTATTTATAATGCTTATAATAATTTATTTGTTATAAGCTTAAGCACTGTTCAAAGTCAAAAGTTAAAGTAATTTATTCGTCAGAAACACGGTAAACATAATGTTTATACATTACGAATAATAATTTCAACAATTATTGACAGATCATCAATATTATAGGAGTTAGAAGTAGTTTGAACTGAAATTATATATTCTACCTATATCATGCGGGGTTATGAAGATAACGGCTTGTCCCCATTAATATGGAAATCATAATGAGTTTAATGTACTAATGTAGTAGTTTGACTGCAGCGGGCATCAAACTCCTCAGTGACTATGATCAATCAAAATCAGGAAATATCAGTGGTAGCAACCAAGATGGTGAGTGTGTACATTGAAATTGAAATCTAAAGTTTTAAGGAACTAAACGAAATCCAAAGTTATTATTGAACATCACCTGTATGTATTAACAAAGTGAGCTGTGAACTCGGAGCTGATGATGTGGTCATAGTTGAGGTCCCACGCTCTCAGCATCAAGCAGAGGCGACCGTCGCGCATGCTGATCTGAAAGGTAATGATCAATGAGAGAATTCAAGAGATTATCAAGAGCTCCTGGGTCCTGAATGGGGTAAAGGAAGAAATAATGAAAATACATATATTTGCACTAAACGCAATTGAAATAATGGGTAGGTAATGAAGTGGATCCCTAGATAAATAAATAATAATAATAAATGTTGATTATATATCCACAAATTACAATAATATACTAGTTAAAAGTATTGAATTGTCAGGTATTATAACAAAAAAAATGCACTTTACTCTGGCTAAAAGCTTTTCTTTCCTAAATCAAGATATATATATGTATATCCTTTCCTCTGAGAGCATAAAGCATCAGTCGTGAATCTACATATTACGCTTAAAAGTCTGTTTACCTACTGTAATAATTGATGTTATCCATTGGGATACAAATTAGCATCATCATCAATAACGGCTCAAAGACCGAACGGTCTTGCGTTGCTTGCATTCAACGAATTTCAGCCAAGTATATGGGCGTGGGAACATCAGTATTGGCTACAATACAAATATCCATTGTGTGTGTACAATGTCCATTTGTTTAACTTACCACAGCTTTCTTGCTGAATCCAACACCATCTCGGGAGAGTTTCTCTGGTCTCGTCAACTTCGCGTAGACGACACAAGTCAGCACGCCGGAAAGACCAGTGCCTAGGATTAACTGAAACGGAAGTACAGATATCATAAATTCTGAATAAAAGTTCTTTATGTTCAGATTTTGGCCTTTTTTTATATTTTTTTTGTGGTTGGGATATCATCAAATAACTTCTCCCGCTCTGGGCAGAGCAGGAGGGCGTGTCAGACTCTTACTGACTAAAACCCACCAGTGTTCCTTCAGTTGCCTCTGCCAGGGGCCACGGTAACCCTTTTGGACTTTTCCGCAACCCTAGCAGGCATCGGTCCTAGCAAACCCCGTCATTGGTGCTGACATCTCTTTGAGGCGCGCGTGGAACACAACGCGCCGTCGACCCGGGCCTGGTCCTTATCGAACGGCGAGCTGCCCATTGCTCGCCGTTCGCAAGCCCGCGCCTACGGTGGCCGGGAATCGGCCTGTGATTCCCGACGCCCAGGGCGTCTCCTGCGGCGGCTAGAGGCGTGAGGGCGCAAATTTTGCCTCTCCCTAACGCGTTCCGCCTCCTCCTTCGCGAACATTACTGCTTCGCAGAAGGAGGTGACGGCTTCCCAAGCCCTCTCGCTCCGTACCATGGCCTGGACCAAGGCCGGACGCGAGAGATCGCCACCGCCAATCGCCTCCACGAGGACACGGCGGTGCTCCGCCCAAGCCGGGCAGACCTCCACCGTATGCTCCACCGTGTCCTCCGGGCGATCCACACAATGGTGACACCCGAGCGTTTCCTCCCGCCTTATCCGGAACAGGAACCTCCCGAATCAGATTTTGGCCTGGATTCGCATATTATTTTACTGTTTCTTTCTGTAAGCAAATTCAATACTAAAAACCGAATTTTAACAATCAACTAGTATAATCTGCAGCCCTACTATGTCTATGAAGGACAGCTCTAGTAACCCATATTATTCATCTAGGTCTGTTCCGTTTCTTTTCAATTCGTACAGCTCTTATCAACCTCGATTTGGAACGACCAACGCCATCTATTGACGAAACGAAGACACTAATTCTCACAAGTTTCTGTGTTGCTTAACTAGATGGCGCTAATTGCATATAAATTAGCCCGTAATTCTAATTATTTACCATCTGTTACAAAGTGACATAAATAGACGATTTATATTCTTCTAGCTAACAATGAGCGACCTCCACTGCAGTGGGTAAATAAATATCTAAGTAATGTATGATCTGTTACACAGTTGTTAAATACTTAGGTAGGTACTGAAAATGATTAAGTATCTACTCACTGTCCATAAGTACTTTCTTACATAAATGATTACTCCATTGTTATATAAGGTTCAGGTACTTTTATGCAATATTAACCTTTGATCGATAAAACAACGTATTTTACGTTGTTTCTCCCTGAGCAACTGACCATCCTTAGTGTCACAAAATGGCAGCTTAATATTAGGTTATGAGGATAAGCAGCAGTTTCCTCATTTCTGATTTGAACAGCCAACGTTACCTGCATGATGAACAGGAATATGGACTCTGGGCATTCCTCATCTATTGCTCGATCACCGAAACCAATAGTAGTCTGAAAAAAGAGAACTAAATCGTTAAACTTAAACACAAAACATTTATTTTAATTAAACCATTTACAGGCACTTTTGAATTTATTGTCACGGAGACGGTCAGCCAGAAATACCAAGCTAGTTGCCCAGTCTAAACCGTAGTAGGCTTCCATCAATAAGAACGGGTAAGAAATTCCATAGAAACTCTTTTAAATCAAAATATTGTTAGGTACATATTATTGGTAACCTACATCTACCGTGTTGAAAGTAACCTACATACTTTGAGAACGATGTTAAAAGCTTCCAGAACAAAGAGTTAAAAAAAAACAATAAAATTTAAGTAAGTACACACAGCAGCAGATCAAGTTACCACAAACTGTCAAATATTCTCATTCAATTTTGAACTTAACATTCAACTTTTTATGGTTTTAAATCATTAGGAGAAATTTGACAATTTCGTATAACCTGATGTTCTGGCGACAGTACTAAATTAAAATAAGCCGTGGCAGTTAAGAGATGACCAGTTCCAACTGACGGCGCTCGTTCACGAACATGACGCATGGACCAGCACCATTCAACTCAACCATTTTGATGAGAACCAAATGATCCAACATTACACCTAAATATGTAGATACTTATTTCCATCTTATGACATAACTTAAACTAATATCTCGCCTGTGCGGTTGGGCAGACGTGTTTATTACACACCAACAGAAGACGTAAAAATAAAATAAAATATCAGTGATACACTTTCTACTAACGGATATGAGTGAAGTTGTTATTGAAACAGTAAAAGTTACCGTCATAAAGTGTACCAGTCTCTAAACAACGGCGACGCATAAATTAAAAGAACCGCTCCCAACCAATCCACCTTCCGCTTATACACAAAGGCTTCTCCAATTTCACGATGAACGCTCTCTGCAGCTAATTCCCGTAAAAAGGATGCAACATTCAATAGTCCTTGATTGCCACAGTTTAGTCTTTGGCGGTAAAAGATTGGGCTACTTGACTCTTGTGTGGTGAGGCTAATTATCTGATGATTGAGGAATGTAAACTGCTAGAATTTGATCGGAAATTTCAATTAGCGGAAAATGGCCCTTAGGGACGCCATAGAAGATATATATTAATATTCATATTCATATAGTTACTTAACTAAGTTTTAGACGTTTTTTCTATAACCCAATGCAAAATAATAATTATCAACAACAACAACCTACCTAAATGGAGGAGGAGTTAAAATAACAAGTTAGAATGAAAACTATTTCAACTAAGTGCTAAGATGAAAATACAATGAGAAATTTTCCAAAAGTTTTTTTTTTTGGTATCACCTGTGGAATTTCTTACACATCTTCATGAAAAACTCTATTTCAGAAAGGACTAATCAAGACCTTCAAATGGTATTATTAAAATCAATATTCAAACTATTAATGATCATTGAGAATTATAAAAATCAATGTTAGAAGTTGGACCAAAGCTTGCAAAGACGTCTGTCTAAATCATTGGTGTTTATTGCCCATCCTAATTTAGTTCCAGTCACTTTTACACCCACCCACTCCAACACTTTGAGATTCTGTTCCTCAGCCCATGAGTAATCATGGTCCATCCTCAGCAAACGGCAGCCACCTTGAGACAATTGTATGGGCTTCCTTATTTCATGCTGTTTCGGAGTTAATGACGAATCTATTTGTGCGTGATTGCTCTGTGGTTAGACTAGTTAGCGCCCACGTTGAGCTGGTACAATGGAGGAACGGAGAGCGATTTTGGTCAAAACACAAATCATAATGAAAACCGACCAGAAAAAAAGATAAAAGAACTCCATTCTAAGTCAAATTCAGACACCAACATAGGTACTGGTCGAATGACTTCAGAATTCTTGCTTATTATGAAATATAACTGAAAATTCAGGATATTTCAAGGCGGTATGTGAGTAGTCAAGAAACATTATCGAAGATACTGTACGACTAGTAAAAGTACTTCTTTTAAAAGAATACCAAGGAAATCGGACTTTCGGATTTAAGTTAGGTCGTTTTTTTGATGCGTAGTTAACTCAACCATTAGTTAAAAACAGTAAATAATGGTTAAATTTTGGCAAAATGTGGTGATTTCATCAGCACATGTTGCCATTCTTTTTATTGTTAACTAATGGTTGAGTTAACTACGGATCAAAAAACCGGCCCTAAACAGAATAATTACTTTGTTAGTATGACCTATATTCGTAGTATAGCCATATTATATTTCTTCAGTTTCGAAGGCATACCTTCATTCTGCGCTCCTAAATAAATAAACACATGACATGTTATTCCAAATCGTAGTTCTTTTCGATTTCAAGTCGGTACAAAGTCGGTGCACAATGTCATTGTATGGACTACGGCACGCTTCGACCGGTTCGTTTTGTGAACTAATCTGTACAAATTACACCGTTTACACTACAAAAGAACTAACTGGCAGTGCATGCCGTGTAGTGAGTGGCATTGGGCCGAGAATATGACATTCTTGAACTCTTTTCATAAGTGTTTTCAGAGTTAAAAGTCGTTTAAGGTCAATGTTAAGAGGTTAACGGGGTCTACATATTGTGACGAGGTATTCTATGCTAGTATCGTTATTCGGACACTAGATTTTCACACGCGTCAACCGCAGAGACAACTGCAGCCGTCGATGCATCGGCAGCTGTGGTTTAATTTTTACCATAAATATTGTATTTTTATACCTTAGGTAATTTGTTCTCGCTGCTGAGGTGAAAAGTTGTATACGTTATTTGCATCTCGTGTCTTAGAATCCCTCGCTGCGCTTAGGATTCTAACCTAAAATAACTCGCTACGCTCGTGATTTAATTATGGAATCCTTCGCTTACTCGGGATTCAAAATAAAATCAGAGCAAAAACCAACTTTGCTCTTTTGTTGCACAAGTAACTATTCCTTATTTTTGCTTTCTTCTGGCAACTTATAACTTAACCACCCGGCCCTTATAATGTGATTTAAACTAAGTATGTGCAGTGGGCGACTGAAGTAAATCCACGCTAATGCAATAACTGGCAATCTACACTAATCTGATCGTATGTCTGTTTGTCTGTCGTTCGAGAAGGAGGGCAATTGTTGTTGTCCCTAATATTATATTGTTCTGTTGCTTTACTTGGTGACTTATTATTACAGTGAATAATCGCGCCTCTTTTGTTCTTAACAGGGATTTTTCGTTGTAAGTCAGATTCGCTGTCCTGTTTTTGTAGGTATTGGTCCTCTAATAATAGATTTTCTTTCGTTTCGTGCTGAAATTATAAGTCACTAGCCATTCAGTATTATTGAAATGACTTAGTTATTGTAATGCAAATGGTAAAATTGATAAGGAAAATAATCGCCTGTCGTCGTCCAGGTGCAACTGCTGGCCACCGGTTCCTTGAGGAAAATAGGTTTTTACGATGTGCTGCAGTACGGGACTTCTGTTGGCATCGAGAAAAAAGATTTATCGTAACGTTTGGCAGTAAATCTGATTTCTACCACGAAATTACTGCATTTTAAATTATTTTCATACTTAGTTCTCGTATGCCAATGTTCACCTCCAAATATATCGGAAACGCGACACCTTACGGTACCATATTACTTGACTTTTTTATCTGTTTATGTGTCCCATACTCATAATTATAGGTACTACATACATAGTGCGGGGAAACTTGGAAAAAAAAAATTGGTGGCAAACTATGCCTTGCTTCCATAGAAATATGTTGGAACCCCGTTGCATTTGTTTGTCATCTTTGAACCTCTATTTATTACATTTAACGGCTTCAGGTTGGATCGAGGTGGCTTTAGAGATGGATTTGATTTTGATTTGGGTAGACCTTTGGTCAGCAGTGGGATAGCGTAGAAAAAAACGTCTTTAGCAATCTTAAGACCAACAGAAATAAATAAATAAATTCCTCCTAAACAAATAAACAGACTATTATTATAAAATGTCAACTTTGCTAACCTGAGCCTCAACAGAAGCCAAGAATATGGTGACAAAGTCCTTCCCCCCGGTAACACAGGTCTTCTTAGGCGGGTCAGGTTCGAAGTCATAGTGGGCCAGAGCAGCGATGTACCAGAAGACGGCGAAGACCAACCAGATGGCGAAGTGGACCACGATGGTGCCGATGACGATCCAGCGCCAGCGTAAGTTTATCTGGCAAGAAAAGAGAGAGAGAAGTATGATAAATAAATGCCTAAAGTGCAACTAGACCACAGTCGCTCGACATCGACCATCAACGTCGTCTTAAAATGTATTACCTCTTAATCCTCTTAATATCATACCAAAAAAAACAGTAACATGTACAAGTTCTACAATACCTATACCTACCTTACATAGCGGTTTCTTTTTAAGTATTCACTACTAGAAATGTCTCGAAATAATTAAATCTCGATATAATCGATCGACTGAGGTATGGTAAAATGCTAAATAAAGAAAAAAATTAAACAAATGTAAGGAAGTTTTACATAAATAGATAGTAGATAATCCCAAGGGTGGCTACGTAAATGCTGTTTCAAAATCAAATTGTCGAAAGCAAGAGCTCCCAATCTAACGACGAAAACAAATAAGTACCTACGCATAGTAAAATCTCAAAATAATAGGTAACGAAATAATCAGGAAAACGAATTGTGAAATTGTGAATTTTATGTTCTAAAACATAATTAAATTTGATTTAAAATAAAATTAGATCCCTTTGTAATTAGCGAGCCCCTCAAACGCAACGTTGTAAGGTGTTACTATGGTAACACCCTAGCACCTTACTGAACAAGTACAAATTAGCCACATTATACATGAAGGTACTCATTATTTAATTATATTGTCTGATAATCATCGATAGTGATCGATGCTGATAATATACTTTTCCGGCAATTTGAATTACCCTAAGTATACACTAATGACAGGCACTCCCCTTAGAAAGGTACAACGTAGGTAGGAAGTAGGGTCGACAAGGGGTTGAATACTATCATTATTGAAACACACAAGTTGGGAATTCTAGTGATATTTTGATTGGTTTTTAATTGTAGTAGACGGTGCTAGTTTTAAAATGTCATAGGTAAAAGACCGTAAAATACGCTTGTATCACTAATTATAGATGTGTAAAACGTACCTACTAATTAACTTAAAAAGCCAACTAATAATTATTTTAAGATGGGTCAGTTAAGCAGTCTCTCCGTGTAAAATACTGGTATTCAGCTGCATCCAGTTAGACTGCAAACGACCTCAGCATTGTTTGGAAAAGGCTACACAGATTATATTAAAAATACTGTCAGATTCCTTCTTTCGTCTTCACTCCAGGTGCCATTTCTTTTCCCAGACGAGACTTCTTACGGCTTACGGTCTATGAGACTCCGCATAAAACTAAATTCATGGATCACTTCTTAGTCTATGAAGAACGATAAATCGTAAATAGACTAATAAGAAGTAATGTAACACCTCTAAATTTTTTACAGTATTGTACCTAATTGTGAGTAAGAGAAAAAGTAGGTGTACTATAATTACATATCGTTTCTTAAGGTGACTACATGACCTAAACGCAAGTTTTATAATGCTTAAAAGTATATGAAGTATATGCAGTAAACAAAATTAGAAAAATACATGGATATTCTTCAGGATATATGCTAGTTAGATAATGTGTTGAAAACATAATTCAACTAATTTGGTACGATAGAAAAAACTCACGAAGATACCTCTATAAATTTCTTTTAACAATTAAAAACCATATTAATATGCATTTAATCATTCTGGTTTTTTTTTTCAGATTGTTCTTCAAGCAGCATATTAACGTGATAGTGTTTTAATTTTTTAACCAATCAATAGATTTTTGTAAATACGGAATTGCTTCATATATAGCAATAAATTACCAGTTTTGTGTCATAGCGCTTCTCTTTCTTTTATATACAGTCGGACAGTGACTGCGCTTTAGCTGTTGTCAGCCCCTTGAGAGCGTTTTATACCTTATGAGTGGCAACGTCGCAATTTAGTGTCATATTTCGTGGTTTTCAATTTTTATCAGTACGTAACGTACGTGCGACGTAAACAGTGCACTATCAATGGTTACAGATTGGTTTACCACAAATAACCTAGTTCTCAATGCCATGAAAACGAAATGTGTAAAGTTCGCCTTACCGAATGTTAGAAATCTAGGACCCAACATCGTCTTAGATAAAGAGGTACTTGAAACTGTAGACTCGGCAGTATTTCTGGGCATAACAGTTGATGCCAAGCTTCAGTGGGGATCACATATATCATGCCTAGCGGGAAGGCTCAGTTCGGCCGCCTATGCCGTCAGGAAAGTAAGACAATACACTGACGTTGATACAGCTCGGCTAGTCTATTTCAGTTATTTTCATAGCGTCATGTCCTACGGCATTCTGCTGTGGGGCAAAGCCGCTGATATTCAAAATATATTTGTTCTTCAAAAACGAGCTGTACGAGCAATTTACCAGCTAGGTGCTAGAGTTACTCTGAGAGATTTTTTTAAAGAGATTGGTATTCTCACGGTGGCCTCACAATTCATCTTCGCCAACATCTTATATTTTAGGCAAAATATACACTTATACACAAAAAACAGTGATATTCATAATATTAACACTAGAAACAAGGAGAAACTACGTGCTCCCTTTCACCGGCTTCATAAGGTCCATAACTCATTTGTTGGGCTTGGTATAAACTTATATAACAAGCTTCCCTCTTCTTTGTTAGAATTGCCTTTTAATGCGTTTAAAGCTAAAGTAAAATCCAACCTTTGTTCAAAGGCATACTATTCAATCAACGATTACTTAAACGATAAAAATAGTTGGTCGCTGTGATTAACTCAAGACAATATTTATGTTCTTTCTCCAAAATTAGCTTACCTACTGACAAGTTATACGAGTTCCTATAATTGTTTATTTTATTTGACTATATTTATTAGTCACCTTAGTTTAATTTAATTTTTATTTATTATTGACATAATCTACTCATTTCAATGTTTTTTAATGAGTTGTATTGCAATATATGGTTAGCTAGCGACCTCGACAGTTCATCATATTATTCTTCTGAGCAACCGGCAGCAAGTTCGTCATGCTCCCTTAGATGTCAATGCTTGCGGTAGCGTCGGGGGTCGGGTTGCCTCCTTCCCTCAAATATGGCGAGGGGGGTAATGGCTGATCTTTGCGTTATGCTCGTGAACGGGTGCTGCTTGTGGTGACAGGTCAGCTTGCTGACTATGGTTTTGTTATTGTTATTAGAAATTAATGTTTCTTTATTTTACTTCGAAGGTCCTAGTTTATCATTTGTGGCTACTAGTTACAGCTATATACATATAAACATAATGCAGCATTGCATATGTAAGCGGGCACGCCCTTTATGCCAGGAGGCTTTTTATTATGTATTAAGTTCTGTTTGCGTTTTTGTTTTTATTATTTATTTATGCTTGAGTATAGTTTTAAATATTGGCGTGTGCTAGCTGACATAATTATGGCAAATAATTTTAATATTTTTGTGTTTCGTAATGTTAATTTATTTATTACTATATGTATAGAATCCAGTTCTTCTAACTGAACAGACAGCAGTGCTGCTGGGGAGTTTGTTCCGCCACTTCTTCTTCCCAGCTAAAGCACTAGGAAGTGGTGAAGGGTGGGCGTTTTGGGGGGACTGTCTTATGTGATTTTGACGTTCAAAAAGTGCTGATTCTCAGCCTAATTTGAATAAATGACTTTTGATTTTGATTTATCATTTAATCGGAGCTATATTTTAAAAATCTGTTTAATTAACTTTTTAGAATTATGTGAAACCTGTGTAAAAGGTAAGAAATCGTTGCGTTTACAGTTCTATTTATATGCAAATAATACATTCGAAACTTGCAGGGCGTTATTTTCATTGTAAAATAACTGTAAGCATTACGGTTACTTACTTTTTAAACACTTTCACGTAATTCTAAAAAGTTAATTAAACAGATTTTTCAAATATAGCTCCGATTAAATGATAAAAATTTAAAACCACGAAATATGACACTAAATTGCGACGTTGCCACTCATAAGGTGTAAACGCTCTTAAAGGCAAGCCATTCGCGAAAAGTTCGTTGAAATTCATCTAATCACTTACCAAAGTATGAAAGGTATCGTTCAGCAGCCGTATTCTCTCGAAGGGCACGTTGGAGATCAGCGCCACATTTTCCATGCCAGTCTTGGAGACCAGGCGCTTTGGGTGGTTGCCGTACCCTGGCCGAGTGCGGTGCGGGTGTCTGAAACCACTTGGAAACAAAAATAAATCTTACAAGGACCTTTTGGTGCTTGCATGTCGTGGACTTGGGGGCGCTCTGTTGGTAAGCATTTGGAAAATTGTTTTAGGAAATGAATTGAAAAAACAAGATGGGGGCGAGTTCGGATTTTGGCCTCGCGCCAGAAGATCCCTGTACGGTTATACATTCTAGAAGTAACAACATATTCAATACTGGCGCCCGCCCCAGCTTCGCACGGTTGCAAGGCGACATATCAAAACATCGAGATTGAGCTATTTCCAAGTTAAACATGAATGTATTAGGTATGTACCTACTTTAACCTTCCGTAGTAAATTCTCTAAATGGTGGTGAAAGCCGAATCAAAAGGCGTAATACAGTTAAAAAATCTAAGCGGTCACACAGACAGACACGAAAGGGGACTTCCATTTACTTATTCATAGATAAGTATAGATAAACTCAGTGACTCTTGAGTTTATTATTTTGTCTGACTGATTCAAGAACGTGGCTACCTGTCGTAATTTAACGTACCTATGCCTTAAGTTTTAGAACAGGACTTCAGTTTGCTTTGTGTAAATTCAATAATTCATTTTTTTAGTATTGTATAATAGCATAACACATGTGTGAGTACTGTATACTACAAAGCTACCATTTACTGGATTCGTCTTTCGTTGAATAGTGCCCTGGCGGCCGAGAGTATGTCATGCTCTAACCATATCGCTCTGATGGTGGCGCATGTGTTGGATCATTTAGCTCCCTTCAAAATGGTTGAGCTGAATGGTGCTAATCCATGCGTCATGTTCGTGAACGGGCGTCGACAGTATTAACTAGTTATCTCTTAGCTGCCACGGCTTATTTGAATTTAATTTAATATTTGAATTGTTTTATATTTTTATTACGGACGCTTTTAACGTGCACGTCTTTCTTCATCACGTCGTTCTCACGGGTATAATTTCAACATGAATGATGTTACCAATATTTTTAACCATATTTTGTAAAGTATAAATCATCAATAATTTAAAACATTATCCGTGGAGTTTCTTGCCCGTTCTTCTTCATAGGTACCTACTACGCTTTGGAATGGGCAATTAATTTCATTTTTCTGACTGACCGACCCCTTGACAACTCAAAAGTATCTGTATTTGGCTTATTTGAAATACATGCTTTGAGTTTTTGGAGTTTGAGTTTGACAGCCTCTATCAAATATCTGGACGAAACATGAAGTGCAATCAGATACAGTGCTCAGTCAAATTTAGAATGCATCGTGAATGTGATTCCCATTTAGCAGGTAAAATGTTTTAAAACGTGACTTACTGACAACACTTTCTAGTTGTAATGCTACATTACAACTAGAAATTGTTTTCTAATTTTTCCAAACATTATTTAGAAGTCATCTGTTTTTACTCCTCAACAATGTTTTCAAACAACTGGAGTTCTTGTAAAGTGAAATAATTATCGCCATTATAGTAGATTACGTTCTGAGTGTAGATTACCTAGTGACATCGACCTTAACACAAATCTGACATAATCCGTATGCCTAATAAGATAAACTATTCAAACAAAGCCGCGCGTACTAAACTGTTAGCGATTGAAAACCTTGCTTCGGTCAAAAATGCGGGATATTTTTTGTCGTGTTCTGAAGATTTTTATCAACTTATCAATTCTACCTAAAGGAGGTACTCGTAAGGTATTTGTTGTAGCTGTATCCCAATTTCACTTGTTACCACAATGGTGAAGCTCAGCTGCATTTAAATAAGACGCTACGGCGAAAAAATATTCTACTTGTTAATTCATCAACAAATACTAATACTTTCATTTGCATTTCCTATCATTCTACTATGATTCCAAAAGTGCGTCATTCGTGAGTACCATAATTGATGTAAACCAAACGTTTCCGTTTGAGTTGACTGTCACTACATAAACTAAGACAACAACATTACCTACTGCTGTATCTAATAACATAATACATATTTAATAACACGAGCTCTCCCCAGATTTTGAGATCAATCTCAAGTAAGAAAGGAAAAACCGTTTTCCTCTTAGAAGAATATCGTCAAATGATTCTTCTTTGACCACTGTAGTAAACGGTCCATAGGGATATGGTCATCACCACCTTGTTTAGCAGAGTTTGCTGATTACAGTAGTTTTTGCGTGACAAGAGGAGTGCTGCCTACCCTCTTCAATTAATATCCCTATTCAAAATCTATGGACATGGAAGAAATGAAGTTATTTCTGTAAATATGATATCGGGTTCACTTTTACACTTATATCTAAACTAATGTTATAAAGAGAAAAGATTTGATTTTTGTATGTACGTTTGTTGCATTTTTATGCTAAAACGGCTAAACGGATTTGGATGAAATTTGGCACATGGGCAGTATATGACCTGGGTCAGGACATAGAGTAGTTTTTATTCCCATATTCTTACGGGATCGAGACTTATGCGGGTGAAACCGTGGGCGCAGCTAGTTAAAAAATAAAATAAGCTATGTGGAGTCTAACATTTCCTATCTGGTTACCCCTGAGAAGAAATGGCGAAACAATGTTGTAGTAGAAATAGCAGTTTTGGGCATACGAATAATATACAGAATATTTACAACTTACTTATTGGGAACCACTTTCTTCTTCTCTGGAGGTACACGATTGAAAGGCTTCATCACTTTCGGTGTCCTACGATCCATGGTCGACATACTTATTTCATTCTTCGACATAACTCGATCAGCTTTTGACACATTACAATGCTGATGATTATTGATTAGTGGCATACTAAGATCGCTTCTATGTAAATGCCGATCGATCCTCGGTAATATACGATCGCTTTTTGATTTTTCACCGCGCAAAGGCATCATTTTCATGTCTTGTTTTTTAAAATCTAAACTTGTTGTACTTTGAGTTATAATAATTTTTGGTAGTTGCTTTGATAACTTCCTTAGTCTGTCTGAACGTGGTTCTGATTTGATTGAATCCAGACTTTCGGTAGATTTTTCATTTTCAAGATTGTAAACTGTTTTTGCTTCAATGTTTTTCTCAATTTGGTCTTCATCTTCTTCTTGAATAGTATCATAGTCAGGATCTCCTATACAAGTATCATTGTCTTCGATGTAATGTTTACTGTCTTTTAAATAAATCAGACATTCATCGTATAGCTGGTTTATTCGTTCGTATTCTACGTCTTTTGTTTCGATTTCCATTTTTTGTAATATTTTGAAGTTACTTAGTTCACAATTTTTTAGTAACGAAACAATTTTTTAAATTATTTTTTATTAAAACCTAAATGTAGACTCACTGTTTCCACATAATTACCTACAAAACTCTAAACACATACACAACAAAACAAGTATTCCACATTTTAGAACCAATTCACACTCGTACAACAAAAGAATCGCACTCACTCACAACTCAAAAAGGAATCGAACTCATTAGAAAATTTCAAATTCTAAATCGCGTAACTCGAACACCACTTTCACGTATTTTTTAATTCTCCATAGTTTCGTAACGCTGATGTCCTGACGTTATCTCGCTGTTATCGCGTTATCTTGTGCTAATTGTGATACGCGCGCTCTAAGCCCAAGATCTGAAGTGACCTTGCGCGGAGAGTATGTGGGTAATTCTGCAATGAGTTGTCGTCTTATATGCCTCTCTCGCATATTTCTTTCTTTGTTAGGTACTGCTGTGGAATAAATGGTAAAGGATCGGTTCTTCAACAAATATTTGAAATGGTTAAAATTACTATATAAAATAAGTACCTAGGTATCTACTTATTGACAATTTATTATTAGAAAGAAAATCTATTGTAAAAAGTGTCTTCCAGATATTTTGGTCTAGCCCTATGTATTGTATCATTATGAAATCTACGAGTAATGTTGCTATTCGGATAGCTTTGCTTAACTAGATGAGTCATTGTTCATTTACCTACATCAGCTGATATCTTCGCTTACTACAGTGGGTGTGTTCTTATATGTAGTAAGAGCAAATCTACACTGGGCCGCAGACAGCGGGTCGGTTATAAAAAAATGCGGTTACTTTTAAAATATTTGAACAATCCAATATTCGCAGACCGGGAACAGATTGACCAAGGTGCACGACAGTGCGGGAGGATCGATATATTGTGTCAACAATGCAATGTTGAGAAATCGATTTCAAATGGCTGTTGAAGTAAAAAATCACCTTCTACGTGCTGGAGGTAGCAATCCGAGCACGTGTACAGTGAGCCGGCGTCTTGCTGAAGCAAAATAGAAGCCATTTAGACCTGCAAATGGTCCAAAACTCGAAACGTAGCATCGACATTCAAGGCTGAGTTACGCTAGAGAACACATGAGTTGGACTCTGGGTGACTGGTCAAGAGTAATGTTTTCGGACGAGTCGAGGTTCATGCTATACCCGCACGATTGGAAGCAAAGAGTCTACAGAAGACCAGGAGAGCTCTGTAACCAAGCTTGCATTGAAGAGAAACCTCTATACGGCGGAGGTTCCATACACGTGTAGGCTGGAATTTCATCCGAAAGCCGAACTGAGACAGTGGTAATAGAAAGTAGCACTTTAACTGCAGAAAGATACGTGAATGAAACCTTAAATGAGTATGTTGGCCCATTTTTAGTAAACATGGGTAAGAACGCCATCTTTATGCAAGATAACGCTCGTCCCTATACAGCTCGCTTGAAGATGTCTCTATAACACGCATAGAGTGGCCAGCACGCAACTCAGACTTGAACCCCATCGAGCATACCTGAGATGAACTAGGACGACGTGTACGCCAGCAAAAGTCCCCTCCAATCACGCTTCGTGAACTGAAAGAAGTACTGATAGAAGAATATTCCTTAGCATCGGCCCATAAATCTAGAGGAGAGCATGCCAAACCTTATAACACCTGTATTAACAGCTCGTGATGCCAATACAAAATACAAAATTGCATAAC
Source organism: Brachylomia viminalis (assembly GCA_937001585.2). Taxonomy (NCBI): domain Eukaryota; kingdom Metazoa; phylum Arthropoda; class Insecta; order Lepidoptera; family Noctuidae; genus Brachylomia; species Brachylomia viminalis. Next base: position 21,088,646 of record OW443317.2, read on the forward strand.
GCAGGTAATTTGAAAATGGTTATTTTTACTTAACTTACTTTTATTCAAAATAATCTTCACAATCTTGAACTTTCATGACATTGATTTAAGCACTATAAAGTTGTCTTACAGTCTTTATTTCATAAAGCAAGCTCCAACTGTGTCTTCACAGTATATTTTTGAAAATCTTTTATATGCCCATAAAAATATAAACTTGTTTAAAAAATACAGTGATATCCATAATATAAATACTAGGAACAAACACAGCTTCGTTGTACCTACAACAAGGCTCAAGAAAATAGGTGGCTCGTTCAGATGTCAATGTATACGCTTTTATAATAAACTTCCAAGCCACGTTCAAGATCTAAGCCTTAATAAATTCAAATCATTCATTAAACGTAAGTTGTGCCAGAAAGGCTTTTATACCGTTAAGGATTATATTGAGGACAAAAAGGCTTGGGATTGAGTTGTTCCAATTTTTTGCATACTGAATGTTTTTTTTTTTTCTGTTACATACACTGATAAATTGATAATTATTATAACAGAACGACTTGAATACTTACCTTGAGAAGTACAATTTATTGTTTTAATTATTGTGAATGTGAGGACTATGTGGGTCACTGTTTCAGTTTTAATCATGATCTGGCAGTTTAAGTAGTTCATGCGGCCTACCCAAATGTCCTTTCTTTGGTATTGTTCGTCGAATCGTTGAGCTCCTAAAGTTCTGAGTTGAGCTGCACGGTTACTGACAAATGCGTGCACTGACTGGACAGGTCCTCTTAATCTGCGTGGTTCTTTCCTCAGAAGACCATTTCAGATACTAATCTACATGGTCCTCAAAGATTATGTTCGAATATTTATATACTTACACATTGACATTGATGAATTTTATACATACAATGACATGAGTATTTACTTTGTAAAGTATTATATTATTTAAATTATTGTGAATGTGAAGATTATGTGGATTATTACATTTTTTATTTTATTTCTTAGTTAGTTTCACGATCTGGCAGCTTGAGTAATTTATGCGGCCTACCCAAATGTCCTTTCTTTGGTATTGTTCGTCGAATCGTTGTGCTCCTTAAGTTCTCAGTTGAGCGGCAAGATTACTGACAAATGCGTGCACTGACTGGACAGGTCCGCTCAATCTGTATGGTTTTTTCACAAAAGACCGTTTCAGACACCAATCTACATGGTCTTCTCATGATCTGACCAAGATTATGTCTGGACTTTAAAAGAGACTGTGACCTCTGAGTTTGTTTCGGCCTTTCTTCTCAGAGTAGTCAGTTATGAAACGCCGACCTCATCTAGTTTTTAAAATATGATTGACGTGTAAAAGTGTTTGTAACAAACCTACTTATTTTTTAAGAAAAAATATTTAATAAATAAAAAAAAAATAAAAAAAAATTCGAAGTTATTGAGGTTTTTGTTACCGACCCACTTTATTTGAGGCCCAGTGTACAGACAGGGCTATTTGTAATACTTCGGAATTCCATTAAGGGGATATAGGGGAGTTCATCTGGTATCTTATTGTATCTCGTTGGATTGCTGAGAAGTTGTATATATTTTTGGAATGTCCTGTCGATAAAGTATGTCCACGTTTTTTTGCAGAAATCAACCATTTTAGTCAAATAACCTGCTCAAAATGATGAAAATTGTGTGCTGTAATTTAAAAAATATTAAAGTTTATTTTCATTTAATGGTTGATTGTTATGTATTGAAGTAGAAGCAGGCACTAATATTAAAAAAAATCATGCACGGTTTTTGTTTTTTAAATCAAAGTTGTATACCGCCAAATAAATATAAAATGTCTAATTACTCGGACATGGTTAACATTTGCATAGGGGTCATAAGCTGCATGACAATCAGTTTTGGATTAAGACCCCAGCTGTCTACAGCGAGTGCAATACTGTGTCTTAAGCATACCGTCAGATACTACGTGGATCGGACAACACCCGTGTACGCGTGTTTCCTCGACCTGTCCAGGGCTTTTGAGCTGGTTGCGTACGATGTTCTATGGAAAAAACTGGAGGACATTAACTTACCACATGAACTTGTGGGAATCTTCAAGTACTGGTATACGCACCAGGTCAACAGCGTAAGATGGGCGGGGGCTATGTCGGAGCCGCGGAGACGCAGGGAGGATTGTCTTTCCTGACCCTGTTCAACCTCTATATGGACGCACTAATCGTGGCGCTCAGCAGAGTGCCCGTGTCGGCTGCCATGTTGATGATTTTTGCGTCAATAACCTTAGTTATGCTGACGACATGGTGCTACTGAGCGCTTCGGTTTGTGGCTTGAGGAAGCTAATGCAAATCTGTGAGGAGTACGCGCGTGAACACGACCTTAGATATTATGTGACCAAAACTCAATGCATGGTCTTTGAGACGAGTAGTGCAAAATGCCCACTAAGTATACCACCAGTTTATATCAATGATGTTCCCCTAGACTGGATGAAACAATTTAAATACCTGGGGCATTGGGTCACGGCTGACCTCAGGGATCATGCTGACATCGAACGGGAGCGGAGGGCATTGTCAAAAAGAGCGAATATGTTGGCACGCAGATTTGCACGCTGTTCTGATCAAGTTAAGATCACACTTTTTAAAGCATACTGCACGTCTTTTTACACGTGCAGCCTGTGGGCTAGCTATACACAGGCCAGCTACAGTGCCCTCCGCGTCCAGTACAACCACGCGTTCAGGGCGATATTGGGGCTGCCCCGCTTCTGCAGTGCCTCGGGCATGTTTGCGGAAGCGCGCACCGACTGTTTTCACACCACCATGCGCAAGCGGTGCGCGTCTTTGGTGCGCAGGGCGCGGGCCAGCTCCAATGCTGTTCTGGCGCTCATCGCTGGATGTTTGGACTGCCCTTATATTATGAAGTGCTGCAGTAGGCATATAGCCAAAGCATGTGAGCGACCGATTTGGCATTATTGCTGAGTTTTTATTAATTTATGTTATTATATTTTATTCAAAATGAGCCCTAAACACTTATTTGTATATGTATTATATATTATTAATTTAATTTCCGGTAATTTTTTATGTGACATTGACTTTGATTTGATTTGTTGACATTGTATTTATTATTATTTTATTTTTTATATTTTTATGTTAAATTGTGATTTGTATTTATCTCGTGTGTCGTAAATGTGTAATTTTAATATGGGAGAACCTGAAATAAATGGATTTTATTTATAAGCGGTCATTTAGTTGCAAATTACCTCCCCTACATATTACCAATAACCCTGTATAAATAAAAATTAAATGCTGTTACCTAGTTGGTAAGCGCATCACTTGAGAACGGCTATACCGATTAATCTATGTTTGGTTTTAAAATGTTAGTAATAGTCCAAGATAGGTTTATAAGAAAAGACAAATTGGAAACGTGTCCCGGAGTTTTTTTCCGGGAATCTGAACGTTCTTTTTTCTTTGGGAGTTTTGTTTGAAATATTGAAAATGGGCCGGACGACGTCTGTTGGGTCAGCTAATTGATAATATTTCTTAGCCTAAGAATATACTTCCTTTTTTTATTACCTACCTACAATTTCAGAATAACCCAAAACGATAACAATACGAAAGCCGTCCAAATTCAGAATGGCAACGTGATGTGTGTTTACACTATTTTGTCAAAGTATTATGCGGTGTTGCGACTTTTTGAAGATTAAAACATAATATACAATGTGGCGCTACAACGGTGACTTTAATTTAATACACGGGTAGGGCTAGTGCCCATTAACCATATAAATATTGATAGGTTAAAATAATACGTAAACTGAAAAAAAAAATTTTTCAAACAAACTAAATAATAAAAAAGTCATTAAAATTGGGATCACCCTTGCAAAAATTCATTCATGAAATTACTTACCTAGCTCGCTTACGTTAACTCGGAGCGGCAACGTGTCGGTTCGCGGGCTGGCAACCGCGCATCGCGTCTTGTACCTACTCGTGATCGGTCCGATTCTTTGACGGCATATTATCAAAGAAACCGAGCGGCGCAAGTGGTACAAACACTTATCACATCACCCTCTCTTGTTACTATTAGTAATAACTGTCATCACTAATCACTGCCATCACGATCATAAGTTTACACAAGCACTAATAGCACAAATAAATGCGTCCGTATCGCAAGAGGTGTAAACGTACCTACTAGATAAGAAAACGAAAACCAATCAAAGTGTCTTTATCGCAGTACCATGATCTAATTACTATCCTAATTACACAAAAAGAAATAAATAAAACAATAGCTAAGAGTCTTTTTCGCGACGTAATTATGCGCACTAGAGTAAATAAGTGCGTCAAGGACACGGGTTCGACTAGCACTAGAAAAGCAAAAAAAGAATTCGTGTTCGGTGCGGCGGGTGGGTGGAAGGGAGAGCGCGCGTCGCCTGCGCTGCTCGCCAACAAAGGAAATTTCCTTAAATTCGCCTACTCTATGCATTTGTTTCATCCTAATAGTATTGCTTATTCGTTTTAATTTCATTGATGCGAAGTTATGATCCGTGACCGAGGGAAATGACCGCTGCGCGACAGTTCTTTAAGTACAGGTTGCTCTAAGATGCTATTTCCTAAATTCTTTAATAAATCTGTAAATAATAACGTTTAATGGAAATAAAAAATTGTCATGAAACGAAAATGTGAAAACGTATATGTGTGTTAAATTAAGGTCACCATAGCAGCGCCACGCTGTATTACTTAATTGTATTTGCTAATTTATGTGGAGTAAAAGGAAATAATAAAACTGTTTATAAGTATTAGCTACTGCAGCGTTATCGTAATAAACTGTTTTTAACTGCTGCTGGTTGTGCGTTTTTATAATATCTTACGTGCCGATAGTATCGTGGACGTCTACGTCACGGCATCACGATAACACCGGGAATTACAATGTATGGAAATATATGAAAACGCTTTTAAATTTCCGACCTCGATAACGTTACCTATAAAGTTTTATTTATTTATTTAAATGCCTTAAAACTATCATTACAGGTCTTACAAACCTAATGCGATAGCTAAGTCACACACACAAAATTAAAAATAAGTTACAACTACATCTCAGGATCATAAAAATCATTGTTTGTTACATAATGTAAACCAGTACTTTTGCGAATTCACCCCAGTGACATGTAAATATATCCATTTGGACCTGAATATAATTGATGGTGCGAATTGCTTGAATTAGAGGGGTTTTGGCCAGCAAGTTGGTCCTGGCTGCTGGCACGACCAGCAGTGGCCGGGGCCGTCGCCTCCACACATAACGGTCGGGTACGTACAGGTGCAACTGCTGCAGCACTCCTGGGTTGTGCTCTATGCCTCGGAGCAGTTTCACCATGTACGAGACCAGAGCAAATTCCCGTCGCACCCCGAGTTGATTGTACCCCACCATACCCAGTACGAATAGAGTGGGGTACTTACATCAATGGGTAAAATGGGTATACCCCATAAAATTTTCTATACAGGTGGCGCATGAATTTGTTCTGGATTCGCTCCAACATACTTGCTGTACTTAGCCTCATGTGGAGCCCATATGATAGCACTATGTTCCAGATGGCTCCTGACTAATGCGTCATACAGGACCCTGATGGCTGTGATGCTGGTAAAGTCTCGCGTCTGTCTCAGAACAAACCCCAAGTTTCTAAATGCCTTTTTGCAAATCTTAGTTATATGACCGCGAAACGATAGTTCAGGAGTGAGAACAACCCCTAAATCACTCACCTGGTTGACTCGTTGCATCGGTACTGCATCCACTACGTACTTGTAGAGTAGAGGTGCACGTGCGCGGGTGAAACTTATCACCGAGCATTTGGATACGTTGAAGTAGAGCTTGTTCTCATGACTCCATTCCACTATCCTATCAATGTCATCCTGCAAACGTCTGCAATCAGACTCCGTCCTGACCTCAGACAGCTATTAGAGGTCATCTGCGAATAACAGACAAGATCCATTTTTGACGACTTCTGGTAAATTGTTTATCATTATTATAAATTCTAGAGGCCCCACGTTGCTGCCTTGACTCACACCGGACCACGTGTAATACGGATCAGATTCACAGCCGTTGCAGTCACCGTACTGCTGTCTGCCTTGCATATAGCTGGCTAAGAACTGCAGTAGATGTGGTGTGCCACCGATTTCTGCTAACTTGCGTAATAATATGTCATTATCGATGGTGTCGAATGCTTTTTTGAAGTCAAAATAAGCAGCGTCAATAAAGTGCATATTTCCATACATTTTATGGACGTGGACACACATAACATCACGCCTGTAATCTTCGCAGGGTTAGGCAGATACGTACTATAGTAAGTACACCCACAGGTCACGACGACGTGGACGTTACAAGTTATAAAAGCGCATCGGCTACTTTATTAGAAAATCCGTTAGCATTATGATCAACAATTAGTGGAGCAAAGTGGAGCAACATTGCTACATATGTATCGCGTGATGCCAAGATTGTAGTCATTTTTAAGCTGTTGTTCCATAATTGCTCAACGACCTGTTTGTTGTGTCAAACATTGCCCGTGTAAGAGCAGCCTTATATATGTAAACAGGGTGACTTCTAATTCAACGTCGGAGTACGCTGAATTCACCCTGTATATGTCTAGCACTTAGTGCTCTTTTGTTTCTGCCCACCCCAGTGGGTTCAGTATAAATATCCACAAAGGTTATAAGATTATTATATAATTAGCTTTAATGTTATAATAAAAGGTACCGCCGAACAGCTATCAAAAGACTATTTATAGCCCACTAGAAACATAAGGAAATAAATAAAATATACATTTATTAGGCATAACTTTATTATTGCCCGTTAATAATTACATTTCACATACATTATGAATAGTTTGGTGTTCATTATCACACTCACTCACACACTTGCGTAAAACTCATTTTTTCAATAAAATATTTTACGAGACATTTATATTTACATTATTCAGGTAAAATACGGATGCCCCGTAAAATAAATATTATTTTTTCATAAATATTATGTATTAAGTATGTCTGTATTATTATATTTTTATTTCAATAAATATACGCGAAAAATTAGCTCACTGTAAAATGATGTGAGAAGCATGATGCTTTAACTTTTGAATGTTGTATTTTATTCGCACAATATTATATTCTAATTTTGAACCTTGGCTTCTTAATAAGTAAATAATAATTTAAAATCAATCAACATTATTATCATGTATTTCTATCATTTTATTATTTTTGTTGTATTTAATAAATGTACTTTTTATAATTAGCACTAGAAACAAATACATATAAAATTGCATGCCTTCAGGCAGATTATGGAGAGACCAATGTACTCATTATAATTTATCTGAATTATGTACCCATTTTTGCAATAAATGAACTTGAACTTGAAAAAACAAAACAAATCCTTTGTTTTTTAGTCTTAGGAAAAGAATTTATATTTTAAAAACAATAAAGAACTATGCAGACATAATAATAATCGGTAAACCCCCGTTAATAAATTTTTGACATTAAATAAATAAGTAAGACCTAAGTAATTAATTTATATTAATAATTTAACAGCTAAATGAAACAATTAATAGATCATATAATATTATAAATATAAACATTTAACTAAAAACATCGTGAATACAAAATATTTAATAACATTACATAAGTATTCTAATTTATTATCTAGAGAAGGAAGAATGACAAATAATGTTGTAAATTTAAAAACATATTTTCTAGATTCTAAAAGAGCTTAAATATGAATACCAGATTTTTCCCAATTATTTAGACAGTAGGATTTTTATTCAGACCCCTGAATGGTTTTTAATAGGTAATAGTTACATTTTTTTTTTCGTAAGTTAATTCTTCTGTATAATTTCTAAGTACCACACACAGTAAAGACTAGTGATAAAACTTAATAAAATTTTAGACGTTAAATATAAATATGTTGCGTATTATTGGTATGTAATTACATATTCTTACTCTTACACGTATCTTCTAGCCAACGTTAAAATAATAAAACCGTTCGAGGTATATTATATCGAATTTGGCATAACAAATTGACATCAACGTATTTTAATTTGGCAACAATCTAAATGTTCTACACACTGAATTGCATACAATTAATTAATTGGAGTACAATAGCAGCAGCCATTATATTTGATTTTTCACACATTTCTGGAAAATTATTTCATGAATTTTACTACTTATTTTTATTAAATAACCGAATATTAATTTACACTTATCACCAAATATTTTCCAGTGACATTGAGGAAACAGTGCCTAACAGTTTCCTTGGGAAAAACCTATTTATATATTTATTTTTATATGTATTTCGGTTTCCTTTCTTAGAATTTGGTCTTCAAATATTCTGAATAACTTATTTTTATATTATTAAATTTATTTAACGGTTTACATGGACATCTCATATACGTAGTATTTAATTTTTAAATTAAATATCATCTATCTACGATATATCTAACGAACTATATTTACTTCAGGTATCGAGGTGACCACATCTCTAGTTTTATACGTTTTTTTTTCTTTATTTTGTTTTATTTCGCCCATAATAATTATAGGACACCGACGCGCAGACTGTCATCTCGAATTCAGTAGGTAGGTACAAAATTATTCTTACACCAGAAGCGATGAATTTTTTCGTCAATTATTAAAAATAAACTGCAGTTTCATGCTAAAGTGCAATAATAATAATAACAAAACCATTTATTTCAGGCTACAATGGTCCATAAATATAAACATAAATATAAAGTACTTAAATAAAACAAACCAATACCAACACCGCCAAAATATATGGAGCAGGTGATTTTGGTGAGAATCATCTGCTGAATCCATGGTAACAGTTAGCGCGTGTCGATGTCCCTTGCACCTTTTATAAGGTTGTTTTAATACAATACAATATACGCTAGTACAGTACTAACGTACATTCAAATAATAATCTGATAGTGGCCTTTAAACACTAGACAATAAAGATGGGATCGATGGAATTCTCTTTTCTTGAAAAATACTCAGTAGGCGAAGCGCTCTCATAGTTATAATCTTGTTGATATTTTGTCTCTTTTTTGCAATGAAGTTACTAATCGTGGCAAATCTCTCTTTTATCCTGAATTTATTGCTTTTGAATGGCATTACTTTTTAACGGGGCAATTTTATTTAATTTAAAAACAAGTTGCCTGGTGTTTGAAGAGACAGTATTTTTTTATCGTGATGCTTTGGTACAGTCACTCTCAAACAGATGTACAATTAAGTACCCAATATGTTTTGTGGTTCCATATTGATACAATATAAAAATATTGTAGACAATTAAATAAATTCTTGTTAATGTATACATCTTTTTGAGGCTGACTGTACTTTGAATAAAATATAATCTTTATGGTTTAACAATCTGGTTTTCAGTTGCACCTTATTTAGCATGGATGAAAAATATGTTCTCAATAGTATTTCCTATTTGAACCTACGCTCAATGCTAACAAAGATCTATCTTAACTGGCAGCAATATTTCATAATCTCACTTTTCTTATAATTATTTTCATCTTGCCCCTTATGTTTGCTACGTTTAGACAAGAATGGCAAATTAATGTTAAATTTTAATATACTATACTTATATTAGTATCTATAGGAATACTGTGCGTTATCGCACAAATATATATAATTATAAATTTGGATAAAATGCTTCAAACTCAATAGAAGAGTGAATATATGGAAAATTCTATATCTTAGTAATGGTAATGTGTCACAACCCTATCATAAACTCTGAAAACACAACCCTAGGCAACAAAAACCATGGTTTCTTTACATTTAACTATTAAATATTGAATTATTTCTAATATACATTATTTCATAGTAACTAGTTTACTCGATTATACTTTGTTTTAATTTATTTTCCAAGTTCGTTTTGAAATTAAAAAAATTATAAAATAAAAAAAACACAAAATAAAAAAAATACCATTTATTCGTGAATAAAATTGAAAACAAAAAGAAATATAAAATAAAAATAATTTACAACAGAAGTTTAGAAGAATAAAACCACAACGTTTTATTATGTACTTTACAGTATCTACAGAAATGTATATTTATACAATATTTATACATATATCTACTAAGTATACAACGGTATATCTATTTATTATATTATATACTTTGAGAATACTGCCACATAAAATATAACAAGGTGAATATTTTTTTACGATCAAACAAAAAAAAAAACAGTAAGTAATTATAAAACTGGGATGACAAATAGATGTATAAAAATTAAAGTAGGGTAATCAAATATATATCTATGGGCCACTGTAGCCTGAAATAACTGTAATATTTTATTAATATTATTAAATACCATACAGTTAGCATTACAATGCTGTCATACAATCTTAAATGCATTTAATATTATTTATTTCAGATATTATTATTTTATACAACATGTATTTTTTATTATTATTTTCTACATGAAAACTATTCACCGCACTATCATTTTATCGACAATATCCACAAACCACTAACATTATTAAAAAATAACATAAAATCAACAGTTAAAACTTACAGTACACTAACTAAGTTTATATAAATTCAAACTAATCCTTATCGGTATCAATAAACCAATCGATAAAATTTTTCATAACATTCACAATCTTTTTAAAGCGATATGTTATCGAATTTACAAAACGATAAATTGTATCGATAAATTCAATTGATTTATCGATGTCAATAAGTTTTGGAATATCCTTACGTACGCCCTCTTACGCGTCATTGAATTCCCTCGGACTGATAGCGCCTTTCCTAGAAATGGTAAAACAAGGAAAATATAAGAAAATAACTTTTGATATGTTTTTGTTGTAAATTTAATATAGAAAATATTTTTGAAATATCCAAATCAAAAGTCATGTTGATGACCAACCCACATTTTTGGTTATCGCAGAGGATAATGAAGCAAGTAAAATTGGCATGGTTCATATAAAATATAATGTTATTCACGTGCAACTAGTAAAAAACCCAGAAAAAGAAGAAGAAGTTAGACTAATGTAATCATGGAATGGGCGACATGAGAAGAACGAAAAAGAAGACATGCTACACTGACACCAAATACTTTGGAATAAGGACCGGAGAATGATGAGCGTCGATAATGTAAATGTTTTCGAATTTATGTTGACGACATGTGAATGAGTTAAACTAAGGAAAAGGAAAACCTGATGAGTCATAATGATGATGAATATAATAAGGAAAATGGATAGTGGCCATAAAGTTTAAATAAAATTACTGAAAGGACATAATAACACCCGAGTTTATGTTCAAGGATGTGATGAAAAAGACTAATGGGAATATGAATGATTACTGATGTGAGGACCCTAGTGTTAGCCTGACATGAATGAAGTTCAAACATACAACAACAAAGACAATTTTAGTTATTGGATGAATAAAGGACACGAACGTTATAGTACATTACTGCAGCGGCCAGCAAAAGAGGCATTGATGGACGAACGTGTAAATATGGGCCGAGGCGAAGCCGAGGCACACATACTTAAGTCCATCAATGCCTAGTTGTGGCCAAGGCTTGTATAGTACATTTCTCAAATAATGCGCGGAAACTAAAATACAATTACTTTTAAAATCAACGACGAACAACGAACAACAATAATTTTTGCCGCGTTAAAGTGTTCATTTGTTCTTTTTTTCAATAAATAGCTTTCTATTTGCAAGCCAGTTCGAAATTTAAAAGTTACCTCCTTGGTTGCCATGTTTCGGAGTAAAAGATCGCTCCATTTTTAAATTACACGATAGCTAAGAGTTTACTATGTAATTTATTTGGCCGCTCAACCACGACAGATATGGATTTTTGCCGGCCGTTGTTCGCATGTATTTGGCCAGTACAGCAATTTCGATTTGACGCAATTTTGATTTTGAGAAGAAGGTTGACAAAATAATGCTCCAATTTCGAAGCATGTTTGAGAAAAATAAATGAATTGTTAGTTTTCGTACCATTGTGCACAAGCGCTAGTGAGGTGCTGTGCTGGCTACACGTTTGTTGTGTACCTGTGGGTTAGTGTGTAGAACAGAGATAGGTTAGTTACATGCAGTTAGTTAGATAGGGTGGTTGGTTAATAGAAAGAAGAGGTAATCACTTGTCATGGAAAAGCAGCGTCAATTTTAAACTAATTGGAGAAATAATAACGACACTGTTAATAAACATGTATTAATGAGTTCAAGTTAGTGTTTATTTAATTTGAAGAATTAATATCTGAAATATTCACCAATATGAAACATAATGACATTTAAAATGACATTATAATTCAGACCAACAATGAAGACAGCAATTTTTAGAAACAGAATTTTTGTCGTAATTTTATTAACCTTTCGTAGTCACAAACGTGGTTCCACGCGATACACAATGGCTTTTTAATTGTATCTGTAATTACGGCATTCAACCGGTTACTGTCAAGAATTCAAGTCTTTGAAAAAGTATCTAAGCTAGTGTTCTTTTTCTTTCCATGATAAGCAAATCCAAGCAAGTTTGAACCTTATGCCATCACAATAAGTACCTGTCACGTGGGGTGATGACATCCTCGTCCGAGTCGAGGTCGTACAGCTCATCCCGGACGTAACTCCTGTTGGCGAAGCCTCCCATGTCCACTGGAATTAGAAATATTGTTTTTTTAAGAAAACCTTGATATTCGTTCTATAACGAGGACCAGGTAAGCACTCAGTTATGAAATATAACGCAGTGAACCGGAGAATTGGAACCTGGGGCCTACTCTTTAAGTCCGTCAACAAAGATACGGCTCGTCCTAAAATAGTTCGGTACTTCGGAATGAACTCTACTCCCGAATAATTAACTTTTTCGGACGAGCAAAATCGCATTCTATATTATTACAAAACAAGGCTTTTCTTTACAAGGTTTAAACAATCGAGTCTGTTTTTGCAATACTTAGTACATAATTATAGTTTGTAATCGAAATATAAGTAGTTCCTTTTACAAAACATACATTTTAATCCAGTCTTAGGTTGTCAATTTTGTATTAAGAACTTTACCTAAGTCGGCATAAAGTTCGAAATACAAAAACTGGCTCGAAGTTTTAGGCTCGGGCTAAAGTTAGATCGTGTTTTGTAATACCTACGACGTATTGGGTTTAAGGACAACTGTCAATAAGCGTGGCCATACATTCTTAGTTCGGACCCCAAACTAATCTTATATCCGTAGATGATGCGGTTTACGAGATGCTCGTAACTTTGGCTGAAACTACGGATTTCGTGCTTAGAGAGTAGTCCTATGCTTTAATTTTTCACCACATGAACCTATTTTCTAAAATAATCTACTATTGACTACAGTAGAGAACATGTGAGGAAACACAGAAGCTGAAAGAAACTTGGCTAGTGAATGATCGTACCTTCTCTGTATAGAAGAATAATTTTCACTGTGGTGAGACAATTACATGATGATTCTGTATACTGTTTAAGAATATAAAAACAATTCCGAGTACTATAACAGTAAATACAAACAGCCCTTAAAACGGCGATGCTGCGCGGATCCGACTTGCTAATATGTAAGTATTACAGTCTCTGCCGATAATGGAGGATGTACAAAAGTTCGAAGCAGGGCGCCTAATCTCTAAGCCCGTCAATGAAGATATGAACTCGTCCGAAAGTAGTTCTATACTTCGGAGTAAACCCTACTCCTGATTAATTAATTTTTCCAGGCGGACAAACACACATCGGGAGTAAGGACAACTGTCAAACCGTGTGGTCATACGAAGTACGAGACGCCCGTAACTTCGGTCGAAACTACGGATTTCGTGCAAAGAGAGTAGGCAGATTTTGGTTACTTCTGCTAAGCCCAAGTTTTACTGCATCATCTCTGTAACTGCCGTACCTGTGCGCTTACCGGATCGGCCAAGGTTTTTTTACATGCTGTATAACTCACCTCTGGTCGAGTCGTCGTACTTGTCATCAGCCCACTTGTACTCGTTCTCGGAGAAGAGCGGCGGGAGCGTCTGGTGGGGGGTGGGGTACAGGTCCATATGACGCTTCTCATTCTGTATGCTGTCTGTGTCGGTGTACGTTTGCATTCTGGTACGATAAAGAGGTTCTTTAGTATGTAGAACTTGAAATCCTCATCATAAGGATCAAGATTGTGTGGACAAGTAGAGTTTGAATGTTTAGTTTCTGGACTACGGCAGTTTTACAAATCTTGTCATGATTCAGAAGCCTCATACGAAAAAAATAAGCTGTGAGGTCCTGAAGGCCCTTGCATTGATTTTGAATAAAAAGTTGAAGCCAGTAGGTTTTATCTGAGAACCAAAATATGGTTTAAGTTTCTACATAGCATAATCAGTCTGTAAATGTTCCCACTGCTGTCACACAAGGCTCCTTCCTCTCTGTGGGAGGTAATGGGCCGTAATCCACTACGCGGGCCCAGTGTGGGTTGGTAAAGTCAAATGTCTTCGAATTTTTGGTTCTAGGACATGTTGTTGTTTGTTTCCTCACGATGTTTTCCTTCACCGTTTTGCGATATGAAATAACTTAAACAAAGTAAAGCACCTGTCTGGGTTCGAACCTATGACCTACAATTCGTATGTCATGACCGTTATCACTGGGCCACCACTGGTCTGTAAGTTTCTGATTGTAATCTAATATGATAAAATGCGTTTATGTCTCGATCGCTATCTAGGTTAATTTGATGACCTGTGCATAATTAGGAAACAGATCAAACGTTCTTTCTCTGTTATAAGCAGTACCTTTTCCAAATTCTTTGATCTTCACTATTCGTAAACTACGTCACCCCAATCTAGCTTTAACGTTATCACGTCACAGTAACATTCTATCCTCCAGCTCACCTAGTGTAATCCTCGAAGCAGCTGAACCGCCAGAGCGCGAAGGCCAGCAATGCCACGGCGAGCAGCACCCCCGCGGCGGCCACCAGCCACAGCGCCAGCGCCGCGCGCGCGCTGGGCACCGCGTACTCCTGGGGGGGCAGCGATACAGTCGTGATACAAAGGGCAATACATAAGGGTTTAACAAAGAGTCTATCACACAGCTATGAATGGCAGAGGCGACGATTGACAAAGCCGATATCTTTTTAAGCCTTGTAATGTGTCATATTAACACACGGTTACTGCAAAGAGGCAAAAGTTGTAATATATAAGATGGTTTAGGTCATATCAGCTCATGATTTTGGCACATAAAGACACAAAGCGGCGTCAAGTTTGATAAAAACAAAATAAAATCATACACAGTAGTCTCATGATCACAAGACTAGAGTTGCAGAGCTTACGTTACTAAGATAACGGTAACAAGAGTGACAAGATGATTAAAGTGGCATTAGGGA
Source organism: Brachylomia viminalis (assembly GCA_937001585.2). Classification (NCBI taxonomy): domain Eukaryota; kingdom Metazoa; phylum Arthropoda; class Insecta; order Lepidoptera; family Noctuidae; genus Brachylomia; species Brachylomia viminalis. Next base: position 21,103,910 of record OW443317.2, read on the forward strand.
TGCATCTATAGAGCCTCCCACAAACAGGGATGTAATTAAGGGATATACGGCCAGCACTAATTGGCCAGTAGGCCCTACAGACGGAACAGGATACAATATAGAAAACTGTCAGACCCAAAACAAAGAAAGCCAAACCTACCGTGATACCCAACGAATGCAGTCTCTCAGAGAACTCGTCCTTGATGACATAGCTATTCCACATATCGTCCAAGTCTTGGGCGTTAAGTCTCGGCTCTTCTGGCTCCTCCTCATAATGGAGGGGAACCCCGAAGGTCAGCTCCACGCAGTTCTCATATTCGGGCCACTGGATGTTGCAGACAGCGGTCCTAGTGATCTGTGTTACTTCCAACCTGGAAAAGATGACATAAACCTTTAAAAAAATTACTAAGGATCTACTTTTTCTGGATTTTAGATGTCGGTAAACATAGCCCCCGACTATGGCAGTTTTTATTCACACGTTCATCGAGAGAGCACTCTATCTCACAAACCATATCTCTAGAGGTAAGGTAACACTGCTTAATTTCATTCATTCATTAATTTCAGTCGAAACGAATTTCTTTGCTACTTTGTAAAACAATAGAGGAGTCTAGACAAAGTTTTGTAGCAAGATAAATAAAGAAACTGAAATTATGTAACTGACTATAATATTATTCATTGACTTCACTTTAATTTCAATTTGTTTTGTTTGTAATAATATTTTAATTTATGTAATAATTTGTGGACGTACGGACGGACTGTAGTCCACCTTACGGCGTGGAAATTGTTGTATGTATTATTATATATTATATTATATATTATTATTAATAATAAAATTATTGTATGTAACCGATCTCATTAATTTATGTAAAACGTCTTGTACCTGTACCTAAATTCATAGCAAATAAAGTTCTGAACACCAGAATGTGACAGGAACTACTTTCATGGCATAAAAAAGGGGAGGCCTATACCCAGTAGTGTGATTATAGAAGCTAAATATAATGACGATGATGTTATTATTCATAATAACTAAAGCCACAAGTAAAAACAAGAAAAAATATTAATTGCGTTGTATAAATTGATGGCGCACTGAACATAAACAAAACCGTCGATAAACGTACTCAACCGATCTTATAATAGATCTGTGTTTATCTCCTGTTTGAAGGTCGTGTTCTATGATTTATGTTTCTAATACATCTTCAGGAATTACGTCTTTGAAAATATCGGTAAAGTTAAACTTGCACAACAGTATTTAAATAGTTTGCATGCCATTGTGCAATAATAACTTCTCATTGGTGACAATATGGGTACCTACCTACGTCACAATTGCATCCTATATCTTGCATACTTTTGTGTAAGATACTATGTGTTACTAGATATATTCTCTACAACATCACTTCGACATTCAGACGGTTTCGGAATTCGCTTTCGAATTATGTGCTTGAGTGAGGTTGGAAGTAAACTTTTCACAGAATAAGAATACTGCTATCACCAATTTTGTATGACAAGATAATGATAACGATATCTCCTATGACTATTACTTGTAGCAGTGATTGAGAGGCCCATGTTTAACAAACATTTACAGATACAATGATACGATTCTAGAATTGTCAACTTTCTAGTCAATACCAACATGTCATACACAGTTATGTTATAAATGTCATGTAATAGAAAAAGTGCCTCGTTGACACTAACCGGGAACAAATCGGGACTCCAGGCTTGCTACTGCCGATTTATATTTAATTAGAACTCAGTATCTATTACATAATAAGCTTATTTGTCATTGCTACATTTTTTTATTATTTTTACTTATCGTGATAGGGTAGTTTTATTCTATGTGCATCGTCTTCATAAATAGGTAATTGATGTTTAAAAAATATTGTAACACACTTTAAAAGAGTAACGGTGGAGTTTCTTGGCCATTCTTCGCCATACGAAACTACCTTTTGGGGCGACTAGAATCAATGCTATCTGTAAATTATGACGTTCAAAGGTGCCTTTTATGTGCCTATTTGAAATAAATGCTTTGACTTTGACGGTACCCCACGGTGAGCAATTTTTCGACCGAGTTTTCTAGCAAGACACCATTTTGACTTTTAAGTCAAAAATATATTGTGGTGCGTTTCGTATAAAGCGCTTACTTGTTTCTGCTTAATATATGCCAGACTGAACGACACATCAAAATTTACCGTTTAATTTTTAGGTACTTCCTTATTTTGAAAATGCATTTGATCATAGATAAATCGCAAAGAATGTGCGCAATATGGATGGAGTTATAGAAGTAAGGAGAAGTGTCTAGACGCTACGTGAGCGTGCGTCATACATCGCCACCCGTTCGAAGTCCACCGCGCACAGGGTGGATGGAAAGCAGCACATGAAGTAATGTTTTGTTCTGTTGGTGTGATTGCTGTATGGCGTTCCAGTAGGAGGATAAATACATAAATTAATATAACCGCAGCTATTGACGATCCATTAACTAGGTCTATAATATGTAACAGTGGCAAATAATTACGTGACTCTAGACTATACACTATTATACTAACTAGTGATATTATTATCTTGCACAATGACGCACAGGGACATAATTAAAATTAATTCTGACTCTGTCAACTTCAAAAGTTATGTAAGTAAACCGGTATAATCTATAACTTTCGAGTTTTTCTATTCGGATGCGCTCCAATACCTGCCTTCTTGAGAGAAGAAACATCAATCATTTTCAGTTCATCCCAATGGTTCACTACTTTGTGTGTATTAAAATAACTTTGTCATCTTTACTGTAACCTACTGGATTTCTATAATAGCAAAATCGATTGGTAATCGATGTACCTATTATCTCCCAACTCTGACGTCGTTTGGCAGATTACTGGCTGAGTCTCAATCAATTGTCTTACGACTGATTTCCTTTAAAAAACGCGTCATATTTTAAGTCTGCAAGTTGTTAGTCCCATAATCTTTCTAGCTTTACCCACGAGACGAATAAAGACAGTTCATTCTTTGTCATCTGTTTTACATGGTCTATAAGTACTTAATGCGTTATGATTCTCCCGAATATCAATGACGCCAAAATGATATCCATAGACATGCAATAATAACATGATATTTAATTTTATCAAACGAAGTCACTCAAAATGTCTTTCACTAATACAAGTTCTCTATTCCTATTGTTTATCGCAGACAAGTTTATCAATAAGTTCTTATCATTCGTTTGGTGCTTATCAATCCAATGACATGAATATACAATTACTGTACGACATAATTTTCCACTGTTTTATATGAATAATCTAGATATTTCTTTGGCTAAAAAGGATTATACAAAATACTAACAAAAGCTTAACACTTCACCTTAGATAAAACTAGTATTGCGCGCGTATCCGCTCGCATAATCTCAAATGTACAAACTTATAGAAAATACCTACAAATTGAAGTAAGAATCACTAAAATCCAATAAGTGGTTCTCAAGATATAAGTGCACTTACAAACAGATATACAGAAACACACTTTGTCTACAAGTGATGGGCGCAATGCGTTACCACGTAGATTAACGCACGTTTATGTAACGCAGACGTGAGTTACAGGATATTGTAGTTAAAATGGGTATTTATATATTTATATTAGACTGTAAGCTTTCTGAAGAATATAATATATAAATAATAAACAGAACAGAGGATCGTGGGGCACATTGGGAAACGTCTTATTTCAGCAGTAAACTACGAAAGGTTAATTTTATGATCAGGTAAACCAATATTATAAATATTAAAAACTTTAAAACCACTAGACGGGAAGGAGAAAGAACTGCCGTGATTCATAATAGCAAACCGTAATAAATAAGTTTACCTAAACCGAAGTCGTTGTTAGTAATGCGCTGCTTCTTGTGGTAGATAAGAAATACGTCGTTTGTTTGCTAATTGCACTCCAAATCGGTAAAGATAAGGCTGCATATAAGTGTAAAGCGTTCGATTAAAAAATAACAAATGAACAGAGTGCGTGCTTTAGTTTTGATTTTTGCGGTAGAGATGATGAAATTATAAAATCATGCAAATAGATCAAACACTTACCAATAATCCACCATTCTTCTAGATCCTTAATTAATATTATATACATTATTCTTATATCTTTAAATCTAACATTTATACTAAGTGAGACGGATTCCAGCTATGCTATGAGGACTTTACACTTATCACATCTAAATTGTCTCTCTGATACATTTGGTTCTCTGTGGCCAGTCTTAACTTCCATCGCGATATGTCCATGTAGGTTTCAAGTATCGATGCCAAAATCTACACAATCTAAAATGCACAGAGTAAAAAGTTAACTCCCAATCTCATACAAGCTTTTCTTCTGTAAATTTCACCGGTTGGTTGACTACTTCAATAGCATTGTCAGTCGTTACGTCAACCTTAGCTGTATCGTTATTGTTGTAGTTATCTTTCTTTATAATATCAACTACTACCTCTTCTGGAGTCGATTCATTATTATTATCTACTTTAGGCTCTTGGAGATTCAAGTCAGTTTTCTTCTTGGCACTCTTTGTGCTGTGTAACTTCAGTTCATTATTAGATACTTGAGGATAGTGATGCAATATTGCAGTCGTGTTAAAAGTAATTTTACCATACTTAACTATCTCTGTAGGTCGTTTTGCATAACTAGTACTAGGCACAGCTAAGTCTATGCTCTTTTCAATATCATTATCAGGTGAGTTCGCAGCGCTATAATCCTTCGTCTCCTCTAAAAGTCCTAAGGCTATGTGTTTACTTTTCTTAATATTTTCCATATAACTATTGTGAAGGTTCATATCTACAGTGTTATTTTGTTTGAGTGGCAACGAGTTTGGCAGCCGGTGTTGTCTGTCCTCGGCTGTGTATCACAATTGTTTCTGATTAGGGTTCTTGATTATTTGGTCATTAGCCGCGGCGAGATCGCGCGCGGCATTTGTTAGCTATGTCTGAGACTGAACCATAGAGATGCTGGTTGTTTCAGTCACGATGGTTGGCGCCGGGAACTCGTCAGCAGTCGAGTCATAGATCGGGAACTCGCAACACATCACGAACTTCAAGAATCTCGGTACTTCCACGTAAATTGCAGGTGGTATCGGTATCAAGGGCGACGTCGATGCCTTATAATACAAATAATCTGGGTTATCTCTGTATTTTTCGTCCGCTGATCGTTCGAGCAGTGGTATACCAGATAAGAATAGTATGATTGCTGTCGTAAATAATGGAGATAGTATCGCGATCCATTCGACGCCGTTTATCACATTTAAGGATATTATGAAAATTCCCCACCAGAGAACCACTTCACCAAAGTAGTTAGGATGTCTTGACAGTCCCCAAAGTCCATCGTTGCACCATTTTCCTTGATTCGCAGGCTCTTGCCTAAATGCAAACTTTTGCAAATCAGCGTACGTTTCGATCAACAGTCCTATAACAAAAATTCCTGCGCCAGCCGAATCCAAAGTCGTCATCGTCTTCGGCGACTTAGGGAAAGAGTGATGCGGAGAATTCATGATAATAACTGGCAAACTCACAATATACACCCAGACTGCCTGAAACGAGTAGAACACTGCGAACCTTAGCGTATTGCTCTTACGATCCTCGAACTGTTTATCTCTACCTATATGGTAGATTCTGTAGATGAGGTAGCCAGAGAGTCTGACGCCCCAGAGGCACACGAAGGCAGTGACCATCAGTTGCCTGCTGTCATAACTCTTGAGATGGGAGCCGCCTTGACCGAGAAAGAAGGTAAGCAAGGCTATAATAATAAAATTAGCCCCGCCAGTGAAGTCAGTCACTTTATCATTCTGGAACAGCGAGGCTATAGTAAAGAATAATATCTGCATAGCCACTGTGACCATCGCGCTTATAGCGAAGTTGTTCCTATCTATCAAAGGCTCCATTCTGTATATTTGACACTAAAGTCTGTGTTTGGCATCAGGGAACGTTCGAATCGATTCGTCGCAATGCTGCATTTTGGAATATCACTCTTATTCTTAACATGTCTTTTTTGTACACATTATACACGTTTAACACTTCAATTACGCACTGTTATCTTTTTAGAGTATTTACAATTAGTTTTCGTATATTATTTCGTTGAAAAAGCGGTTTTATAAGCTCGTCTCTTAAGCTTTACTGAAATAGATTTGACGTTTGTACCGCGCATGCGTGAAGCTCCGTTTCACGCATGCGTACCTTGCACCTCTCGAACAAGAATAACGAATTCCTTAATTTTTTGTACCTACATTTATTTGTTTAATTTCGGTTTTATTAAAAGATTTTCTTTGTACCGTTCGTCAAATGAATAGGTATTGTTATTCAAATTGATACGTAACTGGGTCAGTATGACGTAAAGATACGAAAATAGAAATACGCTTGTCCGTGTGTATGTGTAGTTACATGTTACGTATAGCGCATAGTTCCACTTTGTATGCGACAATGTTGAGAGTTCCGCATTTAGAATAATTCGTTCATTTTATCTTAACACTACAGGTTTTTAAGGAACTGTGAGCAGACTTAAAGTTTAGTAAATTTTAAGAGAAACATGTGAGTTAGTTATGAAATAATTTCTTAAAATTTGGCATTAAGTACCTACCTGATATTAAATAATTCCATTAATTGTATGATTGCCGTTGCCCCACACTAGGAATTTCTCCTGTATCGTGGGTGCGTTTACAAACATTTAAACTCACATACACAAACAGCCAGACCCGGAACAACTACTTGCAGGTCATACAAATATTTGTTCCGTGCGGGGATCGAACCCGCGACACGTAACGCAGCAGTCAATCGCTTAACCACTGCGCCAACCGTGTCATTAATGCCATTAATGATGACTTAATATAAAAGAGTGAGTAATAGTGGTGATCAATGCCCATGCCTTCTCTTTATGAGAAGAGGCTTTTGCCCCGCAGTGAGGCAATAATAGGCTGGTAAATAAATAAATAAATTTAAATTTGTTAATTTATGTTTTAATAAAATATTGTTCGTTTGTTTAGTATTATATTAATATTATTACTTATTGATGATCAATCGAAAATAGTCAACAAGCATTACGAATAACATATAACTTTCATGGTAAAGCATGAGTAATTAAACCAATCTAATGATTTCTGTTTATAGTAAATAACATAAACAACAGCTATTTTCCCGTTACGCCTAATTAATTTATATTATGTATAAATAAATATGAAATACTGTTCACTAGAGAACGGCTGGACCGATTTGTTTAATAATGTTCGTTAAAGTCAGAATAAGGTTTTCAGGGAAAGAAACAATAGAAAACATTCCCGGAAAATTGGAAAACTCGGGAAATGCTGATAATTATTGTGTTTCTATGGGATTTTGTACGAATTATTGTACAGAACAAGTTCTGTCGGGTCAGCTAGCTGTTAATAATAATAATAATGAGCTCGGCGGTCATTGTGCCGATTGTTGGCCTGATGGCCGAAAGCTTCGATCAACATCTCTTGAAGCTCTCGTTAGGGAGTTAGATCTAGGGCCTAATTCAGAAGGCAGTACTCCTCGATACGGCTCGTATCGTGAGGAGGTTCCTGTCTCTGAAGCCCTAACCACCGGTAGCTTGGACCCAGCTCCCGATACCGGCGGACAAATATTTTGTTATATTTTTAAACATTTTTCTTTAAATAATTTTATAAAAATATTGAAAAATGTATTCAATAAGTATAAAAATACATAAACGACATAATAGTACCAGCCTATTACTGTCCCGATGCAGGGCAAAGACCTCTTCTCGTATAGAGAAGGTTCTATGAGCATTGATCACCACGCGCACGCTGGCTCTAGGTGGATTGGCGATTACAGACTTATATAAATTATAAGTTCCAGTTTCTTCACGATATTTTCCTTCGCCGATGTCAGTAATGTCCAAGATATACCCAGAGAATACAAAATTAGGAATTAAAAAAGTCTTCTTGGTACTTGCCCAGATTTGAACCCACATCTTGTGCATAAGAGGCGAGGCCTTAACCACTGGACCATCACAACACAATTATTTATGAATTGCAGAGAAATTCAATGGCATCATTATTGTTTCGTCACTTAATTAACTTAATCTTTTTTGCATTCTTCTAAGAAATACGGAAAATATTTAACATTAAGTGTTTTTTTTTTAATTATGAATAAGTAAAATGATCCAGTGGCCCAGTGGTATCGGTCGCGACTTACGAGTTGTAGGTCGTTGGTTCGAACCCAGACAGGCGCTTTACTTTGTGTAAATGATTTCATCACCACTGCTCTCAAAACGGTGAAGGAAAACATCGTGAGTAACCAAAAACCAAAAATTCGAAGACATGTGACATCTACCAAACCGCACTGGGCCCGCGTTGTGAATTATGACCCATTCCCTCTCACCGAGAGGAGGCCTGTGTCCCAGCAGTGGGAACATTAAAGGCTGATGATCATGATGATGCAAATGATCCGTTAGTATATTATAAGTAGGTACTATCCTGAGCTCAACTGTCGCTTACTAATTACTTTTCTATTGTTAGGTATCCAACTTAATTAGTTCGATCGACAGATGAGCGGCAGGGTGGCAGGGACAACGACAAATTGTAACCACGATATCAGCACATGTTTCTAGACGTAGACGAAATTTTTCGTCATTAAAATTTTATTATAAACGACATAACATTTCAACTCAGAGAGTTCAGAATCATGTACTGAATATATGTTAACAGGTTGCGCTAGATAGCTAGAACCAAATTCAGCTAAAAGTATTTTGAAAATTGTTAGACCATAGTGCCGATTCTCTTGTACACCGAACTAAACTATCACTAAAATTCCTTACTTTTGACTATGAGACAGAATCTTAAAGCTCTATTTAAAAATTATTTTGTCACAACTAAAATCGAATTTGGCAACTCCACGTTTGCCCTACCCCGTGATTTTTTTTAAAGCCGGAGTCGCGCGTTTCCCTCAACCTCGACGTGTTTAATATGGAATTTTACACTTTTTATATGGACAATATGAAAAATGATTACCTACATGTTGAGGTTTAGGGGTTTTATTAAGGCAGACGAAATTTTCATTATTCTTGCACCATTTTCGAGATACAAACAAAAGAAAAAAAAAAGGTACCGTACTGTTTTTTTGCTGAAGTCGAGGTGTTGGTGTGAATTGAAATTCATGACAACTAATTTTATTCCACACCTTTTTAATCAGGATTAAAAATAGTCAGATTTAGTTAGACATCCAACATTTTAGGTGAAAAACGTCAAATTCAGAATAACAAAATTGCCATTTTCAATAGATTAATAACTCAGTGCCATCTTAGTGCTGTCAAACTAAAATAAAGTTAAGTGGTGTCACTTTAGTCAATTTCAGATTAGGAAATCGTCGTTCAACAAGAATAAACAAAATTTTGGTGATCTTTAGTCTAGTTTAGAGGCATTTGTGACAAGAGAATCGGCACCACTTTCAAGTTAATTACGCTTTGAAGCGTGCAAAATTACGAGACTAACTTTTAACCATGAACGGTCGGTTAGCATTATAGGATTAGAACACAATGCAGGCGTTGATAGGGGGACAAATGTCAGGGGCCACGTGTTGCTGAAGAGGGCTTGTCATTGCGCCAATATGCTCACAGGAAAAAACAAATGAACACGGAACAGTGAGCAACCCAATTTAGTATAGTTGGTACATTTCACGAACGCGCCTCAATCATTGCAAATTAAACCTTATGTCACATGACGTGCGTTCGTAAATTACGAGGCCCAAAGAAGTAGAGCTCTTTGTGAAGTACCGTCCGGGAGTCGCCCTCGCCAGCACATTACGTTATACGAAACTGTCAAATTTCTCCAAACGATTTTAAACTTTAAAATGTTTAAAGTTAAATTCGACATCGGATGAGAAAAAAAAGGAAGAGGTTCTCAAGTCGAAGCATCTAAAGGGTCAAATTACATTAGCTAGCGAAACTGAAGTAACTATTTAGTAATCTGTGGCGAAACTGCAAGTATGATGGGTAACGATATCTAAACACAGTAAAATAAAATGAAAGTATGAGTTGAGAAAATATGTTTTATCGTGTTTAAATATCGATACTAATCTGGCCCTGGCCCTGCAGTCTCGACATAGTTAGCAATCGTTTTCGGTTGCTAAGTCCTAACAATCTAGATGTAAATGTTTGGTAGTCTCGACACTCAAATTTATCGGTTGTTACCTACCGGTACCTACCTAAAACACCAGTAATAACCGTTAAATTTGAGTGTGGAGACCACCAAATATCGTTACATCTGGATTGTTAGGACTTAGCAACCGAAAACAATTGCTAACTATGTCGAGACTGCAGGGCCTGGTCTGTGAAGTTTACACAAAAAAATAAGTTATTCTAATATTTCAAGTGAATATACTAATTGCGGTCGATGACCCCACAAGTAACAACTTATTATTATTTTTTTGTTTTATCGTGTTTTGATATCTATACCCATCACGTCTACGTCTACGTCTAGTTTTACTAATTTAATTTTAATCTGTATATCTATACACAATTTTTTTTACTGTTCCGGCTTGAAGTTTATGGATGCCGATGTTATTACAGGCACAGGAGACATTTCAACGAAGGCACGCTTTTGCGATGCCAGGTATTACAGATGCATGGGCGGCGGCGGCGGTTACATCTTTACACCAGAGCTGAAGGGCAATTCCCGTATTGTAAGAACGTTCGCATTCTATTCTCAGTCTCAATCTGTCAAAGTGTCGAGTTAGTGTAGTGTACAGTGAATGAATAATAGTAACAATGCTATGCTATACATGTAACACATGAACAAAGTGTTTTTATTAATTATCAGACTCTAAGAAAGTGCCACGCAATTGTGCAAAAGTGGAAATTGACACTATTCTTAATTAGAACGCAAACTATCACGTAAAATATGTAATAAGTTAGAGTTAAGTTGCTTACTAGTATACTAAGCTAGATTGTAATAAATTATTAAGAACATTAGTTCTTATTAATAAAAACAAACAAATAAAAAAAACTGTCAAACATTATATAGCGTTTACCTACATTTTTGACATTTGATTGCCGCTGAGATGAGATTGCAAGTTGAGTTTGAATGTTTAATTTATTACGGGAATTGTTCTTCAGGACGTGGGCCACCGGCTTGTTTGGCATATCTATCTACATAATATATACGTCACGTCACGTCTTCGTCGTCGTCGTGACGTCAGGGTGATGCGTAGTTGTTCGCATGTGGCGATGTTGATACCGCTACATACATATTATAAATTAAAGTCGGTTTTCGTGTCCTACTGTGTGACGTTGTTCTTTTAAACTGTGCAACGGATTTTGTATACGGTTTTCACTATCATTTAGAGAATGTATTCCGGAAGGTTTATAGATAATAAACATATATATTAAACTTACAAATAATTAAAAAATCGTAAGAACCGTGCGAAGCAGAACGGGTCGCTAGTCTAAACTAATATTATAAACATATTTTTTTTGTATGTTTGTTTGTTACGCTATCACGCTAAAACGGCAAAACGAAATTGGATGAAATTTGACACATGGGAAGACCATTACCTGGATTAGGACATGAAATACTTTTTATCCCGATATTCACACGGGATCGAGACTTACGCGGGTGAAGCTGCGGGCGCAGCTAGTAATTATATAAAAGCAAACGTGGTGATCAATGCTAGTTCTTTGTCTATTTTTCTGAAGAGGCGTATGCCCTTCAGTGGGACACTTACAGGCTGGCATTAAAAGACCAATGACTTTTTATTGTTTTTCAGATGAATTGATTGTTATCTGAATAGGATGTTCACAAAATTTTACTTTTGTGAGTTACTAAGAATTTGATGTCATTGATTTCTTGTATCGATAAAATATTAAGTACCTGAATCGTTATCGGTTAGATCTAACAAAAATACAACTTTAATTAATTACAGATTAAGATTATAATTTTTAAATGAAAGAATGTGTACGATCATAGATTAATAATAATTATTAATAATTAAATAGCAAATGACTTCACTAAGTAACAATATTAGAGTGCGTTAACCAATCCTATTTGTGTGTTTATTAGAACTCAATAATAATGATTTTGATGACGTGTGTTCAGGACATGATAATTTTCAGCGATGTTAATCAAAACTATGCTTTCTATCCAACTTCATGAAATGGAGGTGGTTATGCATTCGGCCAGTTTATTTTTTCATGTTTGTACACCGATTTCTTCGTGATTATGTGATTATTTTTTAAAGTAGTGGTATATGAATTAGCGTGAGGTAGGTACCTACCCTAACTATAAAGTGAAAAATAAAAACCTTAAATAAGTAATTATTATAACAAAAATACACTACGGAGTGAAAAATAACTTTAATTTCCGAAGCTGGTGGCAATAAACGAAAATATAACACCAAAGACTTCCCAATAGTTGAAATTAAAGGTGTTGTTTTCGGAAGTTAGTGGTTATTTTGTCCCAAAAAGGTTGTTTTAAGTTTATTTATTTCGTAATCAACAGGTTTTAACGAATATATTTTAGAGGCCTTCATGTAAGTAGGTATGGAGGTAGATACCTGTAACAGTAGACCTCCCTCTTTCATGTCTATAAGTACACATACAAAACCTGTTAATGACAGAATCAATAACAGAATAGATACCTACAATAACAAAAATAAAACTAGATAATTTATAGATAATTATTTAGGTACTTGAATGCGTTTGGTGCGTGTGTGTGAGTGAGGAAGAGAGAAATGGAATCCAACAGCATATTATTAGTGTGAAGTTAGTCATTACTATGACGAGGCGCCTATAATTAATCAGCTATCTAATCTGATGCAAATTCGTCACCGGGTGTTTTAGGATTTCGTCGGTAAACCGGATGTCATAAATATTTGTTAGACGTTGATGGATTTTAATACTTGGAGAAATGCACAAACATTGGATTAACATCAATTTCGATATGTTGTGGTATAAATAGCCTCCTTTTCCTTTGTGCTGTGCACCCTCTACAAGACATTAATTTTTCTAATTTCATGTTTGTTTTCTGTCAGTTAGTTAGGGTTATCAACCAAGTGTTTTATTTTATAGTAGGTACAGCATATGTCTCAGTGAGGTGCAGTCATATTTATGGGTGTGGTACAGCCCATCAAACTGAACCACTCTCTCCATGGGACCAACATAGTAATCGATTTAGCTGATTATTTGTAAGATATTTATAGAAAAAAAAATATAGGCGACTCGGTATAGTTCTATCTACCGGTGCCATTGTAATCAAATATCGATTAAGGTCCTTATTTTATATACCTTAGTATGCACACAAATATAAACTTTTTTAAGTGTGCACCAATATCAATTGAACCATGATTCTACAAATATCACTCGTAACTAGAGGTCAACGTATACCGGTTATACAAATATTATTATCAACAAAACTAATACATTTATTATAAGTTTTATCGTTTCTTTGTTTCGTGATCCGTTCGATAATCCGTGATAAGTTATCTCCGTGGAGTCATCGACACACTTGAAACACTTTTTGCTATTCCGTATTTTCGATACTTCAATTAATTTTATTGATCACGTCAATAAAAAAAATTAAGTATCGAAATTATGAAGGGAAATTAGAGGTATTATGGACAAATTGAGACTGAGATTAGGATGCAAACGTTTTTAGAAATACGGAATTTGCTTGTAGTATAGGTACTTATAAATATTCCATAGACAAAGTTTTGTTAATAATATGTATATACTATATCAGTAAACTTGAAACATCAACTGACAAGTTTAATTCGTGCTAACTGCGCTTAACGAAACCCGAATCATTAAAAAAATCACGTATTGCAGTTGTTTATGCTAAAGAATAGTGGACATGGTTAACTAAATTTCCTTAGCTGAAATGTGCGACAGAAAACGCTATGAAAATAGGTAAGTACTAAGGTATGACCTACATCTAAGTATGTGACACTATGCTAATGCTAATGTCTACAGTGTTTATTTAACTGTTCTTGAAATTATGCAAAGGTCGGCTGTAGAAAGTAGAAACCATTTCCCCGTACAATGTGTAGGTATGTAATAAGTACTTTTATGACGAACTGAAAATTACAAAATGACTATGTTTCCTTTTTATTTGAGTAAGTGACGATGGTCACATGTGACGCTAGACCTAGTTTTCACGCAGTAACCTCTGCCTATAGCAACTGCAATACCTTACAGGTCACATCTATCTTGTATCCAACATAAAAAGCCTGCAAATGTCATCAATTGTGCCTGCCACCCGGGGAGATTCATCATCATCATCAATCTCCTGTCCTTATTTCCCAATCTATTAGTGGTCGGCGCAACATGACTTTTTCGCCCACAATCCTCTATTAGTCGTCATCTCGGTAGTCAACCCCATTCTAACCATATCATCTTTCAAACAGTCCATCCATCGTTTCTTTGGTTGGAGATATTATAATTGGCTGAATATTGGAGTTAATCGAGCACCGACATCGACATCGACGAGAATTTGGTAACACAAACTTATTGTACACATAACTCTCAAGAAACCTTTTCCCAATTATGTTGGGGTCGAATACTAGTATTTTACATGGAGCAACCACCTGTCTGTCCTCCACAGCTAGCTAGCTCCACAGCCCAGTTACTGGGTAGCACGATACTCCTTGGTAAGACTGGTTGTCAGACTTAAAGTAAAAAAGCCTTTACGGGTGACGAATTAGTGTAACTAGCCAAGTCAAATGATTTATTTTACACGACATTACCTAATAAAAATCGTCCCGAATCTAGAGAACAAGAAGAACAAAAAACTCACGTAGTATTCAATCCCAGTGTAATTTTATTGTCCTTGATATACTCCTTCGCCATATCAGCTAACAGCTCTAGGAATTGCTCCCTGATTTCGTTGAATTTTGTCAGAGTCAGGCCAGCTAGGTTGAGGGTCAGGGTCTCTTCGGGAAGGTTCGCTACTGCCTCGGCTTCTGGCTCCTCATCACCGAATGTTGGGAGTGGCCCTGAAAGAGGTGGGTTGGGAATTTGAACCATTTCATAAAAATATTTTATTTCTGTAAATTAGTTGTAAAAACACTTTTACACGTCAAAAAAAATAATATTTTTTTTTAAACTAGATGACGTCGGTGTTTCCTAACCGAGAAATCTAAGACGAAACACTGAAGCAAACACATAGGTCGCGGTCTCTTTTAAATTCCAGAATTATCTCGGTTAGATCATGTGAGGAAATGTGTCAGTAGCTAGGTTGGGACTCTAAATCAATGTTATGTTCAAGCATGTCCAATTGTAATAGGGGCGTGTCTATTTAAATGTTCACGCCACCTTACAATAGATGTAAAGCCAACTGTTCCAACTATTGTGAACAAAACGCTCCCAACCTCTTCTGAACAAAGAACAAAGATATACTTACAGATCAATTTAACACTGAAAGAAAAGCCTTTCTGGAACTTCCAGCCAGGCTTGGCTTCGAATCTGACGAACATGCGGTTGACGTCAGTGAACCTGTACTTTCTCACTGAGATCAGGCGATGGGAGAAGATCAGGCCTTCTTTACCAGACTCGTCGAGACCACCTGTGAATAATCCAAGGATATAGAACAAATGGTCCATCCTGTAAAAATATGACCGTGAAAACGTAGGTGTGCTGTTATTCCACCTCATGCTAAGGATTGACACTATTGATTAATGACACGTCACCTAAGTTTTAACGATGAGATTTTTACAGAATAGATTGACATGAACATAGTGAACGGTGCATTCATTCAACATCTTGCAATGTAGGTACTATATTTAGTTACTTTGTTAAACAATAAAGATTTGATTTAATTTGTTTTTTTTTATATAGCTCTTTATACAACATGCATTGACGCCTGGTTGAAAGGATTCTACTTTATTTGCTGCCAAATCTTCAGTCACTTATAATATTGATTGCTGCTATGGGTCATTCAATCAAAACAGCTTGTATACTTGACTGTAGATTTTTGTGAGGGACTACATCAGCCTTTTAAAACGTGTGTCTGTAAACAGTGCTACTATTTCTTTACTTATATCGATTTTCATGAGCTAAGGAAGCTTGTCACTAAAAATTGAACTCTAAAAAGTTGAGAATGGTAAACACAGTTTTACTAATGAATCAAGCATTTATTTCGAATCATAACAGGTTTTTTTTTTTTTTTTGACAACATCCACACAACATCTTCAGGTCCCGAACTAGGCAGAGCCTGTACTACGGTAACCTGATGACTGATATACATATACACACCCAGACACAGGTCAAACAGACATGTTCATGCACACAAATGTTTGACTTGTCCGGGGATCGAACCCGGGACCAGCGGTTCAAAAGGCAGGGTCGCTACCAATTGCGCCAACCGGTCAGTCAAATAAAATAATAAGTCAATTAAACTCAGGGTTAGTTAATTTAACATAGGCATTTAACTGTTGCTGAGACACCAATGTACATATCAAGTTGGAAACAACACCATGAATCATTTAACTATGAAACGTTTGTTTGTTGCTTATTTAAGTTCACGAATAGGTCGAAACATTAAAAATAATAACTAGATTAATAAAGCTGATTCATATGTTTGTTTAAAATTACTAAAGTGATTTGTCGTTTAATTGAAATTAATGTTAGTCAAATATGTTGGTGTCGGCTGCCTGTCTAACCATATGCAGTTGAATCTGACCTCCACAACCCAGTTACACAATACCCTATTACCTGAACTATTTTGTGTCTACGCTTCAATAAAATTAAAACACTTAAGTACCTGGTTTCACAAGCAGATAGTCACCGATAGCACCGTTGACAGCAAAGCTGGTAATGTTCAATTCAATACCACTACCAGGTCCGTCGAATATCCAATCAATGATGTTGTTTGTAGGGTAGGGCTCAGGATAGTCTGGTGAAGTAACAACTGTAGGTTCATCCACAGATAGAGTTATATGAATAGGCTTTACGTGTTTTGCGAAATTTTCAGAGTTTACATCGAAGTCTTCTTTATGAGTGGCAACAAACTGGGTCATGAGATCACTGAGCTCAGCACTGTTGAGATCATCAACCATCACTGATTTTTGTTTGGTGTCAACACCTTCTGCGTTGGTGGTTTTCCTTTGGACACCTTCAAGTTCTTCAGCATTCTCTTCTTTGGCTTGCTTCTCGTCAACCAAAGCATCGTTTCCATACGACTGGGGCTCTTTGACATCATCATCAAATATTTGTTTGATTATGCTGTCAATGTCATCGTCAGCGTTAGGTTCGCTGTCACTAGGCTCGTCGTAGTTGTCATAGTCGAAGGTTTCTTTTACTCCATCGATTTTCTCAAGTAAAGCAGCAGTAGTCTCTGTCGCACTTTCTTCGTTTTTAACGTCTAATTCAACAAGTTCTAGTTCATCTTTTTCAGCATTCTCGTTTGACACATTGGCATTTTCAGCGAAAATTTGTGATAGATTGCTATCATCTACTTTCTCATAGTCATCATCATCTACCGCTTCAGCTGAGACAACATTCTCGTCTGCTGCTTCACCATTACTGTCATCAGCAGTTTCGTCATTTTGTTTTGAGACTTCTGGCTCTGCATCTTCAACTTCCGCGTTTCGCCATGAGAGGGCATTTTTTTCTCTGTAAGGCTTCCCGTATTTTTCTTCATACTCTTGGACGTCATCCTCTGCCTCATCAGTGTCTGCATTTTCATCGGAGTTATCATCACTCAATTTGTCAAGAGTTTCAAACAATTTGTCTAAATCAGCATTCAGATCGGCATATACATTTGCAGGCGTATCATCATTATTATCACTGAATACGTCTTCATCACTCTTTTCCTGTTCATCAGAGTTATCATAATCATTTGCATCAAAAGCATCATCACTTTCTGCCAAAAGTTTGTTTGTTTCCTCAATTATTTTATCCATATCCTTATCATCACCGACTGGCGTCAGATCTAGTTCGTCCAAATAATCTTGATCTTTGTTCAAAATGTCTTTGGTTTCCTCAAAAATATTGTCCCTGTTGTCATCTGTCTGTGGTACAGGTAGTGGAGCGATGTCGTCGACCACCTCACGCCACGTGCCATCATCAAGTCCAAGTTTTCGGAAGTCTTCATTACTTTGTTCTGGCTCTTCTAGTGGTAAGACTCTATGTTCTTCGGATTGCTCACTTGCCGAAGGTTTTGCAGCTGCCGCTGCATCAGCCGTCACCTCTTTATTTTCCGCAACTTGTTCTTTTTCCGTCGAATCCGATCTGTTGTCTTCAATTTGATAATCGTCAAATTTAACGGTTTCTGGTTCTTTTTGTGCTTCGGTTGTGTCTGGCACATCTTGTACTTCCGCTTGTGTGGTCTCTGCTTGTTTTACGTCTGTGTTTTCGTTGCCATCTTCAAATTCATCATTGTAGTTGTCATAGTTTCCGTAGTCATTTTGCCAATATTCTTGGTCGTCTTGTTGCGCTGAAACCAAGACAATAGTATAAGGCTTATGACAATAATATACACGCAACTGTTACTGTTAGGTACACCCTTGCCTTCAGGGAAACAGGAGAGATTTTATGTTTGTGACAACGTCATCAATACCTAGACGTTCTAATTTATGAAGTTCAGTTACAACCAGCCGTTTCGTTTACTAATAAGTACAAATTGATCGGTAAACTTATTAATTGTGCTTGTGTTAACTGTATCTTAAATAATGAAACGTTTACATAATTTAAAATATACAACGTTCAATAATAAATTATGAATATGATCATTACGTTATACTTGTGATTCATTCAGCAATGAATTATTTCTATTAATACAATGCTTTATTGTGCTCGACCTACTTGCATAATTTGGTCTAGTGATTGCAAGCATACTAAACGTGTAATTCTCTGCTTACTCCTTCTTAAAACACATGTGTGATGAAGCTTACAACAAATATTAATTTACCAAATATGAGTAAACTTGTGGAATGCAATAAATTATTGAGTATTGAGCTTGACAATTATTTTATAAAAAAATATGCATATAAAATTAATGTTTTGTTGAATATCCTGTAAACGTTGTGGTTTTGAACAATATTTGACATATTAAAGTAAAACTGGTTTTATTTTTGTAGTTATTGCAACTCCTGGTTTTCTAGGAACCTCTTCAATTAGAACTGTTGTCGAGTCACATTTGAATGTTGTTATTTTGGTCAACAAATCACAACACCTTTTCAGTATTTCTAAACTCAGCAATAGTGAAAAAAATATAATTGTCATCAATATTAACAAGTAAACGGCTTATTCACTTTTGAGTCAATAAAATATTAATTGCGATGTTGCCGTTTCTCAATTGTTGCAATAATTCAACTTGATAACAATGCCTACCAAAAAATGTAGGTATGGTGGTGTAGTGAAATTACGAAAAACCTAATAAGTAGGGTAGCATTGCCGATACATGTAGCTGAGCGATAAAAAAAAACTATGCACATAGGGTACACGCTAAAATTATCTCGTTTGGTACTACAACATTTAAAATGTTTTCCCGCTCTATTCAACGCTGTTCTTGTACTATTCACGCTCGATCGTATAACTGGCGACTACCCAACATATCTATAGATACGTCGAGCTTCGGTCTGCGTAATTTACCTATGGCTGATGATGCGTTCCATATTCCCGGTGAAATTGACTGTCTCATTGGTAATGAACCTTTTCCATTCAAGTTCTGGTTAGTCTGGTCTGTTAGATCCAATAATTCAAACGATTATGATATTTCTAAGTGAATTTTGCTAACTAAGTCATTCGTTTTGTTATTTCCTAACTTTGTTGTGGTCGACTTTCAGTTAAACCAGTAGCCCAATTATTTAAAAATATTTTTGACGTTAAGAGCCATGTCACATTTTGGCGCGAATATCTAAGATTTTATTCGCCTAATTTACGTATGTTTATTTGCCGTGTGGACTGGTCCTGATTTTCCATTGAAAGTAGTAAGGGTAGTACAAGATGAAATTTTTTGGCAGGAAAAAAATTATTCCGAAATTGACTCGGTTTTACCAAAATTGCGTATTGCTAGAAATCATTGACCCTAGAAAAGCAAGATCAATGCCTGTAAGACAAATATTCATTTAAAGTAAATGATAGTAATTATTACTTGACAATAATATGTGATTGTTTCCCTATTAATTTCTATTATATACTTTATGTAACATATATTTGTGTTTTTTTTTATTAGTCTAGAATACTATAAAAGAATGAATAAATAAAATAACTCTTTTCATAAATCTCTAACCAAGGTGCATTACGATTATAACGGCTCAAGATTGTTTAGTCCGTCTCGACACTCGCGCTACACTGCTTGATTTGTGTAAGTACCTATGTGTCTTTTACCTAAACTTGCGCCGTAAAATTTTGTGAAATGGGTCTTAAGAGGGCTATCACAATTTTTCTTGTATTTGAGTGCTTGAAGAGTCTCACACTCAAATACAAGAAAAAATGTTTTATTTAGAACAAACACTCCCGAGAGAAATACCTAATGAAACTTTCTCGGGCATATTTTTTTTTAATTTTGTGGCCATATCAATACCATAATAACACATCTAAACTGTTTAGATGTGTGATTATGGTATAGATATGGCCGAGAAAGTTTGATTATTTCTCTCGGCAGTGTTCTAAATAAATATCAAATTTTTTCTTGTATTTGAGTGTGAGACTCTTCAAACACTCAAATATAAGAAAAAAATGTGATAGCCCTCTTAAGTACTTTAACGTTAACCTATAAGTGTTTTTATATAGCATAACATTACGCCTGTAATCCGCAAAGAGTATGTATGGCAGAGATGTACCTATAGTAGGGTACACCCAAATTTCGCCAGTTTTTTTTGTCTCATGTAACAGGGGGCGAGTCTATTGCCATCAACCGGCACAAATCCAGACTCCGGGCTGCTTCTGATAAATTCCTGATGGAAAAACCCAATAACACTGTCTGACCTGGGAATCGAACTCAGAACCAGCAGTAGGTAGCTTTTGCGACCACAAGACCAACGAGGCAGTTAATATTTTTATAAGAAAATTTAAATATTAATGGACTCTTTTCGAATGACCATTGATATCCACGCTTGCTCACTGCCTATTGACATTGATAACCACGCTTGCTCACTGCCTATTGACCATTGATAACCACGCTTGCTCACTGCATATTGACCATTGATAATCACGCTTGCTCACTGCATATTGACCATTGATAATCACGCTTGCTCACTGCATATTGACCATTGATAATCACGCTTGCTCACTGCATATTGACCATTGATAATCACGCTTGCTCACTGCATATTGACCATTGATAATCACGCTTGCTCACTGCATATTGACCATTGATAACCACGCTTGCTCACTGCATATTGACCATTGATAATCACGCTTGCTCACTGCATATTAACCATTGATAATCACGCTTGCTCACTGCATATTGACCATTGATAATCACGCTTGCTCACTGCATATTGACCATTGATAACCACGCTTGCTCACTGCATATTGACCATTGATAATCACGCTTGCTCACTGCATATTAACCATTGATAATCACGCTTGCTCACTGCATATTGACCATTGATAATCACGCTTGCTCACTGCATATTGACCATTGATAACCACGCTTGCTCACTGCCTATTGACAATTTTAGGCCATTCATTCCAGGATTCCTCACGATGTGTTCCTTCACCATGAGTCTTAGACATCTATACTAATGTATGTAAATAATAACGCTGATGAGCTTCTTTGTTTTCTTGTTTGAACGCGCTCTCTGGAACTACCATTCGGATTTGAAATATTCTTCTTTATGCATTTCATAGCCCAATTCACGAGGAAGGTCCTTTCCTTAAGAATTGAGCTAGGGCTAACGTCACGCTACGACCGAGCAAAAAAACAAAGGTATAAAAAGAACAATAATCGAAAACGAAATAGGTAATAGCGCGAGCGGGCGATATGACGCGACGATAAGTTGCGGGTAGAGAGAGGCTGGTTTTAGAATAGGTAATAACGCGAGCGGGCGATATGACGCGACGATAAGTTGCGGGTAGAGAGAGGCTGGTTTTAGAATAGGTAATAACGCGAGCGGGCGATATGACGCGACGATAAGTTGCGGGTAGAGAGAGGCTGGTTTTAGAATAGGTAATAACGCGAGCGGGCGATATGACGCGACGATAAGTTGCGGGTAGAGAGAGGCTGGTT
Organism: Brachylomia viminalis; assembly: GCA_937001585.2. Classification (NCBI taxonomy): domain Eukaryota; kingdom Metazoa; phylum Arthropoda; class Insecta; order Lepidoptera; family Noctuidae; genus Brachylomia; species Brachylomia viminalis. The sequence continues at coordinate 21,126,033 of OW443317.2, forward strand.
TTAGAATAGGTAATAACGCGAGCGGGCGATATGACGCGACGATAAGTTGCGGGTAGAGAGAGGCTGGTTTTAGAATAGGTAATAACGCGAGCGGGCGATATGACGCGACGATAAGTTGCGGGTAGAGAGAGGCTGGTTTTAGAATAGGTAATAGCGCGAGCGGGCGATATGACGCGACGATAAGTTGCGGGTAGAGAGAGGCTGGTTTTAGAATAAGAAAGAAGAGTGACTAATATGTAAAATGAATGCGAAATAAATAATACGATAAGAAGAAACGACCTTTACGCGTCTGTGTGATTAATATGAATTAAATTGTTATTTAGTCTCGCTGAAGATGTAAATGATAAATAAACTAATTGCAACACAATGTAGCTTTAATAGCTTTGGTGTTGGTGTTCTGGGGAACAACATATTCATGTTAACAAGTATTCATGGAAAATCACTAATATTCACAACAAACTTTCTGTAATCCCTGCAATTCTGCAATGTGTCGAGTAGATAAAAACAAATTCATCAAGTAAAAGTATAAATTTGCTGAGGACGGCCCGTGGGTGGGTCAGACAGACAGCCACTCGATGTAAAATGCTGGTATTCAGCTGTATCCGTTTAGATTGGAAGGTGACCCCAGCATCGATGGGAAACGGTTAGGTAGATGATAAATCTGTTACTTTTATACACTCCGATACTCGATGCAACATCGAATTGACACCATTCTCAAAAATGTGATGTTTGATCACGAAAACAGTCAGTGTCGTTAATTTTATACGTACTTTTTTTAGCTGTGGGCGGGATGGAAATTCCCGTGTTGTTATTGTTAGTGAAAAGGTCGCGAGTCGAGTACCTAAGTACAGACCAGGTTTGGAAAAAAACTGTTTATTTATTTTATTTATAAAACAAACTGTTCAGAATGTTTTAAGCAAGTGTATTTTTTTTGTTCTATGTTTTTTTTTCCCTTTAGAGAGTAGGTACTCTAAAGACGACGAAATTGATGACGTATTTAGTAAAATACGTCATCAATTTCAAGTCAATCAGGCCTAATATAAATAATTTCTAGACTATTTTAACACCCGCCTAAGTAAACATTTACAAAAATCGATCATTCGATCAATATTGGTTATTGGTAATATATCGGCAATCCATTAAGGGGATGTAGGGGAGGTTGCAACAAAATGACCCCTTATGACCCCTATGCAAATATCAACCAACTTCCAATTTCACATTTTATATTTTTTGGGCGCTATACAACTTTAAAAATTAATTTAAAAAAAGAAAACCATAGGTAATTTCTTTTAATTTATTAATAGCAGTTTCTATTTCAATACATAATAATCAACCATAAAATGACAATTATCTTTAATATTTTTTAAATCAAAGCACTGTTTTCATCATTTTGAGCAGGTTATACGACTAAAGTGGTTGATTTCTGCAAAAAAAACACGGATATACTTTATCGACAGAACATTCTAAAAATATGTACAACTTCTCAGCTATCCTACGAGATACAATAAGATACCAGATAACTTAAACAAAAAACAAATTACTGGAAAATGGTTGACATTTGCATAGGGGTCTTAAGAGGTCATTTGCAAAATGACCTCCCCTACATCCCCTTAATGGATGGTCCTCGCATTACAAATAACCCTGTATATTTTTTTGGTATGTAGCTAATAATCGATACTCAAAACAAACGAAAACAAAGAAAATACAAAATATTTTATAAAAATAAAATTACGTTAATTTTTATCATGTGAGTCATAAATACCTACACAAAATGTAGATTGTCAATTAATGACACCTACCTACCTAGTTATCTAGTAAATAAAATTGTTATTGTTAGTATTAGATTGAATTAATTACGTAATAAAAAACTGTTTTAAGTACAACACCATATCAAGTTTTCTTTATAATTTCTGATATAAATTAATCACAAATAAAACAAAGATTCAACTTTTTCATTTGTTTCGAACTATTTTGAGTTCTAAGTTTATTCATTTTCATTCATTTAAAGTTTTTTTAAACCTTGTTTTTTTCTTAATGTTTCTAACTTGTTTAAACAGGTTTTCTACTGTATTTTTAAACACTTAATAAAAACATTGTTTTATTTCAAACTGTTTTAAGCACTGTTTATAACATCTGGTTATAATCTTGCCAACCCTGTTATAGACCAATTGAATAAACTACATATTTATATAGGTAAGTACAATGTGCTGTACAAGTGCGAGATTTTATAATATTGAAGAGTCTTTGTTGACTCATAATTGCCAAGTCAAGTTGGTAAGTTCGTACCTATATATTTTTAATCAATTAAAACAAAAAAATAGTACCAATTCAAATTGGTGGCCCAGTGGTAACGGCCCGGGGTTGGATTTTAAAACGAGTCGCCTGAATTTGAGGCTATTGGTGGTGGAGGGGGCTTAAGGGAGTTAGTCTTAATCCCCCCAAAGTAATTTTGGCTGCCAGAGTTGCGTATTTATAAACAATTTCCAAAAATTCTTAAATACGAATAAGTAAGTATAATAAGATCGATGAATCTAAATTTGGAAAAAGAAAATACAATCGACGTAATAATTATATATTATGTTTTATAGGAAATGTTTAAGAAGAGAACATAATTCTTAGGTAATAATTAATAGCAATGTATTACTCCGAGTTGGTACAATCCGACTTCATTGGGTTAGGTTAGATGGCTAAAGGCGGGAGCGCAGCGCAGCGAAGCTCCCGCCTTAGCCATCGTGGTTATTTTTTTTTAAACCACCCAGAAATAGGAGCCCCGCCTAGCGGGGCTCCGTCGACTCATAATTGAAGCCAGTTTTTATATATATGTTTTTTTTGTTACAATTTTTATACAATTTTTGTACAAATTTCTGTTTTTTATTTTTTCTAAGGAAACTAAGTATTTCCGGCAGGTGAAAATGGTGAGGGGGGGATCCGACCCCTCCCCCCCTCTTCCCCCAAACCATTCACACACCCTTAAAATGGCGACGTATTTCGAAATTTTTACCACGGCCCGCCTTACGAGTGAGTTGTAGGTCTTGGGTCTAACCCCCACAGACACTTTACTTTGTGTAAATAATTTCATCACAACTGCTGAACTGAACCACATACTGAACAAAAAACTCGAAGACATATGACACCCACCAACCTGCACTGTGTCTACTTGGTAGATTACAGCCCAATCCCACTCAAAAAGAGGAGGCCTGTATCCCAGCAGTGGGAACATTATGGGCTGATTATGCTAAGTTAAATTGGGACCCATTTTCTTTGTACCTACTTAGGTACACAGACTACGAGGTAGAAATAAATAAAATTTCAATTGCTGTAGGTAAGTACCTACTAGGAATTAATTTTACTCCCATTGTTGTTAGTAAACTTACCCAATCTGAAATTCTGTTTTAATCCATTAGTAAAAAAAAGAAAAGAAAATGTGTTTATTTCCCATAAACATGGCGCAATAAAGAACATAAACACATAAAATAAGAAAAGGTTGGGAGAAACATGCGTCACATCCACGCAAAACGGCTATCGCTCAGCATTATACAATCTATTAATCTACTATAAGAAACCACTAGAGGTGCTTATGCATAGTATATATGCCATATATATACTCGCACGCCGCCGCACCGGTGAATATTAACACCCTGTATGGCCTGTATTCTTTAAAATGTAATACTATATTTAGTGACCCAAATAATTATTGTCCCGGACACTCGCTGCCAAATCCATATTGTTTGTTTTACCAATGATTCACTAATCGTACCACATTGTAACAGATTCCTTTTGTATTCTGAGAAACGTTTAATTAGTACACTATTCAATGGACACTCAATTTTATTACAAGCGAAATCTATTGTACATACCTACAGTAATGTTGTTTTTGTTAAACATTTTCCTTAGTACAAGACCAATGAAGTGATTGAAATTGTATGTTATTTGATAGAAATACCTAGTGGTTTTTACAATAAATTTTGTTAAAATATTATAGGTTAGAAAACTGGCTAACGGCCCACGTGAATAATAGTTGTTACCACCACATACGGCTGCAATACTAAGGCTTATCACAAACTAACTTAAAAACTATGGTTAACTAGCTGTTGCCTGAGACTTCGTCTGCGATCCAGGATGAAAAGTAGCCTATATCCTTATCCAGGTCAAGGTCTATCTGTGTGTCAAATTTTATCCAAATCCGTTCAGCCGTTCTGGCGTGAAAGCGTAAAATACGAGCACTGAATTTCGCATATATAATTTTAGTTAGGATGATGACGCGTTAGTAAGTCGCGTCGTGTGGGGTCCACCATTTAAAAATACTAGTGCTGTTGTGACATTCTAGCTACTATTGGTGATTGGAGTTTGTAACTCGTTACTTTAGAGAAGCGTCGTGGAGGAAAGGCCAGAGATTTCCCGAAGAGTTGCCGAACGAAGAGAGAAAACTACATTAGTCTTATAAAGTAGATCGATAGTTACCATCGCCTATTCCTACCTTAAAACCCCTGCAATACAATACAAAGTGAAGCGGGAGGGAGGAATTCACAATATCAGGTGCTCATCTCGGAGACAAAGCTACAATGTGCCTTAAAGTCTTCCTGAAAACACCAATTTTAAAATTGAAAAGTTACTTTATCGTAACAAACCGGGGTTTCAAAAAATTTTTTCCCCAAACAAAATCTGTGTAGCCTTTCCCCAACTAAGTTAGGGTCGGCTTCCAGTCTAACTGGATGCAGCTGAATACCAGTATTTTACTTGGAGCGACTGCCTATCTGAGCTCCACAACCCAGTTACTGGGTAACACGATACCCCTTGGTAAGACTAGTTGTCTGACTTTCGGGCTTCCGACTACCCGTAATGACTGTCAAAGATGTATAAATGACAGCCGGGTCCAACGGAAACACCAAACTCAAAGCATTTATTTGAAATAAACATTTACAGGCACTTTTGAATTGTCAATGCAGGCGGAAAGATGAAGCTAGTTGCCCATTCCAAACCGTAGTACGTTTCTATGGAAAAGAGGCAAACAAACTCCACGGACACTTTTTTAAACGAAACCATCAACTTCCGTTCAACAGTTTAGCAGTTATAACGTACTAAACCAACAGACTCATTTTAGTACTAAAATTGATAATAGTAAGTGGATTTACAGTTGTATAAATATGTATTTATTCGTTTTATCAGTGATAACTAGGACCTACGTGGTTACGTGTGGTACCAGTGTTGTTGAGGTTATAAGTTGATAGCATCGTTGTCGTTTGTCAATAGCTATCATAATAATATACATTGTAATTAATTAATATTCTGGTTCAAGACGTCACAAAACCAAATTCTTTTCTTCTTGTTCTCACAGACTATTGTGTACATTTCTCCTTTCGCAGGTCTGCTGGAAGATGTTTTGTTAAGAATTATAATAGGTTGGGGAAAAAGTATCTTCGCATTTTTTAAGAAAATTCAAAACATTTTTTAATATAGTTTATTTACATTTAACTAAAGTATGTAGGTACCATTTTGTTCGATAACTTTTTGCCATCTTGTAGGCAGGGACATGATCCCATTGCTATAGAAATTTTGGGACTTCTGATCAAAATACCGCGACAAGTGGTTTTGGCAGTCCTCTCGTGATGTTAACCTGACACTGCCTAAAGAATTCTGAAGAGACCGAAACTGGTGGAAATCTGAAGGTGCAAGGTCAGGACTATACGGCGGAGGCATTAACACCTCCCAGCCAAACTCTCTTAATTTTTGCAGAGTGGCTAAAGATGTGTGAGGTCTAGCGTTATCATGATGAAAAACCACACCCCTTCTGTTGATTAATTCCGGCCGCTTTCTCTCAACTTCTTGCTTTAATCTCATCAGTTGTTCGCAGTAAAGTTCAGAATCGATGGTCCTGCCTGGTGGTAACAGCTCATAATGAATAATGCCCTTCCAATCCCACCACACACACAGCATCACCTTGTTGCGAGTTAACCCGGGTTTCGCCACAGTCTGTGAAGCCTGACCGGCTTTTGACCACGACCTTTTTCCCACGTTCTTGTCGTACGTGATCCACTTTTCATCACCAGTTATCAGCTTCTTCAAATATGGTTCCGTTTCATTACGTCGTAACAAAGAATCACAAATGAGTACACGGTTCATGAGGTTTCTTTCAGTGAGCCTGTGAGGTACCCAAATATCGAGCTTTTTTGTGTACCTACCCAGTTTTTTTCAAATGCGCCAAAACTGTTTTGTGGTCAATTCCCAGTTTTTCAGCGACGTCGTAACTACTGAAATGCCGACCTTGCTCCACTTTTTCAAAAATGGCATCCATTTTATCTGTAATAGGGCGACCAGAGCGACGTGCATCTTTGACATCAAAATTTCCGGATTGAAAACGCTTAAACCAAATTTGTGCTACTCTCACAGACACTGCACTAGGTCCATAAACATCGCAAATTTTTTTCGCGGCTTGCGTTTCATTTTTACTTTTTTTGTAGTAAAATTTTAAAATGTATCGAATTTCTTCATTAGATTCACTCATCTTGACGGTACGAAAAACAAATGAAAATCACACATTTTCCTAATTTGAATTTTTAATTATGTTCTTTATTTAAACTTTCAATGATACCAAAACCAGTCAGCCAGATACAAATAGGATAGCCAAAGAGATTTTATTACAAGTTCATACATACTATAATGCGAAAAGACTTTTTCCCCAACCTAATATATATACCTTTGTACTCAATACTAATATGTCGTATTTGTATCTATTTTACCGTGTGTACATAGATAATAAAATTAATAAAAGAAGCATTTTTGTGTATTATTTACCTCACAAGTGGGACTTTGTAGCTTAGTCATAACAGCCGCACGGTCGATCGATCAGGTTAAGCTATGCTTGCCGCGGTTGGTCCGTGGATGGGTGACCAACTTTACATTACAAGACCGTCTCGTAAAGCAAGTTAAGCCGTTGGTCCCACAGCCCACTGCTGTCACAGCTGTCATTCGTGGATCTATGACAGTCGTTACGGGTCGTCAGAAACCGGAAAGTCTGACAACCAGTCTTACCCAGGGGTATCATTTATATAGTAAATATTTAAAACCTGTTGACATATTATCATAATGTTATTAATTATTTTTAGTGAAATTTACTGTTTGAAATTCATTTAATTTTTTAGCTTAAATAATTGATGTACTAAGTACATCATTCAAACACAATGCGAATTAATGTTATATGAATAAATAAATAAACATCGTATTACCCCCTAACTGGGTTGTGGTCAGATAGGCAGTCGCTCCATGTAAAATACTGGTAAAGCCGACCCGAAAATATTTTGGAAAAGGCTAGGCGGATGATATTTACCTCACAAGTCACCACGAAAATTATCTGTTTGACCTCCTAGAGTACATTAACATATACATTACATGACATTAAGCCTGTAGTCCCCGAAGGCTTTATGCATACGTGCACCTGTAGCACACACAAATTTAAACAGTTAGGTATGTCTAAGCCCCATGTACTAGGTCGCGAGCGTACTGCTCGCGATTGCCCGCGCGCCCGCGCGATTATTTCGTTTTCGCATAGCGGTCTTTCCGACTCTATTTCTTTCTGCACGGCTCCATAGGGTCGTAGCGTGATGTTTAATAGCCTATAACCTTCCTCAAGATATAGGTTATCAAATGCAAAAAGACTTTTTGGAATCCGACCGGTAGTTCCAGAGATTACCCCCTACAACCTCACTACCTCACAAACTTTACCTCTATATAATATTAAATTAAAAATTATTATAGTAAAGATGTACTGATAAATGATAAATGATAAATGATAAATGATTTTATTTCTGTAAGTAGGTTTTTACAAACACTTTTACACGTCAATCATATTTTTTTTTTAAACTAGATGAGGTCGGCGTTTCCTATCTGACTACTCTGAGAAGAAAGGCCGAAACAAACTCAGAGGTCACAGTCTCTTTTAAAGTCCAGACAGAATCTTGGTCAGATCATGTGAAGGCTATGTAGATCGGTGTCTGAAATGGTCTTTTGAGGAAAGAACCCCACAGATTGAGTGGACCTGTCCAGTCAGTGCACGCAATTGTCAGCAATCGTGCAGCTCAACTCAGAACTTAAGGAGCTCAACGATTCGACGAACAATACCAAAGAAAGGACATTTGAGTAGGCCGCACAAGTTACTCAAACTGCCAGATCATGATTACACTAAGAGTAAAAATACAAAAAAAAAAAAAGCAATGACCAACATAGTTCTCACATTCACAATAGTTAAAATAATAGCATAATACTTTACAAAGTAAATACTCTTGTCATAGTATATGTATATAAAATTCATTAATGTCAATGTGTATATAAAACCCGGACATAATCATTGAGGACCATGCAGATTGGTGTCTGAAATGGACTTTTGAGAAAAGAACCACACAGATTGAGTGGACCTGTCCAGACAGTGCACGCATTTGTCAGTAACCGTGCAGCTCGACTCAGAACTTAAGGAGCTCAACGATTCGACGAACAATACCAAAGAAAGGACATTTGGGTAGGCCACATAAACTACTCAAACTGCCAGAACATGATTAAAACTGGAATAATAACCCACATAGTCCTCACATTCACAACAATTAAAATAATATAATACTTTATACAGTAAATATTCATGTCATTGTATATGTAAAAAAATATAGATACTTATAGCAAAGATTAAAAGTACAATAGTTAGCAAAAAAAAAAACAATAAAATAAATCAACATTCCCTGTGTAAATTTATTGGAACAGCTCACTCCCAAGCCTTTTTGTCCTCAATAAAGTATTTGACAGTATAATAGGCTTTCTGGCATAGTTTCCTTTTTATAAAAGATTTGAATTTATTAAGGCTTAGTTCTTGAATGTGGCTAGGAAGTTTATTATAAAAATGTATACATTGACATCTAAACGAGCCACCTATTTTCTTGAGCCTGGTTGTAGGAACAACAAATTTGTGTTTGTTCCTAGTATTTATACTATGGATATCACTGTATTTTTTAAACAGATTAATATTTTTATGTGCATACAAAAGATTTTCATAAATATACTGAGAAGGCACAGTCATTATATTAATCTCTTTAAATTTTTCTCTGAGGGAGTGTCTGGGACTTAATTTATAAATTGAACGAATTGCCCTTTTTTGTAAAACAAAAATCGTCTGAATATCGGCGGCATTTCCCCACAGCAGAATACCGTACGACATTACACTATGAAAATAACTGAAGTATACTAAACGGGCTGTCTCTAAATCTGTTAAACCACGAATTTTTCTAACAGCGTATGCTGCAGAGCTAAGCTTTTTTGACATTTTATCTATATGGGGGCCCCATTGCAGCTGTCGACCCACTAGACGAAGCAGCTCGCGATATTATTTATTACGGTACTGAAAAACTTTATTGATCACAATATTAAGACCTTCATAGTAAGATGTCATCAGCATGGTTCATTTAGATATTTAGTATTTCATTAAATCGTACTATTTTATCGTTCAACTAAGTACACAGGGTGGCAGGTCTTCGACGTACATCCCGTTACCATGCATTCAGTACATGATTCTGAACTTAATAAGTCCCTTATTAAGTCAGGCCAGTAGAGTGGGTTAGAGGGCAGTGATAGTGGGGTTTCCCAAGGGAACTCCCTGTAACAACCTAAAATCTGTACCTATTTGTGTCCGATTACTAGCAACATTGGCTCGTCCGTAACTACAGAAAAACAGACAAAATTGTGGGTATAATATATATTATACTTCTGCCAAGCCCATCAGGGAAAACAGTCATGATGATTGAAGTTTTTTTTTGGTTTGAAGAAAAGTTCCCTTAGATCACGCCACGGGCAGGAATAAACAATTAACACCAATGACATCATAAAAAATCCCAAAATAATACCAGGAACCAATTTAATCACGTCATGATAGACATTTGGATTACGTAAGGGTTTCTCCTGCCTCAAGTGGATTTCAAGGTAGAGTAGGCTTACGGGGCTAATGTTACGTAAGCGAATTCTTTTAACAGTACATGTTTAGCAATGATTGCCGGCAGTATCCTACTGGATACTGGCAGCTCAGGGTCGGCCATTGTGCGATGCTTTGGGGTAGAAACCATGTCCAGCACTGGACTTCTTTCTTTAGGGGTCTTGATTTAAAATGGATGGTCACCCATCCACGATGACTGATGTGATAACAATTTGAGTGACTATCCACATTTCACAATTTCTTCTCAAACAACGTTGTATATAAAAGATTTCCAGCGTCAATATGTAAAGTAGCAGTGTTTGGCTTTTAAAACAAAGATCATCGCCGCATGAGTTGGTCAACAAGACTTAACACGTTTAAAAATAGACACTGATAAGAGCTGTGATAAAAATAAAACCACAAAAGAAAAGAGAAATGATGAGTGCAGCAAAAAGTTTTCTTTAGTCGTAGTTTAGTTCTTTAGTCTTTTTTTGTATGTAGGCAACGAGTTATTAGAACCGCTTCTATTATATTAATTCACTAGCTTCTTCTCGCGACTTCTTGTCCCCCCCCCCCCCACCGCGTCGCATCGCATCGCCCGCCCGCGCTCTTACTTCGTTTTCGCTTAGCGTTCTTTCTGACTTTTTTCTTTCTGCTCAGCTCGTCATGGTCATAGCGTGATTTTATAACCTTTCTCAAGAATTGGGCTATCAAATGCTGAAAGAATTTTCAAAATCGGTTCAGTATATCCAGCGATTACTCCTACAAACTCACAAACTTGACCTCTTTATAATATTAGTATAGATCATCTTTAATAGTCTAACAGAATATCAAATACCAGCGGCAGCATCAATTTACGAATGTAAATTAATATGACTCGGAGCTGCCGTTAAATATATTTACTTCTGAATTGATAACTCAGCGACTGATGTTTTAAGTGGGCTACTTTATTTATATATTTATAGAGATTCAATATCTGTCTGCTTCCAGCCTTAAAATTAGTCATCAAACTTTTATGCACATTTGAATTAATATTCAATTACGAGTAGTATAATATTCGTTGTTTGTTTGTTACGAATTTTAATGTGTTGATCTTCTCTTGTTGGTGAATCATTTGGGTTAGATGAGGTTATAACTGTTGGAATATAACAAAATATATCCGTCCCACTTAAGTAGTTTGAGAGTCTTTAACTCTTTAATACATATTTACATTGTGCATAACTATAATATAGTTTAGACGTTAGTGTTCCGTCTGGAGCAAGCGAGAGTGCACACACACCTCTCCTGCCAAATAAATATAATAAATTAATCAGTTGAAATTATAACTGTGTCTTTCATTGGTTCTCAAAACCCAACAGGTTATGGGCCCAGTGATTTAGACTAAATAACATTCTGAATAACTTTTATTGATTCTTTTAGTGATTTAATAAAATGGATAAACTTAAAATGAAAAGAAATATTAAACCGTTTGACGGGGACAAATATAGTGTGTGGAAACTTAGAATACGTAATCTATTAAATGAACTTGAAGTGCTTAATATAATTGATGAAGAAACTCAAAAAGAACCGGACAGTGAGTGGAACAAAAGACAGAGAATCGCTAAGAACACAATAATAGAGTATCTATCAGATTCATTGCTGGGACTTACAAGTGAAGAAAATACTGCGAAGGACATTTTCTTGAAACTGGATTCCATCTACGAAAGGAAAAGCATAGCGACTCAACTAGCTTTGAGGAAAAGGTTGTTGAATTTTAAGCTACAAGGAGAAAACCCCTTAACAAACCACTTCCAAGAATTCGACGACTTGTTAATCGAATTAATCGCTGCAGGTGCAAAATTAGAAGAAGTAGATAAGACTTCTTGATCACGAAATAAAATGAATCAATGAAAGGCGCGATACGAGCATGAAAGTTTTTCAGGCCGAAACTACAAGTACAACAAAACCTAAAACTCAAGACCGACACAATTATAGAAATTCAAACATGCGACGGAACTTAAATCGAGGACAGTTTTATAAATCCTCGTTCAAGCCGAAAAATGATAGACTGAAACATATAAAATGCCATTGTTGCGGAAGGAATGGTCATGTACAAAAGAACTGTTATTATAACAAGCAGGTGAAACAACGTCTCGAAAACAACAGAACAGTTCAAACTGTAAATATTACAGATACTGAAAATCCTAATATCTCGGGATTTGCTTTTATGGTCGGAGGCTGTGGAAATGAATGTGAAGATCAAAACGAGATTACATTTATTTTGGACTCGGGTGCCTCAGATCATTTAATTAATAGAGAATATCTGGCACAAAACTTCATGGAACTGCAAAAACCAATAGACATCTCAGTTGCTAAAAATGGAACATTTATAAGAGCAACAAAGAAGGGCAATATTCCAGTAACCAGCCACTTAGGTATAAAGGGAATGCTACAGGATGTACTTTTCTGTTCCGAAATTCCTTACAACTTGCTCTCTGTAAAGAAAATGCAACAAGCTGGAATGACCATTGTTTTTGGCAATAACGGTGGTGTGCAAATATACAACGAGGGTAAGATGGTAACAGAGGGTAAGTCTTTGAACAATTTAATTGGTATAAGTTTCATACTTGAAAAATGTGCTTTAAATGCTAGAAGCTCATCAAATAGGGTCGTAAACAATAATATCTATGAATTATGGCATCAAAGGCTTGGTCACATTGGCAAATCTAAGTTTGTGCAAATCAAAAGCAAACAATTTTATTCTGATAATGAACTAATAAATCATGTGACACCAAATGATAAGTCAATGAGATGATGTGAAGCTTGTATAAACGGAAAACAAGCATGTTTGCCATTTAATAAATCAAAGTAAAAAAAAAAAAAAATATAAAACGACCTCTATTTAATGTGCATACTGATGTGTGTGGTCCCATAACTCCTTCAACACTTGACGACAAAAACTATTTTGTAATTTTTGTCGACGAATACACACACAACTTGCCACATACTTAGTAGCTCATAAATCAGACGTTTTTGCCACGTTTCGAGATTACGTTGCAAAGTGTGAAGTTCATTTCGGTTCGAGAATTGTCAATTTGTATTGTGATAATGGTGGTGAATATTTATCAAGTGAAATGAAAGAGTACTGTGTGCAAAAAGGTATTAGTTACCACTTAACAGTGCCGCATACCCCTGCTTTGAACGGTATTGCTGAAAGAATGATAAGAACTATAACAGAGCATAGTCGAGCCATGGTATCTGGCGCTAAACATTCTGGGGTGAGGCTGTGTTGACAGCAACATATTTAATAAATATCTGCCCTACAAAAGCACTGAAAACAGCTAACACACCATTTGAATTGTGGCATAATGAAAAACCACAAATAAAATATTTAAAGGTTTTCGGTTCAACTGTTTATTTTGTAAATAAAAGTAAGAAAACCAAATTCGATGAAAAATCCTTAAAAGGGATATTAATTGGTTATGAACCGAATGGTTATAAGGTGTGGGATGTGGTAGACAAAAAGTTTGTAAAAGTCAGAGATGTGATAGTTGATGAGATTAATTTCTTGTTGAACAGACCATTGAAATCTGACAGAGTATTGCCTGAAAATTGTAATAACTCTGATAACGTTGACAGATACAACGTAGAGAAAATGTGTAAACAAACTGAGAAAATACCAGTACCATTAGATCCACCACCTAATAAATCTGTAAGTGAAACAGATATGCATCAAAACAGTTCTTCATTTCAAAATAGGTTGACTTTATCTCGAAATGAACAGACTTCATATGGTCAAAGAAAAAGTGAGAGAATTAAAAATATGCCTACCGTATCTTATGACTAAAATGAAGATGATATTTCTGTGAACTATTTGACGTACGTTAAATCGTATGCAAAATACCTACATCTTATAAAGAAATAGAATCCAGGGATGATAAAGTATTATGGGAAAATGCTGTTAATGAGGAAATTAAATCGCTCACTGATAATGAAACCTGGACACTTGTACCAAGACCCGAAAATAGAAATATCATCGATTGTATGTGGGTGTTTACGATAAAAATGATGAGTTTGGAAAACCACTAAGATATAAAGCTCGTTTAGTAGCCTGCGGTTTTAGTCAAGAATATTTAGTTGATTATAATGAAACTTTCGCACCAGTTGCAAGAATCTCAAGCTTTAGATTCTTATTAGCTTTTGCAAATCAGTTTAATTTGTTAGTCCACCACATGGACGTAAAAACTGCATTTTTAAATGGGAAACTAAAAGAAGAGATATTTATGAAAACTCCTGAAGGAATCCCAAATGCAAATGATTTAGTATGCAAATTGAACAAATCGTTGTACCTATGGATTAAAACAGTCTGCACGCTGTTGGTTCCAAATGTTCGAAAAAGCTTTAATAGAGAAGGGTTTTCGATACTCATCAGCTGATCGTTGTATTTACATTCTAGATGCAGGTGACATTCTTGAAAACATTTATGTTGTACTTTATGTCGACGATCTTGTGATTTCAACGGCTAATATAAATACCATGAATAGTTTTAAAAACTATTTAATGAACAAGTTTAAAATGGTAGACTTAAAGGATATCCGTTGTTTCTTGGGAATCAGAATCGAAATATGTAATAACAAAGTTACATTAGACCAGAAAATGTACATAGAAACAGTTTTAGAAAAGTTCAACATGAGTGATTGTAAATCTGTCAATACACCTTTGGAAACAAAAGTAGATTATACCCAATTGAATTCAAATGAAACAACAGAGGCCCCTTGTAAAAACCTTATCGGGTGCTTGATGTATATAATGGTATGCACTCGTCCTGATTTGAGCTATAGTGTAAACATCTTGAGTAGATTTGCTAACAAAAACAACAGTACACTTTGGTTATATTTAAAAAGGGTTTTACGCTACTTCAAAGGATCAATGGATCTTAAGTTAACTTACGTGCGGAGCGACAATATAAATAATGTATTGACTGGCTTTGTTGATTCTGATTGGGGAAGTGATGAAATAGGCCGCAAAAGTACAACAGGCTATTTGTTTAAATTATTTGAACAATGCACAATATGCTGGAACACAAAGAGGCAACTCACAGTAGCTGCTTCATCCACTGAAGCGGAGTATATGGCTTTTTTTTGAAGCTGTTAGAGAGGCCCTGTGGTTAAAATCCTTAGTGACCAGTATTAACATAGAATTACCCAATGCCATTCCTATTTATGAGGATAATAATGGGTGTATAAGCATTGCAAGTAATCTTACGAGTCACAAAAGATCAAAACATATAGACATAAATAAAGTATCACTTTTCAAGAGAACAGGTGGAGAAAAATGTTATTAAAATTATTTATGTTTCCACAGGTAATCAGTTAGCTGACATCCTAACGAAGTCATTACCAACATTGCGTTTTTCAGACATGAAAACGAAACTCGGTTTGATGTAAATATGTAAATATGATCTACCTACTTGTAAACTATAAAGGTTTAATTATAGAATATGTAAATAATACATACTTACTTGTATACAATAGAGATTTGTATTTTAGATAAGAATGACTTGGTCTGATTAGGTTTTCCTGGGTTTTCCCTAATCCGTGCATCGAATGGTGGACCATATTAAAATTGTACTCCCAGATAAGGAAGGTGTGTGATATTTTTATTGTAATATTATTTGAAAGTTTATTTTGAAATGGAGGATTTATTTTGAGGGGGCGTGTTGGAATATAACAAAATATATCCGTCCCACTTAAGTAGTTTGAGAGTCTTTAACTCTTTAATACATATTTACATTGTGCATAACTATAATATAGTTTAGACGTTAGTGTTCCGTCTGGAGCAAGCGAGAGTGCACACACACCTCTCCTGCCAAATAAATATAATAAATTAATCAGTTGAAATTATAACTGTGTCTTTCATTGGTTCTCAAAACCCAACAATAACTGTGTGATGTTGCCTGATATTTACATATTCATTACAAAAATGCTCAAATTTCCAAGCATGTTTGAGAAAAGGTAATTTTATGTTCAATTATAGTAGATTCACTCATCAATTACTTGTTTATAATATAGGTGACTATATGAAATTAGTGTACGTTGAAATTATTTTATAGATGCAGTTGATACACATATTAGAAGTTGGCAATGCGTAGACATGTTACAAATTTAATTGCTTAACAATTTATCACCATGCTGCCGCACATTAACAGTAGCTTATTTTACAATATAATATGGTCGCTTGAAAAGCATCTATTAGACGCTAAAAGTTCATTAGACAACTAAATATATTTCAAGACCAGAATGACATTTTAAAGAAGGTGCCTTAATTGACACCCAAAAGAAAATAATTACAGAACAAGAGATAAAAATAACAGTGAAACTGTGAAAAAGTATGAAAATTCTGAAAATGACGTTTATCGTCCGCCATTTTGAATTTTCTCTGACGTCATAATATGTATAAGAATAATCCAATTTAACTTCATATTTTGTCAAATTCAGTAGGTAGTTTGAATTGCAATAAAATACTAACTCACATACCTAACCAACAGTTGTTGTTGTATGTTTCAGTTTAAACATAGCGGAAAAAAAATGCAATTGAAACATTCAGCCAAGTTAAAAAAAAAAGATTCATGTTTGATATCGCTCTAGAATTATAAGTAGGTAATTAACCTATGAGAAGGCCATTGTGCGTTTTTAGAACGTGGCGATATTATCGTGGACGTCTACGTCCACGCCATGCGGCATGCGGCTTCGCGGTAACACATGGAATTAAAATGTATGGAAATATATTATGTCGGAGCGATTTTGTGTTTTGAACTTGTAAGCTTATTATTTCCTGTCGATCGCAATGTCACTTATACAGTTTGAGTCTTATAATGTGCACATATAGAAATGAGGGGCTCTATAAAATAGGGAAATATAAAAAAAAAAATATTTTTTAAGGAATTTTTAATAATCTTGTTCGCCGCTGTGACCCCAGTGTAAACAAAACTGAACTTTTAAACTGAATGATCTATCGCAATGAAACAGACTCCATAATAGTTGGAAGTAATTAGGCGTCCTCATAAAATTGTGGAAAAAAACTACCCTCAATTGAAAATAAACGAACATGTGTTTATAGAGCAAAATCGGTTTTTTATTCATACATTTTTACAATCGTACAATTTCTCAATAAGACGGACCGTTACGTAGCTTTTTTATAACTTTAAGTTATTTTTCATCGTATTGGCCACCTAATGGTAATAATGGTAAAAATTGCATGTTTTAAACTCAATCCCATAATTTCTTAGCGACTGTTAAAGAAAGGCCCAGCGCACGGCTACGCAATATTGTTCAGCAGGTAGATAGCCTTTTTTTTTGTGAATTTTGTTGTGAATGTGCGCGGGTCGGGATTCGAAAAAGTAGGGCCAGCCTAAGGGACCATGAATTATGACAGGCAGGTAGTCTCTCCGAATTATTCGCCGCTGCTACATTTGTTTCGTTACTTTCGTTCGCTCTGGCACACATTGCCGACATTCATTTTTAACACGTTTTTATTAGCTTGATTATGATAATATATGAATCTATGTAACGGAATGCTTGAACTGGACTTTCATCCCCTTCCAAACGTCGGATGCATTTGAAACTTCGCACACTTATTAACGACCGATGACAATGTAATAATTTAATTGTTTGTCTCATTACCCTTACCAGGATCCTCAGGATTAACGATTTTTTCATCTCTGATACCTGATACTGTCTTCGTGCCAAGTGCACGTATACAATAAACTTTCCGGAGAGGGAGCCTGAGAAACGGCTACCACATCCAAGGAAGGCAGCAGACGCGGAAATTTCCTATATCTTACATAAGTTACCGACTTTTAAGAAAATATTGCGTAATGTAGATTTCCAACAACTTTTAACGAATATATTTTGATTGTAGTTAAAATCTACAAAATCTTCACTGTAACGGTGAATTGATGTAATAATAAATAAAAAAAAACAACTGAGCCACGTTTAGAGACATGCATGGTTCAACATTTGAGATAAGCATGCGACTACCTACTCGTAGGAGTAGTCAGGGAATTATGTACCTACGCCACATAACTACTGTTCTTAGCCGTGCATTGAGACATGCATGTTTCGATCTTTGAGTCAAGCATACGACTAATTGTAGGGGTAGTCAGGGAGTTTTGCACATCATAATTATATCTACTGTTCTTAGCCACGTATAAGACATTCACGATTTGATCTTTGAGACAAGCTTAAGACTAGCTTAATTTTTTCACCCGTTATAACCCGGCTAGCCACAGAACCGACCGTGGACAGTTGATAAGGCAGACAATTGAAAGATCTGAAAATAAGTTTTCCTGGAAAAATCCCTGCCTTAGCAATAAATTTCCTGATATTTCGGCAGCAAAATTATCTTATTTTAAAAACTGGCGGGTAAGCTTGAAATAGACTGTCCGTAGCTTCTGTTAAGACTCTACTGTTGACACAGTTCAATCTGAAGAACACATCATGTGAAGAGTTTCATAAAATTGTTATGAAAGACTAGCAGTTGCTGAAAGCTATATCCAGCAATGAAAAGTACGAGGTTCAGATGTATAATTAATAAATAATCAGCTAATTGATTGTTAATTATTAGATTTCATTCTTTGATTATAATTTTATTTCTTATATTTTTAATTTTTTTTAATTCCTGACAATTTCCAATTTTCCCTGTTTCCCTGACAGACAGCTGAAACTCCGGACATGTCAGGAAAAATCCTGCCATCTGGTAACCCTAGCCGTGGGCACTACAGCTATAACTGATAAATATAATTTAACATTTTAGGATAATAGTACCTATACTTAATTTATTCAAAATGAAATATAAAAAAACTGATAATTATAAGTTATACAAGGTGTTGTTTTGCATCCTCGTCAAATTCGAGGAGGTAACTATGCTAATGAGTCTCGACACGAATCAGTAATAAAATAAGTAGGTATTTATTTTTATTTTTTGTATTTTTCGGAAATCGGCATGTGTAGGGCCTGTGTGATACCGCCCTGTAACTGCGCTGTAACTGTAACGCATGCACACAGCGACATAGTCGTACGACACTGCCTATCATTACATGGGTATTTGCATACCCATGTAATGGTAAAATATGGAGAACTTTATTATAAGGAAAACATCAATATATCTCTTACCCATGTTTGCAAATAAATAAAAATAGGTATATGCAAAAAGGTGGTATGCGAGAAATTTACTGCAGTAACAAAATACTCGAAGAACTATCGTAATTTGAATCTCGATGTCATACCGAGTTCAGAGTCCGAAAAAGATACTTCTTATAGAACCAGAAGAAAATATTTGAAAATACAGAAGACAATGTTTTTCTGGTTTGTGTTGATGCCACAGATAATGACACAATATTTGTATTTTGTACAAAAATCTGCCAAAAGACTATAAAAAATTTACCCGATAAGTCTGCCTGCTATTTCGGAGATGGAACTTTTAAGGTACCTGTACTGTTTTAGCAGATCAATATTATATTCTATACACTTTGATATTGAGAGTTGCTCGGAATCCACCAACGTTGAACCTTTTTTCTACACGTTATTACCTAACAAACAACAGTTGACATATGAGAGACTGTTTGGTCTCGTCAAATATCATTTTGGTCATGATATAAATAATTATAAGAGCGACTAAGAAGCAGGACAGATAAACGCTTTTAGTTTGGTATTTCCTGCAGCTACATGGAGCGGTTGTTATCATCACTTCAATAGCGCCGTGTGGCGAAAGACACACGAACTAAAAGTTTCTGATTCCAAATGTGGTAGGGCAAAACTGTTAGCCAATTTACCATTACTGCCGGCAGGAAACATTGATGATGTCTGGAGTCAGATGCGTGATGATGCGGAACATATGGAAGGTGAAAACGTTTCGCGTTTTATCAATTACTTTCACAAACAATGGATTTGAAATAAAAAAACCGGAAGATATCCATTGTTTCAGGCAAAGTCACCGTACTAATAATGCTCTGGAAGGATGGAACAGAAGGTATAACGCTAGAGTAATAAAATGAAATAAAGAGAGATAAAATTAAGTATAGATTCCTTCGTTTTGTATACACCTAACTCACACTGTATACACCTAAGTAAATAGAATATAGTAAATATATTCAGCAATTCAACATTGCTATAATATGATAAATAACGATATCTGAAAGTTAGGTTTTAAATGTTATTGAAAAATAAAGATTTAAGGGCTCGCAGACTGGTGCGACGCGACTCTTGTAGAACAATTTCCATGAAGTCTTCAAAGAAATTGTTCTACTAGAGTCGCGTCACGCCTGTTTTACGGAGGCCTTTATTGTATCGCTTTTACGTTGCTCAAAATGAAATGATAATTAATAGGCAGTATATTCCTCATCTTATTCGTTTTGTGAGCATGATGTTTAATGACAACGCATGTCACATTGAAAGCATTATTGCCTTACGTTCAGCTAAAATAGCTCAATAGTTAGATGCAGACTGGTAACCGAAAAGTCAAAAACCCACACCCGTTACACTAATGACGTAAATTCACTTGTAAAAACAGACGACAAAAATAAAGACATTGTTATATAGGATAGAGGCAGGGTAAATAAAATCTCATAATTATTACGTGTCTCTATTTTGAACTCCGCATACAAGGCCAGCCGGTGTATTATGTAAGAATCTCACAGTGAAAACTTAACAGGAGGTCTACTCTCTGAGCAAGAAATCCATAGTTTCGGCCGAAGTTACAGGCGTTTCCTTCTCCGTATTACTAACGGAAATAAGATTACTTCGGGGTCAGAAGTAAGAATGAATGACAATAAAGTTTGACAGTTGTCCTTACTTCCGATGTGTTTTTCCACATCCGACAAAGTTAATAAATCGGGAGTAGCGTTCATTCCGATTTATCGAACTACTTGCAGACGGGCCCGTATCTTCGTGGACGGAATTAGAGAGTAGGCCCCCTGAAATGAGCTGTCATTTCACCTGATGCCAGACATTGACTCTATTGCCAGCTCACTTCAAGCTCACAACACTGAAGTTTCCACGGTGAGATTTTTATAGATTAGATCGGTAGGTTCGCGAGTCAGTTCAGTCACTGCCCTATCATTAGGCTCGCGGAGGAATATAATATAGTATAATTAATATAATACATTCAATCAAATAGGTGATCCAGCATAGAACCAAAGTTGTCGATATAGCTCACAGAATAAGCAAGCTGAAGCGGCAATGTGCCCGGCATATTAGCCGTAGAACCGATGACCGTTGGGGTAGACGTGTTCTTGAGTGGAGACCGCGAATCGGCAAACGTAAGGTAGGACGCCTTCAGGGCAGGTGGATCGACAATCTTCGCAGGCTGGCTGGCAGCAGCTGGATGAGAGTTGCCGAGAATCAAATTAAATGGCGTGCAATTGGAGAGGCCTATGTCCAGCAGTGGACTGCTGTAGGCTGATGATGATGAATATAATACATATGAAAACACTTCGGTACTGACTGGCTTTGTATACGCGCCAGTAGCACATGTCACTGAACTGTCTCGCAAACTGGCCTCGAGTCCAGCCAGAGCTCGTTCGTTACGTCAAATGCACTAAGAGTGACCTTCGAAATTAAGTTATCACAGAAAGCAGAAATAATGAGATTCCGGTTGACGATTTTTTTTTACGAATACAATTTAAATGACACCAGCCTTTCATTGTAACCCCATTTCGATGAATATTTATCGACGTAGAACAACTGTGTTTGCGACAGTGGTTTCAGCTGTGTGTTTAATATGACTCAACTTAATACAACCCCGACGCGGGGAGGGCAAAGGTGTACCTACCTGTAGTACACCCACAGTTATGTTAAAGTCCCATGTACTATGTACTAGGGGGCGAGCGTATTGCCATCGACCGGCCCCACATCCAGACTATGAACTGCTACTGAGAAAACCCTGACATAAAAAACCCAATATGGAGACAGTTATTTATTTTGTTTATTTATCTATTCAAAGAAGATGTTATGTGTTAAATCTCTTATCAAGTAACGGTATTGACATTCCCTGGTCGGGTAAAACCATCGCGTTTGACATCCACATTGAAGATGGAATAAGTAACATCGCGTTTTAGACGACCAGTATCGCCATGCCATTTTTCGCGAAGCAGTATTGCTAGTTTCCGCTGTCAATACAGACATGTTTACAGTTTTAAGTTTGCATTATTTTTAAGACACTTATTGTAAAGAGAGAATAAATTAAACATAAGTTATGTTTCAAAGATCGAATAGTTTCTAGGTTACACGGCGTAAAATTTTGAGTAGGTTCAAGTCTGGCCATGCCTTACATTTAGGATGTTAAGGGTTCAGGTTAAGCTATTTATACATAAAATAAGAATTATAGCAAAACCTTTACTTCTTTTCATACTAAATGCTATACTAGATCATCATATATCATTCTCCTGCCTTTATCCCAATGTATTAGTGGTCGGCACAACATGTCTTTATCTCCCACACTTCTATATTTATCTAGGTAGTCATCCCCTTTAACGTCATAGTTATTATCTTCCACTTAGTAAAACCATCGCTTCTTTGGTCATCCCTTACTCTTACAGCCATCCACATTCACACTCAAAACATGCCCACATGTACCATATACATGTTTGAACTTATATGAAATTCACAAGTGCGATATACCTTGATAAAAAATTGATACCAAAATAATATTTGGTACTACATATAATATGTATAACCTAGATAACTGTGCACGCGCACGGCCAGCTTACTTAAAGTTAAAAAATTAAATATTTGTATAAGTAGATCGATGCAATATAGGTACTTAATGATATTATGAAAATATCACTATCACGTCATCTTAAACGTTATTCATAATAATTGTTATTGACATCGATGAAACTTTGTTTATCAGGAACTTTTGTGTAAGTTTATTAGAGACATTTCTGACTCACACTTAAGGAAAATACTGCCTTATAAACCTGCCATAATGGTCTGGTTAAGACGTTAATATCGTTTCAGCTCTGCTACTTAGTTTACCGACTATTTACAACTCCAGGTCTCCTCATGATGTTTTCCTTTACCATACTTAGTGATGTCTTACAAAGAGTTGTTGAGTAACCTTGAATTCACTCATTGAAAGACAACACACAGCCTACAACTATCAGCATTAAATGTTACAAACGAGTTCCTTATATTATAACGAAAGTGAGCACTATGGAAGGAGTTGGAATTCATCCCATAAAGGGGTAAAATTGGGCATGACAATTTGTATGGAATTGTCATTTTTGCTAATGGGAAATCCTATCGGTTGGAGGCATGGCTTGAAGCATAATATATCGCCCGTAATCCCCAAAAGTATAGGCAGCGATGAGGGTATTGGGGACATGCGGTGCTATTCTCTAAGGATACAGCCCTGCTCGCAGCGCTGTCGCAGCAGCGGTCAAACACGTGTAAAACGGCATGTTTCGCCGTTGCGACAGCGCTGCGCTCAACGCTGTATCCTTAGAGAATAGCTTCCTTATTAGGGCCTCTCCCTTAGCAGGTATGTCCCGGTTGGCGCAGCATGTTTTATTTTTCCTAACACCTTCACCGGCCCGGCCCTCATGTCAAGTATTCACTCTTTTTCATGACATACGAGTATCATCTTTTACATAATCCATCCATCGTTGGCGCAGTGGTTAAGCGATTGACTGCTGCGCTGCGTGTCGCGGGTTCGATTCCCGCACTGAACAAATTAATAGGTATTTGTATGAACTGCAGATAGTTGTTCCGGGTCTGGCTGTTTGTGTATGTGAGTTAAAATGTTTGTAAACGCACGCACGATACAGGAGAAATACCTAGTGTGGGGCAACGTTTAAAAAAAAAAACTTTACTATGGTATTCTCCGTTTATTATTCGTTGAGCGCTAAAACGGTATTACATAACTATTTATTACTTATAAACGTCACATTCTAACTCTTCAAAATTCATCCTATAGGATTATGCACTAGAAGTAACCCTCTTGACCTCAAGGTGATCACGTTATAAACACGCTTGCATCAATATTAAACATCTGCCATCGCGTTACAATTGTCAAATCTTAACGATGTTGATGAAGAGCACATCAATAATTGACGCTTGACATTGGAACTATTCCATTATAATAAACAGATAACAGACAGACAGACAGAGACAGACAGTCGTTTCACGTAAGATACTGGTATGCGGCTGCATCCGGGTAGACTGGAAGCTGACCCTAACATAGTTGGAAAAAGGCAGATGGTGATGATGAAACATATAACATCACGCCTGTGTTCTTCGAAGAGGTAGGCAGAAGTGTAAGTACTACTATGACTATAGTACCTATATCAATTGGAGTGCGATCACAATAAACTCGTATTGTGAGATATACCTAATATACAGGAAAGAGGAAAACCATGTCAAAGACGGCAAAACGACTTGAAAACGAGAGCGACAAACGAAGCGAGAGGGACATGAAGTAGAAACACTCACCGCCGTGAGCTGTATATAGAAAAGCATAGGGAAGGCCTCTGCTAAAGACCAAAGCAATCCGGAGATTTCTGATGTCTAAACCTTTAATTATAATAAATTGTAACACTAGTTTTAACTATGACGGTTATTTACAATTGAAATACCCAATTTTAACTTTGCACAAAGCGGTAAAACTCTGTGTGAGTTTGGTGTTCCACAGCTGTGCCTATTGCGTCTAGAAAGTTCCTTCTAAGTACCTACTTATCTCAGGAATGCAATGTAGACACTGTTCGAAGTAATCATTTCTTGTGATAGCTTAGGATTAGTACTTGAGCATCAAGTCTGTAGGCGACAGGTCGTAAGATCAAATCGCTGCAATTTTGTGTGACGACACTCGATAAAGAACTGATTATGAGAACTGAGAAGGAAAGTTTTTCACTCATGTTTGTTCGTTGTCTTATAATTTTCTTAGCCATTTATCAACTGTGTTATGACTGGCTTCAGTCTAACTAGATAATTTGACAAAATTGCAATATCATGCATGATCATCATCTTGGATCATGCCGACTGTCTAATATTTATATCGCGGCCTAATGACTTATAAATTAATAATTAATAATAATAATGACTTATAAATTAAAAAACCCTGCCTTGTTTGTGTGTTTACTGCAATAAATCTTATATAGACCAACAAATATTTACTACGACTGGAAATCGAACATAAATATTAGCCAAGATAAAATATTAAAGCTGCTGATCCATTGAACGTATAGTCACGAAGTTTGTCAAAGATGATATGAGCCCGTCCGTAGGTCATTCAAAACTTGGGAGTGAACCTTTAACCCGATTAATAACGTTGTCGAACGGGAAAAAAACATGTCGGGAGTAGGGACAGCTGTCAAATCATGGTGTCATTCATTCTTAGGTCGGGCGCGGGCCCCAATATATTATTAAGTCCGTAGGTGATACGGAGTAGGAATCGCTTGTAACTTTGGCCCAAACTACGGATTTCGTGCTTGGATTGGACCTTATGATTTGAAAAAAGTCAACTTATTTGCTTCCATACTAGTGATGTAGTCACTACTGATTATCACAGATTATAAAATAATTATAAATTTTTATTTATTTATTTTTATTAATAAATGTACAACAGCTTTTTTAAACAAAACATCAATAATTGTAGATATCAGTTGAGGGCTTACACAGTTGCCAATAATAGGTGAACCAATATTCTCAAATACAATGATATAATAGGGTAAAAACGAAAAATCGCTTGCAGTGTTTAAATCAAAATTAAAAAAATACATTTGTGACAACATCTATTAGAATTGCTCGATCGCTGTATATTAACTACATTACTTTATTTTTACTTAAGCTCATTATTAAGTGAACTGTATTGTTCTTTATGAGTAAATAAAATTCGTTAACCTGAAATGCATAAAAATGAAGTAGTAAGAACTATAAAAAATAAAAAAACAAATTCAGTCTATAGTCGGTATGCATGCACGTAAGTACTTTGCGTTTCAAATATGATAGATTATTTTGACAGATTACGATAAAGTTGTTGTTTATTCAACAGTATAATCATTTATAATTCCGACTACCTATGTATAGCAAGTTAATACTGGCAGTAGATAAAAGTTTATGACAAGCAAAGAGAATATAACCACTGGTAGTTATATTATAGTCTTTGATGGCAAGTATATCATTATTCTGTCATGTCATTTTAAAATAACTAGGCTTGTCAACTGGATTGGTTGGTGACTGCACTAACTTGTTATTAGCAGATCGGAGGACGCTACTGTCCATGTGTCCGTCTTATTGTCATATTATTATTATCACTTGCATACAGCGAATCCAACAGCTTAGGCATAATTTCATCACGGCAGTTTTTCAAAAGAGGTCGGTAGAACAGGTGTACGTAGCTAAATCATATTTAGTCAGCTATGTATATTTACCGAAGGAGTAGCCAGAAGTGTAGTGCGAGCCATATTTCGCGAGTTATGTCACATGTAGTACTTAGTAGAGTTCTTCGACAATCTTTAATTTTTCAATACAACAATACTCTGGTGAATCGATAGATCCACAATTGCCAAAGGGTAGTTTTCCAGTTAGCTTCATTAATACTTACGTATTTTTCCACTTAGTGTGTGTATATTGATGATACACTTCTCATCCAAAAAATCGAAACACCTCTGTAGTTTAGTTTTGTATGAGCTTTATGTATTTTTTATATTGAACAAAAAAAATGGCAGTTAATTGCGGATATCAAATTAATGGTATCATTTAACGAATATTAATGTTTCAAATTAAAATTAAATTTCTTTAGCTATCGTGTTTTGTTCAGCAGGTATGTTTTCACCCTATAAGAAGAATTTGTCATGTTAGAAACAAGGACGTAAAAAAATAATAGATACGAGTATTCTAAGGATCTCGCATTTCCCCCCCGGGCTCTAATGACTGCTACCATACGGTTCCTCACGGAACGAGTGAGAGTCACAATATTGTGTTGTGGGATATATATCCCACTCTTCTTGTATAGCTGTTTTAAGCTGGCCAAGCGTCTCCAGAGCAGGATCTCTCGCTCTGACTCGTCTCTTCAACTCATCCCATATGTATTCTATGGGATTCATATTCGGGCTTCTTGCTGGCCAGCCCATAACCGTAACACCGACTTCACTCAGGTATTAATTTACAATGCCTGCGGTAATGAGCTCTGGCATTGTCCTGCATAAAAATGAACTCTTCTCCAATAAAATGTGCGTAGGGTACCACATGAGGCTCCAGACACTCTTCGGTGTGACGCACGTGACCCCCTTAATGACGATAAGCGAGGTCCAGATACAAAAGCAAGTTCGGTTTTTCCATCGGCGCTTAAGCCTACCCAAACCGTCCATGAACCGCCACCGTAACTGACTCTTTCTTCAATGCAGCACTGTGAAAACGCTTTCCCTCTCTTTAATACACCTTCTCTATTCCGTCGTTACCATACAGCACGATCTTACTCTCACCAGAAAAGAGAACTTTGCTCCATTGAAGGTATGACCAATTTAAGTGCTCACGTGCAAAGTTAAGGCGCGCTCTTCGGTGGTCTACTGTCAATTTTGGGCCATTAGCTGGTTTATAAGGTTTCAGGCCACGCTCCGCCAATCTTCTTCGAATTGTAGAATCGCTCACAGTCATTCCTCGAACCTAACGCAGCAGGGGGCTGCAGTTGAATAGAGTTAAAGTGACTACTTCTTAGAGAAACTGACGTAATAAACCGGTCATCTTGCTCAGAGGTGCTCGATATCTACTAGATCCTGGACGGCGAGTAAACATACTAGTCTCCTGATAACGCTGATACATTCTATTGACAGCAGAGAGGCTAAGATGCAATCGTGCAGCCACAACACACTGACTATGTCCTGAATCCAGCAATGCCACGACTTAGGCGGCTTCCGTGTGCGAGGTATCCATATTTGTTAGGAAAAAATCTCTTTGGTAGGATATAGCTTAGTTAACAATCAAAATTTAAAAAATATTGTTTGCAAAAAAACAAAAAAATGCTGAAATTCCGACGGAATACACATGGAAAACAAACTCTACATTAATTTATTCGATGAAAATTCGAAAATTAATTTACTAATTTGGAATTGTGGTGTACCGTTGTTTAGATAGAATAAACTGCCAGCTATTTTTTTAAATGATATCAGTACTCTATTTAAATACCGCCTAAATAGTAGGTAAGTACTGTTTCGATTTTTTTAATGAGAAGTGTATTTTAATAACTTCCTGTCACTGTTATTTACATAGCAAGTAGTGTATACGAATTTGTGTGGGGTATGTATTACAACTAAAAAGTGAAAAGTAATAACATTTATACAAAAAAAAACAACCGTTTTGCAAAAAAACGAAAATACAAAAGACACCGACTTCCGAAATTAAAGTTATTTTTCACTTTGTAGTGTTTTTTTTGGAAGACTATTGTTTGTTTTTGTAAATAAGTTTTACTTTTTGCCCACATATTCAAAGTTAATCTATGTTTTTTGAGGGGAAAAATCGCGGAGAATCTAAATCTGGTATAAAAGCGAGCAAGCATGGTGTCCACACTTGACTTGTTGCTTCTCTATAAGAGAAGAGGCCTTTGTCTTGCAGTGGAACAACAGGCGGGTATTTACATAAACATGTGTGATAAAATATCACTATCAGTTACAGATGGTTATCAATGGCTCTAGAAAGCCCTATAACCTTCTTCATGAAACATAAAAAGATAATTACTGTGACTAATTCTAAATTCTGCTCTTCAAAAATATTGGGAAACATTTTAGATGTCGTGGATTTCGTGGATGATCGTGATGAAACATATAATTGCTTCATGATTGTCTTTTATAATTAAATACAAACATTATAAGAAACAAGCGACAAATTTAAACCACCGAGAATAGTACCTGTACAGAACTGAACTTGTACTGAACAGTACTGAATTTCGGAATATATTTTCCTTAAAACGTGCTCTGGGCCTGCAGTCTCGACATAGTTAGCAATCGTTTTCGGTTGCTAAGTCCTAACAATCCAGATGAAATGATATTTGGTGGTCTCCACACTCAAATTTATCGTTTGTAACTGGTATTTTAGGTAGGTACCGGTAGGTAACAACCGATAAATTTGAGTGTCGAGACTACCAAACATTTACATCAACATTTACGTCTGGATTGTTAGGACTTAGCAACCGAAAACTATTGCTAACTATGACGAGACTGCAGGGCCTGAGCAAGTTAAGTACGAATTTTTGTTTGAATACGGGAACGAATATCTCCTCATCTGTTTCCGACCAAATTGGCGTCATCCTGTCTACCTCTATTTAAATAAACTAGGTATTATTTACGCATCAACAATCTTACTAGAACTATTTCCGGCCAACATTTAAAGAAAACAAAACTATCTACCTACTCAGTTGTAAAGTATTTACACACAAAACTAGACCTTCATGATAAAACTAATAAGATAGTCAATTAATAATTACCATTTACAACAGCAGCGAGTGTGAACAACACGACACAAAATATCACTTTCATGTTTGATTGTCACTTTAACATGACGTTTATAAATAAATTGTTTTAAATTGTATCGACCGATGATACGTAGCGTCCGTTCGCGGTGGAAGATGGTTGAACACTGAACTGTTTGAATGACAGTAACAGTTACATTATAGTATAAATATAGAGTGATAACGTTGATATTAGGCTGCGAGTACACTGCGCTGTAAACGAAGGTGATGAACTGATGACACTGATGACTAATGAAAGAGTTAGTTTACGCCTTATATGCGTATTCGTCATATTCTTGATTTATTATTATTATTATTATTTATTCGCCTGCAATTTTATTTGCTTAGAGTACACCAAGCTGAATGCAGGAAAAAGGCAATTCCGACTCCCAACGCCGCGTCGGCGTCGCCGCGTCGTGTCACCGACATTTATGAACAGAGAGGAATTACATTATTAACATTTATGGATTTTTGTTTAGACATTTATGGCGCAAGCCACCTGCATCTGGCATAAGTCACATTGAACGAAGCTTGATGTCTTTGGAACCGACAGGCTTTGGTGTCATCTGCATGTAGGCACGGGATGTCATTCTGCTTAGGTTTCACGCGTATTACCAGTTCATAAATGCTTTACCATAGCCCATACTACATGGCAGTAAAAATTTTCAACAAATTACCGGAACAAATTAAAGAAGAACCCAAATTCAATACATTTAACAGAAAATTAAAAGAATATCTAACACAAAAATGCTTTTACTCGGTCGCAGAATACTTAGAATAAAATAGTGAAATATGATAGATGATAAACACATACATACACTTACACATAACTTATAAATAAAATAATGAAATGCTAATAAAATAGAGAATATAAATTAATAAATTGTAAAAAATAAATTGTAATAATTAATACAAATTAATAAAATGTAAACAAAATAGAGAATATAAACTAATAAAATAAAATATAGTAATTCATACAAATTAATAAAATATAAATTTAATAGAGAATATAAATTAATAAATATTCATACAAATTAACGATATTATTTATTTAATTTTAATAACTGATACAAATTAATAAAATATAATAATTAATACCTACACGTAAAATAATTGAATAATTGTTAATATACTTTATGTTATTTTATAAATATTCGATTTAGTTGGATAAATATGTAAAATAAAAAAAACGTTTAGAAATATTGAATAACCTCATGATATCTATTAAATAACTATAAACCCAATAGGTACTAGAAATGTTTTCGATAGTAATTATATTAGTTATATTATATTTGTTTAACAAACTCGCAATCCAGTATACCTACTGACTGGATGCTTGTTTTGTTAAATCTATTTATTATGTTGCCGTGCCCTAACCGGGTTTCATGTTTGAACTTACTTACATGTAACAACTGAATGTACACATGAATGCAATAAAGAATTTGAGTTTGAGTTTGAAAATAAAAGACAAACAAAATTGCCTTTGTACACCTAAACTTACTGGAAAGTTTAAAACAACATTATACTTGAAACTCAGCCTCAAGAAAGTTGTAAACTACAACGTTTTTACCACTTCAGGCAATCCGAAGTGACAGTGGGCTTGACACAAACGCGCGGAATAAACGTAACTTTACTACGATCGATTTTAAAATGGAAAATATTCGTTTCGTACGTAATATTTACTTAGTTTTAAGAATGTATGCCCATATAATTTTTTTTACTAAAACGCTAAAGGATGTTTGTATTTTCGTTTCAAAAATCGATTGAATTTACCTTAGGTACCGTTGACGTCACGCGTTCGGGCTGGGGCCTCAGGATAAAAACGCTTTTCGATTTACAATCTGGAATAGAAAGTGTTAGTCAAAGTCCGATGGACACGTTTCTTTAGGTTCATCCCGCCACGTGCGTTGGCAAGCAACGAGTAAATATAAATAAATATAAATAGCAGTTCCTATAAATATAACATGTGATGTGAACGATAGCCCACGCGTGAATGACGGTGCATTCTAGTAGAATGTATTTAGACTGACCGGTTGGCGCAGTTGGTAGCGACCCTGCCTTCTGAGCCGCTGGTCCCGGGATCGATTCCCGGACAAGTCAAACATTTGTGTGCATGAACATGTCTGTTTGACCTGTGTCTGGGTGTGTATATGTATATAAGTATGTATATCAGTCATCAGGTTACCGTAGTACAGGCTCTGCCTAGTTCGGGACCTGAAGACCTTGTGTGGATGTTGTCTCATATATTGTCTCTCATATAATATATTTTATTATTTTTGGAAAACTTACAGCTAATCAGACACACTGGTTACAAATATAATAACAAGATGATGGTTTTCACATGTAGATGTGTATATATGTATTATCATAATAGTTACATGTAATTTTTCAGTATCTACGGTCCCATAGAGAAAGTTGTTCAGTTTGATGCTCTGAACTACGCCCTTAAATATTACCACATTTTGTTTTTTGAATACTTTTCAAGTGACATTTCACAAAATAAATCTCACAAATGTTTACCAACAGAGCTCCATGTCAACGTTATTCGAGCTCCAAAAGTTCCTAGTATTGTAGCAGTGTTAGTACATCAAAATGATGCAACCTAAGGGCATAGGTAGG
Organism: Brachylomia viminalis; assembly: GCA_937001585.2. Classification (NCBI taxonomy): domain Eukaryota; kingdom Metazoa; phylum Arthropoda; class Insecta; order Lepidoptera; family Noctuidae; genus Brachylomia; species Brachylomia viminalis. The sequence continues at coordinate 21,158,071 of OW443317.2, forward strand.
TAAGTCATTCTTTATTTAAAACAATTAAATTGCAAATTCAATAGGTATAGGTATTGTAGGCCTATTTACGCCTGAGTACCATGGTCTTGTTAAGTTGTTACACATCAGTGTGCATCAACCTTTCCATCGCTGTATATCAGTTTGTTATCGTTGTCTGTAGCGTATCTTTATCTATATGTCCTGTGATATACAGACGGACCGGGCGTTCCATACGTCAATAGTACGGTAGGTAGGCCCTTAGGCCGCACGTCAGTGGAAACGAAACCAGTATATTATTATGCTGGCTTCTTGTTCTATTGACACTAAGTGCTACGCTGGGCCAGCTCAAGGTCACCGTGTTACCACTGACATGAGGTCGACTGTACTATTGACGTACATAATTGATCAAAATAGATATTGCGTCACTTTTAGACATAAAGTCTGCAAGTTGATTTCTAAAAGACAACCACTGTGATGAGTAACATCGTAATCAGTTACGACGTGAATCGTGTACATCATCGTCAGCCTAGCCTTTTCCCGACTATCTTGGGCTCTGTGGTGTTTACCATGTTATAGGAAGTATTCGAGTAGGTAAGTTAGACAACAATTCACTGTACAATAGCAGAGGTCATACGTCCGCATCGTTCGGGCGCCAGCAAGTGACCAGTCCGCGGGCGTGCGCCGCGGCGCTGCGCTTAGCGCTAGTATATTAAGTCGATGTCGATGTCGGTACGCTACATGCTGAGCTTCCAGCCTAACATTTTATATTATTTTAAATAACATCAAAGTTATTAATACTAAGAGCATACAAATAAGAAAACACACCACACTGTACAGTTCATAGCGTTTAGAGTTGTTGTCATTTGTTTTTTTTTTTTTTTTTATAAAATTGTGTTATGTTTATAATTTATGTATTCTTTAATTTTATAAGTTACCTAAAAATACAGATATTTATATATTTATCTTTATTTTATCTATAAAAGTACACACTATGATCAGATTTAATCACACTAGTTTAATTCTGCGGAAAGCTAGACTTACCCGATTCAGTCACACGGTGGGACGTCATTACGTCATTCGAGAGGTAGTTGCTGAAAATCAGCGCTGTTGACGATAAGTTCGTCCGAAGTCACAGCATTTTGCTGAGCAACGACCTTTTCTTGCACAGATACGACGCACGGCATAATTGCTTATATTATTGTTGTTTTTTTTTTTTGTTACAAAAGTAGTTATTTTTCCACTCTGCAATTGGCATTTTGATTTTGTTTTGATTCGTTTGTGATTGTTTTGCAACTTTTGTTGTCAACTGTCAGTGTCGCGGACGCATCTGGATTGATTTGTATTGTCAATGTCACATACTCAATGACTAAATTCTTTAGTCATTGCACATACTACTTAGAGATGTCAACTAAGGTGTCTTGTTGGTCTCTGGCACTGACACATCAAGAATTGTCGGCAATATGACATATTGCCGACAATTTTGCCTTTTTGCCTCATATTCAAGCATACATTGTATGCTTGAATATGAGGCTTTTGACAACGTTGGATGTGTATACTTGTCTTTTTTTTATTTTTTTTTTTATTTGTAATGTGCGTTTTGTTTGTGCAGAATAAACATTTTTTCTTTCTTTCTTTCTTTTCTTTCCTAACAAGATGCAGCTGAATACCAGTATTTTCCATGGAGCGACTGCCTGTCAGACCTCCACAACCCAGTTACTGGGTAATAGGATAGATGGCCTTGGGTAAGACTGGTTGTCAGACTTTCTAGCTTCTGACTACTCGTAACGACTGTCTAAGATCTACAAAAGACAGCCGGGACCAACGGCTTTTAACGTACTTACCGCGGCACGGAGGGGGTCTAGTTATGAAATAGATGGTCACCCATCCATGGGATGACCTTGGTGAGCTTAACCTGATCGATCGACTCGTGTAACTGTTATTACATGTGAATCGTGTATAATACAGAGAGAAAACTGCCTCCTTGATCTACCTACCGATGCACGCGTGACTGCTAAGCGTGAGGTCATGGGTTCGATTCCCAGATCAGGCAAAGTGTTATTAGGTTTTTCCATCAGGATGTTCTCAGTTGCAGCCGTGTCCGGTTGTTAGTGTCATTATTTCCAAATATTAATAAGATTTGCCTGAAATGATTTTTGTATGAGGTTAGTCATGAAAGTTTAACAGTATCTCATTTACCTAACAGTTACCGAAAACGTACTGGTTTTATAAAGAAACGGAATGGAAATATGATGTTTGGAGCATCGCCTGGTTTCTAAGTTACGAGCTTCGAAATCAAAAGGTGGTCTTCAAGAAGTCTGTATTGATATTACGAGTATGTTGAGTACCTAATTAAATACTTGGTCAACTATTGCTATATATGTATACCTGTGCAAGATTTGTAATACAGAAATATTTATACTGGAAAAGGTGTGTTCATTTCGTTTCAGAAGTGGGATATACCAAAATAGTACGTAGATAAGCTTTTAAAAATGAATTGCTTGTAATTAATGTTATTTAAACAGCAATTTTTTTTTAGTTAAACGCTCACTTTTGAAAAACTTTTGACAAACTTACCCAGAGGCTTATGATAACAATTAGGTACCTACAAGGTTTATTGTGTTTGTTTTATATTGCCATCGTTTTGTCGGCCGCATGATGCGGCACATCAGGTCAGGGCACCTCTCTGATGAATTGTGTTGTGCTGTGTAGTATCGTGTGTGGGTACGTGGCTAGGGCTACACTGGCGGTACCTTAGCGCACAATATTGCACACACTGACCGGACGGATCGTGTGTTTGGTCGGGGCAACTTCCCGATAGCACTGGGTGTGTTCTGGTTGCCTAAATGAAACCAGTGAGCATGATTTAGAGGCACTAGTGTCAGTACTGCACATTATATCGGGGCCACTCTCCGAACGCCCGGTATATGTTTCAGCCCAAGAGGTGCCTTGGAGTTATGATTTCTGGGTGTTTTTGATGAAACAATGTATAATTTGATAAACATAGTGTTTCCTTATTTTTTTGCTGATATTTTAACTTATGGCTACGGTCCCATAAGCCTCTAAGGGATGTAAATGAGCAATATTTGAACACATTAACACATGAAGTTAGTTCCCCATTCCAAAGCGTAGTAGGTACCTATGGAGAAGAACGGGCGTGTAACTCCATGGACACTGTTTTAAATCAAAATATTGTTACAAAAAAGTTGTTACTTACATCATTCATGTTGAAATTATATTTGTGAGAACGACGTAGAAAGACGTGCACGTTAAAAGCGTCCGTAATAAAAAGAAAAAACCAATTCAGGAATTAAAATAAGCCGTGGCAGCTAAGAAATTACCAGTGCCTACTGACGGCGCCTGTTTACGAACATGGCGTTTGGATCAGCACCATTCAGCTCAACCATTTTGAAGGCAACCCAATGATCCAATACACACGCCACCACCAGCGACACATTTGAGTGAGCATGACATACCTACTCTCAGCCGCCAGGGCACATTCAAGTCAATGAAAGACGAACCCAGTAAGCTTTACAGTAGGCCCATAGTGCTCACACATGTGCTATGCAATTATACAATACTAAGAGGTTGAATTTATACAATGCAAAGATAGATTGTACAACCTTCATAAGCTCCAACAATATTTTCGAAAGATTAGAAGAATTAGTTTACGCGCCCTTGTGGAGCACCTTGAGGACCAACTAAAACGTAAACAGTAACGTAAAATAAAACGTAAACAGAACTTAGTACTTATATAAAAGCCTCCAAACATAAAGGGCGTGCCCGCTTACATGCAAGTCATGCAACACTACATTATATTTTTATATATCTGTAACTTGAACTCACAAATGATAAACCAGTAGGACATTCGAAGTAAAATAAATAAATATTTAAGTACTGGGATCAAAAGGCGCTGACTCTAGTTTTCATTTCTTGATACTCCCTCTTCCCCTGGTTGTCTAGCCACCCACTTTCAGTACATTTGCGCCAACCAAATCTACGTTCATCACACAATCGTTTTCTTCAATGTCCCACTCGCCGCACATTCTTCATTCACTCTTCCTTCTTCGTTCAGTCTATCTCTCTGTGGAATGCGCTCCCCCAAGAAATCAGGATGGCAACCAACCGATTATCCTTTAAAGCTAAAAATCGCGAGCACATTTGCAAGAAGCTGGCAGTATCATCACAACGGTAATATTCTCTCTTTGTTTTTAGTATATTCGTGTATTTATGTACACACAGCAGCAGGTCAAGTTACCACAAACTGTCAAATTTTCTCATTCGATTTGGAACTTAACCTTCAACATTTTAAGGTTTATAATTATTTGGAGAAATTTGACAGTTTCGTGTAACCTGATGTGCTGTTGACTGTACATATAATTGTGCTTATATTTATATATAACTAGGTATATATATATTATATATAAAGTCTTAATAGGTTTATGCGTGTCTTTATATTTAATAATATTTATTCCTAATTTATCATTATAAATTGCATCACCCAAAGGTTGACTGGTAGAAAATGCCTATGGCATTAAGTACGCCTCTGTACATTTTGTGTGCTTAAAGTATTAAATAAATAAATTACAATAACAAAAGCATAGACAACTTGACGTCACCACAAGCAGCACCCGTTCACGAGCATAACGCAAAGTTCAGCCACTGCCCCCCTCGCCATATTTGAACGAAAGATGCAACCCGACCCCTGACGCTACCGCAAGCAGTGTCATCTAAGGGAGCATCACGAACTTGCTGCCGGTTGCTCAAAAGAATAATTATGAATATGATCTATTGTCTCTAGCTAACCACATATTGTAATACAACTCATTAAAAAAACATTGAAATGAGTAGATTATGTTAATATGATAAATGAAATTAATAAATTGACTAATACAGCCAAATAAAATAAACAATTATATAAGCTCATATAACTTGTCAGTAGGTAAGCTAATCCTGGAGAAAGAACATAAACATTGTCTTGAGTTAATCACAGCGACCAACAATTCTCATCGTTTAAGTAATCGTTGATAGAATAGTATGCCTTTGAACAAAGGTTGGATTTTACTTTACCTTTAAACGCGTTAAAACGCAAATCTAACAAAGAACAGGAAAGCTTGTTATAAAAGTTTATACCAAGCCCAACAAATAAATTATGATCCTTATGCAGCCGGTGAAAGGGAGGGCACATGGGTTGTCCTTATGTCTAGTGATAATATGATGAATATCACTGTTTTCTGTGTATAAGTGTATATTATGCCTAATATATAAGATGTTGGCGAAGATGAATTGTGAGGCCACCGTGAGAATACCAAAGTCTTTAAAAAAAACTTTCAGAGTAACTCAAGCACCTAGCTGGTAAATTGTTGGAACCGCTCGTTTTTGAAGAACAAATATATTTTGAATATCAGCGGCTTTGCCCCACAGCAAAATGCCATAGGACATAACGCTATGAAAATAACTAAAATAGACTAGCCGAGCTGTATCAACGCCAATGTATTGTCTTACTTTTCTGATGGCGTAGGCGGCTGAACTGAGCCTTCCCGCTAGGCTTGATACATTATAAATGTGATCTTGATATATATCGTAGGTATATGTGATCGTGGCTCAGAAAACAACCGCACGGGTCGTTTGAACAGGCTAAGCTACGGTTGCCACGGTCGGTCCGTAAATAAAGTGGTGACCATCTTCACGGTCGGTCCGTAAAGATGGTCACCCCATCTTTACATACCGAGACCCCTCCGTGCAAACAAAGCACGTTAAGCCGTTACGTTGGTCCCCAGTAGTCAAATAGGAAACGCTGACCTCATCTAGTTTTAAAATAATAGAATTGACGTGTAAAATTGTTTGTACAAACCTACTAAAAGAAATAAATAATTTATCAGCTACGGGTCGCCAGAAGCCTGAAAGTCTAACAACCAGTCTTGCCAAGGGGTGTCGTGCTGCCTAGTGGCCGAGTTGTGGAGGTTGGATGGGCGGTCGCTCCAAGTGGGGTGCTACTAGCACTACATCCGGTTGCACTGGAGGCCGACTCCGGTATGGTTGATAAACGCACTGGGCAGATAATGATAGATGGTTTTATTTCCTTAGGTGGGTTTGTACTAACGCTTTTACACGTCAATTAGCAAACGTTAATTTTTATTGCATTTGATACTTTTTTGTTTTTTTTTTGTTTTTGTTTTCTTTTTTTTTGTTCATGTATTTAATTAATTTAAAATATTATTTTTTCTAAGGGCTGATTATTCAATAGTCAGATAACTTTTAACTGAAGAATAAATCTGACAGTTTGACATATTTTTCATACAAAAGCTGTCAAACCACAATATTTATTCTTCAGTTAAAAGTTATCTGACTATTGAAAAATCAGCCCTAAGTCATATAATGTCACTTATTTTGTATGTCTCATAAAACATAGCGCACCTATCTAAGTAAACACCTATGTTTCACAAATAAACTGATTGATGGATTTATTACGTATACTTATTGATTTTATGATACCGTTTTATTTTATGATAATTAAGATACTCAATGCATAATGTGCTGGATCATTGGGATATTAATTTAATATAACCACCTTTGAATTCTGATATAGTTCTCTAAGCTCGACTCATGTGTAAATATTGTGAGAATGGATTACGCTCCAAGTAAACTATATTAATAAAAATGAAATGCTGTTCGTTGGTCACATCACTTGGGAGCGATCCGAGCGATTTGGCTATAATTTATTTCAAATGTTTGTTTTGGTCAAAATTGGGTTTTTATGAAGGGAAGGATCGGAAGTTTCTTGGAAAATTTACAAACGAAACTTATACTGAATGTCCTTTTTCTGTGAGTTTTTGTATGAACTCCAAACCATATTGAAATTTTCTTAACAGGACAACGTCTGTCCGACTGGTGTTTCAGTGAGGCTCAGGTGTGACCTCCTTTAGGGATATGTGTTATGTGGGTGTGATAATGACATCATAGTTTTTAGTTGTAATAGTATTTTTTTTTTTTACCACAGACTAAGTACCTAGTACTCAGACGGTAATCTCCCATAGTAGAAACATCTCTGTAGGAATATGCATCCTCTGATTGAGACGTTTGTTTTTTTTTCTCAATCATTTTGTCGCTCGTGTTGTGATGATACCGGGTCTTTGTTGCCAAGGTTTGTCGTGCCCAGAATCGTTTGAATACTAAGTAGGCTTTATGCAACTTAACAGACTGTGAAAAAAAGGATTCTGGGAATCATTTTATTGGAAATCATAATGAATAAAAAGCATTTGGTATCCTTAATTTTTACTTTTAGTTAGTTTTGAAACAAGTAGTTGATAAACGAGTAATACAAACTTTTTTGAGTAGGTATTCTTCAAGCTTTATAATTGAATTTAAATAGCTTCCACGATTTTACAAATTCACCACATAGTTTAGAGCTTGGCATAATTTGCCGACAGACCTTTTGTTCGATGAAAACAACATGCCTTGTTCAGACTACTTCTTCTTTTTACAATTCACAACATAGCACTTATGGAACATACTGCAAGTTGTTATTACAATTCACAACATAGCACTTGCGGAACATACTGCAAGTTGTTATTACAATTCACAACATAGCACTTGCGGAACGTACTGCAATAAAATAAATTAACATTGCCTGTGCTTTATTGGAGCAACTCAATCCCAAGCCTTTTTGTCCTCAATATAGTCTTTGACAGTATAATAGGCATTCTGGCATAGTTTCCTTTTTATAAAAGATTTGAATTTATTAAGGCTTAGTGCTTGAATGTGGCTAGGAAGTTTATTATAAAAACGTATACATTGGCATCTAAACGAGCCACCTATTTTCTTGAGCCTGGTAGTAGGAACAACAAATTTGTGCTTGTTCCTAGTATTTAAATTATGGATATCACTGTACTTTTTAAACAGATTAATATTTTAATCTGCATACAAAAGATTTTCATAAATATACTGAGAAGGCACAGTCATTATATGAATCCCTTTAAATTTGTCTCTGAGGGAGTGTCTGGGACTTAATTTATAAATTGAACGAATTTCCCTTTTTTGTAAAACAAAAATCGTCTGAATATCGGCGGCATTTCCCCACAACAGAATACCGTACGATATTACACTATGAAAATAACTAAAGTATACTAAACGGGCTGTCTCTAAATCAGTTAAACCACGAATTTTCCTAACGGCGTATGCTGCAGAGCTAAGCTTCTTTGACAATTTATCTATATGGGGGCCCCATTGAAGCTTGGCATCCAAAGTTATGCCTAAGAATACTGTGGTATTTTCGGGTTTCAAATCTTCACCCTTTATGAGAATACTTGATTCTACTTGTCTAACATGAGGTATCGTAAACTTAATACATTTCGTTTTTTTCTCGTTAAGAAGAAGGTTATTAACATTAAACCAGTTAACTACTTTTGCGAGGGCACTATTTACATTGTCAGTAACCAGCTGCTGACGTTTGAGTTTAAATAAAAGTGAAGTGTCGTCTGCAAACAGCACTATATCATGTTCATCCTTTATGAGGTAAGGCAAGTCATTTATATAAATAAGAAATAAAAATGGACCTAGAATTGAGCCTTGAGGGACCCCCATTCTTACTACCGATCCGGGAGATCTTTTCCCGTTAACATCAACTCTCTGAATCCTATCACTTAAATAAGAAGTAAGAAGATCCAGAGAGGCGTTCCGGATTCCGTAGTGGTGCAGTTTCCTGATTAATGTTTCATGAAGAACACAATCGAATGCCTTGGACAAATCGCAAAAGATGCCCAACGCATCGCATTTGTCCTCCCATGCATTATATACATGCCCCAGAAGTTCAACTCCGGCATCAGTAGTTGAACGACCCCTTGTAAAACCGAACTGTTTGTTATGCAGTAATTTATGTACATTAAAAAATCTTTGCATTTGATTTAAAATAAGTTTTTCAAAAATTTTACTAAATGTAGGTAGCACTGAAATAGGTCTATAATTAGTAGGGTCTGATGTACTACCCGATTTAAACAACGGTATTATTTTACTGTTTTTCATAAGATCAGGAAACTCACCACGGTCAATACAATTATTAAAAATAACAGCTAAAGTAGGTGCTACAATATTTACAATTGACTTAGCAACGTCCACAGAATTACCCCATAAATCTGCAGTCTTTTTGACATTTAACGTGTGAAAGGTTTTAATTATATCTTTCATTTAAGTGACATATTCGAAATGAAATTCAGAATCACAAACTGGAATGTTTTCTTTAAGTAAAGACTCTGCTGCAGTGGGTGAAGAGTTTAGAGATTTAGTAGTCGATACGGGAATCTCTGCAAAGAAATTTTCAAAGGCCGCGGCGACTTGAGAATCAGATTTAATTATATTGTCATCAATAGCAAGTCTGTAGTCACTACATCGGTTGCATGACCTTCCCGATTCGCTATTAATGATAATCCATGTCATTTTTATTACATTACTACTATTTTTAATTTTTGAACTCAAATAACGTGATTTGGCCATACTACTAACTTTTTTAAATAATTTAGAATAATTCTTAACATATAAATTAAATTCAGCAGTGTTTTTACAAGTTCGTTCAACATACAATTCATAAAGTCGTTTTCTACTTGTATGTATACCAATGGTGGCCCAGTCACTAAAGGAAGCGTTACTATTAACCGAGAACGTCTTTGGAATGAACGTGGTATTGAATAGTGTGCAATACTTAATAAAAAAATCATTATAACGTTGATTAGGGTCATCATTAGTCACCAAAAATGGTAATTTAATTAAAAGTTTAGATTTAAATGTATCCAAGCGATAAGTCGTTTTCGGGTTAACAGTGATATCTTTTTTAGTAACTTTATTGTTTATATTTGAAATAGTTATTAATTGTCCGCAATGATCTGAGTCTATTAAATTAATAATTTCTTTGTGAGTTGGTATAACATCTGTATAAATGCTATCTAGGCATGTGGCACTAGTGGGAGTTATTCTAGTTGGCTCCAGAAATTGGTTAGCAAGATTGTATGACTGAAACAGACTTATAATTTTAATACTTAAACCAGAATTTTCTAACAAATTAACATTAAAATCACTACAAATGATGATAGACTTATTTGAATTACAGATTTTGTGCAACACTTCATCCATAACCTTTTCAAAACAATCATACAATCCTGAAGGAGGTCTGTACACACTTAATATAATGAGCTGCTCCAATTCTACACAGGCTATTTCAATTGTCCGCTCAACAGAGAGGCTCACAATATCCTCGCGGTCTTTAAATTTAAGCTAGTTATTTACCAGAATTAATGAGCCACCATGTACAGCATGTACTCTGTTGAACGAACTACCAACCTGGTGATGACTAAAATTGAACATGAACTGATGGCTTTTAAGCCAATGTTCTGTTATACAAAGAATATCTATATTGCTACAATTCAGGAATAACTCTACTTCTAAATCTTTGTTCAAAAACCCTTGAATGTTTTGATGCACCAGGTTGATACTATTTATTTTTTTTTACACTTTCATATGCTTTATTCTTTGCCTTAGTTACATTTTTGCAAGAGGCTAACTCCTTTGTCCTGATTTCTAATTTAAATGATGACCATGGTCATTAATTTTGACCAAATTATTGGCAGAATAATTTAAAAAGTCATTGCATTGCTCAAAAGAAGCAAGTTGTTTAGCCAAATTTTTGGCTGAAATAGAAAAATAAAATACATAATAATTATTACAATTCACAACATAGCACTTGCGGAACATACTGCAAGTTGTTATTACAATTGTTACGAGGCGAATCTGCAAGCTCGGCACATCTTACCGACAAAGTGACCGATCGCATTACGACACCGCGCTTCCCACGTCACCGACTATTGTCATAGTCTTTTTTTACCTAACTTCGGTGGGAACGGACATTGTTATATTAAACCTAACTAATAAGAAATCTATTTTATAATTTTAATGTGAAATTTGTGTACTTTCAAATATATTTCGTAACCTAAAAGGACTTACTTATTGGAGAGTTCCCCGACACACGCCCCCACACATATCTGGCGCAGTCGGTAGCTCGTCACAGACTTAAGGTGTGGTGTTGTGAAATACCTAAAAATCAGGAAATCGCCGCATCAATCGTCTAGACGAAGAACCTATTGGAGGCCTGTCGAGGAAGCTGTTGCTACGGAGATCGGGAAATCCAAAAATCGATGAAACAACGCTCGCCAGCAATGCTACTCATGTAAGTACATAAGTCCTAGTATTGGTTGCTATATTTTTAACGCAAGGTACTATAATTTTCCAAAATTTTTCATCCACGTAGTAATAGGGACCTTAGTCTTAGTAGGCGCAATCAACGCCGCATCGCGCGAAGTGACGCCTTTCGTAATTTAGAAGTTATAACAGAAAATTTTGAAGCCATGACTGAATCGAGTAGTAGTTCTACATTTGACATGAATCAGATAGATTTATCAGATAAGATTTATAAATCACTTAGACTAGTTCCGGAATTTGACGGAAATCCTAATGTTTTAACTAGATTTTTGAACTTGTGCGATCAGTTAGTGCTCACTTATATCAGTCCAGAACCAGGACGTCAGCTTTCAAACTTATCTTTGATCAATGGGATTTTAAATAAGATTACTGGTAACGCTGCACGTACTTTGGCAACTAACAGAATTCCAAGTGACTGGAATGGTATAAGATCAACCTTAATTAATACATTTTCAGATCACAGAGACGAATCGTCGTTATATACTGATCTTTCTCTCTTAGTTCAGGGAACCGATACGATACAATTATTTTACGAAAAAGTTCAACATTTATTATGCACAATTATGACGTACACATCGAATTACACGAATCTATAAAAACTACCATAGAATCCAAACGAACTCTTTATAAAAAACTAGCTTTACAGAGTTTTTTGAAAGGCTTAGAAGAACCACTGGGTTCTAGGATAAGATGTATGAGACCATCAACCCTTGAAAGCGCTCTTGAATACGCTCAAGAAGAATTAAATATACTATATCTACAGAAAAGAAATAAAATAGTACCATCAAAAGAAAAACTCCAAAATTTTGTGCAGGTTAATCCTTCTATTTCTTGGTCACACCCTAATTTTCGTTCGGTTAGGCCAGAAAATCAAAATACAATATTTCAAACATACTCGAGACCCCAAATCCAGCCTTTGGTATTTCAATATCCACCACAATATCATGCACGACCAGATCAGTTCAGACAACCCTATCCGAGACCTACAAAGACTCAACAAATGTTCAGAGCACCCCCTACCAACATGTCAACTGGATTTCGAATCCCACTACGCCAAGCACCTCAGAATAATTATCCAAAACCTATGAGTGGCATTAGTTACCCTGTCGCGCGTACTCTGCCACCCACGAACTACAATGGCAGACGCAGTTTGGCGCCGATTAATATTCCACAGGTTAAAGAGGCGAACTTCAATGAATCTTTTAACGATAATTATTGCTACTATGATTACAATATCCAGACCACTGATGTTACTGATACAAATACAAATTATCCTAATGATTTTTTAACCGACCTTGACGTTGACAATCAAACTTTTGATGTCCAAGACCATCAGAGTACAAATTTTTACCCAACCTTGGAGAAAACTGCCCCCGAATAGAACTAAATTTGCATAGCAAACGCCATTTACCTTATATTCAAATAAATGATCCACCAATAAAACTTTTAATCGACACCGGAGCAAATGAGTCCTTTATAAGTCCGGAAGCTTATGAAAAATTTTACCCGAATATCCAACTTAACTATGAACCTTTTTTGGTCACAAATACCCACGTGACTACTCAAAATTATTACGCGTTAACTGTGCCCTGTTTCGATGAAGTTAAAGATAAAATTCCGATAAAATTATACCTATATAAATTTCATAATTTCTTTGATGGATTGATAGGTTGCGAACAATTAAAAAAATGGAACGCAAAAATCGACCTTGCTACGCACACGTTAGAGACTAAGTTCGCAAAAATTCCCATAATTTTATATAATCCCGGATGCATAAACTCTTCAAAATCAAATCAAATTACTATACCTCCACAAACTACTCAGTTAATCAAGGTGCCTACTAATATTGCGCAAGGAGACATTTACATTGAAGAACAATCAATTTGTGATTGCTACATCAGCGAATGCTTATCATCGGCTGAAAATAATCATACGAATGTACAAATTTCAAACCCGACGGATAAAGACATTGTAATTTCTATAAAAAAACCTATCTTCGCACATATTTTTAACGAAGAAACAATTCCAGTAACTCGAGCATTAGACACGACCGTGAATACCGATATGCGAACCCAGCAAGTCTTATCGCACTTGCGCATAGAACATTTAAACGCAGAAGAGACAGCTAATTTAATTAATCTTTGCAAAGAATATGCCGACGTATTTTATCTCGAAAATGAACCATTAACCTTTACCAACGAAATCAAACATCATATCAGAACCGTAGCCGATAGGCCGGTATACAGTAAAAGCTACAGATACCCTTACGTACATAAGAAAGAAGTACAAAACCAAATAGAATCGATGCTACACCAAGGTATTATTCAACCATCTTCATCGCCTTGGAACGCCCCAATATGGATAGTACCAAAAAAAAGTGACGCGTCTGGCAAAGTTAAGTGGCGCTTAGTCATTGACTTTCGCCAACTCAATGCAAAAACCATTAATGATAAATATCCGATCCCGAACATTAATGATATTTTAGACAAGTTAGGCAGATGTTTATACTTTTCGACATTAGATTTAAAATCTGGATTTCTACAAATTCAGCTAAATCCGTCCGATATTCCGAAAACAGCATTTAGTGTAGAGCAAGGCCATTTTGAATACGTTAGAATGCCCATGGGATTAAAAAATTCTCCGGCTACCTTTCAGCGTGTGATGGACAATGTCCTCCGCGGATTACCAAATTGTACCACATACATGGATGATATTTTGGTATTTTCAACGTCCTTGCAAGAACATATAGTTAATTTGCGCGCCATATTTGAACGTCTTAGAAATTCAAATTTAAAAATTCAGATGGATAAGTCGGAATTTCTCCAACACGAAACGCCCTATCTTGGTCACATAATTACTACAGACGGTGTGAAACCAAACCCGGATAAAATATCAGCTGTTGTAAATTATCCGATTCCAAAAACCCCTAAACAGATTAAAGCATTCTTAGGTTTACTTGGTTATTACAGACGTTTTATACCGGATTTCGCACGTGTCACTAAACCTTTTACGTCATGTCTAAAAAAAGGCGCTAAAATTAATTTGACTCCAGAGTACCTGACCTGCTTTGAACACTGTAAAACTCTTCTTACAAATGACCCTATTCTAATATATCCAGATTTTAGCAAAGAATTTATGTTAACCACAGACGCCTCAAACGTGGCCTTGGGAGCAATACTTTCTCAGGGACCTATCGGTTCTGACAAACCCATAGCCTACGCGTCTAGAACTTTAAACGATAGTGAAATTAATTACTCCACGATCGAAAAAGAGCTACTCGCAATAGTTTGGGCTACAAAATATTTCAGGCCTTACCTTTTCGGCAGAGAATTTAAAATAATAACCGATCACAAACCTTTAATCTGGCTTATGAATCTTAAAGAACCAGGTTCACGCCTTACTAGATGGAGGTTGAGGTTAGCAGAATATGATTATACTATTGTTCATAAAAAAGGTACAACCAATACTAATGCGGACGCTTTGTCACGTATTCAAATCAACCAAAATGAAACTATGTCCTTGTTCGTTAATCAGTCTGAAACGACAAACTCCGATACATCTTCTACATTAACTGCTGAAGGTAATAGCCCAAAACAATCATCATCCACGCTCACAGCTAGCCCAATACATTCGTCATCAACCCTCACGGCTCACTCAGTTATTGATGGAGGATCGAATGACCCACAGCATCTAGAAGGTACAGCCTCCCCACATATTGAAACCATACACACGAGCTTAGAAAACCCTGTTCTGGAAATTCCAATATCGGACGAACCTTTAAATAAATATAAGAGGCAGTTAGTCATTAATATAATAAATAGTAACCCTAAAAGTAGACCAACGACAACTCAACCTTTTCAGTCCTTTCAAAGAACTACTGTAGACATTAACGAACATAGCATTGAAGGAAGTCTTATTAACGTTATAAAATCTCATGTCGATCCAGAACTCCGGACAGCGATTCTTGTAAACCCTATTGAAAAAATGTTGAGTATCATACCGATTTTACAGAAAACTTTCGAATATTCATCCATGAACTTAGTTTTAGTCAAATATGAAGTACTTAACGTTAATGATCAGTCAAACCAATTAGAAGTAATAAAAAAATACCACGAAGGCAAGACCAATCATCGCGGAATCAACGAAACCTATCTTTCGCTGACACAACGTTACTTTTGGCCGAAAATTAAAATAGATATTACTAAATTTATAAATGAATGCAATATATGCAGATGTGCGAAATATGATCGAAATCCAATACGCCCGCAGTTCAGAGTTGTACCTCCACCAACTCAACCGTTCGAATTAGCACACGCAGACGTTCTGACTATTGACCATGACAAATACTTAACTATCATAGACTCATTCTCTAAATACGCTCAGGCGTATCTTTTACCCGATTGTACTGCACCCAATATATTAAAAGCCCTTTTAACTTATAGTACTCACCACGGTTTTCCTTTAAATATAACTACAGATCAAGGTACTGAATTTAAAAATCAAGTACTGTCAGAATTTCTCCGTTTGCACAAAATAGAACACCATATGACTAGTGCTTATGCACCCAACGAAAATGGCATCATAGAACGTTTCCATAGCACGCTTTTGGAACACTTACGATTATTTAAAATTCAGCATAAAAACGAACCCATTCGAAATCTTATACCGTACGCGCTAATCGCCTATAATAGTTCTATCCACAGTTTAACTAAGTGATCCGAGTGAGTCCTTTTGATGTCATTTCTGGACATTTTGATCCTCGGAATCCTATTGATTTAAACATAACAGACCGTTATCTACAAACTTATATTCAAGAACATCGTAGTCGAATGGAAATGGTGTATAAAATTATTCATGATTCTGCATTAACCGATCGTATAGGTATAATGACGCGGCGTAACGTTGATAGGGAACCCGTTTTAGATTGTGAACAAAATCAAGTCATACATGTACGAAATCCAATGGCAAGTAGACAAAAATTGGCACCTCGGTTTATTCAGGACAAAGTAGTTAAGAACTTACCCATACATATATACACTGCAAAAAGTCGTGGTCCGGTCGCAAAATCACGGTTAAAAAGACCACCAAAGAAATGATTCTTCATATCATTGTTACAGGTACTTATTATTGCTGCCGGTTTTCCTAGCTGGTGCTCAAGACATACGTTTTGATAGCCTAGACAATGGACCCGGCATACTACCATTTAAACTCGGCACTACCAAAATTATATCTCACTTCCACACATTCTTACAAGACATTGATCTTGAAGAAATTGAGTCACATGTTAACACTATCAAACGACAGCGAGTTGGGAAACTCGCTGTCGCTACACATAAACTATCAAATAGGGACTGCGATCTCTTCAACCTTCAGATTAAACATTTATACAAAAAGTTAGATAAAGTTTCAGTGCAGTTAGATACATTTAGGCCAACCAGAGTTAAGAGAGGCCTGATCAATCCGATAGGCACAATCATCAAAAGTATTTCTGGAAATTTAGACAACGATGATGCTCTGAAGTTTGAAAATGCATTACGTATCTTAAATAAAAATGATCAAACTTTGTCACAATCATTTAATAAACACATTACTTTATATAAAGAAATGACGATTCAGCAAAACCAGATAATCCGCAATCTTTCGATTAATCAGAGAAAATTGGAAGAAGCTCTTTCTTATGTCATGAATATGACTAATAATGATAATGAGCGAATAATTCATTACGCTCATCTTGTGCAACTTTTCGCGATTTTGATCGAAAATGTACAAGAACTACTGAGTGAAATTAATAGAATAGAAAATATATTAGCTTTTAGTCGAGATAAATCAGTTCATCATTCTATACTTTCTGTCAAAGATCTTAAAAATATGATAAGCCAACTAAAACGCATTTATAGTTCCGACGAAATAATTGATTTAAATATTAGAAATTATTACGAGATTCTTAACTTAGCTTCATTTTTTACTGAGTCCACAGTTGTAGTAGTCATAAAGTTTCCTATTACATTTACTACTGAGTATCAGTTATCTGAATTGTGCCCCGTTCCAAATAAGAATAACGTAATTATAGTACCACCTGCACCATATATAGCATCCAATTCTCAGGAATTTGTGTATATAGAGGCTGAATGTCCGAAGGTCAACTCCTGGCACCTATGCGAGCAGAGGATTGTCCATCAAATTATGTCAAAAATAGACTGTATTCAAAAACTTATACAATTTCAGGAGATAGATGTAACGTGCAGAACCACGCCTATCTCTCTGACCAAGGAAGCTCTGACTGAGCTAGACACTTACCATTACATAATTGCTTTCCCCAACAGTACAAAAGTTAAACTATCCTGTGGCAAAGAACGATATCAGCCGGTCGATTCTGTTAAAATCTCACCGTGAATACTTAGGTGAAGTGAGCGTGGAGTGAGCTGTCAGTGTCATCCCACTGATGCTAGGGATTGACCAAGCATTACACTTACAATCATAATCGAGATTTTAATAATATTTTTTATCAAAATTGTATTGATCATTTTATATTATTTCAAAGCTAGTACCTATGTAGCTAAACAAAACTATTTTGATGGTTTTAAAATAAAATAGCAAAACAGAAATTCTGTTAGAAAGTCAATGCTGTTTTTTTCTTTGTTTGCCTTAGGCGCGAGTGCGCCACGCACGGAACTGTAAATAAAATATAAAACATTACAAGTTGAAGACCGCTACAAAAATAGAAACGCGTAAGTATCGACATTGTTTGTAATTATGAACGAAGCGGGCTCGATCATTTTTCACAAGGAGTAACTTGGTCGACTTATGCAGAAAAGCATAACAATTATTAAGAGTAACCTACCTATGTAGGATATAAGAGCGAGCAAAGCGAGCTTGATAATGTAAGCACCCCGCCTAGGGCCGATTAGATTTTTGGAAATAGGAGTTTCGGTACTTTGTTGAATAATCCACAAAAGCTCTAGAATTGAGAAGAAAATTTCAGGACCTCGCCTCGAATACCTAGGTACCTACGTTAAGTGCTTTAATAGGTATTCTGTGAGGCGTTTTCGCATATTTTTTTAGTTCCGAATGTCTTACACCTATAGGTAGGTAGGTATTTAATTTTGAAGCCAGGAGAGTGCAATTGCGCCGTCTTGCACCCCGCTCCCGGCGCCCATGTTACTTACTTACCTACTACCTACGTAGGTAGGTACCTACTTATTTACCAACGTCCAATACATAGAGGTCTACTTAATCTGTCGTTGCCAATAATAAAAGAATATCCATCAGATTATCATCGTCAATACTAAAATTTAATAGGTAGGTACCTAGCTAAACAGAGACTCCCGCAGCGCCGACACGGGCTCACTTGACTTCGCTGGCGTGCTGTTGCCGTGGCAACGAGAATCGCGTGGCCGTGAAGTGATCACGCCGCGCAAGCGCGTTAGACGCTATCTTCGCAGGCGTGCTGTTGCCGTGGCAACGAGAATCGCGTGGCCGTGAAGTGATCACGCCGCGCAGGCGCGTTAGACGCTATCTTCGCTGGCGTGCTGTTGCCGTGGCAACGAGTATAGCGTCGTCGTGATGTGATCACGCCGCGCAATAGCGTTAGACGCTGTCATTAGTAGGTAGACGTACCACGAGTTTCTTTTTCGTTATTACAATGACAACCACGTCCCTAAGTCTGTTCGTATTCGAATTACGAGACAATAATTAGTACCTACCTATTTATTTCAATGCTTTTAGATTGTCAATTCCAATCATTTTTTGAATGTCAGTATTATTATGTACATACCTAAATTTTGTTTTCAACAAATGGATATTACTTGAGAGGTGAGATTGAATAACTTCGAAGAAAGTTTTCAGTGATTGGTGTATTGTTCGTTTACATAATATTACATATACACGTAAATAGCACATGTATCCCGTCATCTAGATAAACCACAGTGCAAGATACTAACCAAATATAAACATAAATATTCAGGCATATCATCTAGGTAAGGGGTGCTACACAAATTGCTTCTCTCTGGCCAACAAGAAATTAAAATTATTTTAATTATTCATGTATTTGTTTCTATATTCTATGTATATTATCATTGTATGCATGTTTATTTTAAGGCGATAATATAATGCAAGTACCTATGTGTAGGTTACTATAGTCTAATTTAAGTCTTCCTTACTGTTTTACACACCATGCCTATGTTTCTCATCCTCCAACTCTCTCCATGAAATTTCTAATGATTTGTGCAGTTCCTTTGTGCTCTTATCTATATGTATTTTACTTTATTAAGTGTTTAGTGTACCTACATAAATAATAAACAAATAAATAAAATTTATTCATTTGTATCACATAAAAAAAAATTGCTAATGCATTTTCTTCTAGTGAGTCTGCTGCTTCCCGAGGTTCAACATCTTGATGCACGCCGGGATGGAGGGTCGCCGCATATGTGTGTGGGCTGCACGCTCCCACTAGCTGAAGACAGACAATAGTACATATTATTACTAAATTGTTTGGTAGCGATCCTGCCTTCTGAGCCGCTGGTCCCGGGTATGATCCCCGGACAAGTCAAACATTTGTGTGCATGAACATGTCTGTTTGACCTGTGTCTGGGTGTGTATATGTATATAAGTATGTATATCAGTCATCAGGTTACCGTAGTACAGGCTCTGCCTAGTTCGGGACCTGAAGACCTTGTGTGGATGTTGTCTCATATTATATATTCATCATTTTTCATCTTATTTTTTGTTTATTACTAAGTATTTGATTTATGTCGTTCCTACACTCATCAAACTATATTGCTTTAAATCATTGACGTCTTACTATTATTTAAACTACCACCATTCATTGAGTTAGTAAAAAAATTATACCGTTTCAGTCAGTGTTTTGTCGTCGAGGGTGGAGCTAGCTCCTCTCCCATCAGTATGTTGAGCTGGAACAAATAACACTCGTATTAAACTTGGTGTAGGTCCTATGGTAAGTTAATTGCAAAGAAAAGGATTTGGGTTTGTTATAGAGTTAAGGTTTGAGTTTCAGAAAACATATCTGTATCTTAGATGAATGACAACACATATTACTTGATTTATTATAATAATATTATGACTGGTCCAAATGCTAGTGAACAACAATTTTATCATCTCTATTTTAAGTGGACAACGTATTACGTAGAAAAAATATATTAATATAGGTACCTACTACTACTATCACAGAAATACATACAAAACTGAGATGAATAGTCAAGACAAGAGTGACTGCAACCCTTTTTATTCGACACCTCGAGCACAATTTTCTCATAACAAAGGCTTTGCAAATCAGGTATCTGGAAAACATATTTGTATTTTAAATTATTTAAAAAATACCCTTGTGTGTATGGAGAAATAAACAAAAAAAACTTTTTTTTTTATATTAATCAGCAGCTATTATTCACATGATTATTAAAAAGAATTTAAATACTTAATTAAATTATCATTCTTACCAGGCAGACGGGCACAACATGGTCATCATATTTCATTTTCCGAGAATAGTAATTAATAAGATCACAATTTTATTCTGACAAGCATCTGAAAAAAGGAATGTAAGGATATAGGTACATTAGTATTCTTTAAACTAGGTTGAAATACTCGTTTTACATATTATATAATAATATGTAGTGATGAGTGGTGATCAATAAGGTTTTCCACTAATAAAAATTTCCATTATGTCTTAGCTAGGTATTTAGTAATAAAGCTGGACAGGCTGTTAAAAGCTCAAATAAAAAGCATTGCTGGCAAGGAAAACTATAGTGAATTGGATTGGTATGAAATATAGGTACTCATTTTACAAGATTAGCAGGTAATTATTGGTAATTACGAACCTTCGTAAACTTTTATGACTATCCCTATGGTAATGTCCTCGGCCGAACACAGTGAAGTATAAGAGCAACTTTGAGCCAATACTTTTCATTGATGTATCTTTTTCAGTGTTTCTGGCACACACATAGTTTGTGAAGATCTTGAGTGCTTAATCACTGTTAGTGCTCAGGCGGAGCCACTTTTTGCGTCCATCTCACTAACAGGAAACGTCTGCATTTAGATCCTTCGTAAGAACGCAATGTTCTATAACACTTGATGTACATCTTGCACCACCAATGCAAAATAATACACTTTAAAACCACTGAGAAAATACGAACGGATATTAATCAACGCAAACTTTACTCGATCAGCAACAAAACAAAACTTTATCAGTGGGAATTTGGGAAACAGAACACTGAAAAGTCTCAAACTGCGAAAACCGCCAAAATTTGATAGTTATAGTTCACAAGTTGTCTATGGTTTTTCCTACCATAGAGTACACGGTTGAATTATTGTTTCAATAAATTCCGCTCAAGTTTCGTTCCGTGCAGAAACGGGAAAAACTATGTTTACAGGCTAACCAACGGATTATATTAGAACGAAAAAAAATATTTGCTAATTTACAGCTGTAGAATAAAAACTTGGACACTATAAAATTTTTTTTTTTTGCCTATTCGTTCCATTTCCACCACAGATCGTGAAGTTTAGCAATCTATTAACTATGTACGATTCTAAATCCCGTTTTAAATATTTTATACTTTTTTCTTTCGTTTCCCTACCTTTGTTCTCGTAAACGTGACATTGGCTAAATGCACAAACCGCGCGAAGCCATAACAAAAAAAAAAAAAAAACTATGTACGATTTGAAAACCGGTCATAGTGAGATGTTCAACAATTTTAGCAAGTAATGTAGAGAGTGCAATTGGTCGATAAGATGTAACATTAGAGGAAGGTTTGTTTGGTTTCAAAATGGAATTCGCGCTGGTAGGTACCAACACTTAAAAGTCCTTGTGAATTAAATTATTATTTTAATACATACATTTTATCACTATGCCGATGCTTGCTATGCTTGTTATCTAAATTAAGCTATTTAAACAAATTAAAGTTTGAATTTAGCAGTTCCTACATTAAATTATTAGTTTGTCGGTGACAAGTTTATTTATTAGGACCGGTTTTCAAATCGTACATAGTTATTAGATTGCTAAACTTCACGATCTGTGGTGGAAATGTGAGTCTATGGAACGCATAGGCAAAAAAAAAAAATTTTATAGTGTCCAAGTTTTTATTCTACAGCTGTAAATTAGCAAATATTTTTTTTCGTTCTAATATAATCCGTTGGTTAGCCTGTAAACATAGTTTTTCCCGTTTCTGCACGGAACGAAACTTGAGCGGAATTTATTGAAACAATAATTCAACCGTGTACTCTATGGTAGGAAAAACCATAGACAACTTGTGAACTATAACTATCAAATTTTGGCGGTTTTCGCAGTTTGAGACTTTTCAGTGTTCTGTTTCCCAAATTCCCACTGATAAAGTTTTGTTTTGTTGCTGATCGAGTAAAGTTTGCGTTGATTAATATCCGTTCGTATTTTCTCAGTGGTTTTAAAGTGTATTATTTTGCATTGGTGGTGCAAGATGTACATCAAGTGTTATAGAACATTGCGTTCTTACGAAGGATCTAAATGCAGACGTTTCCTGTTAGTGAGATGGACGCAAAAAGTGGCTCCGCCTGAGCACTAACAGTGATTAAGCACTCAAGATCTTCACAAACTATGTGTGTGCCAGAAACACTGAAAAAGATACATCAATGAAAAGTATTGGCTCAAAGTTGCTCTTATACTTCACTGTGTTCGGCCGAGGACATTACCATAGGGATAGTCATAAAAGTTTACGAAGGTTCGTAATTACCAATAATTACCTGCTAATCTTGTAAAATGAGTACCTATATTTCATACCAATCCAATTCACTATAGTTTTCCTTGCCAGCAATGCTTTTTATTTGAGCTTTTAACAGCCTGTCCAGCTTTATTACTAAATACCTAGCTAAGACATAATGGAAATTTTTATTAGTGGAAAACCTTATTGATCACCACTCATCACTACATATTATTATATAATATGTAAAACGAGTATTTCAACCTAGTTTAAAGAATACTAATGTACCTATATCCTTACATTCCTTTTTTCAGATGCTTGTCAGAATAAAATTGTGATCTTATTAATTACTATTCTCGGAAAATGAAATATGATGACCATGTTGTGCCCGTCTGCCTGGTAAGAATGATAATTTAATTAAGTATTTAAATTCTTTTTAATAATCATGTGAATAATAGCTGCTGATTAATATAAAAAAAAAAGTTTTTTTTGTTTATTTCTCCATACACACAAGGGTATTTTTTAAATAATTTAAAATACAAATATGTTTTCCAGATACCTGATTTGCAAAGCCTTTGTTATGAGAAAATTGTGCTCGAGGTGTCGAATAAAAAGGGTTGCAGTCACTCTTGTCTTGACTATTCATCTCAGTTTTGTATGTATTTCTGTGATAGTAGTAGTAGGTACCTATATTAATATATTTTTTCTACGTAATACGTTGTCCACTTAAAATAGAGATGATAAAATTGTTGTTCACTAGCATTTGGACCAGTCATAATATTATTATAATAAATCAAGTAATATGTGTTGTCATTCATCTAAGATACAGATATGTTTTCTGAAACTCAAACCTTAACTCTATAACAAACCCAAATCCTTTTCTTTGCAATTAACTTACCATAGGACCTACACCAAGTTTAATACGAGTGTTATTTGTTCCAGCTCAACATACTGATGGGAGAGGAGCTAGCTCCACCCTCGACGACAAAACACTGACTGAAACGGTATAATTTTTTTACTAACTCAATGAATGGTGGTAGTTTAAATAATAGTAAGACGTCAATGATTTAAAGCAATATAGTTTGATGAGTGTAGGAACGACATAAATCAAATACTTAGTAATAAACAAAAAATAAGATGAAAAATGATGAATATATAATATGAGACAACATCCACACAAGGTCTTCAGGTCCCGAACTAGGCAGAGCCTGTACTACGGTAACCTGATGACTGATATACATACTTATATACATATACACACCCAGACACAGGTCAAACAGACATGTTCATGCACACAAATGTTTGACTTGTCCGGGGATCATACCCGGGACCAGCGGCTCAGAAGGCAGGATCGCTACCAAACAATTTAGTAATAATATGTACTATTGTCTGTCTTCAGCTAGTGGGAGCGTGCAGCCCACACACATATGCGGCGACCCTCCATCCCGGCGTGCATCAAGATGTTGAACCTCGGGAAGCAGCAGACTCACTAGAAGAAAATGCATTAGCAATTTTTTTTTATGTGATACAAATGAATAAATTTTATTTATTTGTTTATTATTTATGTAGGTACACTAAACACTTAATAAAGTAAAATACATATAGATAAGAGCACAAAGGAACTGCACAAATCATTAGAAATTTCATGGAGAGAGTTGGAGGATGAGAAACATAGGCATGGTGTGTAAAACAGTAAGGAAGACTTAAATTAGACTATAGTAACCTACACATAGGTACTTGCATTATATTATCGCCTTAAAATAAACATGCATACAATGATAATATACATAGAATATAGAAACAAATACATGAATAATTAAAATAATTTTAATTTCTTGTTGGCCAGAGAGAAGCAATTTGTGTAGCACCCCTTACCTAGATGATATGCCTGAATATTTATGTTTATATTTGGTTAGTATCTTGCACTGTGGTTTATCTAGATGACGGGATACATGTGCTATTTACGTGTATATGTAATATTATGTAAACGAACAATACACCAATCACTGAAAACTTTCTTCGAAGTTATTCAATCACACCACTCAAGTAATATCCATTTGTTGAAAACAAAATTTAGGTATGTACATAATAATACTGACATTCAAAAAATGATTGGAATTGACAATCTAAAAGCATTGAAATAAATAGGTAGGTACTAATTATTGTCTCGTAATTCGAATACGAACAGACTTAGGGACGTGGTTGTCATTGTAATAACGAAAAAGAAACTCGTGGTACGTCTACCTACCAATGACAGCGTCTAACGCAATTGCGCGGCGTGATCACATCACGACGACGCTATACTCGTTGCCACGGCAACAGCACGCCAGCGAAGATAGCGTCTGACGCGCCTGCGCGGCGTGATCACTTCACGGGCACGCGATTCTCGTTGCCACGGCAACAGCACGCCTGCGAAGATAGCGTCTAACGCGCTTGCGCGGCGTGATCACTTCACGGCCACGCGATTCTCGTTGCCACGGCAACAGCACGCCAGCGAAGTCAAGTGAGCCCGTGTCGGCGCTGCGGGAGTCTCTGTTTAGCTACCTACCTATTAAATTTTAGTATTGACGATGATAATCTGATGGATACTCTTTTATTATTGGCAACGACAGATTAAGTAGACCTCTATGTATTGGACGTTGGTAAATAAGTAGGTACCTACCTACCTACGTAGGTAGTAGGTAAGTAAGTAAAAAAACTCCATGTGATATTGCCAGTGCCTAAGGCCTCGTTTACGGAGACGCGGGGCGTCGCGCGTCGAGTGCGGCGTGGCGTCTCGCGTCTCTCTCGGTCTCATACAGCGTGGTCGAGAGCGAGAGAGACGCGAGACGTCACGCCGCACGCGACGCGCGACGTGTCGCGTCTCCGTAAACGAGGCCTAACGCGCAAGCGCGGCGTGTTCGTGATCACATCACCCGAATCATCTCAAAACTACCGGCGAGGTGAAGTAAGCGCTATTCGCAAGTGTCGGTATAGATTTGGGTTAGTAGTAACAAGCCTGAACAACGTAGCAGTCTTTCTTTACTCGACTCGAGCCACAGTCGCGATTGGGTCATGGGATTGCGTTTACATAATCATTTAACATGGGCGCCGGGAGCGGGGTGCAAGACGGCGCACTTGCACTCTCCTGGCTTCAAAATTAAATACCTACCTATAGGTGTAAGACATTCGGAACTAAAAAAATATGCGAAAACGCCTCACAGAATATTAAAGCACTTAACGTAGGTACCTAGGTATTCGAGGCGAGGTCCTGAAATTTTCTTCTCAATTCTAGAGCTTTTGTGGATTATTCAACAAAGTACCGAAACTCCTATTTCCAAAAATCTAATCGGCCCTAGGCGGGGTGCTTACATTATCAAGCTCGCTTTGCTCGCTCTTATATCCTACATAGGTAGGTTACTCTTAATAATTGTTATGCTTTTCTGCATAAGTCGACCAAGTTACTCCTTGTGAAAAATGATCGAGCCCGCTTCGTTCATAATTACAAACAATGTCGATACTTACGCGTTTCTATTTTTGTAGCGGTCTTCAACTTGTAATGTTTTATATTTTATTTACAGTTCCGTGCGTGGCGCACTCGCGCCTACGGCAAACAAAGAAAAAAACAGCATTGACTTTCTAACAGAATTTCTGTTTTGCTATTTTATTTTAAAACCATCAAAATAGTTTTGTTTAGCTACATAGGTACTAGCTTTGAAATAATATAAAATGATCAATACAATTTTGATAAAAAATATTATTAAAATCTCGATTATGATTGTAAGTGTAATGCTTGGTCAATCCCTAGCATCAGTGGGATGACACTGACAGCTCACTCCACGCTCACTTCACCTAAGTTTTCACGGTGAGATGGTTACAGAATCGCAATGCAGATGTTACAAGGAAGCTTTCTGGTCACTGTTCCTCAAGGTTGCAAGATAAAAACCCCAGAGATCAGTATAATCAATTTGGATAACAAATTAGTCGGGCAACCAGTAGAACTCATGGCTCTACCGCAATATGAGATATTAGCAAAGACACGCAGTTTTCATTTGCGGACTACAGATCTAAACAGTCTTCGCGAAATTCAGAACCAAATTACCAGGCAAGACGAAATACAAGTTGAATCATTAGACACGATTGGAATGTACCATACCACAATTCCATTTTACACACTCATACTATTCGGTGCAGGTGCACTGAGCATCTTATATATCATTCGTCGCCGCCGCCGAGCTGCAAAAGTGAATATTACCACTCAAACAGCTAATACCGAGCTGACAGAAGATGAAAAAAGAGCCGCAACTTTTGGCGTCAAGGTCACCAAATAGTTGCTCATTTGGCAGGGGAGGTGTTACGAGGCGAATCTGCAAGTTCGGCACATCTTACCGACAAAGTGACCGATCGCATTACGACACCGCGCTTCCCACGTCACCGACTATTGTCATAGTCCTTTTTTACCTAACTTCGGTGGGAACGGACATTGTTATATTAAACCTAACTAATAAGAAATCGATTTTATTGTGTACTTTCAAATATATTTCGTAACCTAAAAGGACTTACTTATTGGAGAGTTCCCCGACACACGCCCCCACACATATCTCAATTCACAACATAGCACTTGCGGAACATACTGCAAGTTGTTATTACAATTCACAACATACCACTTGTGGAACATACTGCAAGTTGTTATTACAATTCACAACATAGCACTTGCGGAACATACTGCAAGTTGTTATTACAATTCACAACATAGCACTTGCGGAACATACTGCAAGTTGTTATTACAATTCACAACATAGCACTTATGGAACATACTGCAAGTTGTTATTACAATTCACAACATAGCACTTGCGGAACGTACTGCAAGTTGTTATTACAATTCACAACATACCACTTGTGGAACATACTGCAAGTTGTTATTACAATTCACAACATAGCACTTGCAGAACGTACTGCAAGTTGTTATTACAATTCACAACATTGCACTTGCGGAACATACTGCAAGTTGTTATTACAATTCACAACATAGCACTTGCGGAACATACTGCAAGTTGTTATTACAATTCACAACATACCACTTGTGGAACACACTGCAAGTTGTTATTACAATTCACAACATAGCACTTGCGGAACGTACTGCCAGTTGTTATTACAATTCACAACATAGCACTTGCGGAACATACTGCAAGTTGTTATAACAGTTCGCAACATACCACTTGTGGAACACACAGCAAGTTGTTATTACAATTCACAACATACCACTTGTGGAACATACTGCAAGTTGTTATTACAATTCACAACATAGCACTTGCGGAACATACTGCAAGTTGTTATAACAGTTCGCAACATACCACTTGTGGAACATACAGCAAGTTGTTATTACAATTCACAACATAGCACTTGCGGAACATACTGCAAGTTGTTATTACAATTCACAACATAGCACTTGCGGAACATACTGCAAGTTGTTATTACGATTTCACTATTACAGGAAACAATTTTAGAGGAAATATAATTGTAAAGTATCAGAAATTTTTTATTCAAAATTTCTATGACACTATGGGCACTATGGCGGTTGTAGACAACCACAGCCCACGCACAGGAAAAAAACGGTGACGATTGCACAGGCGACAAAGGGGAAAGAGACAAGTGCGGCTGTCTTTTTGGAAGAATTAACCCATAAACAAATACGTCTATTAGTGCCAGGATTTTTTGTTCCGAGATTACCAGCCGTGATTTTTGCTTATAGTTTTCGAGTTTATTTTGTTTGTATACGTCTTGGTATTTCAATGATTATTATGAAAAATTTAAAGTGTTACTGTTCGTCTGCCATAATAATGTCTGGCGTGAGTTATTGTTTGTTTATTCTCGGTGATACTTCTTGTGATACGGGTATTTAAATGCTTTTGTTAATCAACTGTTCAAATAGGAGCTCAACTGTTGCTAAATGAGACACAATTACTTTTCTATTGTAACCGAACATAATCAGTTCGATCGACAGACCAGAGGGGTCATATTAAGTCTAGTCTATACTGGATATTTTTTTTACAATAAGTATTTAAATTGTTCGATGACGTTACTTTTTAGTGGTGTTTTGTCTTTCTGGGTAGGTACGATGAGTTTTAAAATACTACTCAACTTGTAGTTTTGGAAATCTTTCAGTACATATACGATAAAATGTTCACCCATAGCTAGTAATTCTTTATGCTATACTTAATTGGTTCCGCTAAAGTAATTTACATGTTGAGCTGGATGTAAAGCGGGACTTTAGGTTGTCACACACGTGACAGGTCCAGCTAAAATGACTGTGACTAATCCAAGGTTGGTTGGATCGACGCCACGCGCGCCTCCAAGAGATGTCAGCACCAATAATGGGGTCCGCTAGGGCCGATGCCGGGGTTGCGGGAAAGTCCGTAAGAGACTGATCCGCCCTCCCGCTCCGCCCAGAGCTGGAAAAGTTATTTGATGATTTTCCACCCAAAAAAAAAGACAAAAGGGTAGGTATGGTGCCTTACTTGATCAATTGTTACTGCGATTATCTTAAAATAAGTTATAAAACGTAGGTGCGAATAATTTCTAATAAGAAGTCTTGTGTGATAGTAATCCATATATTAACGGCGCTGTTTTATCAGAGGTTTCAGTGTGTCCTATCACTGTGTGGATGGTATACAGTATGGATACCACTTAAATGCAATAAATTAAACCACAAGTAATACTAGTCCACAGAAGTATTGCAAAATTAAATATTCAATTAAAAACCGTAAATTAAAAAAGTGAAATTTTCAAACAAAATAAATATCAAAATAAACTCATTAAAAGTAAACACTCTGTTTAGACAACGTACCATGACCTCTGCCTGGAAGAGCGGCAACGGTGCACGCAGGCGGAATTGCGGCGAATTTGTCGGCGCGACGGCGCCGGCGCGCGGTGGGCGGCGTGATTGGTTTGATTTATGCCCGGTTTCTGAGGCTTTATGTGGTTTATTTAGTGGTTTTCTTTCAGTGGTTTATCTATCCAATAGCGCTATTGGTACCATAACTTGCAAAATGCGTTTCCAAACACCGCAATTTAGGATAAGCTCCGTTTAAACTTAAGTTAACTTAACTGAGCAATATTTGCCGTTTATCGGTTCGATAACTATACTGGTCATCATAAAAGTCGCCCCACCCATTGTTTCACAGCTAAGCTGTTGAACACTTGATTGATTTTTATTTTGAGGGTCGATATGATGATTGACGTCTTGTTTGTCATAAGTCTTATTGCTTTTATTTAAGTAAAATTACTTCAAAAGTAAATTAATTAACTCCTGTAAAACTTTTCATAAAAAAAGTTTAAGAAAAAAATACAATATTTCTAAAAAAAACAAACACTGGCATTCATTGTTTTTGTTGATTGTAGAACAAACAGGCACTACTTATTTATTTATTATAGAAAAAATAGCAAGCCGGCGACTTTCTAATAGTATTTTAAGCCACTTAATTACCCTCTAAAAATATAATTATTAATAAAACTGTTATACAGATCCATCTAGCGGCAACTAAAAAAATAGTTATCGGTTTCATAGTTATTGAATGGTTGGTTGCGTATGCATTACGCTGTGACAGTCACACTCCGTACTCCTCGCGAGAGAGCGGCTTAACACCATGTTCGGCGATCAATGGATTGGGCGCTATGGCCCCCGCAGGTGGCCAGCTCGCTCGCCCGATCTCACTCCTCTCTCCTTTTATGGGGCTTTATTTACTCGCGGATCTCCGAAACCGAAGATGAACTGCGCAATCATATTATTATTGTCGCCGCCTTTGATAAATTAAAAGCCATGGCTCTGGATCCTGAATGAAATTTACTGAGCAGACTCCGGGACAACATTGTGAGGCGATGTAACTTGTGCATTCAAGAACGTGGTGGACATTTCGAAAATTAAAAAATTTAGGGTTCCATTCATTTTGAAACTCATGTGCAATATCGAATTTATTAAGTTCAATTCAATTACTTATCGCGAAATATAAACGTGGCGGTAAAAATGAACTTAGTGAATTTTAATTTCGTCGCACTTATGCCCGGTTTCTGAAGTTCCCAGATAAACTCTCACTAGCTATTGGTTCAATAAAGTTAAGCTTAAAATAAACGTCGGTTATTTTATTTTATTACTATGAATGTTGTTTTATTTGTCATAATAGAAATATTTTTGTTTTGGGTATGAGGTCATACCCTGTACGATAAAATGGCCGAGTTGAATTTAGGAATGGGGACATTCCTATTGCAGAATGGCCGTCATTTAGCGATCCCACATTTAAAATAAAATACCTAATTGAAGGTAGAACTAAGATGTTGATTTGACGGATAGTCGGAGGGGAACAGCACCGGCGGCCATTATCAATTGAACGTTAGGCCTTTTTTTAATTTTTTTGAGAGTGGGAAATCATCAAATAACTTCTCTTGCTCTGGACAGAGCGGGAGGGCGTGTCAGACTCTTACTGACTAAAACCCACCCGTGTTCCTTCAGTTGCCTGTGCCAGGGGCCACGGTATCCCTCTCGGACTTTCCCGCAACCCTAGCAGGCATCGGCCCTAGCGGACCACGTCATTGGTGCTGACATCTCTTTGAGGCGCGCGTGGAACACAACGCGCCGTCGACCCGGGCCTGGTCCTTATCGAATGGCGAGCTGGCCATTGCTCGCCGTTCGCAAGCCCACGCCTACGGTGACCGGGAATCGGCCTGCGATTCCCGACGCCCAGGGCGTCTCCTGCGGCGGGGAACGTTAGGCCTAACGCTGGTATATTTTTGCATAAGAACAAAGTTGTTGCCTGGGTATTGAATATAGTAGGTACTTCAGGAAATTGGAGACTATAATTTGACCTGACAGCTCTCACATACTGATAAAGATTTTGACTTCCTGCATGCGTTGTAATCGAAAGCCGAACGATGTTCGTTCAGTTGTAAAATCATTTCATTCGTCTTTTTGGTTTTAATTCCCTCTTTAGGATTTACCAAGTCACTGGAATTCTAGGCAATGACCGTTATAGAATAATATAATTATGTCCCTTAATATATACTAATAGAGGTTTTACTAAGAATGGCAAACCTTATATTCAATTCAATTCAATTCAATATTTTATTGCATACCATATGTTTACAATAAGGTGTTATATAACAGAACAGGAAAGTACAATATGGACCCTGTCGGGCACAGCAAAAATTAGAAGAGAGGAAGAGAGGGCTATATTATATCCTTTCATTAAGTGGGTATTAAACTAAGTTTTTGCACTTATACTATAATTTTAAATTAGGTATTTATATATTATATTTATATGTTTATTATAACATAAAGATATTTTATTTATCTCAATGATTTATAAAACTGTTATTGCGGTTAATAGAATCTGACCATGGATACATGGATACTTACATATGTAGGATCAGGAGTGGCGAGCGGTATCTCGTCAGGGTTTGGAGTTCCCATTTTATTAGGAAAAATAAGACTGTGTAAACAATCACAAGGTTTTTATTTTTAGTACTTGGTACACAGGTAAACCGACAGTTTTGTCGGGAGCAAGGGCTCTTTATTGAGTCGAATCCGAAGATCGACTGACTCGTAGACAGAGTGCACGCTATTTTATAGAACGTTGCCCCCACCTTGTAATCCCTCCACAACAACTCTGTCCGATGACGCACGGAAGTACGTCACGTGTTTACTTGGTACAAAACACTATAATGCGCTAAATCTAATAAGACTTACATTATAAAGCAATCAAATAATACAAGAATAATTGTTGTAAATAAACAATGATGATATAACAAAGTAAATCATTTTAAAATGAAAGTAACAGGTCATCAAATGATTTGAACAAAACCATCGGTTACAATTATCGAAATAAGTTGCCAAAATCAGTTACTGCGTACCGAGTACCCAATAAATTATGTTTCGATTTATTAGACAATAATTGATAGTGAAAATCATTTAAATTAATAATAAGAAAAACAACATCCTAACAAATTGTGTTAACTACCCACAATTGTAATTGACAACCAACTCCGACACGGCCAGAACTGACGTTCTACACGACCTCGTGTGATCCTGTAACAAAATCTCTTGGTGAATATTGATCGGCCTTTCTGACAAACAAAAGCCTTAATAAAAGGTATGTTGGAAAGAAAAATCCTGAATTAGTCAAATAAAATTAGCATCAATAGCAGTGGCATCGCAACCATTCAAAATGATCATACTGCTACAGACAATACATAGCTCAACTGAAGTAGAGACATAGTCTCCCAGCCGAAATCACACCATGGGATTCGACAAGTAATTTGGAGTCGAATAGACAACCCGCATAGGCGTCAACATAGACAACCCGCATAAGCGTCAAGTTCAACGTCCAAATCCAGGAGTCAACATAGACATCCGATTAAGCGTCAAGATAGACATTGCAAACAAGAGTCAACATAGACATCTTGTCAATTCAGCTATAGTATGTCAGCAGCAGATGAATCATTATCAGTGTCAACATTGACATCATCACTAATAGTGACTGGACATTCAGGCATTTTTCGTACACGATCATATTTGAAAATTCTATTGGTACTCAAAGATTTCAACAAATATCTATCACCATCCAATAGTTCTAAAATTATAAAGGGACCTTTAAATTTAGGATCTAATTTAGTCTGATTTCGTTCCTCGTTAGCAATAAGTACAAAGTTTCCAACTTGAAACTTTTTCAAAATAGCTTTAGTCTTATCATATTCGGCATTTTTAGTTATACCCAGGACTGCTTGTTCCCTTACACAGGACAGATTTACTTCTAACTCCTCACTGTCAACAGTCATCAAACCTAGAGGTCTAGCAACTCGTCCAATCAATAATTCTAAAGGACTAGATTTAGTAACCCGACTAATAGTGCAATTAAGAGCAATTTGAACGTCTTCAATGGCATCTTGCCATGATCGCTCACTGGTTTCAACGGCGGTAAGCATACTTTTTAATGTTCTCATTATGCCATTAGCCCTACATGCACCGGTAGCTATTAAATGCAAAGCGATATTATGTTAGAATTTCCTATTCCCATTATATTGACCACACAAGAAATACGTTTGCCAGACAACTTTTTAGCAAATGTTTCAGCAATAAGAGAACATTCAGCCCCAGAGTCATAACAAAATGGAAGTGACGCACCAGATTACTGTAGAACAGCATATGTGATAGGTCGTACATCACAAGCTTCAATTCGTTTCACGGATGGTTGCCTGCTTGAAGGTCGAATCCTCACTCAATCGAATCTTCACTTGAACCTCCCGGCCGCTTTCCGGTGGCCTTTGGGCAGCGAGGAGCGACGTGTCCCGACTCCCCACAGCGGTAACAGACGATGTTCTTTTGTGTCGCCTTATGTGACGAGCTGGCTGGTCCAGGATGTTCAGTTGTCTCGGCCTTCTTGTGACAGTTTGTAGATTTATGCCCTAATATACCACAAAAGTGGCATACTATTGTACCTGGTTTTAACCTCTTAGGTTGAGAAGAATCGTTCAGGTCAGAAGAAATCTAAGGCTTTCTCTTAAGATGGGACAAGACACTCAGTTCTAGTTGAAGTTTATGTCTAGAAGGTACTTCGGTGGTAAATGCTAGTCGATGAGCACGAGAATCAAATTTGGAGACATGGGTCAGTACAGTAGAAACAGCAATGTGTTCGACTCTCAGGCTATTCCATTTAGATGTAAGTGAAGTGACCTGACGACTGACATATGCAGCTAAAGATTCTCCTTCGTTAGGTTGACTATTATGAAGGTTAATTAGGGTAGCGGCAACAGTTTCCGAAATGTCAAAACGAGAGAGGAAGAGACTCTTAAAGTCTGTCCAGGTCATGCCTGCATACGATACTTGGGAAAGCCATGCGTTAGCACTGCCCTTTAAGGCTTTAGTGAGGGCAATAATAAGAGCGCCACCTTGAAGAGGCTTTTCCGATAGGCAAATATCAACGGTTGTACTCCAAGATTGAGCATTGGAATCAGGTAGATCCGGGTTAAAATCGGGCAAGTGAATTATAATAGATGGAGCGGAGTGCGTTTTAATCGCTTCATTTAACTGAGACATATTATGGTTCTGAAGCTCCAACATTACTCGCCATGGATCACCAACACCTTGCGATTCCTGGGCTAAACCTAATCCCACTTCTGATGTAGGATCAGGAGTGGCGAGCGGTATCTCGTCAGGGTTTGGAGTTCCCATTTTATTAGGAAAAATAAGACTGTGTAAACAATCACAAGGTTTTTATTTTTAGTACTTGGTACACAGGTAAACCGACAGTTTTGTCGGGAGCAAGGGCTCTTTATTGAGTCGAATCCGAAGATCGACTGACTCGTAGACAGAGTGCACGCTATTTTATAGAACGTTGCCCCCACCTTGTAATCCCTCCACAACAACTCTGTCCGATGACGCACGGAAGTACGTCACGTGTTTACTTGGTACAAAACACTATAATGCGCTAAATCTAATAAGACTTACATTATAAAGCAATCAAATAATACAAGAATAATTGTTGTAAATAAACAATGATGATATAACAAAGTAAATCATTTTAAAATGAAAGTAACAGGTCATCAAATGATTTGAACAAAACCATCGGTTACAATTATCGAAATAAGTTGCCAAAATCAGTTACTGCGTACCGAGTACCCAATAAATTATGTTTCGATTTATTAGACAATAATTGATAGTGAAAATCATTTAAATTAATAATAAGAAAAACAACATCCTAACAAATTGTGTTAACTACCCACAATTGTAATTGACAACCAACTCCGACACATATATAAAAGCTTTGTGAGTTCCGACGAAAGTAGATAAAAAAAAAAGAAATTAAATATCTGTTTTAATATTACAAAACTATCAATTCTTAATTATATGTAAGTTTTAGTAAAATGTATTGTCATGTTTTGTATGTTCAAATACATTGTACCTAAAGTTTTGTTCTTGTTGTAATGTTCAAGAAAATGCTTTGTATATTCCATAGGAATTCGTTTACATTTATTTATTTAACAAGCAAGAAGGTCATGATTTATGTATTTCAAAAATTAAAATGTAACATTGTTCTGTGGGTGCCAGGACACTGTGTCGGATGGCCGTATGTCATGATTTCCAAATATTACTATGATTTGTAGTGATTTTATTTAAATACTAACTATAAAATTAAATGCATTTGTTTTTCCTCAAATGATTTTTGTATGAGTGTAGTCATGAAATTTAAAAGTATCTCATTTGACATTTACCGAAAAAGTACTGGTTTTATAAAGAAATTGAATGGAAATATGATGTTTGGAGCATCGCCATCGCCTAGTTTATATGTTAGTTCTCTTCGAGCTTCGAAATCAAAACGTTGTCTTCAAGAAATCTATAATGATATTAGGTATGTTGAGTACCTAATTAAATAGTTGGGCAAATATTGCTCAACCTTCCTCCCTCCCCTTCCCTTCCTTTCCTTGCTCAACCTTTATCTTTTATACCAGGTTTGTATGTGTGCAAGAAGTGAAATACAGAAATGTTTATACTGGAAAAGGTGCGTTCATTTTAATAGCAATAGGCTCGCCCCCTCTTAATGTTACTAAATGTTTTCTACATATAAATCTGTAATTTTTTGGTGTAAATAATAAAGAGTAGTCTATTCTATTCCATTCTATTCTAACTGCCGCACTCAGACACGTCACTTGAAATTAATCAATCATTAACTTTGATTAACCACCATATCATGGTACATATTGTCACCAAGATTGAAACGTTTTCAATCTGACATAATAATATAATATTATGTATGAGACAACATCCACACAAGGTTTTCAGGTCCTGAACTAGTTAGAACCTGTACTACGGTAACCTGATGACTGATATACATACTTATATACATATAAACACCCAGACACAGGTCAAACAAACATGTTCATGCACACAAATGTTTGACTTGTCCGGAGATCGAACCCGGGACCAGCGGCTCAGAAGGCAGGGTCGCTACCAACTGCACCAACCGGTCAGACAAAACATACTTTTGACTGACAGCGTTCCAATTTATACTGGTCAGTTATAGTAAATGATTGATTAATTTTAAGTAAAGACTCGGTTAGAGTTGGGAACTAAACGTAACAGACTAAATGTGAGTGTACCTCTAAGTACCTACCTACTATACACTGCCTCGTCTTAAGAAGTGCCCGCCTTTTTCCAAAGTAGATATTGTATTCAAGTGCAGTAAGATCAAAACAAATGAAGGTAAGTAAAAGCTAGTCTTTGTATTTTCTTGCATAATAATATTACACAGTGTGGTATGACTGTACTATTTCCGATCTTTTGCCGGTTTGCTAATAGGACATTTTGCTAAAGTGTCGTTTTGATTATGGGTCGTTTTACTAATAGGACCACTTCCGTTTAAGACGATTTGATTTGGAGAGATTTATTTCTTGTTGACTACCTATCTACTTGACCTGTATATTTACCACACATTACTTTTTAACTTACCAATAAGGGTAACATTACCACACACTCCTTTGCGAATTGGATATAACTTTTCAGCCTTGGTCTAGAGTGCATTGGCTATTTATGTTTAGACAAAGGTGCTTATCAAAAAAAAAAATGTGATCACCACACGTCAGCTTTATCTACATAATATTATTATAATGTGTTTAGGAGAGAATGATGTTGAAATACATTCACAAGTTCCAGCGAAAATAAAGCAGGTTTACATATTTGAATAAAGCGCCATCTATTGAGCAACGGCCGTACCAGTAACGTTGCTGATGTTGACTCTGTAAAGTTAAAGGTGATACAGAGGTCTTTAAATAACTTTTAAACCGATAGAAGAGAAAACTTTGCTTTGTGCACTATTTTTAGGAATTATTAAAATAATTATAATACATTTTGTAATAATTATTCATTAATTACACGACCTGGGTTAATAATTATATATTTTTTAAACTAGTATCGAGAGTTTTCAAGAAACAACCTTGTGACGTCAAAAAACCTTGACTCAAGATCAAATTATTGCAAAAAATAAAAACTTCTCTATTTTAATCCCCCATCACAGAACACTAGAACTAAGCTTGAAATTTTATAAAAGAAATCACATACGTCACAAAAATCGAGCTTTACTAAAGACCTTGACCAAGGCCGCGTCCTCGCTCCAAGGCCGCTTGGCCTTGCTACGAAGGTTGCCCTTGGCAGAACATCGGCATTGAACTTGCTTTGAAAACCTTGGCGTGAAGGTCAGTGACGCTTCTGCGAACATATTTAGCACATTCATACGTGTATAATTGATAACGTGTGTATTTCCTATGACGATAACTGTGACGTAGAAGGCATGTAGATATAATAATATGTAAAATTTATTCTATTAGGTATACTATGTAATTATTATCATGGTTGATTTTAATTTAGGACACATAAACGATAACATCACGCCTGTTTGCCTCGACGGGTAAAGCAGTGGTGTAGCTATAGTACAAACACATTTTGCCAGTTCTTATGTTAAGTCACATGTAATACGCATCTATTTTATTTTTATTTAATAAATAAAAATAAAATAGACGTAAGCGTTACTGAAGTTTTGGAAAGCAAAAATATAATAATATTACATATAAAAATATTTTTAAATAGGGGCAAGCCTCCATCGATCGGGGATAAAACCAGACTCCATATTACTACTGAAAAAAACCAAACAGAAAACCCAATAACACTTAACATAACCTGGGCATCGAACCCAGTACATCACGCTCGCCAGTCGCGCTTGCGACCAGTAGACCAACGAGGAATTTAATTATAACGAAATAGTTATGTGTTCAAGTTACATAATTATATGTACTATTAGTACTTAGTTATTTTAAAGTAATCTAGTTATAAGAATAAGAATAATTTATTGTTTAAGAAATTACATTCAATTGCGTTGATTCCTGGAACTCACAATAGGATTCCCTGTGTCGTCAGATCCAGGCTCCTTCGTTCCGTTTACCTTTATTGCTCAACATGTAATTAATAGGTATATAATAGTAGATTATTAACCAAGGGGATAAAGCAGTGTCTTCTGTCGCGGGTGACGATATAAATCGCGAGCATAATGAAGGACTCGAGGTTTACTCCCGAGCGTAGCGAGGGTGTTAAAAACTTAAATCATGAGCGAAGCGAGGGATTTAAGACGAGTCCTGAGTGTAGCGAGGGATTTAAGTTCACCCAAGACTAAGACAGCTTTATCACCGAGGAAAAATAAAATAACCTACTCTACTTTTCGTACCATTTGCGAAAAAATTAACACAATAATAATATGTGTATCGTCACCGATTATTCGTAATTCAAATATTTCAAATAGTACCTAATGTTTCGCGTACTTTCATTTCTATGCGTTTGTCATTTGTACATATTCACTGATTAAGATATAGGCAAGCGCGATGGTAAGCGCAAGCAGTCTTCCTGGGGTGGTATTAGGACCTCAAGAAACCTTAAGACATCAAATAATCGATTTCACGCGCAACACTCGAGTGCTTGTGTTATCTATGGTCGAACGGAACGCAAGCGCATCTCGCGGATTCGTTCGCAAAAACTTTTGAAGATGTCTACGCCGCCGCTTGCTAGCTAATTGGAAATAAATATACATTCTGTGTCTAAAGTGTTGTGTCCCCTTTCAAAAGGGCTGCAATAGTGCGTGGAAACCTGAACTGGTGGATCTAGCTGTGGGAATCAAGGTAAGGCTGCTCTGTATTGCTTTAATCTTGTCAGTGTCTAGTGCTCTAGTGTCTAGTGCTCCCGCAAACGCATGGAAGTTAATTTTAAATTTCCATCCCTTATGTTATCCGGGAACTCATCCTTCTCGTAACAATATGAGATAAGCATTTATTTAAAATAATGACAATTAAACGTATTTTTAGAACATTAACTTATTTATAAAAATCAATTAAAATAAACTAAACGTTTATGTATTTGAAGAAAACAAAAACGCGGCAAATTCCTAGACTAATATTTTTTTGTCGGAAAAGCAAAGGCATCAAGCTCATACGGCCTCGTCGGTTTTCGTAATTTTATTTAATAATCATAACAGACTGCATAATAAATGCGTATTCCTTTTTCAAAAAGATGTATAATGCTTTATATTCAAACTCAATGGTGTAAACACAGATGTAGTTCAGTATAAATTTCGATAGGTATTCCAAATTTAAATCACATTCTCCCCATAGAGGATGAATGAAATTCAGTACAATTTTCTTTCCCTGTTTTTAACAGATTAAAAATGACTATTGTTATGTTCGCTTTTTGTGGCATAGAACGTCACTTTTTTGAGCAAGTGGTACGAAAAGGTACGTATCTACAATAAATTTCTTAATTTCATATAATCTACTCGTAATCTACTAGAAAAGGAATATACAATAAAAACTAATTCACAAAAGAAAACTAATACTAATACATAAAGAAAACAGTACATAACAAAGTATGTAAGTATGTTGTGTGTGATTGTGATGGTGTGTGTATGTGTGATATGGTGTGTTTGTGTGGGTGTGTGAATTAGGATAGTTGTGTTGGTGATGAGAGTGTGTCTGAATGTGAAACCTGATAACATCACGCTTGTTTTCTAAAAAGGAATGAAGGAATGGCATCTAGCTCTATAGATTGTGTTGGAATCGAATTAGAAGTCGCTATGTTTTCGTTCACAACGAGAGGATAAGTCAAGACTGCTCCTCAGATAAGAAAAAACCCCGCCCGATCACTATGTATGGCAAGCCGATCCCTTGGGAGAAACGAGCTAAATACCTAGGTGTGATCCTTGACCACCAGTTTACATTCGGTGAGCACATAAAGACTTTCGGTAGGCTACGCTTCATATTAACCTCCCGCAGCAAATTGTCACTAAAGTGCAAATCGCGCATCTACACCACTGTCATCCGTCCCATTATGACCTATGCCTGCGTCGTAATTGCACATGCTAAACCACGCCATCTTCATAAATTGCAGACCCTCCAGAACCGTTTCCTCAGAAAATTTACGGGAGCCCCCTTCTATGTCTGAACTGTGAATCTTCACCTAGACCTTACAATGC
Source organism: Brachylomia viminalis (assembly GCA_937001585.2). NCBI lineage: Eukaryota > Metazoa > Arthropoda > Insecta > Lepidoptera > Noctuidae > Brachylomia > Brachylomia viminalis. Next base: position 21,199,004 of record OW443317.2, read on the forward strand.
CCACCATCCAGCAGTTCATGAAACGCCTTGCAAAGCGTTTCTTTGACTGTGGCATAAAGCACACTAATCCCCTCATTTAAGCAGCCGCTCGCTACACTCCCTCTCGCATAAGTAAGATGCGCCGCTCCAAGCATAGCTTAATTATCCCCGACGACGCCACTACTCTCCTCCAGGAGCGTAGTAAGGCCACCAGTACTCTCAATAAACATAAAACAGACCGCCGTCCTTCCGTTCTCGCCGCTGAGGCCCACCGCGACGTCCCAATCCACGTCCGCCCCGACCCTTGCTCGAGCCAGCCCGCGCCGCTGAGCCTTAAATTCGGCCCTAAATAGTAATTTCGATCCAGCCTGTCCCTGACCTGTCCCAGTGACGCCCTAAGCCGAGGTCCGTACCCCACAGGGGATGCCCTTAGCGTGAAGTCGAAGTTTTTTAAGCTCTGGTTGGAGGCCTAATTTATTATAGAAACCACAGGCAAGCCCAGTTAAGCAGCCGACAAGAGAATTCAATTACAAAAAAAAAAAAAATAAGAAAAACCGTTAAGTATCTATGTGATATTTAAATCTACTTACTTACCCTTTATTTATATAATTTTTGCCACGACATAGTTCACGGTCAGTCGGAACTGTTTGCGATACAGGTGATTCCCCAGTAAGTCGGGTGGCGCTGCGTTATGCTCCAGTGAGTCTGTTGTGGTAGAACGCTGGGATGAGGCTGACTGCTGGCGTCGACCAGGAGTGGGTTTAACCTCTGCTTGTTGACCGGCCGAAAGCTGTGCCAAGGTTGCTGATGAGGCTGAGGGTGATGACCAGGCATGCGCATCCGCTGCATGCCGGTCGTCAGGATACCCATTGAAACCGTGGGTGCTGACTGGCTGTGTGACTCGCCGCTCGGAAGACGCTGGTTACGCTGAAGTTCATATTCGGCGTCACTAGTATAGGGGTATGAGGAACAGGATGTAAAGTTGCCTCAACCTCCATAGAAAAGGGAGGATCCTTCTACCAGGCGGGTGTTGTGCCTGGTGAGCAAGTGCCCGACGATCGATATCGGACTTGCGCGATGCAGGTTTGTGCATGGAAAATGAAGTACTGGTCAAACACATGCGAGCAGGCCGCCGGCAATAGTTTGGAAATCCATATCGGTAGTGTTTAGCGATTGCACAAATTACTATGAAAACTCATAAATAACTATCGAGCATTTTAAATCTCCTAAAACAAGGCTTCATCTCTCCTACCCATTTGCTGTGCCCTACAGGGTCCATAATGATCTAAATTATTTATTTATTTACTATTACCACTTATATTTGTTTTTACAGGTGAGAACCCAATACAACAATGTAGTCACAATTTCCACATTCGGGGACGTCACACAAAAACCCATTAATAGACTGTTATCACCACCAACAAAAATAAAATGTTTTTAAACTGACAGGGTTCAAATTCAAACCAATTAATTATATAGTTACCACCTAAGTATAAAGCTATATAAAGCAATAAAAATATTGAGTATTGAGTACTTCTGTAAGTAGTTCATTAGTAAGGAGGTAACTTATCACGAATATTCCCAGTCGCCCCCACATGGATTGGTGGTAATCGGTTGCCACCGGGTGACGACTGGGAAGTTATTGCCCCCACTTCAAATCCCTGTACACTGCGGCGTGGATCTCCAACCCCCCTCATCGTTGTCTGTCTTAGGGCCGCGATGTGGGGGTTGGCGGTCAGACTTTTCCAATGTGGTTTTATTAGTAGATAAGTGATATTATTAGGGACATACAAACAAAGAAGAATGGCAGAATTATGTCTGGTTTTGTTTTAGCGACCGTAGATATCACAAAAACGAAACAAATTGAATTATTTTTTTATGATTTTTCAATTTTTCACTTTATTTCTTAAAAGCCGGAGTTAATTTATAATATTAAAAGTATATCAATTGCTTCCGATCGAGATACCTACGCGAATTGCTGTCATAGATAGTGGTGTTACACGTACAATCAGTATGAATGTTATTATCTGTATCGATTATTAAATGAACTATCGATTCAACTGATCTAGGTGATTCTAGGGTTGGTTGAATTATTAAAATAATTATTTAAATGCAGTTATGCTATCTCTAATCAACTTGATTTGATATTTATGTAATATTACTTTTAAATCCAAAACGAGGAGCATAGGATCGATTCAACGTTGTATCGATTTTACATTGATTTTAATTGCACATCTCTACTTTCATCTTTGACAGTGACTGATTGACAGTTTGATGCTACAGAATTCCTCTGCGTAGGTATTCCGTTTCGTTCGTGTTTTGTGTTTATTCGGTTTTCTATTAATACAAACTTCATAATAGAAAAAAATCAATTAGGTTTACTTCATTTGTCCGTAATATCAGTTTTTGTTTGATATCATTTTAATTTATCATTCATAAGTTACCTTAGGTTCGTGTTCACTTTATTCATAACCTAAAACTCCTATATCTTTGTTTTCCGGCTTTTTCGAATTAAAATAGACTCGCTTGTAGATTCTGCTACTAACGCCGAATCTTTAGACATATTTTTTACTACGGGATGCTTCAATTTAATTCCAGACAATTTTAAGTAAGGAGATTTGCCATTGTTCTTTCTCTTCATCGTAGTTGCTTTAAATCGCACAAACAAAAACATTGAAAAATATACTCAAGCAGAAATAAAAAATAAAAACTTTAAAAGCTTCCAGGCATACCGGGCGTGCGCAACATACTTATACGTGCGTAACCACATACGTGCGACATACTTCATGAATGAATTTTTATTGCAATTTTAATAAAAAAAATATTTGAAAATGATAAACATGAATAAAACCGTCATGTTTTACATTCGATACGATGGGTCCAACAATGAAATGGAATGATATTATTTTTTATAGTAGGATTTTTATTTCAATATAATTATATAACACCAAGTTGACAATGCCGTCGACGTCGGAAAAATCTCTAAGACAATGGAAAAATCACATCAAAGAGTACATACAATGAATCACATTCCCAGAACACTATTAATTACTCCTAGCGGAGTAAAATAGCACATAATACAATATAAATATAGCGTCGGTTGTTTTGTTTGTTGTCTCTGTGTTAATTTCGTGGTATTTTTGGATTTGTATCTACATTTGAAGATCTTCACCTGATCTAACCAACATCGAGTCGACCTAATGCTTCTCCGTTCCAGCGAATAATTGTTTTGAATGAGACATTGACCCTAGTGAGAAAGTGACTAAGTATTTTGTGACAATGGAAAACAAAAGAAAATGTTTTAAGTGCGGCTGCTCGCCTGCTAAAGACGGCGTGAAGTTCATCTATGATGAAGTTGTTTCGATTCCCCATACCTACGTATCTCAATTTGTGAGAGTTTAACCATACGTAACTCAATTTGTGTGTTGACGTCATCTGTCTGATTGAAAAGTAAATAATTATAACATAATATATCATATTGTTGTTTTATTTTCTATTTCTTATTGTTTTATTTCCTCTGAGCACTCTCGCTTGTAAGAAAACTCGAAACGTAGCGTTTCGAGTTTTCTTACAAGCGAGAGTGCCCGTTACTGTCTACGCCGACTGCCCAAAAAGAAAGTAGGACACATGCGTTTTAAATTTCGCGGTGCAAGATAGTTCTTAAGGGCTAAATCTAGATGTCGCCAGCAGCGACTTCCGTTTTATCTTTTTTGTTTGAAGTCGACGTTCTTCTCCGCTAGGAGTGTTCTGTGGGTGCAATACGCGGATCGTGCGGGACTGAAGGTGGGGGAGGAAGACGCTCTCTACTCTTTGTTCATTCACAAAAGCCGCGCGCCGTCCTATCGCACCCGCCGCCATGCCGCAGCACGCTTCAATGACAGTAAATGCCACGTAAAAACTAGCGTTATGTATTTAAAAAAATAAGAAGGAGCCAGTATTTATTATGTGTGTCAAGTCTTTTAAAACACTTATTTTTTTATATAACATACTTAGATAAAAAAAAGGTTTCTATGGCTTCTGTACCAGCTATAGGTACACCTGTGTATAGTAACGTTATTAGTATTTGGCGCAGTGGACATTGCTATACTGACACACGCCCAGCAGTAAGTTTTGGATAGACTTACTATCATTATAATACCTACCCACCTATACGTAAACTAAAGTCAATGTCAAATTCGTTAAAATAATTGACACAATATTATTTCCCTTCACAATCAATACATTATCAAAATGAGTTTGATGTGTGCAGTTAATCCATTTAGTAACGATTATCGTACTAGACGTGTGCCAGGAACCTATGACTATTTAAAATGGAGACTTTCCGTAATAACGAACAAAATAATCCAGTGAACTGTGGCTTGAACAATATGGTGGACAAAGATATACAGTTAATGCTTTGGCCCTTGAACCTGATGCAATTCTTGTCGTTTACTCCTAGATATCTCATCAAAAACAATTTTATTACTCCTAACAGTTTCATCTTCAATTTATTTTCAATGATCGGAGCTGTATTATTAATTTCTTCGTACATATTCCAAACCTATATGGTGTTTCGTTACAAAGAACATCTAGGATCCACTCAATTCATGGACATGTTTTTATTTATTGATTGCATATACTATAGCTTCGGATTCACGCTTAATTTCGTCATCGGGATCATTCAAACCAAACATAATGTTAAGTTTGTCTTAATATTTCAACGAGTGCACAGATTTCTCAACAATGAAACCAGTTTTAACCATTACATCATTTGGAATTGGATTATGGTTATCATGGCTTTCAGTTGTAATTTTATAGTCTTCACCTATTTTTACATACAGCTGGCTGTACCTTGGATTGATTTATTTATTAATTGTTTTCTGGTTGTTTTCGATTTAAATGTCGTTTACGCCATTCGAGTTATTATATTGTTACAAAATAAGCTTGAGTTATGGAATATTCAAATTTTAAATTCCCTTGAAATGGAAGAGCTGCGCTGTGAGGATTTTTGTAAGAGAATGTTTCAAGCATATAATGATATTTTAGAGTGTTACGACATCTATAAAGTTTGTTTTCAGCCATTCGTAAGTACCTTACTATGAACAGTTAGTGTTATAGAACCAATTTTCTTTTCAAGCCTGTGTTGTCCCATTACCCCAGCTCTCTTTCCACTAAAATCTTGACATACAGTACGTAATGGAATGAAAGGGATCTTTATTAAGAAGTTTTGTAACTTTCAGATTCTTTATTACACTATTGAAGGATTCCTCCATTCTCTCGTTTACATGCAAGAGACTATTGAAGGGATGAAGGTAGGCTTCAGGAATAATACCATTGTGAGTATCTTCCCTGACAAACCGAGCCTTGTCATTAATGTCCTTCCTCATGTAATTTTTTATTTGATCTCCCTCTCTCCTGTCTTATTTATATTCGTCGATATCTTTATTATTATTACGTGCTATACTTTTTGTTGAACTTTAAATAACTTATATTTAAAGTTCAACAAAAAGTATAGCACTTGAACAATATAGCTGCCTAATAATCTAACGAAACAGGAAGATCTTAGCTTGTGAAATGATCTAATTGTTATCCAATTACTTGGATCTAATAGCATTTGATCAAATCATTCTTTGAAGCATCGTTAATAATTTATAATATTTTGTTATATTAATTAATATTAATTTTGTTACAGCGCTCAGCAACTCTGGCGATGCTCTTCTTTTTGTGTTGGTTGAGCAAGAACTTGACGTGGCAAACGATATTTATGCATCGGTGCGAGACATTCTACTTAGCTGTGCAAAGCGTTCGAGATACTTGCGCCGTTATTTTGAAGTCAAATTGCTCCGGTATGATCATTTTCAGAATGTATGTGGATTAATTCTTATTATAGACTAAAAACATAATGATGTTATAGAGGTATGAGGAACAGAGTGTAAAGTTCACTCATACCCGTAGTAAAGGGAGGATCCTCCGGCCAGACGGGTGTTCTGTCTGGTGGGCAACTGCCCGACGATTGATGTCGAGACGTTGTATAGGTATATGCTAGTTGATCGCGTCAGAGATTATCAAATCCAGTACACATTTTTTGTGTAGTGAAATTGTAAACTATTTATTATATTTATAAAATTAAGTAATATTCGTCCCGTAGAATCCGTGTGACGCGCAGTGGCGTGGTTGCCTTGTTGCAAAGAAATGATATAAATTGCAATTGGGATTATTAGCTAAGCCTTGCAGCATATCTAAGTATTGCTCATATACTTCTGCACTAGACGCTCGAGGTATATACACTCGAGAGCAATGAATCCGGGTCACTTAAAGAATGTTAAAAATCTCGGAAACTAAAAATGATAGGTTAATGCAATAAATTGTATTTAATAGACAATGTAATACTCCTTAAATGAAAGTAAAAAAAAATACATTTTATTAACACAAAATTACATAAAGAAAAAAACTGCTGATCTCTCCTTAAAACAAAAATAGGAAACATGAAATTTTTGAACTTTATTACGATTTTCTTGAATTTTAATACTTCGTATTGCCTCCTCGTGCTTCCATTACTGCGTTTACGCGGTTTGGCATGCTGTACACCAAGTTCCTTATACGATTTTGGGGAATATTCTCCCATTCCTCTGTGAGAGCAATTTTGAGCTCACGAAGCGTGATTGGGGGAGGGTTTCGTTGTTTTACGCATCTGCCTAGCTCGTCCCAAGCATGCTCGATCGGGTTGATATCCGGGCTGCGCGCTGGCCACTCCATACGAGTAATGTTCATCTCTTGAAGGTAGTCATTCACAATCCTACCTGTATGAGGTCGGGCATTGTCATGCATAAATATAGCATCCTCACCTAAATTGACCATAAATGGACCAACGTGATCATTGAGGATTTCTTCCACATATCTTACGCTAGTTAAAGAGCCGTTTTCTATGATCACCAGCTCTGTGCGACTTTCAGAAGAAATTCCGGCCCACACAAGTACAGACCCACCACCGTAGGCTACTTTTTCTTCGATGCATGCTTGCTTGAATCTTTCCCCTGGTCTTCGATACACTCTGTGTCTTCCATCGTGCTTGTAGAGCATAAATTTTGATTCGTCGGAGAACATAACTTTTGACCAATCTTCAATACTCCAATTTACGTGGCTCTGGGCATATCTTAGTCTTGAAATACGATGCCCACGCTCCAGTTTAGGGCCGTTTGCAGGTCTAAGGGGTTTTAAGTTAGATTCAGCAAGCCGACGTCTTACTGTCCATGCACTTGGGTTACTTCCTCCGAGGCGTCGAAACTGATTGGTGAGTTCAGTTCCTGTGAGAAAGCGATTTCGAAGCATGGTGTTCACCAAGTATCGGTCTTCTCGTGCTGTGGTACACCTGGTTCTGCCCGTTCCTGGTCTGCGTAGGTTAGAACCAGTTTCTTCGTAACGTCGGAGAACTCTTTGTACTGTTGACAGCGACACACCGACAGTCCTGGCTGTATCGCGCTGACTCCGGCCGGTTTCCAGCATTGTAAGTATTCTGGTGCATTCTTCAGGCGTAAGCGACATAATTTCAGCTTGAATAATGAATATAGAGCACTATCAACATGGTTTATGTACCCACATAAATGACAGATTACAAACAAAAGCAAAACCAAATGCTGTAATTTCGTAGTTCCATCTTCGAAAGTGGCCCTTTTTCAAATTTGATTTTTTTATGATATAACTTTACAATAACTAAGAAGTTTTAATACCTTCATCTAAGGAGTATTACATTGTCTATTAAATACAATTTATTGCATTAACCTAGCATTTTCAGTTTCCGAGATTTTTAGGATTCTTTAAGTGACCCGGATTCATTGCTCTCGAGTGTACATGACACCAATGATATGACGTGTGTGCTGCTGGGTGGCGGGCATCTGTACTAATACCTGTTCAATATCAGAGTTAAATAATCGAGTTGGTAATATTGTCGCACGCAATTCACGAAGCACTGCAATCAGAACACGACCTCCATCTTTTTTGTTCCATCTATAGACAACATAGTAATCATCAATAAATTCACCATCACGGATATCAGGAACGAGCCAAGTTTTGGTCAGAACAATAACGTCATAAGAGTTACTCAATATGTTCATATAGAGTGTTTGCAACTTTGTACGAGTACCTCTACAATTCTGATAGTAAAACAGTATATAGTTAGTAGCCATTAATAACCGTAATAATAATAAAACGGTATTTATTTGTTTATTTATTTATGCACTTTATGCACAAGTAAAAAAAAATACTGTACAAAGACGGACTTAATGCCTGTGGCATTTTCTACCAGTCAACAGAACGCTTACCACCCGATAGATAAATACTTAAACCCTATGTCTACAATATTTATATGATAAGTTACAGATAAACCAGAATTAAAAATTAGTTTAAGATTGCAACAGTGTTTCTTGTACTTTAAGGTAGTTTTCAATATTATACTTAAATGTGTAAATGGCACGATACAATTAAATCGCATAATAATATAGAAAATCGAGAATTTTTTAATTTAAGCAATGACAACCAATGGCATAAGCAAGTAGGCAAGAGATAAAAATAATATTTGAGCCTTACATACCTAATAACTAAACATAAAAACCTATCAAATAAACATAATATAATAAAGGAATAAAGAGGATGCTTAATATAGTTATGCAAGCAAACAGTGGGAACATAGGTATAGCTATGAATCTGGGTTTTCGGTACACTTTTTCGCACTAATAACAATCTTCTTCAGATCTTCTCTAGAACGTATATCAATTGCTGACAATCTATCTCGCTCACGCACAAGTACTGTCCCATTTTTGATCCAAACGTATTTTAGACCAATATCATTGGCAATCTTCTTAGCTTCTCGAAATAATGACTTATTGTTTAGGGTTAAAGGTTCGTTCAAATAAACTTGTACCGGGGCACCAGAGACTCCTAGCTGATCAGACTTTAGGCTCTTCTTTTGACGACAGGCGCTAAGAATGTTATCACGTATAATACGTGTTCTAACCTACGACACGATAAAAATACGAGTAATTATGGAATACGAGATCCGTCGTGGTAGCCATGTCGACGACACGGTTGGCGCAGTGGTTAAGCGATTGACTGCTGCGCTACGTGTCGCGGGAACGATTCCCGCACGGAACTAATATTTGTATGACCTGCAAGTAGTTGTTCCGGGTCTGGCTGTTTGTGTATGTGAGTTTAAATGTTTGTAAACGCACCCACGATACAGGAGAAATACCTAGCGTGGGGCAAAGTTTAAAAAAAAAATGTCGCACAAACGGCTCTCAACATTAATTACGTGTACGGAGTGAACACTTCAAACGAACGCACGACTCTTTATTGGTTTGAACGCTTCCGACATGGAAATTTTGATCTAAAAATGAACCTAGAGTCTACAACGACTAATTAAAGGCGATAGTGGAAGCTGATACTCAATCTACGGCTGAGTTAGCAGCAGCTTTCAACGTTAGCATCAAAACAATATTGGTCCAGTTGCGTCAAATTGGCAACGTAAAAAAACTTGATAAGTGGGTGCCACACGAACTGAACGATCGTCAGCGCGGCGAACGTGTTGAGGTATGCCTTGTGTTGCTTAACAGACACAGACACGAAGGGATTTTGAACCGCATTGTCACTTGCGATTAAAAATGAATTCTTTTGGATAATCGTGAGCGGTCATCATGTTGGATAGACCCTGGTTCAGCGCCTAGGCAATGCCTCAAGCGAAAACTTACCCCTAAAAAAGTCATGGTGACTGATTGGTGGTCTAGTGTCGGTATAATTCATCACAGCATCTTACCAAATGGCACCAGCATTACTGCGGATATGTACTGTGAGGAACTGGACACAATGATGGAGAAGCTCGCCCGGCCAGCCTTGGTTAATCGCTCGTCTCCGCTGCTCCTACACGACAATGCTCCACCTCACATGGCAGAACAGACGGCCTCTTAGCTACAAGAGCTAGGGTTGGAAGTTTTGCGTCATCCACCGTAGTCAGACCTTGCGCCGACAGACTTCTACTTTTTCCACAATTTGGACCACTTCTTGGCAGGGAACAAGTTCAATACCCGAGAGGCAGTACAAAATGCCTTTAAGGAGTTTATTGGCTCCCGTACACCTGACTTACCACTGCGCGGGTAGAGATGCGTTGATAGCATGGGTGCATATTTTGATTGATAAATAAAATGACTTTAACTTTCTGTATACTAAATGGAAATTTCTTATGTAAAGACCTAAAATAATATGGACGAAATAAACAAAAATATTGATACTATAAATGAACAAACAATATCCCTTAAGCCTACTGATGCGATGAAAATATTTCAAAAAATTAAAAATCTTAATAACACAAACGCTGCAGGTGTAGAGGACATAACAACTAATGTAATTAAATTATGCGCATCATACATAAGTCAACCGCTGTGTAATTTAATCATTTTATAATTTGTAGAGGGTACCTTTTCACTACGATGATACTAATCGTGTCAAAAGTCTGTGAGGAAATTATGCTGAGTAGGCTTCAAGACTTTACAACAAGTCATCGTATACTTAAACATGATTCATTTGGATTTAGACGGAATCGTACTACTTCATTGGCATGTTTAAATTTGATCAAAATTGTCACCCAGGCTATAAATGATGGCTTACCGATTGCTGCGATTTCCCTAGACATGAGTAAGGCGTTCGATTTTGTGGACCTCTCGTATACAAGCTAGATAAATAAGGTATAAGAGGCAAAGCGAACGACTGGTTGAGAGACTACCTAAATGACAGAAGACAAATGTGTGGAAATCTGTAAAATCCATAACAACAAAAAGACGTTACTTAGAAGTGACTATCGACAAAATAATTTTAGACTACCACAGGGCAGTGTAGTTGGACTTTTCTTAATCGTCATATACATATACTAATGATCTCCTAAATATCACTTGCCATAACACAATATTGTTTGCTGATGACACAACCCTTATTGTGAAATGTGAAAACGCAGACAATTAAGAACTAGACATAAACACCGCAATGAACAACATAATACACTGGTTACATTCTAACAACTTACAAATAAATATGCAGAAAACTAAAATGATCCAATCCCAAACGCATAAAAGAAAGCCATTGACGTTAAATGTTACATAATATAATAATACTACAATCGAATAAGTTGCAAGTACTAAATTTCTGGGAATAATTTTGGATCAGAATAAAATTGCGACTGGAAAACACACGTCGATTACATTTGTCATAGACTCGACAGATTTGTCTACACAATAAAAAGATTAATAGTCAAATCGGTAGCAACAGAATTGGCACTTTTTCCACAGCATGGATATATACGTTTCGTCTCTCATTGTAGGGTAATGTGGTGGCTATTATAAAATCGTTTAGAGAACAAAAAAAAATATGTGCGTGCAATCTGTGGAACCTGCTAAACGGATAACTGTAAACCCTCGTTGAAAAAGTACATTATTCTGCCATTACCGTTTATGCACATTAGAGAATTAAGCCTATTTGTACAACAACATCCGGAATATTTAATTAAATACTTAAAAATATAAGCAAACGAAATGTAGCTCCTAGAAATAAAAATAAATTAAAATATGAGCTCTGTTTACTGCAATGCAGGCTCAAATTGTATAAAAGGAACTCATATATAAATGCTGTAAAGGTATATAACAAATTACCGGAATTTTAAGATTTACCTTTGACCATGCTTAAAAAAGAAAATGCTTTTGACGAACTCAATGAATACGTGTCAGATCGCGGAGAAGGAAACTAAAATGTATAATATTGGTATATACCTAATAATTAATTAATGTTCAAATTTTACTAAGTCAACACTTTACATTGCAAACCTGCATTCTGGCAAATAAATCAAATTTAATTTGAAAAATGAATTTGAATTTGAAGCGGGTGACGCGGGAATGATGCGAACTATGTTTTTTTGTGGGAATCGTAATTTTGCAGTAGTCATTTTTACGATAGGTTAGTAATCTAGGGTTAAGACAACTGATATACTGGATGATAGAGATGTGTTTAGAAGAAGGCATGCTATGCTGACTCCAAATAAATTGGGATCAGGCTGATGCTGGATGTGGGCAGGGCTGATGATAAAATATCAACACTGGTAGTACTTACTGATAAAAATGATAAATGATTTTATTTCTGTAAGTAGGTTTGAGCAAACACTTTTACACGTCAATCATATTTTTTTTAAACTAGATGGGGTCGGCGTTTCCTATCTGACTACTCTGAGAAGAAAGGCCGAAACAAACTGAGAGGTCAAAGTCTCTTTTAAAGTCCAGACAAAATTTTGGTCAGATCATGTGAAAGCTATGTAGATCGGTGTCTGCAATGGTCTTTTGAGGAATTAACCACACAGATTGAGTGGACCTGTCCAGTCAGTGCACGCAATTGTCAGTAATCGTGCAGCTCAACTTAGACTAAAGGAGCTCAACGATTCGACGAACAATACCAAAGAAAGGACATTTGGGTAGCTCAAACTGCCAGAACATGATTAAAACTGCAACAAAAACACACATAGTCCTCACATTCACAATAATTAAAAATAATATAATACTTTATACAGTAAATATTAGTGTCATTGTATATGTAAATAAGTATAGATACTTATAGCAAAGATTAAAAGTAAAAATAGTTAGTGAAATAAAATAAATTAACATTGCCTGTGCTTTATTGGAGCAACTCAATCCCAAGCCTTTTTGTCCTCAATATAGTCTTTGACAGTATAATAGGCATTCTGGCATAGTTTCCTTTTTATAAAAGATTTGAATTTATTAAGGCTTAGTGCTTGAATGTGGCTAGGAAGTTTATTATAAAAACGTATACATTGGCATCCAAACGAGCCACCTATTTTCTTGAGCCTGGTAGTAGGAACAACTATACCAAAACGTAACGTGTTACCCAGTAACTGGGTTGTGAAGGTCTGATAGGCAGTCGCCCCATATAAAATTGTTATTCAGCTGCATCTGGTTGGACTTAAAGCTGGCCCCAACATAGTTGGGTAAAGACAGACAGATGGTGGTGACTACATTATAGTAGCTATTAGTGACAGCGACAGCCAAGTGTCGCGAATTTGATATCGGAGAGAACTCAAGTTCAGCTGTTAATATTTTATTTATAAATGTTACAGATGAAGAGAGAAAGCTCTGCAAGAACGTGCTGCGGTTGCATCGAGCATCGTTCAGCAAGATGCGTGTGTGTGGCCTATTCTACGCGGACGTGGCGTTACAGCTGCGTTTGGTGGGTCTACTAGTTAACTACACTATTGTGTTGCTACAGTTTGCGTTTTTGTAAAATAGCCTTAAATAAATAAATACTATTTGCCGGTTATTTATTATTTCTGCTTTATTTGAGGTAATTTCATTACGACTGGGCCTTCATGTTTTAAGAGAAGTATCATTAACCGGGGTTACTTTGAATTGCGGGATGACTTTGATCAAAACTTCCATTTCGTATAAAATCGCGAATTGCGTTAAACGAAACGCAATTTGGTATTTTTTTTTCGATGTTACC